>OU744348.1:7500-1210973 GCA_916610135.2 Macropis europaea
CTAACCCAACCTAACCCAACCTAACCCAACCCAACCCAACCCAACCTAACCCAACCTAACCCAACCCAACCCAACCCAGTTCAGTTCAGTTCAGTTCAGTTTAAAGGGTCCGCTAACGTAAGCAGACCTCTATGCCCGGGCCGCCACCGGTGTGTACAGCCATCACCACAGCCACTAGGGCCGCATTACGGCTTTTCGAGCTCGCATTCTTCCTGCTTTCGACCCGGCTGAGCTTTTTATAGGGCCGGCCCGCATGAACAACCGAGTTTACTCATCAGGGCGGACCATCACGGGGCCTTCTTAACCTTAGTACCTACCCATGGCTTGCCAGCCAATCTACAAATCAGCCCTCCCCCCGTGATACCTCCGTCGGGTTGTGAGAAGGCCCTCAGGTCCGGCGAGCACAGCTCGCCTCGGGCATTTTTCGCCACTGTCCCCAGTTTTAGCAGACACGCTGGAGACGTGAGAAAAATTGTAGCTACACCAGTCCACTAATTATTTAATTGAAAACGAAATTTAACGTCGAACGACTCCGTCCTGCATGTCAACTGACATGTCACGTACCCTCGGCGGGTCGTGTACCTCAACACGCGGCTCCTCTGAGACTATGAAATGCTCCGGCGTGTGCTTGCGCACCATGAAGTCAGACGACTCAGGGAGTTGACCCGCTTATCTAACGGACAGAGTCATTCTTATACAAACATGGGCATACGCATGCGTCCGCAAAGCCCTCGCCGGCGCGCATTCAAAGAAGAGGCGAGCGCGCACCCGCGCTGATGCATGCTCGCGCATGCTGAGAGTAGGAAGTGAGAAGGATCGTGCGCCAGCTGGCGAGCGCCAATGAAATACGGTCGCACGATATCTAATCCAGCACAGCTTGTATTGCAATAGCACGCGCACGATGACGATACCGCGAGATTGATTCAGATTTTTCCTCTAACTTTACAACTCATTTCGACACTGTCCACGAGGTAGTCGTGTAGTATTTATCAAAACAACGCGAAGGAGAGGCCACTGGGATGCAGGCGAGCCGTATATAGCCGCTCCGAGGCCCAGGGTAATGTTCTCCGATTCCACGAGACGCTAAATTCCCGCCTTCCGATCGTCTCGTGCACGACCATGCACCTCCATCGTCCTAGCCTTGTCCTCTAAAGAATTGAAGTCTCTGCGCAACCCCCTAGCAAGACTACCTTTCCCTGTGGAGCGAAAAAGAGAAAATCTAAATGTTAAATTCATCCCTTGATCCCCTTCCTACGTCGCGCGTGATCAAAGCTATTAAAACCACGCGATGATACTGTAGAGGCGGACCCCTTCGGTCGCACTGCTTCCCTTTGTCCGAGGGGAGGTCGTTGCAGGATCTACTGCGTGCAATGGCCCACGGAGCGAGTGCAACGGGCCCGTTGGAGCTCAAGCACGACCTCTGCACAGGTACGACCATCCGCACGGTGATCGAGGAAAATAAGGGTCATTCGGTAAGATTGATTCTAGTTTTAAGCGGGGGGTCAAAGTAGAGAATGCGTATAGCGCACCCTTCAGAAGGGTCCCGACGCCGGTACGCCTGGTCTTCCCGAAGGTAGTCCGGAAAGTATGATAGACGCGTCGCGCAAAGGCCCCCCTCCCCGCCACCCAACGCAGAGATTTCGGGTTTCCGTGTACAGGTATACATACGCCGGAGCGCAGCCTGCCCCTGCATGCGTATCGCCGCACCGCTCGAGATTGCCCGGATATGGTGAACCGTGGTTCAAAGACCCTGTTCGTAACGGTTGAAACATCCATTCCGGTAATAGCATTCCCAAAAACGGTACATTTCTCGCTCGCCAGGCCAGGCGCCGCTCTCATCCGCATTTCCTCCCGGCACTTTCACCCTGAAGCCCCCCTCTCTCATCGATGCTTTGGGTACGAAGATCGATGCATAAGAACGCGCGACATATCTATACTCAGATCAAAGACACTCGTGCGTTCACGGTTTTGGTGTTTGCACAAAATTGACTGTATACATGCTGACGCGGGGCCACGGGGTAACCGTGTGGGTTTTGAACGCGGGGGACACCGCTGGGACGCAGACGAGCCGCATATAGCCGCTCAGAGACCCAGAGTATTGTTTCCCATGAGACGAGCCTAAACCATTTTTACCGCTTTCGCACGAGCGTCTGAGAGTATTCATGAAAAATGGACAGACAAATAGCGCGTGAACTGACTGGTGGCTCATTAAGGTTTATATATAGGTGCCGGCCCGCGACGGCCGGCGACGTCCAACGTGTCTTCCCCCCACCCCCCGGCTCAACACCTCGGGGTCATCACCGGACTGCTTCCACCTACACAACCCCCTAGCGAGACTACCCCCCGTCTAGAGTCGGATATCCGAATCATCCCCCTCCCACACTGGTAACCATTCAAAGCTCCCCTCCCACCCCCCTTCGCGGGTGAATCTGTAGGGACGGACCTTCACAGCCGAGTCGCACTCCATACCGGGAGGGGATCGTTGAGCGAACGGCCCCCGAATCCTGCTTGCAGACTCGGCTATCCGTGCGGCAAAGAAACGAAGAGAGTTTCGGAAAGTGAATCTAGTCTAGATAGATGTGGGATAGAGGAAAAGCGATAGACCGCACCCCTCCTCACAGTTCAGACGCCAGACACGCCGACCCGGCACCGCGGACGGTTCGAGCCGACGCCCTCTGACCGAACGAGGGTAGATTGCAGACAGCCCCATTGAGATAGTCGCGAGAGGACCCCCCACCCTACGGAAAAGCATTTCGGGCGCCACGCCAGGTCTGGCTCATCGTACTCGGGGTCAACCCGACATACCAAATCGCTCGGTACGCAGGACCAGAGGTCAGCGATCGAAGCCACCGTGATCCGTGCTACAGGAAGATTTCCGGGGTCTTCCTTCTCCGTACTGGAGAACGAGCCCGGACCTCGACCATCGTCGGATCAAGATTTGGTGTACTCACGTCGCTTGAACCCCCTCCGGTACCCCTGCCCTCAACGATCGGAGTCGGGAGCCCGAATTCGCATATCGCTTCCACCCAGCACTTAACCCTGAAGCCTAGGTTGGGTCGGTGAAAAATATCATTCCCCCGGAAGCAGTCCTCCGAACACCCGGGCGGAAAACGGGGCTTCCCGCTACCTGCCCCCTTTGGTGGAGGTACTCCACCAGCGGGCACTGGTTTTCGTCCGTCTATGTGGCTTCACATACTTCCTCTTCTACTTCTTGCTCCTAAAGAAGTTTAGCCGCTCTCCGTCCTTCCACAATTGATCCTGTCTGGTCGCAGCAGCACAGACAGAGTCACCGCGCGACCACACCATTTTCCCCTTTTGTCTTCGGTGTTTCTTCTCATCCATATTCCGTCAGTCCGGTCGCGGCAGCACAGACAGAGTCACCGCGCGACCGCACTGTTTTCAGTCCGGTCGCAGCAGCACAGACAGAGTCACCGCGCGACCGCACAATTTTCCCCTTATGTCTTCAGTATTTCTTCTCATCCGCATTCCTTCGGTCCAGTCGCAGCAGCACGGACAGAGTCACCGCGCGACCGCACCGTTTTCCTGGCTTATTCGTTCAGTCCGGTCGCAGCAGCACAGACAGGGTCACCGCGCGACCGCACTGTCATTTCCTGTAACATGGATTCTAACAATTCCGTCTATTGTTCTTGTTACACTTACCTCCCTCTCTTTTATCAGTGTTTCTTTTCAACCACATTGATCCTATCCGGTCGCAGCAGCACGGACAGAGTCACCGCGCGACCGCACTGTTTTCAGCCCGGTCGCAGCAGCACAGACAGAGTCACCGCGCGACCGCACCATTTTCCCCTTATGTCTTCAGTATTTCTTTTCATCCATATTCCTTCAGTCCGGTCGCGGCAGCACAGACAGAGTCACCGCGCGACCGCACTGTTCTCAGTCCGGTCGCAGCAGCACAGACAGGGTCACCGCGCGACCGCACCGTCATTTCCTGTAACATAAATCCTAACAATTCCGTCTATCCTTCTTATTACACTTACCTCCCTCTCTTTTTATCAGTGTTTCTTCTCATCCACATCGATCCTGTCCGGTCGCAGCAGCACGGACAGAGTCACCGCGCGACCGCACCATTTTCACCTTATGTCTTCAGTATTTCTTCTCATACACATTCCTTCGGTCCAGTCGCATCAGCACGGACAGAGTCACCGCGCGACCGCACCGTTTTCCTGGCTTATTCATTCAGTCCGGTCGCAGCAGCACAGACAGGGTCACCGCGCGACCGCACTGTCATTTCCTGTACCATGAATTCTAACAAGTCCGTCTATTGTTCTTGTTACACTTACCTCCCTCTATTTTTATCAGTGTTTCTTTCCAACCACATTGATCCTGTCTGGTCGCAGCAGCATAGCCTGAGTCACCGCGCGACCACACCATTTTCCCTTTTTGTCTTCAAGATTTCTTCTCGTCCACATTTCTTCGGTCCGGTCGCAGCGGCACGGACAGAGTCACCGCGCGACCGCACTGTTTTCAGTCCGGTCGCAGCAGCACAGACAGGGTCACCGCGCAACCGCACCTTCGTTTCCTGTAGCGTAACTCCTAACAATTCCGTCTATCATTCTTGTTGCCCTTACCTCCCTTTCCTTTTCTTGGTGTTCCTTTTAATCTGCATTGGTCCTGTCCGGTCGCATCAGCATGGACAAAGTCACCGCGCGACCGCCCCATTTTCCTGCTTTATACGGTGTCATCTCGCTAGCACGGCCCTGCCGACTCCCGCTCCATTCCCACAGCTAGACAAGATTTACTTTTCCCCCTCTTTTTTTTTTCTTCTGCTGTCGTTCTTCCTTCTTCGTACCACTGCCCCTCCGCTGTTGGATACCGCTCTAAGCTACAAGTATCCCAAATGCTTCATTGCAGAGAATTAAACTATTAATCAAGCTTTTACCAGCCCTTAGAATACGACATGAAAAATCACGCTAATGTACTAATTATAATTGAACAAATCACTCCAGTAATGACTGCCGCATTGAAAAAATTTTTAAACCTATAAATCATACCATACCGATTTAATTTATCCAAAGACAATCTAATCAAAGAGTTTTATACCTATCAAAATTCAAATATACAGTACAGACATTCAGAACAACTCAAAAAGTTTTTAACATACAAACAGCTGGTAAACAATTTAATAGACAGAGACACAATGTGAATTTGTTAGGATATATAATATTGTTATATGCTATCTATGGGCCTAGTGCCGAGACGTCATGTATACTTTGCGTCCATGTCAATGTTGCTATTTACAATTTCTATTTACAATTTCAACTATTTAATTCCTGTCTATTTATACTTTATTCTTAATGTTTTGTCAATAGGTCGTGTGTCCGTCTTGTCTCAGTTTTAATCAAATTGGTCATTTCCTTTTTTATGTTACAGTCTATGTGTTGGTTTTTTGCTGGTTTTTTGTTGGTTTTTGTTGGTTTTTGTTTGTTTTTGCATTGTTGATTTTTGCTGAAAGAAAAATTTTTATTAGTCTATAATCCCTTTGTTATTCTATTCTGAATATGGTCATTTGTTCTCTATTCATCTAAATTACTTTGATCCGTGAGTTTACTTTTATTCTTATATCTCTCTTATTTACAGTCCTATTTAAGTTATCTTTGTTAACAAGCCTAACCTTACTTTTTAACTCTATCATTTTTAGCTTCAAATATTTACATCCGATTCATACTACATTGTAAATTTACATCATTTTTTTTTTTGCTAATTGTATATGCAATTCTATTATAGTTACTGATGTTATACCTATATATAATTCTATTGTCCGAATTGATGTTTTACTTGAATGATATTTTGTCATGTTTAATGAAGATTTAGCTATGTATTATCATTTTCTAATCAAATTGCCATTTAATCATTATGATTTATCTGTGACTATGCTATTTCCTAATCTCAATTTGTATAGTTAAGAATTTGATCTATACTACTTCCCATTCTTATACTATATTTGTCCAATTATTCTATTATCTATGAACTATTTTACCATGGATTCTATAATCCTTATCTTTATTTATGCTATCTGTGGGCCTAGTGCCGAGACGTCACGTATACTTTGCGTCCATGTCAATGCTGCTACTTACAATTTCTTATTTATAATTTCAACTATTTAATTCCTGTCTATTAATACTTATTCTTAATGTTTTGTCAATAGGTCGTGTGTCCATCTTGTCTCAGTTTTAATAAAATTGGTCATTTTCTTTTTTATGTTACGGTCTATGTGTTGGTTTTTTGCTGGTTTTTTGTTGGTTTTTGTTGGTTTTTGTTTGTTTTTGCATTGTTGATTTTTGCTGAAAGAAAAATTTTCATTAGCCTGTAATCCCTTTGTTATTCTATTCTGAATATGGTCATTTGCTCTCTATTCATCTAATTTACTTTGATCCGTGAGTTTACTTTTATTCTTTATCTCTCTTATTTACAATCCTATTTAAGTTATCTTTGTTTACAAGCCTAACCTTACTTTTTAACTCTATCATTTTTAGCTACAAATATTTACATCCGATTCATACTACATTACTAAATTTACATCATTTTTTTTTTAATTGTATATGCAATTCTATTATATTTACTGATGTTATACCTATATATAATTTCTATTATCCGAATTGATCTTTACTTGAATGATGTTTTGTCATGTTTAATGAAGATTTAGCTATATATTGTCATTTTCTAATAAATTGCCCTTTAATCATTATGATTTATCTGTGACTATGTTATTTCCTAATCTCCATTTCTATAGTTAATAATTTGATCTATACTACTTCCCATTCTTGTACTATATTTGTCCAATTATTCTATTATCTATGAACTATTTTACAATGGATTCTATAATCCTTATCGTTATTTATGCTATCTGTGGGCCTAGTGCCGAAACGTCACGTATACTTTGCGTCCATGTCAATGCTGCTACTTACAATTTCTTATTTACAATTTCAACTATTTAATTCCTGTCTATTTATACTTTATTCTTAATGTTTTGTCAATAGGTCGTATGTCCGTCTTGTCTCAGTTTTAATAAAATTGGTCATTTTCTTTTTTATCTTACGGTCTATGTGTTGGTTTTTTGCTGGTTTTTTTGTTGGTTTTTGTTTGTTTTTGCATTGTTGATTTTTGCTGAAAGAAAAAAATTTTTTTTTTTTTTTATTAGTCTGTAATCCCTTTGTTCATCTATTCTGAGTATGGTCATTTGCTCTCTATTCATCTAAATTACTTTGATCTGTGAGTTTACTTTTATTCTGTATCTCTCTTATTTACAGTCCTATTCAGGTTATCTGTGTTAACGAGCCTAACCTTACTTTTTAACTTTATCATTTTTGGCTTCAAATATTTACATCCGATTCATACTACATTGTAAATTTACACCATTTTTCTAATTGTATATGCAATTCTATTATAGTTACTGATGTTATACCTATATATAATTCTATTATCCGAATTGATGTTTTACTTGAATGATATTTTGTCATGTTTAATGAAGATTTAGCTATGTATTGTTATTTTCTAATAAATCGCCATTTAATTATTATGATTTGTCTGTGACTATGCTATTTCCTAATCTCCATTTGTATAATTAACAATTTGATCTATACTACTTCCCATTCTTGTACTATATTTGTCCAATTATTCTATTATCTATGAACTATTTTACAATGGATTCTATAATCCTTATCGTTATTTATTCTATCTATGAGCCTAGTGCCGAGACGTCACGTATACTTTGCGTCCATGTCAATGCTGCTACTTACAATTTCTTATTTACAATTTCAACTATTTAATTCCTGTCTATTTATACTTTATTCTTAATGTTTTGTCAATAGGTCGTGTGTCCGTCTTGTCTCAGTTTTAATCAAATTGGTCATTTCCTTTTTTATGTTACAGTCTATGTGTTGGTTTTTTGCTGGTTTTTTGTTGGTTTTTGTTGGTTTTTGTTTGTTTTTGCATTGTTGATTTTTGCTGAAAGAAAAAATTTTTATTAGTCTGTAATCCCTTTGTTCATCTATTCTGAGTATGGTCATTTGCTCTCTATTCATCTAATTTACTTTGATCCGTGAGTTTACTTTTATTCTTTATCTCTTCTTATTTACAATCCTATTTAAGTTATCTGTGTTAACGAGCCTAACCTTACTTTTTAACTTTACCATGTTTAGCTTCAAATATTTACATCCGATTCATGCTACATTGTAAATTTACCTCATTTTTTTTTTGGCTAATTGTATATGCAATTCTATTATAGTTACTAATGTTATACCTATATATAATTTTCTATTATCCGAATTGATGTTTTATTCGAATGATATTTTGTCATGTTTAATGAAGATTTAGTTATGTATTGTCATTTTCTAATAAATTACTATTTGATCATTATGATTTGTCTGTGACTATGCTATTTCCTAATCTCAATTTGTATTGTTCATAATTTGATCTATACTACTTCCCATTCTTATTCTATATTTGTCCAATTATTCTATTATTTATGAACTATTTTATAATGGATTCTATAATCCTTATCGTTATTTATGCTATCTATGGGCCTAGTGCCGAAACGTCACGTATACTTTGCGTCCATGTCAATGCTGCTACTTACAATTTCTTATTTACAATTTCAACTATTTAATTCCTGTCCATTTAAACTTTATTCTTAATGTTTCGTCAATAGGTCGTCTGTCCGTCTTGTTTCAGTTTTAATAAAATTGGTCATTTTTTTATGTTACGGTCTATGTATTGGTTTTTGCTGGTTTTTTTTTTGTTGATTTTTGTTGGTTTTTGTTTGTTTTTGCTTTGATGATATTTGCTGAAAGAAAAAATCTTTGTTAGTCTGTAATTTTTTTTTTCGTCTACGCTGAGTATAGTCCTTTACTCTTTATTCATCTAATTTACTTTGATCCGTGATTTATTTCTTATAATTTGAATATTATGTATTCTTAAATTTTTCACTTATCACAAAACTATATTTCTGTCTAGTTCCCTACCCATTATAAAGTCAATTCACTCACATCACCATACACTTGTAATATTTGACACAAATTGGTTATTCTACTGTTTTAATATTGTATCGAATACGTTCTGCACTACACGTCATACCAATTACACATAAAGAATTTATAAAAGAATTTATCAGTACCTGTGGTCTATTATATTTGACTGTAATTATTACCTATTTATACTAATCACTTTTATCACTCTAACACTTTTTAATATCACTTTCTTTCACTTATTCACTGTAGTAAGAAATTACACTTGTATCCTATTATTTCTTAACCATTTATTTAAATTTACAAGAAAGCACTTTTCCTTCCCTGTTTTCCATCTTATTTATGTCTGATAAATCAGTTTATTTGTCGTTCATATTGTCTGATGCTCAGAATTTCATTTCTTCCTGCACTGTTCTCCGTTGGTTCCTGTTGTCTTCTACTATAATTGTTCCCTTCCTGATTATCCTATTCAATTTCCTTCTCATTTCCTTTTCCTTGATAAATGTTCTTCTATTTCTTCTATTTCTTCTATTTCTTCCGTTAAATATCCTTGCATTCATTGTTAATTCCCTTTACTTTTTTGCTGTTGTTTAAATAGATTCCTATTCAGCTGTCGCTTTCTTCCAATATAATTCCATAGATGTAGCTATATAGCGATACGGTTTAACCTGTTTAAATTCACTGATAAAAGCTGAAAGGTCCAAGTTTACTGGCAAGATTCAATTAGATATATAGTTTCCTCTTTAGCTGAACATATATTCAATGAGAAATTACGTTAGTATTACAAATATGTCCTTATGATTTCTATACTTACTTTCATTATTATAGAAAATGTTATCATAGTTTGTGTCTGTAACTTAGCTATTATATTCTTATATGTATTAAGTTAATTATATTTACTATATTACTATTTCTCTATTGTAAATTATTTAAAATGGAAGGTGACTTCTATCTCTCTTATTATTCTTATTTATACTTCTGCATTTTGTCTATTTACCTTTCAAATTTATGAATATATGTTCTTCTGAGATTTCACTTATTCACTACTATTTATAATTACAAATTTCTAATATTAACTTTAATTATCTAAATCTGAGTATTTACTACTTGAATATTTATTTATAACTTAGTTATTCGTATTTTACTTACCCTCCCTTCTTTTTTCTTCAAGTTCATACCTCTATTTTCCTTTTTCTCCTGATCGTTGTCTCCACTTCTCTTGTTTAGATCACAATTCCTGGTATCCCTTAATTCTACTTTTCTTTTCAATCTGTCCGGCTTGATTAATTCTTCCTCATTTTGTGCCTCCTCTCACTGTATTTGTCTGCCTCTATTTCCTATTTATTTCTACCCCATACTCTGCTGTGGTTGCTGTTCCTTGATCTCTGTCGTTCACCTACGTTCACTTCACATTTTACACTTTCGCACTGCCTCTACTTATTATATATAATTCACTATTGCATTATTTCTAGTACATTACTAATTTATCTCACTTGATTCCATATACTCTATTCGCGAACTAAACATATTCATGGCTTGTGACAAATTTTTCTCTTTTTTAATTCTTAATTAATTTTTTAATTTTTATTTATTATCTTTTTTAATTATATTCCTTCCTAATTTTAATTTATTCATTTATGTCACCCGCGGTTCTGTTTATCATAGCCACAACCCATTTATTTGCGAAAAATGGATTTTATACTTCACATATTTCAACTTCGATATATCGAACATGGCTTCTGGCCATCTTTGCCGTTGGCGTGCCCACGCGTCCTCTTTCGCCGCCATCTTGGCCGCGTGGCGTCCCTTTTTTATAAATCCATTTTTCGCACAAAAATGGGTCAAAATCGCCGTAAAATCTCTTTGGCCATGCCTTTCCTTGATCGAGGAACAAGAAAAGGCATGTTGATCCCACGCACCACGGAGAGGCGAGACTTTACGACTTGAGTCGAGGCAAACATAACCCCGACCCCGTTCGCGTGCTGACTCGTGCGATATTTCATAAAATCGGAATTTTACACTCGCGCCTTCATTTCCACAGGTTCCGCAACACTAACTTTACACTTTAAACACATTTTTGCGATGAAAAACACTGAATTTACCACAAATTCGACACTTAGTCGCAGGAGCGCGTCCACGAGCCAGCACGCTGCGTGAGTAACCCAACCCAACCTAACCCAACCTAACCCAACCCAACCCAACCTAACCCAACCCAACCCAACCCAACCTAACCCAACCCAACCCAACCCAGTTCAGTTCAGTTCAGTTCAGTTTAAAGGGTCCGCTAACGTAAGCAGACCTCTATGCCCGGGCCGCCACCGGTGTGTACAGCCATCACCACAGCCACTAGGGCCGCATTACGGCTTTTCGAGCTCGCATTCTTCCTGCTTTCGACCCGGCTGAGCTTTTTATAGGGCCGGCCCGCATGAACAACCGAGTTTACTCATCAGGGCGGACCATCACGGGGCCTTCTTAACCTTAGTACCTACCCATGGCTTGCCAGCCAATCTACAAATCAGCCCTCCCCCCGTGATACCTCCGTCGGGTTGTGAGAAGGCCCTCAGGTCCGGCGAGCACAGCTCGCCTCGGGCATTTTTCGCCACTGTCCCCAGTTTTAGCAGACACGCTGGAGACGTGAGAAAAATTTTTTAGCTACACCAGTCCACTAATTATTTAATTGAAAACGAAATTTAACGTCGAACGACTCCGTCCTGCATGTCAACTGACATGTCACGTACCCTCGGCGGGTCGTGTACCTCAACACGCGGCTCCTCTGAGACTATGAATGCTCCGGCATGTGCTTGCGCACCATGAAGTCAGACGACTCAGGGAGTTGACCCGCTTATCTAGCGGACAGAGTCATTCTTATAAAAACATGGGCATACGCATGTATCCGCAACGCCCTCGCCGGTGCGCATTCAAAGAAGAGACGAGTGCACACCCGCGCTGAGCGTGTTCGTACATGCTCAGAGTAAGAAATGAGAAGGATCGTGCGCCAATTGGCGAGCGCCAATGAAATACGGTCGCACGATATCTAATCCAGCACAGCTTGTATTGCAATAGCACGCGCACGATGACGATACCGCGAGATTGATTCAGATTTTTCCTCTAACTTTACAACTCATTTCGACACTGTCCACGAGGTAGTCGTGTAGTATTTATCACAACAACGCGAAGGAGAGGCCACTGGGACGCAGGCGAGCCGTATATAGCCGCTCCGAGGCCCAGGGTAATGTTCTCCGATTCCACGAGACGCTAAATTCCCGCCTTCCGATCGTCCCGTGCACGACCATGCACCTCCATCGCCCTAGCCTTGTCCTCTAAAGAATTGAAGTCTCTGCGCAACCCCCTAGCAAGACTACCTTACCCTGTGGAGCGAAAAAAAAAGAGAAAATCTAAACGTTAAATTCATCCCTTGATCCCCTTCCTACGTCGCGCGTGATCAAAGCTATTAAAACCACGCGATGATAACTGTAGAGGCGGACCCCTTCGGTCGCACTGCTTCCCTTTGTCCGAGGGGAGGTCGTTGCAGGATCTACTGCGTGCAATGGCCCACGGAGCGAGTGCAACGGGCCCGTTGGAGCTCAAGCACGACCTCTGCACAGATACGACCATCCGCACGGTGATCGAGGAAAATAAGGGTTATTCGGTAAGATTGATTCTAGTTTTAAGCGGGGGGTCAAAGTAGAGAATGCGTATAGCGCATCCTTCAGAAGGGTCCCGACGCCGGCTACGCCTGGTCTTCCCGAAGGTAGTCCGGAAAGTATGATAGACGCGTCGCGCAAAGGCCCCCCTCCCCGCCGCCCGACGCAGAGATTTCGGGTTTCCGTGTACAGGTATGCATACGCCGGAGCGCAGCCTGCCCCTGCATGCGTATCACCGCACCGCTCGAGATTGCCCGGATATGGTGAACCGTGGTTCAAAGACCCTGTTCGTAACGGTTGAAACATC
Source organism: Macropis europaea (assembly GCA_916610135.2). Lineage (NCBI taxonomy): Eukaryota > Metazoa > Arthropoda > Insecta > Hymenoptera > Melittidae > Macropis > Macropis europaea. The sequence continues at coordinate 20,436 of OU744348.1, forward strand.
CATTCCGGTAATAGCATTCCCAAAAAACGGTACATTTCTCGCTCGCCAGGCCAGGCGCCGCTCTCATCCGCATTTCCTCCCGGCACTTTCACCCTGAAGCCCCCCTCTCTCATCGATGCTTTGGGTACGAAGATCGATGCATAAGAACGCGCGACATATCTATACTCCGATCAAAAACACTCGTGCGTTCACGGTTTTGGTGTTTGCACAAAATTGACTGTATACATGCTGACGCGGGGCCACGGGGTAACCGTGTGGGTTTTGAACGCGGGGGACACCGCTGGGACGCAGACGAGCCGCATATAGCCGCTCAGAGACCCAGAGTATTGTTTCCCATGAGACGAGCCTAAACCATTTTTACCGCTTTCGCACGAGCGTCTGAGAGTATTCATGAAAAATTGGACAGACAAATAGCGCGTGAACTGACTGGTGGCTGATTAGGGTTTATATATAGGTGCCGGCCCGCGACGGCCGGCGACGTCCAACGTGTCTTCCCCCCACCCCCCGGCTCAACACCTCGGGGTCATCACCGGACTGCTTCCACCTACACAACCCCCTAGCGAGACTACCCCCCGTCTAGAGTCGGATATCCGAATCATCCCCCTCCCACACTGGTAACCATTCAAAGCTCCCCTCCCACCCCCCTTCGCGGGTGAATCTGTAGGGACGGACCTTCACAGCCGAGTCGCACTCCATACCGGGAGGGGATCGTTGAGCGAACGGCCCCCGAATCCTGCTTGCAGACTCGGCTATCCGTGCGGCAAAGAAACGAAGAGAGTTTCGGAAAGTGAATCTAGTCTAGATAGATGTGGGATAGAGGAAAAGCGATAGACCGCACCCCTCCTCACAGTTCAGACGCCAGACACGCCGACCCGGCACCGCGGACGGTTCGAGCCGACGCCCCCTGACCGAACGAGGGTAGATTGCAGACAGCCCCATTGAGATAGTCGCGAGAGGACCCCCCACCCTACGGAAAAGCATTTCGGGCGCCACGCCAGGTCTGGCTCATCGTACTCGGGGTCAACCCGACATACCAAATCGCTCGGTACGCAGGACCAGAGGTCAGCGATCGAAGCCACCGTGATCCGTGCTACAGGAAGATTTCCGGGGTCTTCCTTCTCCGTACTGGAGAACGAGCCCGGACCTCGACCATCGTCGGATCAAGATTTGGTGTACTCACGTCGCTTGAACCCCCTCCGGTACCCCTGCCCTCAACGATCGGAGTCGGGAGCCCGAATTCGCATATCGCTTCCACCCAGCACTTAACCCTGAAGCCTAGGTTGGGTCGGTGAAAAATATCATTCCCCCGGAAGCAGTCCTCCGAACACCCGGGCGGAAAACGGGGCTTCCCGCTACCTGCCCCCTTTGGTGGAGGTACTCCACCAGCGGGCACTGGTTTTCGTCCGTCTATGTGGCTTCACATACTTCCTCTTCTACTTCTTGCTCCTAAAGAAGTTTAGCCGCTCTCCGTCCTTCCACAATTGATCCTGTCTGGTCGCAGCAGCACAGACAGAGTCACCGCGCGACCACACCATTTCCCCTTTTTGTTCTTCAATATTTCTTCTCGTCCACATTCCTTCGGTTCGGTCGCAGCAGCACGGACAGGGTCACCGCGCGACCGCACCGTTTTCCTGGTTTAATCATTCAGTCCGGTCGCAGCAGCACAGACAGGGTCACCGCGCGACCGCACTGTCATTTTCTGTAACATAGATCCTATCAATTCCGTCTATTTTACTTATTACACTTACCTCCTTTTCCATTTATCAGTGTTCCTTCTAATCTATATTTATCCGATCCGGTCGCAGCAGCACGGACAGAGTCACCGCGCGACCGCACCGTTTTCCTGGTTTAATTCAGTCAGTCCGGTCGCAGCAGCACAGACAGGGTCACCGCGCGACCGCACTGTCATTTCCTGTAACATAGATCCTAACGATTCCGTCTATTTTACTTGTTACACTTACCTCCTTTTCCTTTTATCAGTGTTCCTTTTACTCTACATTTATCTGATCCGGTCGCAGCAGCACAGACAGAGTCACCGCGCGACCGCACCGTTTTCCTGGTTTAATTCAGTCAGTCCGGTCGCAGCAGCACAGACAGGGTCACCGCGCGACCGCACTGTCATTTCCTGTAACATAGATCCTAACGATTCCTTCTATTTTACTTGTTACACTTACCTCCTTTTCCTTTTATCAGTGTTCCTTCTAATCTACATTTATCCGATCCGGTCGCAGCAGCACAGACAGGGTCACCGCGCGACCGCACCGTTTTCCTGGTTTAATCATTCAGTCCGGTCGCAGCAGCACAGACAGAGTCACCGCGCGACCGCACTGTCATTTTCTGTAACATAGATCCTATCGATTCCGTCTATTTTACTTATTACACTTACCTCCGTTTCCTTTTATCAGTGTTCCTTTTACTCTACATTTATCTGATCCGGTCGCAGCAGCACAGACAGAGTCACCGCGCAACCGCATCGTTTTCCTGGTTTATTCATTCAGTTCGGTCGCAGCAGCACAGACAGGGTCACCGCGCGACCGTACTGTCATTACCTGTAACATAGATCCTAACGATTCCGTCTATTATTTATTACACTTACCTCCTTTTCCTTTTATCAGTGTTCCTTTTAATCTACATTTATCTGATCCGGTCGCAGCAGCACAGACAGAGTCACCGCGCGACCGCACCGTTTTCCTGGTTTAATTCAGTCAGTCCGGTCGCAGCAGCACAGACAGGGTCACCGCGCGACCGCACTGTCATTTCCTGTAACATAGATCCTAACGATTCCTTCTATTTTACTTGTTACACTTACCTCCTTTTCCTTTTATCAGTGTTCCTTCTAATCTACATTTATCCGATCCGGTCGCAGCAGCACAGACAGGGTCACCGCGCGACCGCACCGTTTTCCTGGTTTAATCATTCAGTCCGGTCGCAGCAGCACAGACAGGGTCACCGCGCGACCGCACTGTCATTTCCTGTAACATAGATCCTAACGATTCCGTCTATTTTACTTGTTACACTTACCTCCTTTTCCTTTTATCAGTGTTCCTTCTAATCTACATTTATCCGATCCGGTCGCAGCAGCACAGACAGAGTCACCGCGCGACCGCATCGTTTCCTGGTTTATTCATTCAGTCCGGTCGCAGCAGCACAGACAGAGTCACCGCGCGACCGCACTGTCATTTTCTGTAACATAGATCCTATCGATTCCGTCTATTTTACTTATTACACTTACCTCCGTTTCCCTTTATCAGTGTTCCTTTTAATCTACATTTATCCGATCCGGTCGCAGCAGCACAGACAGAGTCACCGCGCGACCGCACCGTTTTCCTGCTCTATTCGATGTCATCATGCTAGCACAGGCCCTGCCGATTCCCGCTCCATGCCTTCCTTCTCTTTTGTTTATAGTGTCCCTCTTTCTACTCATTTATCCTATCCGACCGCAACAGCACGGACAGGGCCGTCGCACAGCCGCGCCGTCTTCTTGCTCTGTGCAAAGTGATCACGCTAGCGTGGTCTCGTCGGCCTCCACACCGGATTTTCAGTCACAGAGCGACCGTATTTTCCAGCCACAAACTATGGAGGAGGCCACTATCCAACCCCGCCGTCTTACTGCTGTGCGTGATGCTATCACACTGGCACGACCCCCTCGACCCCCGTCCCGCCATCACGGTCAGATAATGTTCTTCCTCTTACTTGATGTCAACCTTGTTTCCCGCTTGATCAGGTTGCGATCTGTTCACCCTACTTATTATTCTAGAAAGGTTATTAAATTGTATTTCACTACTTACCATGTCCAATCGCGAGCGCGTATGCAGAGCCGTCGCACAGCCGCACCGTTTTTCTGCTATGCGCGACGTCATCACGCTAGCCCGGTCTCGTCGGTCTCCGCCCGGAATTGCGATCACGCGACGATCGCATTCTCCGACCTCATGGTTGAGGCGGAGACCACTGTCCGACCGCGCCGTTTTTCTGCTATGCGCGATGTCGTCACGCTAGCACGGCTACGCCGGTCTCCGCTTCGCGGATGCAATCAGACATTACTTCCCCTTTTTTTTTTTTTGGTTATACTTCATTCTTACTCGATTGTACTACATTTGATTTTGATCTCCGTTATTATACCTGTTCATTTGATTTTATTAGTATCCAGGTATTAAATACATTTCTATAAGTCTGGATTGTTGTAGTTACTCTATTCTATCTTTAACTGATTTATTAATACTTAGTTGTATTATTATTATATTATTTGTTCTATATTATGTGATAATGTTTAATTAGAGCTTAAAATGTTTATAAGTCTTATACAGTTTATTCTGTATTCAAACATTTTCTTTTCTCTGTATTTTTGGTTTATTAAATATCATTTTTTTAAAATCAGCATTCTTACATGAGACACCGTCACACTGTTTGGAATTGTTTCACTTAACCCATTCGGATCCCAGCGCGGAACAATCCGCGGGCCGCGAAATTCGACTATCACCAAGTGCAGAATAATCCGCGAGTCTACGTTGCTCTTTTTTACCAATTGCAAGATATCCTTCAATTGCGACAAATCACGTTTATTCACTCGTGCGAGCGTTTCGGTTCTTTCAATTCAATATACTTCAGTGTATTCTAAAAAGTTTTACTTTTTCTGTGTAAATCTTTCAAACTACCGCTATGAGTAAGCGCTGTCAATCTATATTTAAATTTAAGAATGAGAATTTGGAAAACAATCTTATTTATAATATAATCTAGAATTTAGTTGTCCCAATATATTTTGAGTACCCTGATTCCGATTCAAGTATTGAAGTACGACGTCCTAGAAAACGTTGCCGGAGGATTTCATCAAGTGATGATAGCAAAAATGAATAGTGTGACAGTTTTATAAATGAAGAGTACGCGTGGAAAGACGAAAATCAAACTCCCATTATACCTCGTTTTTCAATTACGGGTGGTGCAACCGTAAAAACACGGGGTCTATCGAGAATGAAGATTTTGAACTATATATTTTTTTTTTTTTAGCAATGAATTAATTATAAAAATAATTACGAAAACTAATAAATATGGCATAAACCACGCAGAATTTATACCTCTTGAAGGGGGCGAATTGAAAATATTTACTGCCTTAAATATTTTAAATGAGTCTAATTTCCACGCCCACGATTCAAACCTATTGGTCGACAGATAAAAGTATAGAACTCCGTATTTAAGAGTATCATGAGCCGTAACCGATATATTCCTATCTCAAAACTTTACACTTTTTCAATACCAATAATCCTAATGACGCACTGACTAAGATTCGAGAAATTACTGAAGTTGTAACGAAAACTTTCCTTCGCATGTATGTCCAATAATAAAAACATTTTCATTGATGAATCACTAATGTCATGTAGAAGTCGTTTAGATTATATACAATTTATTCGATCAAAACGTGCGAGATTCGGTGTCAAGTTTATAAATTCTGTGATACACAATCGCGATACATACATAATTTCAATATATATACAGGAAAAGATCCAACTGATACAGGATCTACTGGCAGCACTGTTGTAATTAATTTGTTAAAAGAGAGTCAATTATTGCACAAGGGGTATTGTTTATTCATTGATAACTGGTACAGTTCACCAACATTGTACCGAGAATTATATAATATGAAAGCAAATGTATGTGGAACGGCGAGAATAAATATGAAAGGAATGCCTTCAGAATTAAAATCACACCTACTACAAAGAGGGGGAGCTGTTATATTTAACTCAAAAGAGATAGCAGCGATAAAGTGGAAGGACAAGAAAGATGTTGTTACGCTAACTACTATGTACGACTTTAAACATTTTTTCTGAAACAGGGAAATGAAACCGATATACTGAAGAAAAAAGTTTAAACCAACCGCAGTAATAGATTACAATCAATGTGGGTGGAGTTGATGTTGACGATCAGATGTTAAGCAAATTTCATACTATTAGACGATATAAAAAGCCTATAGAAATATATATATATTTTTTTTTTTGACATGATGTTGCTGAGCAGTTATATAAAAAAATTTTTTTTTTAAGAATCATAAGAAAGATCGAGCGTTTCATGTGTTTAAACCGTCATTTGCTGAAGAATTAATGATAAGTATTTACTCACCATAAATGTAAATAAGGCATCTGTCAATGATTCCATCACGCGATTCACTGGCAGGCATTTTCCTGTACAGATACCTACAACTCCAGCAAAGGAAAGTGAAACTTCAAAACGATCCGTTGTATGCTTAAGTAAGTCAATTCAAAGGGAGACAGTCCTTAAATGCCATGTTTGTGATAAAGCATTATGTGTTGTCCACTTTAAAGGATTCACAAGAATTAATTTATTTAAATGTTCATTTTAACTTAAATAAATTTATATATTTATGTTTATATATTAAGTAAATTTATTAATTCGATATTTGCGATATAACACTGTGTATCAATCGTTTAAAAAGTATATTATTAGTAAACTCGATGAATAATTTAGATGCCCGTTACTGCCCATACGATCGACCGCGCGTGGTGATACGAGTCAGTCGTCAGTTGAACGTCGCTGACGTTTCTATGTGGAGGCTTAAGTAGAGCGATGACGCAAATGGATAATTATATCATGTTCTCCTTTTTATATTTAACATGCGTGCTATCTTATTTGTTTATTGTTGTTGCTTATTGTTTCTAATTCCTCATCCCATTTATATATTTATTCATAATAGTTAATATGATTATAAGAGCGTAATTCCTATCTATAGTGTCATTTTCCTTTAATTATTACTGCTCAATATGGCTGTATGGTTGTGTTTATAACAAATTGTTTGAAATGTAAAGTCCTATACTCATTATACTATTCCGTGCCTTGTGGATCAACCATTTTGTCGCGTGTTACTGTTTCCGTTATACCCTAATAGATGGCGCCATTCGTGTTAGTCTAACCTCTACCTGTCAAAATTCTTCTTCTGTTGCTTCTGAGTAACCTATACATTGTTACTCATTTTCATTTTTACATATATATTATTTATTTATCATATTTACCATCAAACTAATCAGTGTTGTGATTGTTATATCTTATTTATTCAGGTGATAATTTATACTAATAGGCCGTTACAACCACTCTTTTACTGTCTCTTATTATTTCCTATCTTATTGGTTTTACATTTGTTCCTCCTTATATCAAATTTCAAATTTGATCCAACCTATCTACTTCCTACATGATCTTCCCTGTACCATTACTTTGTTCTACCATTAATAACATGTCCTTGCTACTATTCTGTTTTAAACTCTTGTCTAATTTTAACATGTTTAGATTATCGCAGCTTCAGATACCCTGAACCGGTTTCATACAAGTTCTACGTTAAGTCTTGGATTTATAATATACATATGCTTTGGCTAAGGAAGCGTTAGTATCATTATAAGCCTTTAAATTGTACGTCAGTCAGACCTTTATTACAATCGTCCTTCATTTTGTCTTCATACTATTTATGATAACTCTATCCTATGGTACGTATCTTGTAAGTATTGTTTATTGATCTCTATTTTTATTCATTTATCAAATACCTGTTTTATACTTCCAGGGTGATCTATTATAATTTATCCTTTGCTGCCTCCCGTTTTTGGTATATATACATTTGATTTCAATTTGTTATTATCTAACTTTAGTACTGTTCCTACTTATATTATCAATCTTATATTCTGTTTCAGTTGAGGTAATCACTCATTATTCCAGTCTACCAGCAATTGACCAAAGTACTTTTCACTTTTTTATATTATTTCATCCATGTACATGTATGTTTGTTTTATTTCCTGGAGTTTAGTAGACTTTAATAAAGTGTAATTACTGAACCTTATATATATCTGATTATATCTTTTACTTATCTTTAGATTAACCGTCGATTATTATCCAATCTTAAGGAGGGAGTTGCTGGATACTGCTCCAGGCTTCATCCCCTTTTTTGGTATTTCTTTTCATCCATAAAGAGTTCACTCTCGGTTAGAAGTTCCTTACGTCAGGTATTCGCATCTCCATCCATCAACCTGGTACGTGTCTATTTATGTCTACAAAACTGCATTAATTCTATATATTAATACATACGTTGTTTCTAACAAATAATTATACCTATTACAGCTTGTGGCCTGTTGTACTGCCTCTATTGTTCCACCTGCTGTTCCTGCCCGTTAGCCCATTGGATTCACCTTTTATCTGTCGAAAACTTTATTAGTCTGTAATCACTTTGTTAGTCTATTCCGATTATAGCCATTTAAACTCTATTTATATAATTACTTAAAACTGTGAATCTGCTTAAATTTTTATCTCTTTTAATTATAATCTTGTTTAAGCTATCTTTGTTAACTAGCCTATCCTTACTTGTTACTCTATCATTTGTTAGCGTCAGATATTTACATCCGATTCATAAGACATTATAAAATTACATCATTTTTGACTAATTGTATTTGCGATTCTATTATAGCTACTACTCTGTCATATCTATTATCTTTATTATAATTTACTATTATCTCAATTGATGTTCTACTTGAATTATGTTATATCATATTTAATAAGGATTTAATTTTGTATTATCATTTTCCAATAGGTTAACATTTAATCAATATAATCTATTTATGAATACGCTATTTCCTAATCCCAATTTTATTGTTAATAGTTTGATGTATGCTAATTCAAGTTCTTGTACTATATATATTCAACTATACTATTATTTATGAATTGTGTTGCAATGGATTCTATAATCCTTATCGTTATTCTATGCTATCTATGGACCTAGTGTCGAGGCGTCACGTATATTATGTCCATGTCAATGCTGCTATTAAAAAAAAAAAAAAAATTTTTTTTTTTTTTTTATTTACAAATTTTTACAATTTCGTTTTTTTTTTCTGTCCATTTATCATTTATATTTAATATTTCGTCTGTAGGTCATGTGTCCGTTTTGTCTTAGTTTTTCTGAAATTGGTCATTTTCTTTTTTAATATTGTTGTCTATGTATATTGGTCATTTTTGTTGGTTTTTGTTGTTGATATGTTCATTGGTATTTTGCGTGCCTCAGTCTTTTGGTCGCTGAAGAAACCAGGGCCAGGGAGATAAGGCCAGGATATTGGTCTCTGACTGTACCTTTCATGAATTCGTAGCTAGCATGACTCTCAGTATGGTCGCAGCCCGAATCCTTTTCCATTAGACACCATTCTTATGGTCTCTATTTATGTTTTCCTTCTTCTACTTTAGATTGTCCTCTTCATTGTTCCTCATGTGCCTTTGTTTATTGTTTCCGTTCCGTTTACTCCTCTTCCACTTCATTACTTATCATCCTTTGAGTCTTCTTCTTTGTACTTACATCCTTCATTTTATTTGTTTAAACTGTCTAAACTGTCTTTTTATGTTTAAATTTATTTTAAAATTTATTTATTTGTTCACCGCACATTTTATTTATTAATTCCTGTAAAACACTTTTTTATATTTTATTTTTACTTTTTTACTTTTTCAATATCAGTAATCCCAATTTATTATTTATCTTTTTGCTTTTATGTTATTATGATTTTTAGTTCATGATCTTCCTTTAATTTCCCTTGCTGTTGTGTTTCCCATTCATTTTTACCTTGTGTTCTTCTGTATCTCTTTCCTTTAAATGTATTAGCATATTCTTTTTACTAGTTGTAATTTATTATTATTGCTTGTCAGATATCTGGTGCATTCGCTTTTAGTTCTTGTCTCATTCATCCTCTCCTTTGTCCTTTTAGTCGCTTTTACACTTGCTGTTGATCGTTTATTCTGATGTTTAAAGTTTTTTATTATCGATACTTATATTATTCATATCTCCCTTTTATGCATTTTCACTTATTCCTTTTGTTATAATTTCTCTAATATTTACACTTATATCCTATCCCCTATTTCATCCTATTCCTAATATATTATTTATGAAGTAACTTTATTTAACTTTATTAACTTTACTTCACTTATCACGTCCCATTTACATGTTATTAAATGAACTTTTATTATTTGTTTCACTTTCTTAGACACTTTTTCCACTTTTCATATCACATTCACTAAGAGCATATTTATTATTCACTTTCACTTACACCTGTAATCTACTTCACTTCCCTGATGGTTATACTATTTAGCACTGTTTATTTCTCACTTGTACTACAATATTTATCTTTATTTAAATCAACGTTAACCTATTCCGTATTTAAGTAATCTAAGTTATTGATATTATGATTCTGAATTGTGTTCATTTTATATTTATATTTAAGTCATGTAACCTACTCACTTTTTTATATATCTTTTTTATAAACTTACTTCCCATTTGTCTTATCTTTACACTTTCATAGTTGATTCCGGTATTATTTTAACATTTTCAATTTCTTATGTTATCTATCCTTTCCTTCGTACTTTAAGCATCTAATATGTTGTTGTTGTTCTTCTTTTTCTTATTTCCCATCCTACCCCTAGTAACTCCGTGTATTATTATACTTCTATCTTTAATTCTTCAATGTTTGCTGATTCCCTACTTACTTCTATCATTCACTTATTTATTTCTTATAGTTTGAGTATTAGATATTCTAACTTTTTCACTTATCACAACTCTATATTTATTCTAGCTCCTTACACATTATAAAGTCAATTTATTCACTTCACCGTACACTTGTAATTCTTTGACACAAATTGGCTAATTCTACTATTTTAATATTGTATCAAATACATTCTGCACTACACTTCATACCAATTACACGTAAAAAAAAAGAACTTTTTTTATTACTTTTGGCTTTATCAGTACCTGTGGTCTATTATATTTCACTGTAATTATTGCCTATTTATACTAATCACTTTTATCACTCTAACACTTTTTAATTTCACTTTCTTTCACTTATTCACTGTAGTAAGAAATTTACACTTGTATCTTATTTCTTCCTAACCATTTATTTAGATTTTCAAGAAAGCACTTTTCCTTCCCTGTTTTCCATCTTATTTTGTCTGATAAATCAGTTTATTTGTCGTTCATATTGTCTGATGCTCAGAACTTCGCATCTTCCTGCACTGTTCTCCGTTGGTTCCTGTTGTCTTCTACTATAATTGTTCCCTTCCTGATTATCCTTTTCAATTTCCTTCTCATTTACTTTTCCTTGATAAATGTTCTTCTATTTCTTCTTTCTTCCGTTAAGTATCCTTGCATTCATTGTTAATTCCTTTACTTTTTTGCTGTTGTTTAAATAGATTCCTATTCAGCTGTCGCTTTCTTCCAATATAATTCCATAGATGTAGCTATATAGCGATTCGATTTAACCTGTTTAAATTCACTGATAAAAGCTGAGAGGTTCAAGTTTACTGACAAGATTCAAATAGATATTATAATTTCCTTTTTAGCTGAACATATATTCAATGAGAAATTACGTTAGTATTACAAATATGTCCTTATGATTTCTATACTTACTTTCGTTATTATAGAAAATGTTATCATAGTTTGCGTCTGTACCTTAGCTATTATATTCTTATATGTATTAATTTAGTTATATTTACTATATTACTATTTCTCTATTATAAGTTATTTAAAATGAAAGGTGACTTCTATCTCTCTTATTATTCTTATTTATACTTCTGCATTTTGTCTATTTACCTTTCAAATTTATGAATATATGTTCTTCTGAGATTTCACTTATTCACTACTATTTATAATTACAAATTTCTAATATTAACTTTAATTATCTAAATCTGAGTATTTACTACTTGAATATTTATTTATAACTTAGTTATTCGTATTTTACTTACCCTCCCTTCTTTTTTCTTCAAGTTCATACCTCTATTTTCCTTTTTCTCCTGATCGTTGTCTCCGCTTCTCTTGTTTAGATCACAATTCCTGGTATCCCTTAATTCTACTTTTCTTTTCAATCTGTCCGGCTTGATTAATTCTTCCTCATTTTGTGCCTCCTCTCACTGTACTGTATTTGTCTTCCTCTATTTCCTATTTATTTCTACCCCATACTCTGCTGTGGTTGCTGTTCCTTGATCTCTGTCGTTCTCCTACGTTCACTTCACATTTTACACTTTCGCACTGCCTCTACTTATTATATATAATTCACTATTGCATTATTTCTAGTACATTACTAATTTATCTCACTTGATTCCATATACTCTATTCGCGACCTAAACATGTTCATGGCTTGTGACAAATTTGTCTCTTTTTTAATTCTTAATTAATTTTTTAATTTTTATTTATTATCTTTTTTAATTATATTCCTTCCCAATTTTAATTTATTCATTTATGTCACCCGCGATTCTGTTTATCATAGCCACAACCCATTTATTTGCGAAAAATGGATTTCATACTTCACATATTTCAACTTCGATATATCGAACATGGCTTCTGGCCATCTTTGCCGTTGGCGTGCCCACCCAACCCAACCCAACCTAACCCAACCTAACCCAACCTAACCCAACCCAACCCAACCTAACCCAACCCAACCCAACCTAACCCAACCTAACCCAACCTAACCCAACCCAACCCAACCTAACCCAACCCAACCTAACCCAACCTAACCCAACCTAACCCAACCCAACCCAACCTAACCCAACCTAACCCAACCCAACCCAACCCAACCCAACCTAACCCAACCTAACCCAACCTAACCCAACCCAACCTAACCCAACCCAACCTAACCCAACCCAACCCAACCTAACCCAACCTAACCCAACCCAACCTAACCCAACCCAACCTAACCCAACCTAACCTAACCCAACCCAACCCAACCCAACCTAACCCAACCCAACCTAACCCAACCTAACCCAACCTAACCCAACCTAACCCAACCTAACCTAACCCAACCCAACCCAACCCAACCTAACCCAACCCAACCTAACCCAACCTAACCCATCCTACCCCAAGCACATGCTAGATATGTCAAGGTTACTCCACGAACCCAGCAGGTGAAACATTAACCAAACCGGTTATTCCGGCTAATGACATTACGAAGACCCAGAATAACCGCAAACGATGCCGAACTAACTACATGCTACATATTTGTCGGTAACTCCGGGAACCCAGCTGTTGGAACTGAAACCAAACCGGTTATTCCGGCTAACTACATTACGAAGACCCAGAATAACCGCAAACAAAGAAATAAAGAAAAAAAAAAAAAAAGTAACAGATACACGAACAGTAACTGGTTATGTTGGAGGAACAGTGGACTGAAAGCCAGAATAACCGCAAATGCAGCCAGTTGCCACATGCTAGATATGTCAAGGTTACTCCACGAACCTAGCAGGTGGAACAAGAGCCAAACAGGTTTTTCCGGCAATTGAGATTACGGAGACCCAGAATAACCGCAAATCATGCCGAACTAACCTCATGCTACATATTTCTCGGTTACTCCGGGAACCCAGCAGTTGGGACTGAAATCACACCGGTTATTCCGGCTAATGACATTACGAAGACCCAGAATAACCGCAAACGATGCCGAACTAACCACATGCTACATATTTGTCGGTAACTCCGGGAACCCAGCTGTTGGAACTGAAACCAAACCGGTTATTCCGGCTAACTACATTACGAAGACCCAGAATAACCGCAAAAAAAGACATGAAGAAAAAAAAAGTGACTGATACACGAACAGTAACTGGTTAGGTTGGAGGATCAGTGGACTGAAAGCCAGAATAACCGCAAATGCAGCTGGTTACCACATGCTAGTTATGTCAAGGTTACTCCACGAACCTAGCAGGTGGCACAGAAACCAAACCGGTTATTCCGGCTAATGACATTACGAAGACCCAGAATAACCGCTAACGATGCCGAACTAACCACATGCTAGATAATTCTCTGTTATTCCGGGAACCCAGCAGTTGGGACTGAAGTCACACCGGTTATTCCGGCTAACGACATTACGAAGACCCAGAATAACCGCTAACGATGCCGAACTAACCACATGCTAGATAATTCTCGGTTACTCCGGGAACCTAGCGGTTGGAACAGAAATCACACCGGTTACTCCGGCTAATGGCATTACGGACACCCAGAATAACCGGAAAAAAAAATAAATAAGAAAGTAACCGAGATACGAACAGGAACCATTTAGGTTGGAGTAACAGTGGTCAGAAAGCCAGAATAACGAGTGTGCGAGGAGTTATTTTGTTGGACGTTTTGTACTTTTGTGTTGCCTCCTTTTACTATTCTAATATATATAGTTTTATTTTACAAAACCGCACGTCAGATATTCATTACTCTTGAACTCCCCAATTGGGGGTTCGTCCGGGATTGTGATTAAATACAACATCATTGCAGTGTTTTACAATGCAATATTTATTTGTTCAAAGAAAAGCAGTGTTTCATTAACAGACACTCGGTAAAATAAAGAATAGCGTATCTCTGTTCGTTTCGGCAAAAACTCAAGAACTGTGGCGAGCTGCGTCAAGCCAGTCTAATCTTTCAGTTTCGCCAAAAACTGACAAATTCTGGAGGGCTGCGTCAGGTCAGTCTGGCCGGCCAATCGATACATATCGAATAAGACATTTTAGCTCGGAGTACACTGATTCGAAATTAATGACAGTCACCTATCTTATACAGAATTTCATGCTGGACGCGCTGGTTATAGTTAGAATGGCGAACCCTTTTACATTTCGCCAAAAACTCGAGAATTGTCTGAACACAGTAAATGTCATCCCCTGTGTGAGTACAGCTGGCGCCATCTCTGACAGGGCCGCTGAGTTAACTCCGATATTCCAGGTGGCGCGATCTTTCACAGTTACTCCGAACTATATTGCAAAGATTCTAGTGGCACCATCTAGCGAAAGGATGTCGATTAGTGATTGAAAAATCCGCCAGGGGCGCCCTGACTGACTCGTCGGTCTTTAGTTCCAGATTCGAACAGAAAATGGCGCCGATCTCATTCAGTTTCGCCAAAAACTGAAAAATTCTCGAGGGCTGCGTCATCGACAAACTACAGAAATCATTTAACTTGTTCCTGAAATATTTTTTAATATTAACAAAAACAAGCGAGATATTCCAGACGACAAAGTTAGGTGGGACACCGTGTACAGTATCGAATACGTTTTTGCGAATATCTGGGAAACTAATGCCGAGCGGCGGTTACATGTATAAGAAAAAGTTGTTTAGAATGTTGACCTTGACAACAGATTCCAATTTCATAAAAATCGGTGAGGTCGTCTGCTTTTTAAATCATTACCAATTATTGAAACTGTAACATCATTTTTCAAGAGAACGGTTGAGTTGCGACCCATGGTTCCTATCAGACTTTTTGTCCTCGCGACTAGTAGAATACGATACGATTAACAAAAAATTTGACCTTGAATTTCAAGGTTGTCAATTACGCGGCAACGTTTTTTAACAATTGTCTACCGATCCAAAGGTGTAGAATCACGCTATGGTAGTCGTGACATACAATTTCCACGCATCCTGTACACGCTTTTCGCGGACCAACACGTGTTGAACTGAATATTTAAATACAACAATGTCGATTATTCATTTGTTCCAGTGCTGTAAAACTGCGAAATGTGTACGGAAACACGTACAACGTGTATAAATAATCAAAAACTATGAAGTATTTCTGCACTTTATGAATCTCGTTTGAAAGAGAAATAAACGAATACTGTCCGGAAGCTGAAAAACTGAAAATTCGACTTGAAATCGTTCTGCAATAAAATGGTAGAATTCGTCGGTACCAAGGGAATTCCAGTGAATTCCTCTCAGCAGTGACCACCGTTGAAATGACTTTCGTCGCACCGTTCGTCCTGAATTTCCAACAAATTTGGTATTCCTCCGGATGAAGAAGCAGCGTCTGGAACCCGTCTGACTGATCCGTGCTTCCGCTTCGGCAGGAGGTATCACGGGTCCCATGACAAATCGTTCAGTCCCTCGAAGATCCTCGGTCTCTAATTTCGAAACGTAGAGTACCAGGCGTAAATCGCCTTGGTGTCCGCACTTGCGAAAATACTACCGTAGAATGCGACAAGTGAAGGATTTGCGGAAGGTGTTGGCGTGGTAATAATCGTTTATTATAAATAACTATTAACACGTTCTCCAGCCACGTACATCATGTTACGCGTGGTTTCGCTTCGTTCATTGCTTAGGAATCCATGCAATAGTAATTATACGTTACATCGGAGCATCATTTTATAATCCGGTTGCTTTTTTCTGTTTTTTGTGGTTTTTTGTGTTTTTTTCTCGTTTTCTCTCTCGGAATTACAAACATTTACTTGTAATGCGATACAATTACTTCGTGTGACGATTATGTACAGATAGAACGATCATCGATACTGGTCGGCCGCACGACAACTGGCCGGCGATTTTACACAGCTAAACCGTAGTTATTATACTCGCTGACAGAGAAAGGGCTAGTTATACGATCATGAATCCTGCAGTGTCCTTGGTACACTTGTCTTATGGTCGCGACAGTTTTCTTCACGTTCGTCGGTATTTCTCGCGAATCACGTGTATCAAATGCAACGTCCAAGGTCGTCTCGAATATCCTCGAGGGCGCATCCGATCCGATACGGTCCTCGGTTCCTCTTTGTTCTCCGATCGAGAAGAAAAAGGATCAGCACAGGAACCAGAAACGAGGAAAAACTAAAGAAAACAAAATGCTTCGAAGAGAAGGAGAAGGAAAAGTCACGAGCGCGCGCGCGCGCGTTGTGTGTGATCGCTAGAAAAATTCGTCGCACGTTCTTCGATGAAAAGAAATCCTGTTTTGTAGGACGAACACGTGCTACGTTGATCGATATCGACACGATCGACACGAAATCACGCTGCTTCAAGAAGTTCTCCGCAACTTACCACGCGCAAGAGACAGGCGCACAAACGAAATGAAACGTCGTGTCGAGAGAGAGAGAGAAGAAAAGGCCGCGAGTACAATCGTCCGATGAAAATTGTTTTTTTGCCGGTCGTTTTTTCTTTGTTCGTTTCGCTGACAGGTCGTAGCCGTTCCTCGATCAGAAACGAGTTTCGTGGAGGGGGACAGATTGAGTCGGTCGCATCACCTCGGCGGCATTGCCCGAGTTCCCAACGTTCTTCGGATCAGAGGACCGGCTACGTAAACGAAGGACACGTACAATAAATACCGAATAACAGTTGTTACTTATAGTAATACGAAGTAGTAGAATGCAGCATACATATAGCATAGCGGTCGCCACGGATAATACCTGCTACGTACGAGTTTCACGCTGATGCTAGTTTTGTTTTAATCATCATTTATACTTCCCGTTTTCTTGCTTTCAGTTTCTTCCATACTCTCCGGCAAAATGGATTTACAGCCGACGGATCTTGTTCGCCGTTGTTTCTCGCGCGTACATGCTCGTGATGTTTTTTTTTTTCTCTTCGGCGTCCTCGTCGATATCGTCTGGAGCGTGTTCGTGAAATTCGATCCTACGATCTCCTTTCGATCCGTCCGCGCCGTTTTGTCCGTTATAACACAAACAATATAGACTTTTCAAAATGTCCAACAATGTCTATTAACATCCTTTAGCTATTCACACACTTTCGAAACCATTTTCTCCATCTCAACGTCCGTGTCGATGTCATGGTGCACGTGATTGCTGGCACTCGCGTTGTTCATGGAGACAATCGAGTTGCTGATCGGCGTGGCAAGTGTGTTTGTTGGCGTCGATGTCGATGTCGGTGGTGTGATGGGTGTCGCTGGTGTACCGGGTAATTCGATGGGTGAACCCGGAGACGCCAATGGTTCCACCAGGTCCTCCAGTCCCTCCGGTGTTGGCAGTTTGTTCAACTCTTCTCTCAGTAGTCTATAGTGTCTCTGAGAAACAATGACAATTCAGTCGTTTCTAATATGTACAAGCTACAACACATCGTACGTAGAACCGAAGCATCAATTTATTTCACGCTTACCCTTAAAGCTAAAGCGTTCAGGGACAGGGTACGGCCGAACCTGCGATCCGACCCATGCAATTCCATATCTCTGATCCATCCCTCTAACTGTGCAACGATTTCGTGTCTCTTTATCCAGAAGTGAGTATGTATCACCTGCGGTATGAAAATTCGATATTGATATAGACGTCGAATAGCTTGAGACGAGAATGAAGATTCGATTTAGTCACCTCCTTAAAACAAGGACATGGATTACGAATCTGATCAAGCATCGCCCACTTAGCTGTAGCCTGACAAATGTTCGCGTTGTACTCTTGACTAGATTGAGCCCCGCTCGTCGTACCTCGCGATCGTTCGTATCCCGGTTCGTTGAAGTATGGCTCTGATACCAGAATCAGCGACTGTATCGATACTAAGACCTAATCTCGGGATAAACAACAATTAATAACTGGAGCTGATCCAACGGATTTATTACTGTGTGCAGCCCTTCTAAACTGATCGGTCAAACTCAGTAAACTTTACTATCGCATGGACATCTGGACTGGATCAATGTCGCAAGGTAGAAAGGTTTACTCAAACAGTTTAGGAAAACTTTACGCGATTCCATTGATTACCTGAAGGAAACTACTAGTATGTGCGTTCCACCTTTCTTCAGGGCGGCCATGCCAGGTATTCAGTACACTCAGACAAACCTTGCCGTCGTTGTACAGATTAGGATTGAATCGTACGGTGTGTCGTCCAGTGGTTTCGAGGTTTATCAACATTGGACTGTTAGGATAATCCGGAGGGAAATACACGTCAAACTCGAAACAACCGTTCGCGTACGGCGTCTCCGCCGGTCCTGTTATGAGTACCTGGAAGGCGAACGTTGACGTAAGAAACGCGCACCTGTGTAGCAGATATTCTAGACAGATTCATATTTGAAAAGTAACGAGTAGGCACCTTCATTACGTCTAATCTATCTGCGTCACACCTAACGAAAACGCTGCTACTATAGGACAAAGGTAACGCCGTGGAAAGCGTCACAGCTTCTTGCGCTAATCTCTTCACCCTCATCGGATGACTCCTCTCACCGGCAGCTCTCATGTTCGACTCGAAGTGATAGGAAACAGCAAACTTGTATCCGCCTGCTTCTGGATTCTCCGCTATCATTTCATACGTATCTAGAGTTTCATACAGAAGGAAGATATTAGGAGACCAACTGATCTACGATCATAAACGATCCACTAGCATTGACGACTAGCAATGTTTTCGAACCATAGTATCATATCCGAAACATAAAAGTGACTCGCACGAAATAAGTGATCGTTTCTCTGCTATGTGAGCAAAATTTGTGTAGAGCTCTTACCAAACTGCAAATTCTTCATGACTTCTAGGTATCGTTGTTCAACTGAGCGTAGGGGTAACTCGGGGGCCGTGGAACTAGGCCCAGGTAGCTCTTCTTCGATCCCAGACAGTCTAGCCGTAGCATTTTGGACTATGGTGGCGCTCTCCTGGATATCAGGTATCAATGTCGCCAAACCTTCATCCTGTTCGGTATCATCGGTGTACTTGAACAAAGTCTTTGACTTGTTACCCCTGGTACGGTTGATCTTGTGGACATACGTGTCCACGCAGACCCTCATGCTCGACAGAAGAGACACGACCGAGGACTCCCCAGACTTTCCACTTCTGGGTAGCAGCAAAGGTGCTAACTGATTGGATAGAGCCATGGCTCTGAGCAATTGCAACGCCGCGCGGTACAAGGGGATGTGTCTCGCCATGTCTAACACGGAATCGTTCCTCAAGTACGAGGACAAGGCCGGGAACAGACACGATCGGACCAGCAGGTCGGGAAAAGGAGCCGGAAGCTCCCGTTGTGTCTGTCCTCCGGGCCCAATATAGCTCGCTAGAACCTGCAATAATACTGTAACATGTTCTTCCTCGGACCTTTGCCTCAGCAGAGCCTGTTCCACATTCCACGACTGCTGAGTGGAGCCGGTTCCAAAGCCAGTGCCCTTGGCCCAGTAGAGATGCGAATTATCGTCGCTACGGCCAGCGTCAGCCTGGTTCCCAGAGGCCTTTGGCTCAGAATTCTCGCTCTGACTCGTTTGGTGGGTGAATATCGCCAGACAGTTGAGCAGAAGAAGCATGGCTCCCACCTCGATGGTCGTCTTACGTAGAAGTAGCCCATCGTCTGTGGTGGGTGGCGTGGCGTCCAGTAATTGCTTCAGAACTTGAAACGGCAAAGTTGGTAACGACGCAGCCAGCGGAGAAGTTAACACATCCCCGCCTTCACCGTCGTCGGAGACGCCCAAGGCCAGACGCAGAAGGCACTGCGCTCTCTTTCGATCCCTCAGGAGAACTTCAGCGTAACCGGGAAGCCGGAGGAACAGGCCAAAGGCAGCTAGGGAATGTGGAGGTACGTAGGGAGCTGGAGAGGGTGCACGTGGTGATGAATTCGTTATACCCTCTTCGACCATGTCGTACAAATCATCACTGTCTTCTATTTTCACCCAGCCTTCGTAGGTTCGCTCGGAGGATGGAGACTTCTCTATGACAGGCGGCGGTCTTCTCGAGTCCGGGTAAACTAATGGTAAATGACGAGCTAACACTGCTAAACCCCCTACGGCGCTGAACACACCTAGGGAGCTCTCTATGCTCCTGTAGTTCAGCAACTCGCTGTCGTTTTGTTTCATTGGGTCTTCTGGAAAGGTAAAATTAATCGTATGTAAACCTTCAATGGGAACTTCAGTCATCCAGACTGAACCCCACGAAATCAATAATTTCACTGAACCACACCTTTTGAATCTTTACTTCGTTGCCGTAGTATCAGGTGCAAGCAGGGTTCCGATAAAGATGTTCCACTGTCTTCAGCAATGGCCAGAAGCTGGGCAATGGTCAACTGTGCAGGCAGTGGAGTATTTGGTCGCGATGAATGTGTAAGATACTGCTGATTAGCAGGATTGGTCGAACTCGGTTGCACGTTGTTGCTTGACGGCTTGCTCGTACTCGACGCTCCATCTGAAAAACAAATATTGCCCGCACAACGTTACTACTGTTAGAATACCAGACCCCTGAAGATCGTTTTTCTAATAATCTTGACTTTACGAGAGTTCAACCACGACTGTCTAAAAGGCCCGCGAACTTGCGTCCTATTAGACACTTCCTTAGCTCTTTTGTCCTTCGCTGTGTTTCCAGCAGCTACGCTAAGCGTGTCTACTATGAAGGGCATGGCTGGTTCCCATAATTCTTTCGAACGATTGCTACTCGATGCAGTGTCGCTACCTTTGTAAGTGTTTGAAAGTAACAGAAGGAACCAAGTACCTTTGAAAAATTAACATATACAGTTAACATTTCATTAGAAAACAAATACTTAACTGCACGACAAATATCTTACCGGATACTTGTTGCAGTATGTCTACAACAGTTGACTGCGTGGACATATATAGCAATTGATCATAGTGACCCAGAGGATGAGCCGGATGTGGAGGCATCGTAGGCATACTATAATTGGCAGTCGTGTTCGAAACTTTCAGAGGTGCTTCAGAAGTTACGGACACTAATACTTTTTCACCTTCCAGCAACAGTTGCAGTATCAACCTTCTCGTAAAACCGGAAATTCCATTCAAGTATCGCACATCTGTTGAAAGTTTATTTAATGTTATATCTCGTCGACTAAACGACTACAGATGTAGGGAGTATTGATCTTCAGAAGTGAATAGAAGGAACTCACTAGAAGCTGTTCGTTGTTGAGAAATAACATCGGTCAATAATTCTGCCAACAACTTTTGATTCTCGTGGTGACACCAGCAACATCTTGACAAGAATTTGATCATGGCACTCTCTAACGACGCGTACGATATACTCGTTTTGGAACATCTGAAATAAGTATACGTGAAGCGTACAGATTGTTCAGTGTGCATGGTGTGTCGCGCGGGCTTCGAAGTTATGCTGTACCTTAAAGACGATATGGATGGATTTTCGATAGGTCGATTGCTAAGGAGTGAGAGAAGTGGCAGCCAAAAACTGCGTCCTTCTTTTCCAAGCCAATCGCGCATCCTACCCTCTGAACACACGAGCGTCAAGAACTCTAACACAATTGCTATACTTTCTGGCTCCATCATACACAAACCACCTGAAAGTGAAACAATAAGTTATTCATTTAATATTATCGAAACGTTCAGGCCTTCGAATCATATTAAGTACTTGCCAGAGTGATTCGCTTGTGTGCTTGTTTCGCCAGCTTTGTCGCTGTCCGTCAACCCAATATTTCCCAAGGGACTACGCTGATCACTGCCCTCCTCTGACGGGCTTCTGCTATGCTGCTGTCGCAGCTTCGATTTCTCCAAATGACAAAATTCTGTGCAGAGAATTTTTCTTTCAATGTATGACACTGCTATATGCTAACGACAGGAAATAAAAACTGAATGACTGAACAATAATTTACCAGTAATGGATGCCGTGAGCAGCGCAGGGAGCCCAGAATCGATCAGTTGTTGAATTCCAGGTGGCGATCTGGCTGCCGCGGCAACAGTCAGCAATTGGCCTTCGGTCAAATTCAATCTCTTGTATTCAGACAGAACGTAGCGACAGTACCACTCCTCTCCATTAATTTCGCTCTTCTTATCGTCGGTTTGGCCTTCTCTCTCTTTACGGTCATCCGATATAGACGCAGAGTGATCCGTCGCCAAATTAGGTACCAAAATTCGTACTCTTTGGAGAAGCAGAGGAAACAGCGTGGGTCTCACGTAGCAAAGGGCGCAAAGAACAGAGTCAATCGCTTGTTTCAAGGCTGAACCCGTTCCCAAGGTCAGAGTCCACTGATACAGTGCGCTGTGAACCAAACAGTTGACGTTGAAGTTTACCCTGACTGAAAGAAATGAAATAACGGACCAAGGAATAGTTTACTTGAAAAGTTCATCGGTTAGCAGAGCCTGCAGATCGTAGTTAAGGTTTTGTTGCTGATGAGCTTTCCATATGATGGAAGACACACAATGGATATACACAGCGGGTGGACTGAAAGCGTTAGGCCCGTTGTTGGGTCGAGAGATCTCGTTCACGGCAGAAGCTTGAAGCCACGATAAGACGGCGGTCATTCGAGCTTCCGTGGAGGAATCCTGAATGGAACAAAGTTTTTGAAGCAACTCGACTACCAACTGAACGGTAGATGTCTCCTGCGTGGTCACGGCACCTGTGGAACATGATTCTGTCAGTTATTTCTGCAGGATGCTTCGTTGTGTATCGACGGAAGGATTCTTCTGTAGAGGGTGGAAACGGTGCCAAAAAGAAGAGGTACCTTGGAAGAACGGGGTAGACCTGTTGTTGAGTAACAGACCGATCAAACGAAGTCCAAGCTCTCGAGAATGTAAACCCAGTTGCAATAGAACCCGCTCCAAGTTAGGGGTAAACAGAGACGGCGTTGGGAGCAACAGTAGGTTGCAACATGCCTCGACGAGTCCATCGACTGAAGCTGCAGAGTTCAGCACCTTCACAGCCAGAGCGCTGTTCAACGTGCTGACAGATAGGCACTGGTGCAGCAATCGCAACCAACCCAAGCTGAAGAAATACATGAGAGAAATCATTTCTGAACATCCAAGTATAGTATAGTCGGTGAAAAAGAATTACCTTGTCTTCGTGAGTTGCTCTTCGTCTATTGTGTCATGACTCGTTTTTATTTCACCGAAGGCTGTCGTACCTAAGAGTCTGATCTGACTCAAGCCAATGTTTGTTGAATCGCGTGGCTTGTACAATCGTACCAGCACGGAGGTCGCCACTTCCGGTTGGGACAAGGTAATACATATGAAAGTCAAGCCTGTCGTTGGCATCGGTGGACAAACCGGAGTTAAGGGACTATTACTTTCTCTGGAAACTTCGATGGCCACGGCTGAGGGACATGCTGTAAAAGAACAACATAAAACCGCGTTAACGAACTGGAAGAAAAGAATGGACGAAATACAAGTGACAAACTTACTAGCTAAAGACGTTAAATGAGGCTGCAACTCGACCTTCCTCAACAGTATAGCGCAAGGCAGAGTGATAGTGAGATCCACCCATGCTTCTTCAGCGTAACAATGGCACAGCCACGCGGCCGTCCTGGCTCTTTTATGAGGCGTAGCATTTTGTATCAGAATATCTGCTGGCTGGGCCGTAGGATTCAACCAGGAGATCTTTCCTAACGGGGCGAAGTTTAATAGTCCATCTTCATGGGTCTCCAACGTGTTCACAGACTTCTTGCTGCTCGTAGACGCTACAGGTGCAACGTTATGCGCATTCGATAGGTGCTCCATCACTAACGCGATCACACCAGGCGAAGCTGTGTTCCCATTACCACCGCTACTGCTGGATTTCACTAAATTTTCGCATAATACTTTCACACCACCCATCGCCGTGAACATTGCCAGAGACACTTCGTTGTCGAAAACTTTTAGAATGTACCATAGAAGTGGTTCAGAAAGTTGCATGACGCCTAATTGGCGGTCCAGTTCTCTTTGTCCACACGCTGAAATGTAGTGTACAAATAGAGATTAGAAGAAAAAAAATTCTAACTGCATAGGACAAGGTCAGGTAAGACAGAGAAGTTGACAATCCTTACATGAAGAAAGATACTGATAAAGCGGATTCAGAACCAAGGTGCGATTGCTAGCTTTTTTAGTTAGAGTAGTCAACAGTTGGAATGTCGCATCTGGGATCGAAGCTGGCTCACCGAGTTCACCAGCTGGTCCAACTTCAGCACTCTCTAACAGCATAGCTAGTGACGAGCCGGTGCTGTGACCTAGAGCTCCCAATAATCGCATCATCGTTGGTTCGTGTTGCAAAACTACGAAATGTAAAATGTAAAAATATAAGCCATAAAAACACGCTATCAGAAAAAAGGACAAGCTCCAACAATATACATACCAGTGTCTGCGACGCATCGTACACGAGGTTTAGCCGACGCAGGCTGTTGCAAACGAGACGACGACTGTTGTTCTGCAACTTTACTTTCATCCGTTTGCGAAATGTTGATCTTCATCTGAGAATCGTTGATGTCGCTCTGTGATCCGAGACTTGTCTCCGCCATCATTGCGGCGTCGGATCGTCCAGCACAGTTCTACGAATGAATAGAATTATAAAATATTATTCTGCAAACTGTCCTGGTCAATGAGCAACAACCAAAAATTATGATACGCACATTAGAGAGAGGAGTTTGAATGAGGCGACACACAAGTTTGATAAGAGCTACAACTAAGATGTCCCAAGAAACTGGTCGGCCTTTTCTCGTATTTCCACCGAGCACAGACGCAAACAGACCACCGAATCCTCCTGATTGATTCGTCATATCGACGGCACCGCCACACTGTGCTCCAACTGTTGCATAGCAATCAATTTACAATGAATACATACTTGAGCTTAATTCATGTTCTACGTGTATTATTTCAACGAATTACCTCCGGAGCCCCTGACATAAGTGGACACCAACACTCCAACGCATTCCGTGACACTCATCGCGGTTCCCAAGTCAGTGTTGACGAAGTTTAGGTTCGTCAGAGACGTAATGAGTTTGTACTGTGCATCCAGAGGTCCTCTTCTAGCTGAAAGAGCTCCTCCAGGTTGCACCAACTGATACACCACCCAGAGTAACAGTTCTTTCAACGCGTTCCCTAACGAGCTGCCAGGAGTAATCACGTCGCACCTCATTTCTAATCTAACTAGAAAATCTTGAAGAGCTTGACAGACGGTGAGCCCAGCCTAAACACGACACATATTATTGTATTAAAATGTGAACTGTTAAAAGATCTGATGCTGAAGCGATTGGGAAAGCACCATAATGTGTTGCTTGTCCATGGCGTTCACGTTTAATCCACTGCCGGAGAGTAGACGCAAAAGCATAGGACCCATGTTCCGTTCTTTCACTATGCAACCAGCCATGCCGCCTAAAAGGCCATCCAGCGGCTGCCTGCTGTTTGCAGCTTCAGCAGAATCTGTTTGCAGTGGCTGATTGCTCGCCAGAGTCAAACATTGAAGAGCAAGGCACCAAGCTCGCAACGAAACTCCGGGATGCCTAAAAAGTGTTTTCATTTTGGTGTGAGTAAGTCAGAACCGATTCGCAAATATTGAGTGTATAGATGTTTGGTTTACCAGGACAATGCTGATATAAGACTCGAAATAGCCGCAGAACTAAGTGGAATGACAGGCGTCAACGAAGGATCGAACTGATTCGAAGAAGGCGACTGTTCCGACGATGCATTCAAGTTCAGTGTCAACCATAACTGGAGAACAAGTTCTAAATTTGTTCCCACGCTCTGCAATGAAAGACAGGTGATTTTAGAACTGACAGAACCTACTGGGAGAAACTCATTGAATTAGATTTTTCTTGCTCACCTGTAAATATAAATCTGTGAATATTTTATCGAAACATCTGGTCAACATCAACAAGCTAGAAGATGTTGTGTCAGAGGAGTTCCAAACATCTTGACTCCTATCGTTCCAGCCAGGTTCTACTCTCGACGACGATTGTTGAGAGCATCGATTCGATTCCGCTGGAACCTTACAATTACAAAGAATCATGGTAACGATAACACTTTCTCCGGAAGACTCATTATTCTGAAAGGAATGTTTTTACTGACTTGTATCGTGGCGCTTATACTGTGAGGTAAATTATACATGCCGAGGGTTGACAGTACTCTCAGGAATATCTCTACCCCCATTTCTACTCCATACTCTAACCTAGCATCCATCGCCAACGAAATGCTGAAAGAAATCTACAGTTAGCACGACATTTAATACGAATAAATTGGATCATTTCCATATCGTATAAGTACCCGGAAGTGGCCAGAGTCTTAGACATCGAGTTACTCTTCTTCAGCATGTTTTTGCCTCGTTCTAGAATATCATCTAGAAAGTCCTCGAGTTCGCTGTCGTCAGACTCCAGAAGGGAAGGCAGAAATCCATTAGACTTGGACGTCGAAGCAGTCGCTGTTGGAACCACTATGCTGTCTTGAGCATCCTCTTCTCCTTCGCCTTCAGCAAACCCTTCGTCGTTGCCAAGGGTGACGGGAGTACTCGTTCCAGCAACTCCAGCAGATTCTTCCTCGGTGGTTCTAGCATCCTCGGTAACCAAAGATTCGAAACTTTCCTCCGAAGGACTTCCTTCGTGAGTGGTACACGTTTTCGGGAATAATTTGCCACCTGAAAGGAGGATACGATTGACAAGAAGTGACGTGCAGCACGAGGAATAAATTCTTGGATGATGAATGAAATCCTTGAAGAAAGAAATTAATTCATCGTACCCTCCAGCAAATCCTGTAGAAGACACGAGACTGCGTGCGAAGACCAAGCAGCGTCAGAAGTACCCGTGGCCAATCTGACTAACTTTAACAGTTGCTCTTCGCTCATAAGCTCGCACAAGCTAATTGCGGGACGTGTAGATATCACTAACCTAGCGACTACCTAAATGGCATAGAATACAATAATTCGGCGAGTTTTCTTCAGAAGCGTGAACCATCGTCAAATATTTCTACCAGCCCACACGACGATCAAACTCATTAGAGAAACGTGTACTTCAAACATGGCCCATCTAACGTTATCGCTCGTTGTTCGCAAATGATCCTATAACTTTGTCGAGCGGTGTAATTATTCAATCGTAAGATGACGTTAAGCATTATGCATTAACGAGTACATAAAGGACTCTGGTGAACTATTCTCATGGTTCATATCGTTCTGCGAGTAGACGGTACGTGAGGCATAATGGCAACGTGTATGTTACACATCACACAATGGAAGAAAGAAAGAACATAACTTGTCCGTACCTTGCAAGCTAGTAGGAACATATCCACGTTAGCAAAATTATGCAAAATGAGAGCGATGAGTCCACGAACCACCGGTAGAACGTGTTGATGAGACAAATTGGTGGTACACTCGACGTCCAAGAGCATTACTTCCGATTTACTAGAACTTGAAGAACACCAGATGCTACAATGCATTATAAGGATCAACAGATTTCCGAGAATCGTATCGGATACCTTGTGTTCGGCTGTGACTGCGAACGAGGACTGCGTGAGCTGCTGCTGTGCGGCGACTCGTTCGATCGAAAACCGAGCATATCTTTGATATGCTTCACAGAATGTTGTTTCAGAGTTTTCTTGAAGAAACGTTCCTGCGACTTTAGCGTCGCTTCCACCTTATTGTACAATGAAACCGTCTGCGACGAGATATTTGGCCACCCCTGTAAAGTCGATCGATGATCATTCACTTTGTGGACAGCAAGGTGGCACACGAATTCGAGGGATGTATGCATACCTGTGACGATTGATGGAACGCCTTTTTCGCCTGCTCCAGTTCCTGAAGCTGTTGCTTATGATGCATTATGCGTCTCTGTAATTTTTTACGGTAACTGCAGGAAGCTGGAGACCGGCTAGCGTTGCCATATTTGCTCTGCATAGCGGATTCTCCTTGAATGAACTCCCAACGGGACAACAGGCCTTTCAAAAAGTCATTCAAATAAGTTTTAATGATTTCGCTTAAAATATTCTCTTC
Organism: Macropis europaea; assembly: GCA_916610135.2. Classification (NCBI taxonomy): domain Eukaryota; kingdom Metazoa; phylum Arthropoda; class Insecta; order Hymenoptera; family Melittidae; genus Macropis; species Macropis europaea. The sequence continues at coordinate 48,748 of OU744348.1, forward strand.
TTTCATAGTATAAAATACCTTGTTCTTTACTTTTCTCATTGTTTCCTTCCAGATAAGGGGGTGGTATAGCTATAGTGTCTAAGCACACTGAGAAAAAGAGTAGCACCCAACCAGTGAGTGTTATATCTAGACGACCTGTATTCGAAGCTTGAGCATTCGTTAACGGCGCCAGTAGTCTGCCTAATGTGCGAACCATGGCGTCTATTACCGAAGATCTATTCACTCCGGCGATCAGTGACTTACGTCCGAGAAACGTTAACAAAATAAACACTCTGTAGATTAAGAATTCAGCATTAATTCGTTGAATTGCAGGTAGTATTCAAAAATCGAACAGTTTGCTCCATACCTATCCTGAGGAAATATGTGCGTAGACGACGACGAGTAGAGATTAATCAGAGTATTAGACAAGAAGTTGCCCCACCATGGTTGATGGCCAGCCATACGTGCTAAGAATGCAACCGCATGCAACTGCAAACGCGGAGCTGGCGTGACAACGCAGATCGAGTGGAAAAATTTCTCACAAACCGCCGGTGTGAAAACATCGCGTATCGACGTCGGTATCTAAACAAGGCATATCCATTGAAGAGTCGCGAATGAAATTCCTTGGAGAATGATAAGACCTTGATTATCTAGGGTGCACAGATTTGTAAAAAACGCCTGAGATATTTTCGTTCGTATGAAAGTAAATCTATGTCCACGTCAGAGATCGTTCATTCGTTCGTTTGCCCTCGGTAGTCGTTGGTCCGTTCGATGGTGTGCAAGCGGCTACAATCTCGAGTAAGGATCAGAAAGTGATGTTACGAGGTAATCGATTCAATTTTACCAGAATACATGTGATGCGAGGAGCGTGTCCATCATGCACGATATTGTAGAGGGAAAAAGTTGACGTTTTTAAATTATTGCTCGCACGGTTTAAACTGTTCTCTGTGTTGTCCAGATAATCGAGGTTCTATTGTGTCTGAAGATGTGGAAAGAAGACATACGCTAGGTATAGGGCCAATCTCATGTAGCGTATACAAAAGGATATCGAGCAGAGTCTCTCCAAGAACTCGCAATTTATCGCTAGGTGCATTCGCTAGAGACATCGTTGGTATATTCTGTGAACCTTTCCAAGATTCTAAGCGTCTCCATACACCGCGCACCACGTTCAATTGATGTTGAAACATTATGCATTTCTGTAACATGAAACGTTTACGTTATACGCGTCAGCGATTATTTTCTGCATCAATTGTATCATCGGCTGCAGTCGGCATCAGCTTACTTGATAGGTTGCCAATATCTTCGCAGACGGTTGCTCTTTACTTTCATTGGATATTTTGTTATAACAGAGGTAATGCTGCATGTGCATGACGTTCGTGGTTTCTGAACACAATAGTGGATCCAATAGGCTTTTCAATCTTTCTGTGGCTAAACTAAATCTAAAACAGCAAACACAGATTAACAACCACCGCACTATATAAATGCCTGGCAATGATACCGTGGGTATTTTATTAACGTGTACCTGCACTGCACATCCTCCGCAAGAGCCGACAAAATATTGCACTGTGTCTCTATAGTAGCTCTTACAGACGAATCGAGAGTACTATCACACATCGAGGAAGTACTGTTTAACTCTGCGTAGTCTTCTCCGGGAAGAACCACCATGTGCCCATAGAAAATTCCCAAGGGGATCTTGCACAGAGTCGGAGTCATCCCATACCTGCCTATGATTGTAATCTGAAGATGACAATACATTTCGTTATTTTATCAATGTCGTTCGTCGCGCGTGTAGGACAAGCGTGAAAATATCGTTCAGTACCTTAAGGTATCTACACACGGGCGGTGGTTGAAGGTCACACACAACTAAAGGCTTGCTTCTAATATCTCCGGCGACTATAAGACGTGTACCATCGGCCTCTTCGCTTTTAGTCCATATGTCTATGGACAATGATGCGAGATCACTGCAGCAAGGAATCATCAGGTCCGTGAGCAATATAGGCGAGCCAAAATCAAGGATGACAAAGCGACGTGCACCAGAATGCATTCGGTCCACAACCAATGCCTGCTGAGGTGGCCACCGTAGAAGTCTCCCCCATGGAAACGTTATGTCTTCTTGCTGCAACGCATGGACACGGAACAGTCATGAAGCCTTTCAAATATTTTCCGTTCGACGACTATCGAATGTCTACTTCGCTTCTACTTTATTATGAAATGGATCGGCAGCTCGAACGGAGAGAGACATGAAAATGCAGAAAATAAATCTTGTTCTACGAAACAGTACCCGAACACCAAACACTTCAAAAGCACCAGAATGTGAAATTTGGGTAAAATTAGGCTTCTCGTTTCGCATACCATTTCACATATATGTAGAAGCCAGGCTTTAACCCTTTCAGTGGTGTACAGGGGTTGAACAGTAAACTGTTACTCAAAGTTTCATGGTACATTAAGGAGGTATGTCACACCGATGTGTGTAACACGAAAAGCATGAAAACAGAAAGAAACATCTACACGTTTCGTTACAGTGAAGCCAGTATGTGAAATAAAGGTAAGAAGAATGTTCCAGTTGCAAACTTAAACACCGAAGATAAGTAGGGAGGCGGTCATCGGCCGGGTAGCATGATAAGAGACCATGATTTCGTGGATAGTACGATAGCTCTTTCCATCGAATGTGTTCGGCGGATCTCGTAAAGAATTTGTACAATGGAACGTGTGTGATATGTGAAAGAATGACTATTAAAAATGACACCGATATCAAATGCATGGTACGGAAGTTCTCAAGGCTGTCATGCAACTTGCGTTTCATGTGTCTAGCTGTGTGTATATCGACGTGTGAACGAAACTACACGCACCGGGTCGTCTCATGAATAAGGCGAAAATCTGTGCTTGCCACGAATGTCACGGCTGGCATAGAACCTTGAACATCGGCGAATTTTCGCGTTACTCGCGAGTCAACCCGACGTATGTATGTATGTGTGTACGTACAAAGAAACTCGGTTACAAACAGCGTATATTAAGAAGAAAACTAGAATAAATTCATGGTAACGACAGGAAATCGTCGAACTGAGGAACAGAAAGAAAAAAAAAAGGTGCAACTTTCTCATCTATGTTGATGTCTACCTTTTTAGGATTGCTGTCTTCGACTTTGTTTACAGTGGTATTGAGATTTTGTACAGACGACTTTTCTTTCGTTACGGTAGAACTTAATGTATGTGAATTGGGCATATCGTTTTGTGTGTTATGCCATGTCTGATTGTTCGCAGACATATCGTTAGCTTCGTCACAGTCTGATTGATCATCAGGTGTGAATATCAGTTGCGAAGCTGGCTTCTTTAACGCTCTTCCTGTACACAGACTAAGCAGATCGCTTAATATAGGTGTCGACTTAGCCTGAACATCAGCTCCTAGCGATCCAGCATCCAAGTTCTACAATGTACAATGATTTCTATCTGGATTACGTTTCTTCTATTCGTAACAAACATCTATACCATATAATGTTCTACAGCGCAACTCTAAACGACCGTAGCAACAGCTTTTCATTACTTCGTCTCGAATGAAAAACATAAATCGTTTCGAATGTCTGTCCCATGTCACACTGTGTACGCTTTGTAGCTAATGATCTTTTTCTGTTTCCGCCAATACGGTGAATTATTGTCGTTCGTACATCAAGAGTATTAAAAAGAAAATCCCATGCTTCATGAAATCGTTCATATTAAGGAGTCGAACGAAACGAAGAAGAAACGAAACGGATGGAAGAACTCTCGATGCACTAATACAAAAAGGAAAACGAAAGAGGAATCTCCGTCGACTCGCGCGGAAACTTACGTAAGCGTGGTGAATGGTTTTGATGTCAGGTACACCATTGTTGTTTGTTGCTGTACTATCGTACAGAGGGGCCCCGATATTAATCGAACTCGTGCAAGCGTCAATTTTCTCCATCTTGGTACCTTCGGAGGCAGCGTGACACGTAAAATGGAGTCGTTCGACCTGTATCATGTCCACAATTTAAAAAACATCTTTTCTTTACGCACCCGCCAATTGTTTCTACCGGTTCTGCTTGACAGTGAGAATAAATTACCTCAAGCAGTCCTTTCACAGTGTTATGATTAGTACATAAAGCCTTTAATTTGCCAGGCACTAGTAGCTCGCTAGCTGGATGTGTAGGTAGTGTGAGTAGGTCCCTCAAATCAATAGCTTCCTGAGAATACGCGGAACTCGATGAAGAGGTTGACGGCCCCGCCTGTTCATTGAACACAGCTGACGCGTGTACGGAAGGTATTGGTCTGTATTTTGGTGGCATCGGTGGCTCTAAGTCGAAAAGCTCCGTTTCAAATGGAGTATTATATAATCCGAATCTGTAACAAATGCTTGTTCGGTTTGTTGACATCTTACGACAAAGATACTACTGAACACAGCAGAATTCCCGCCTAATTCTATCACCTGAAATACAAAACGGAGAATAGCTATCGTTTCAATGGTCAGCGGCGGACCGAGTTCATTGACCCTCCCGAACCGTATGAATTTTGTAAGAACAGGGCATCACTTCAGGTGACAAAGTTAGCTGAGACACCCGCTGTATCATACCGAGAAACAGTTGTACCTCGTGGCCAGTAACAAATGATAAGGATTCACTCGATTTGATATCTCAGCGGCTATTTGTTGTGTCAGACTGATACACTGTTGAGCAATGCTGTGATTTCTATCTAGTGGTAAGAATCTAGTGATTAATAACTGTAACCATCGCAATGAGCCAGCCCATTGAACCTCTACGATAAAAGGCAACAAGTACACCAAAACGGATATGAGAGCTTCGTCGAAAGAATGAGACGGAGGATCCTCCAAATTATGAAAACCACTGAAACAATTCAAAATTTTGTGAGACACTCCTACAAAGCGGTTCCATTGTTATCGATCATCGTCGCTGACTCACCCGCTGCAAAGCATAATTAGTTTTATACATTTGTGCGCTATACTTCGGCCAGCGTGCAGGAGGCAGGTTTTCAGTAAATCCGGCAACCGTGCTTGCACAGAACGAATCGTTTCCAACTGAAAGTTTTTTATTTCGGTGTTGTTTTGACAGCTGCGTAATCTTGTTAATCGAATCGAAGCTATCCAGACGAGAATGTCTAGTGCAATTGACTGTGCGATGGGAGACCTGAAATACACGTATTAAAATGTCATGTATCTCTCCCAATAAATCGAGACGATCGTTTTTAAAACTTCTCCTTACTTCTCCGACGTCTCCAAGCAAGCTACGCTCAGTAAATTGTCGAAGCAAGTTTTCGACTCCAACATAGCACAACGTTGAGCTCTTTCATTGGGTATGTTCGTAGGATGCACCGTTCTAACGGTGATCGATATTTCATGAATCCAATCGCAGCCTAGAAGAAGCATCGAACAAAGTCAGTCTGATGAATCGCAAATGATACAGAACGGCAAATGTCGTATTTACCAATATAATAATACAATTTTTTATTGTTTGCACCTTCTACACACCGTTCGACGGTACTACCAGGAACGAGTGGACGTACTTCGACTATTCGTAGCTTTTTCGAATTCGGGGGTTTGTTGTCCGAAGCGTTCGTTTTCGATTTCGCCGCTGCCTGCAAACCGACATACAACGTTTAGGAAGAAACATTTATAAACATTATTTATACGTTACAAATAGTGAGCGTAATTTATTTCCTACTCACTCCCTCTTTCGCTGGATCGATCAGAGCTTTTATGTGAACGAGAAGAGTTCTGGCTTTAGTTCGAAACAACTTGGGGCTTTTCAGTGTGACACAGCCAGAACGACAGGACAAATCCATGCAACGATGCAAATCGATGGGCCCACACAATATTTCAGTGTTGTGCTGTCGCTGATACTCTTCAGTAATGACAGGATTTTCTCCTTTCTGCTCGCTGCCTATGTTGAAATCTATTCTCTCGTCCACGGGGGTCAACGGGGACTTATGATGGCCGATTCTTCTGATATTTTGCTTCAGAAGGGTGAACTGAATTGTCGGCGATTCCTGGGACATTGAGTGCAAACTGAATCGTACGTCGACGTGTCCAATATTCCCTGCAGCGCTTCTGGGTAAGGTCAACTCGAACACGTGTTCGTCCCAAGTGGACCTACATGTTAAAATGACGATAAGCGGGGAAGAAATAACAGAAAGTGATATAGACGAATTGTTCAAGTTATCGAAGTGTACCATTCGTTATGTAGTCGCCATGTTCGCGTGTGGTGTTGCCTTTGAGCTTGCATCATTTCGTTCCAACATGGTGCAACAGTCGCTCTGTATGCGGGTGAATGGCGATCGAATCGCGTCAATTCGTAAAGAGTTCGCAAGTCTGAATAAGACAAGCTGGATTTGTGCGCAATTAACCGTTCCCTGAAAGAAGAGAACAATCGATAAAGCGTCTCCTTCTCGGTATACAGACTAAGCCGTTCGAGGTCTCAAAGCGTGGACGGAAAAGTGACCGCGAGAAGACCAGTACGAACGTCTCAAAAAAGATTCGAATATTCTTGATCTTACTGAAAAGCTGACGACGCGGAGGTACCGGGAGGAGTATCCTTATTGCTACTTTCTTCCTTAGTGGTCACGTTAACGTCTTCGGTATCCTCTTTATCCTCCACGGAGTCTTCCTCATCTGCGGTAACAAAGAAGTGCAGCGCACCGTCGCTCGTGCACGCGCATAATCTTTCTAAACCTGAAATAAATTACATCAGAAGAACAACTTCGCCAATAGAAATATATACAATTGCTGAAACGTACTATTGCAGTAAGCAGCGGAGACGAACTTTTTCCCTTCCACTTTGCCCTCGGTAACAGTTTTCAATGAATTCAAGTTTAATATTCTGATTATACCGTCTCTGCATACCAGAGCTACTTGTCCAACGGGCTCAGACGTGTTCGAATTAGTAGTAGAAGTTTTAGTAGTACTTTCACCGGAAGTGGATCTATTTTTCTCTTGAAGAGGTAAAAATATATGTTCAACCGGTGCGTGATCGGCTGGCAGCTTTCGTTTTACTAGCGGTTCAGAGGAAATCTTGACTACTTGTCCGGAAAAGTCCAAAGCGTAGACAAGCAGTATGGCGTTCATATTGTTTGCGTCATCATGTACCTCGCCGTTAATTAATCTACCGGACTGTGTATCGTTGTGGTCCCAATACACGTAGCCCTTTTGAGGTAAAAACTCGCTCTCCTCATCGATGTCCATCTGATTGTTATTCGAGGTCGAAGAATCCGCGTTGTCTGTCGTAGGACACATAGCAACGTACAAGTGTCTTCCATCTTTTGAGGGACCAACGTACGTGATTCTAAGGTGATCGGGGGCTTCAATGGGTAAAGTCTTTATGACAACTGGTTCAGTCTTCATTATCTTCATGATGTCCAAGCTCTTCCCTTTCACCGTGGTCAGGTCAGACGTCGACGCGAAATGTTCCGAGCCGTTGATGGGATTGAAATTGGCGTCGAAGGAGCTTGTCGTCGGGGGTACTGTAATACCAATGGGGGTTGAGTAAATTCCATTGGAAGATGATGCGGTTAAAGCGGTTGTCGGAAAAATACCATCGAAATTCGGACCAACTACCATATCCGAGTCCACGTCCTCTATCACCGGGTCTTCGTACAAAAACTCGTCCAGCAAGAACTCTTGGTACAAGTTTTCTTGCCGTTCTCCGTTCGAGCTGGCGCTGGTTCCCGTTCCGGACAACGTCTTCTTCGTCTTTGAGTCCTTGGTGTTGTCTTGCTTGACGGATTCGGTGGTCGCGGTCTTATGATGAAAATCGTAAAGTACTAAATAGTGCAATCTCGACGGCGTATACCTATCACCCGCCACCTTCATTATATCTAAAGTATCACTGGCAGCACTATTTACACTGTTCATCGCGCGAACGAGAGACGAGGCCCATACGTTCTCTAAAGTCCTCAATTGAGATGGATTGTTAAGTGTCACCGTTACAGCACATATTACACACGGCCTAATTTTACAGTCTGACGGCTCTGTGAGACCACAGCTCTTCGACTCCTTGCTCTGAGTCTTCGACTGAGAACCTACTACAGACAGTGCAGTGACTTGTACTTTATGCGAAGCCGGATGTTTATAGTCGGCTAGAGGATCTGCGTCTGAACTAAGTGTCCTTAGATACGGAGTCAGGTTTCTCGTTGAACTAAACTTTATGGAATCTTTGTTGTTTATTTCTTGATCTACAGGAGCCACGTAGAATGCCACTTCCCTCTGTAAGAAGCAATATGCATGATAATTTCTGTTGAAAGTATCAAGTAGAAACAGATTGCTCTGAGAGCAACGTTTGAACAACTCTGATCTAATCTCAGAAGAGAAATCTACCTTTAGTTGATTCGTTACGTTCCATACACTTATGAAACCGCTACTAGAAGCAGTAGCTACGAGACCAGTGACGTTCGTAGTACTGATTATGTCTACGGTGTCACCAGCCTCGCGTGCAGGTGCAGTAGCCAAGGTAACGGATAAAGGAACATTCTGCGTGTAATCCCCTTTGACAAAGGGGCACGCAGGGGAGTGACGTTCGTGCTCTGCCCAAGGTTCGTCCATTGGTTCCCAACAAACTAAACAGACGTTGCAGGAGAAGCACATTGCCCTGTCGTCGCCTGTTGCGTTAGGGTCATGATAAAAACCAGCCTGAGCCATCCGATCGGGTAAAGCCCATCTGTAAAATGCAGACGCACGATATATCTTTCGAATCTTAGTATTTGACAAACGTAACTGATTAAACTTTATTACTTGTAATTCATGTGTGGCCATTTTGAAAAGGTGTCCCGACGCGCTGCTTCGCTAAACATTAACCCGACGTCGACGGGACCGCCTTCCAACGCCAGCTCCGGCAGTAGGCCATTTAATCGTTCATTGATAGCAGAAGCAATTGACAACGCAGGGGTAAGTCGATTTAATTTCTTCAATTCCAGTACTAATCGCGAGCAGACGATCCTCAGAGAACAGAGCGGTAGTTCCAAACATACCGTGTTCCACTGTAGCAAAGGAAGTATATTAATAAATGACCTCTTCAGTTATCATCAGACTGTAGATGTTTGAATACAGATATGAATTGAGAACTTCAATAAATATTTCGTTTGATATTGGAACATTACATCAATGTACGTTTTACTTTGCATACTTTGTGTATATTTTTTTACAGAAATTAGATGAGAATGTATTGCACATATGCTAACAAATGTACAACGAATATAGTTCAGAACAAATATTATTCAGAATTTCAAAGAATCTTTGAGAAAGACTAATACTGATTTCTGAGATAAATCTGAACAATTTTTAATAAAATGAAGTGCATTTAAAGTGACAGTTTTTACAGATCTAAGCACATTACACTGGCATACTTCACATTTTTGTTTGCATATTTTTACTTCTTCAAACATCCACAGTCAATGTATTACGCATTATATAATTATTTGTTCGCATACTTTTTGGGCTTTAATCCCTTTCTTTTGGCTTGCCTTCACTGTGAAGGATTTGTTCGCTAACTCCTGAATTACTTCCTGTACATCATCTATACCAGGTAACTCTATGCATCGTAGACACTGATATAACAAAGTAGCTTCAGAAAACAATAACTCTAGCTTTATAACATCCTTGCTCCTCAAAACTGGTGTTTGCAACAGAGTGTCCAATAGTAACACACCATTGTAATCGCTGCGTACACCGATTCCTCTGCCATCCGTGTATAGTACCTTATCTACGCCATTCGATAGATATGTGCCTTGGAGTTTTCCATTCAATTTATCTGTAAAGACGGGAACAATGCTTAATGAACGAATAAAACTTACGTATTCCAAAGTAATTTGAGTACACCGACATAGAATAAAATGCTTTCAAGTAATACTACGAAGCTTGACAGACCATTGATATCCCTTTAATTTCGCTTTCCTCCTCTTATGTTTTGATGCAACAAAAAAAAAAAAGGAAGGAAGCCAAAACATTAAGAAGCGCAGAAACAATAGTAGATGCAGCTTGAGGGAGACACTGGAAGAATAATGTACAGGGACTCAGAGGTTGAAACCAAAGGATGAGAAGGGGTCAGTGTGAAAAAAATTGACACTGTTCATAAAGAAAAACTGTAGTCACGCCTGACGTTTTCAACGCGTACACGACCTTGACCATGAGGCGTGATGCGAAATGATAGTTGTGTAGAATCGATGACGAGACGGCTCGTTATCGATAAGAGACTCTTATCGATGTGACGGCGGTGCGTCGTAATGCTTACCGGACAAGGAACACTTTTGCAAAATTACTCCTGAGTTGACATCAAATACGTATACTTGCGCACTGCCAGTGGTAATCAGTAACACGTTTAGATTGGCATGATAGACGATGCTTTTGCACTCAACATCCACGTTCAGGTAGCCGTCTTCCTTCAATAACCACGGATCATCATCAGCCATTTTGCTCCAACGGATTACAATTCTCAAAAAATTTGTCTAATGCGCGAACATCACAAAAAACATGGCGTACTCATCACCGCCATCTTTGAGTAGAACGTCAGCAAATCGTCGTGAACGTGGTTCTGATATCTGTCAGAACGATTAGGTCGAGAGACGATGTATCGATATGGCATTCCTGCGCCAATTTCAGGGACTAAATACGAACATTATATATGTGTATATATATATATAGATAGTGTTCTCGATCCGGGCACATTTTTTTGGCGCCACGATCGCACGAAAGACGCGATGCGAGTACTGTCCGACTACTTAGTTCTGAGACCAGCGGGCGGGGCTTACCAACAATCAAAAGTCTTAGTTGTGAAAATATATACATACTCTGAATACTCTACCATCATCTATAAAGCGAATGACACAATCCTTCGTATCGAACAAAAAGACTGAAATAGATTGTGTAACACAATCCATGATTTTCTTGGATAATAGTGAAATAGTAAATGGCAACCAGTCTGTTATGAGAAAATGAAGAGTGATTCACGTTGTAACAACATACAATAACAGTATATTTGGGTATAAACCTAGTTCATTTTCATTAAATTTATACAGTTTTATTAAGAGTGTGTATTAGTTCAAGCTGTCCTAAGCATCTTAGCTTCCTTATTTAATCGTTTCTCTTCCATGTATGCTGCCACGGCTTGTTCTCTTTCCCTCATAAATTCTTCGTGTTCCTTTGGATCTATTGAACGAACAACTTGTATACCACAGCTACGGGCGATACCAATGAGCATGCCACAAATTTGTTCTAGAGTAAATAATACCATTGGCGGATCCTCTGCTTTTATACAAGCAATTTCATATATGTGTTTAAATGTAACTTTGCCAACTTTGTCACCTGAAATACATACACAACATTAGAAACTAGTCTGCAATTATATACAGAGTGGGTCAATAATCATAGTACGTAAGGGTGATTCTGCATACAAAAAAAAATCAAAATTGTAAAATGAAGCTTTTGCACATGGGGCATCTCTTCTGCAAAAATGATGCTAATCAACAAACTTTTGCATAACTAAAAATGCAATCTGCATTAACAGAAGTTTATAAATCCCTGCTTAAAAGATTATATCTTTCCACTTTTCTGTGGGAACGTTTTCAACGATTTACTTATTTATAAAATAAATATTTCAAAATAAGTAATTTTTTCGACGTCATATTGTAATCCTTTATATGAATGAAAATAATGGCAATTGACTTTTGTCGATTAATGGCCCCAATCTGTATTTTATTATAACTACAACCTTTGAACATGGTTCCTTTTTCTACTCCAGCCGCCTGTTTCAAGAAAAATGTGGCCGGTGGCTTGTGAATCACTAGGTCATAAGTGCCATCGGCTTTGACTTTAACTCGACAAGGAAGCGGGATACCTTCTTTAATGTTCTCTGTCCTTTTGTTGAAGTCATTGCAGAAATTCGCCACGTTTATGTTTCTCTGAAAGAGAGGACATCAATTCTTTAATCTTAAACATGTACCTCTCTTGAGACTGAATAAAATAAACGATTGCTTATAGACTGAGGGTTATTCACCTGACCAAGCTGTGAACCGAGCGGTGGTTTCGGATTCGCCATTCCCGCGGGTATGTTCACTCGTAATTTCCCAACATGCTCTACCTTTTGCAATACTTTCTTATATGTTTTTCCCTTTCCGGCTACCTTGGACATTTTTATAACTTCTCATCAACAAATTTCTAACCACAAATTGATTCGAACTTAAAGCCGGATTCGCAACGAAGAAGTTTGTACACAGTTCCGTGTTATCAGAATAACGCGAAAATGCACCCATATGATAAAGCAGTCGCGCGTTGGAAATACAATAAACGACCACACGATCAGTGGTACCAAAATTGAAAATTTATTTGCCACCCTCTGTACACCGGCGATGGGAATAGTTGTCAACCCCACTCCTGCCTCCCGAGAGCCGCTACGAAAAACGGCATCCCCGTCTATGATGCGAGGTTCTGTGACATGGACCACAGGCGCCACTGAGCGCCAGACGCACGTGGCCATTCTGTCAGTCATTGATTCGTTTGAACTTCTGACTTCTGATTTCGTAAAATTTCTTCGATTTTTACACCGATAATAATGCTAATGCAAAAATGGTATTAACGCGAATATAATATCATAAACAATATTCATGAAATCCAAATAAATAGTGCTACAGAATGCCTAATAGTACCAAACTATTTTTATTATTGCGATAAAGAAACGGATGCGTGGTGAAAAATGCATTTTGTAGCACTCTTCATTTGGAGTTTATGAATATTGTTCATAATATTGTATTCGCGTCAATATCATTATTGTATTTGCATTATTCTAAGCGTAAAAGTCGAAGAAATTTTATGAGATCAGAAGTCAGAAGTTCAAACGAGTCGATTACCGACAGAACGGCCACGTGCGCCTGGCGCTCAGTGGCGCTGTGGTCCGCGCCACAGAACCATGCATCATAGATGGGAATACCGTCTTTCGTAGCGTCGTGCATGGAGCAGGAGTAGGGCTGACAAGTATTGTGTTCGGCGGTATATCAAATAGTTTGCGTAAGTACTGTCAAGGTAGTCACTGTCGATTAATATTGTTAAGTTTTAAATTAATTACAATTGTTGCAGTTATCTATTGACGAAAGTTATTCAGTAAAGCAGACAGAATGGGTAAACGTCAACATCAAAAGGATAAAATGTAAGATATTCTTTGAATTTGTTAATTAGGTTAGGTTTGTTGTGAAAGTTTGTTTATCTTGCAATGCTTTCAGGTATTTAACATACACAGAATGGACGACATTGTACGGTGGGAAAAAAGCAGGAACTTTAGAATCAACAGAAGATACAACATTTCGTCGCTTGCCTTATGATCATTGTTGTTTAACTTTGCAACCGTTTGAACATCCCTACTGTGACCCGCAAGGGAATGTATTTGAATTGGAAGCAATATTGGAATATATAAAACGATACAAGCATAATCCTGTGACAGGGAAACCTTTGGATCCAAAGAGTCTTATAAAACTTAATTTTTATAAAAATGCAGAAGGAAAATATCACTGTCCAGTACTATTTAAACTGTTTAGTAAACATTCACATATTGTTGCTATTAAAACAACTGGAAATGTATTATCACATGAGGTATGTACAATTTGATTTAATAATAAACCGTAAATAATTGCTAATAAGTATTGATTAATTTTTGATATTCTGCCTAGGCGGTAGAGCAGTTGAACATTAAGGCACGTAATTGGAAAGATTTAGTAAATGATGAACCTTTCACTAAAAAGGATATCATTACAATTCAAGATCCGAGTGATGCAACAAAATTTAATTTATCTACTTTCCATCACATTAAACAGAATATAAAACTTGAAGATGAAGGTATTCTGTTTGAAATATTTGGATTTAGTTTGTCTGAATATTCTGTGTAACTCTGTCTATCTCAGAATTTAAATGAATTTCACAGAGACCATAAAGGAAAGAGATAATCCTAATGCAAAATTGAAAACTGTATCTATGGAAACTAAAGAAATTTTAGCTGAATTGAACAGAGATTTTAAACAAGCTGAGACCAAACAAGAAACTTCCAAACCAAAAGCAGATAAATTTAATGCAGTCTGTATATTAATATTGTGCTTTTTATTTCATACCAATTGAACATGATAAATGTACTATAAAATTTTAGGCACACTATTCTACTGGAGCGGTAGCAGCTGGTTTTACATCAACGGTAATGCCAACAGAAACCACTCATCACGCAGCAGTTATCGCGGAGGATTTAGTGCGGTATGAACGCGTTAAGAAGAAAGGTAAAGACAAATATTGCTCCATTTTTCTTCATTTTTTATCTAACTAGGTAGTGTCTCTTTTAGGATACGTAAGATTGATCACAAACTTTGGTGCTTTAAATCTCGAACTTCATTGCGATCTTGTTTCAAAAACATGTGAGAATTTTATAAAACACTGTCAGACTGGTTACTACGATGGAACGAAATTTCACAGATCCATACGGAATTTCATGGTAAATATATTAACTGCTCAGCGAGAAATTATAAACAATAAAATTGATATTGATTTATTTAGATACAAGGAGGCGATCCAACGGATACCGGTAACGGAGGAACATCCATTTGGGGCAAGAAATTTGAGGACGAATTTAAGCCAAATCTGGTGCACCAAGGCAGAGGAATTCTGTCAATGGCAAACTCTGGACCAAATACAAACGGTTCACAATTGTACGTGCATCATTCATTCACATTTACAGAAGCAATTTCATTAACACCTAGCAATACTTTTTTTACTTGCAGTTTCATTACGTTTCGATCGTGCAGACACTTGGATCGGAAGCACACGGTGTTTGGAAAAATAGTTGGTGGATTAGAAACGTTAAACGCTATCGAGAAAGTCGAGGTGGACAACAAGGACAGACCTATAGAAGATATAGTGATTCAGAAAGCTCAGGTTTTCGTGGATCCGTTCCAGGAAGCTGACGAACAGTTGAGCGTTGAACGTGCTGCGGAAGCCGAGCGATTAGCTCGAGAAGCAGCGAAAAGCAAATCGACCGGTAAAACGGAGAAAACCGATGTTCTAAAAGTGTATCGATCGGGTGTGGGAAAATACATCAAAATGGATAAAGATGAGAACAAGTAGAGCCCAGTTGCAGTATTCACCAATTTATTGTACAAATGTTGCACATGTTTCATGCACGTATCGTTTTTAGGACGGAGAAAGGAGAATCTAGCATCGAACCGGTGGCGAAGAAGAAAAAGATCTCGGCAGGCTCATTTGGAGATTTTTCCTCTTGGTAGTTGCATGAATGTATATTGTTTGGAATTTTTTATTTCAAATATGAAATATTTTTATGTCTGTATGATACAAATAGAATATAATAACATTGTGTATTGTAATTGTGTAGTGTACACAAATGATTTATGAACAAACCAAGCAAATAGTTTTCCAGTAAACAATTTTCTGCTTCAGGGTAAACAGTTGTTGAGTAAATATTTTTCTATAATATTGAGAACGGTGTTTCTGTTAGTTAGTAATTATACTTGTATATAAACTGACTTGTCTTTATTATTGTGTGGGTTGCATTTTAACATTAGGATTAAATGAAAAAAGCGTTTACTGTAGTGTCATAAAGGTTAGATAAGATCGCTGGACGACGAAGTTGAGAACCAATTCTCCATATTTGATGTTTGGTTTGCCCAACCCGGACCAACGAATCGGGCATCGAATTTTCATGCGATTCGTCGCGATTTTCGATCGAAATTGTTCGAGTTTCAGTGTAATTCGTGAAACAGTGCGCACAGAATTAATACACATAACAAATGGATGATTTAGGTGAGTAAGTTTGAAATAAATCATAGTATTCTGAATCTAACCTCAAATTTAAACCTCCTCGAGTGACAGAACCGTCATTGTACCCTGATGTCGTTTATCCTTCCTCGATGACACGTGTCAGACATTTCTTTCTTAATTCCTACAGCAATGTCTTCTTTTTTCAGTCAAGAACAACAAAAATTGCCAGGAACACAATTAAAGAATTAACGTTTAACAATTAATAAGTCCATATCGCGTTTATGTAGTAGAGTATACAGATCTATTATGGTGTAATGATCACGTTTCGTATAAAATATAGTATAATATAGTTGGAAAAGTTAGAAATGGGAATTCATGGAGATCGAATGAAGATAAGACGAGTCTGATAACGACGACTTTTCACGAAATTTGTGCTAGTTCTGGAAATTGTTCTTTATCTCAACATTTTCTGTAATGTTCATTGTATAGCACTGCATATAGTTATGATATGTTTGCTAACTAATATTGCTTTTAGTATTAGTTGTATAGTAATGTATAGTTGTAACAGGTGTTTACAAAATGTATGATGATTCTGATTATATCTTGGCCAGAATCAATTTGCCCGTTCAATGCACATAAACAGCATGGAAATTATAATTAATTCCATGGTATGTTTTGTAGTACCATAGGGTATAGTACTGTATAGTTATGTACAGTGCGTGTTAGCACAGCGTGTGGCGAACAGCGTAGCCGTGGAGTGTGTAAACACAGGGTATTTAATTTATTGGTCGATATTAATGTTGGATATACATATAGTTACGACATGGAGATGGCACGTTAGAAAGTCGAGGAAAAGCGAGAGAAGTGCAAGCGCGTAACTATTATCTCGATTTCCATGGTGACATCTCGTTGCATCACCGTGGTGCACGCTAGCTGCAGTTCTGCTATTCAGCACGCGTTTGCTTTTCGCCGTATTGAACTTCTTTTTACTCTTAATTCGTTTCGAGCGATAGTTGAAACGATTCATTACATAAATTAGAAACTCATCGCACGTGTTTGTAGTGTTTCCCTCCGCAGTAATCGTCATTCGTTTCGAACTAAAGCTTGCTCCTTAACGAAATACGCGTGCTCGGTTTATCGATCGATTATTCTGATATGAATTTAACACCTTATCGACTGTGAATGCGTTATGAGGTTGACGACTGTGAATATAATTTTTCTTTCTTATTTTAAGGGCAAATTTAATTAATTAATAAAAGAATGAGTTCTCAGCACTGTTCTGTGTATTTTGATTCTGTGTGTCAGACGCAAGTACAACTTGTTCGGTGCTATGCCCCCGTCGATGATGCGTTAGTTTATAGTAATCTTGTAATCGTTCTGCTGAGCCGAACCGGCGACGATTTTTAATTTTAATCGAGAGTAAATAATATAAGTGTTTGGATACACAGTTTACATGAAACGATCTGCAGATTTGTTTCCTTAAACTTTTTAGCGGGGCATGGTGGAACATTAGAATTGCTCTTTCATTGAATGAATATCAGGATCGAATAGACGTGCATGATCGTAAAAGCGGACGTGGGGGTTCCCAGAATACCATTAACACTAATAATGTTTTCATTTGTTTTAATATAAAATCGTGGAAAATACACGAATATCCGAGGTTGAGTAAACGACGTGACCGTTAAACCGGAAGTCAAGGTTCCCAGGGTGCCCTTAACAGTACTAATAGTTCCTTTTAATGATTTTGGTCTCATATTTCATTTTAGTATGAAGAATGTAACAGGAACGAACAAATATCGGGGGTCGAAGAAACGCAAATGACCTTTAAACCGGAAGTGAAGGTTCACACGGTGCCCTTAACACTACCGATATTTTCTTCCAATGACTTCGGTCGCATGTTTTATTTTAATATATCGTCTCTTCCGGAAAGAACGAATATCGGGTGTCGGAAAAGCTTTAACTGATCGTGAAACCGGAAGTGAGGATTTCGAAGGTGGGCGTAATACCGCGAACGTGGCCGAAAGTTGTCGCGTGCCAACGATTCTACGTATTTTTAGTGTATTTCACGGTGCCGTTGTCTTTGTGTGTTTTTGGCGACGCCGTGAGCGCGGTTGAGCGCCTGAAATACACTTGCACGTTTGAACTTCTCGATTTCCCTTAGTCTCCTCGAACCTCGGCCCATCACAACGGAGACCTAATAGTACGTGTATACAAGCTGCGACGATTTATCTCGGAACTCGAAACCCGTCTATCCGCTCTACACTGTAACTTGTACGCTCGATTAGCACGTGCTGCGAGAGTGTACATCCTTTTGGCTTTTATGGCCGTCCAATTTAGTTTATACGGGCCATTTACTCATAAAAGTTCTATCAACAACTGCTTCATGTCTCTGTAGATTAATCCTTCGAGTGTTGTGGGTGGCCGTGTACATCGGCTTACAAAGTTCTTCCACTATACCATGTTCGGCACTAGAAAAATTCTTAGTCTTTCTGCGAGTTGTGTGCATTCATGATCTTCTAATTTTCATTGTAACTTCAATAATCGTGATCTCATGTATGTTTCAATGTTCTCATATTTGAATTTATTCAGAAAGTGTTTCAGTTAGTTGACCGAAGTATTTCACGCTCGAGGGGTTAGTAAGAACCTTGCAGTAAGTAGGTGGACTCAATGTTCTACGCTTCTACTCGATATTTAACTGTTTTTAAATTTTTACTCGTAGTTTTCGGTTGCTCTTCGTGGAACGTTAAAGCAATCCTAAAAAGTAAGTATCCTAGATAGAACTGAACTGATCATTTAAAAGTGGCCGACATGCTAGAAACTTTACTACACGGGTTGTTAAGAAATAAGTATTCAGGACCTGCATTATGCAGGGTGTATAATACTCAGCAAACAAAGTAAAAAATGTCTAACCAACAGAAATAAAAAGATGAATAGTAATAAATCCATGGACAATTCGATACCGATGAAGATTATTAAGAAAAACTAGCTATCAATCACACGACGTTAACTTTTCTAGCAACATTCATCGAACTATATCAGTTCGTTAAGTTCACTGACTGTGAGTACCATTCATTCTGCAAATCCTCAGCATTTCCAACAATCTGTACGATCCATCCGCAAAATCGCTGCACGTTGCTGCTCTGTCGGATAAAATCCGCGGAGACGGCATTCAACAAGTGGTCGTTCTCTGTCCATCAGCTCCCCACCATAGATCGATCGGGTATAGTGCTCGGCTGGTCGCGATAGTCCGCGAACAGAGACATTACCGCGGTAAAAGTGGTCCAAGTAATAGTGCATGTGCTCGTACGTACGCATCCGTGGCTCTGTGCTCGTGAATAAGTTAATGGATATCGGTGTGATAATAGCTGATAAGTGCCAAGCAAGGGAGAGAACACACGGCTATGGATCGGACGATGTACGGAAAGGTAGAGCCCGGCTATATCTACCAGCCCTACAGAATCACCGTGAAAAAGGGTTTGCCGCCCGGATGTGAGTCATTATTGTTTTTCCCCTGCATTCTCCCATCAGATACACCCTAATAGAAGGAAAAATAAAATTTTGCTACACGTTATCACAGAATACATTCTATTGAAATTCATTCGCAGGGAACGGACGTCGAAAGATCGTTAATAATGGTGCGTGCACGTACGCGACCCGTTTGCATCCGAAAAAAAGGATACACCGGGCGGATATGCGAATTAGAAATTGCGCTCGACGGCCTTTGTTAGAATGAAACCGTTCCAGTTGATCGTTTATTGTTCCGACGTGGTCTCCGCGTTATTTTAGTTATTTAGCGTGCACGCGATAAACGCGACTGTTGAATTGAGCTCAATTGCTGCGACGGAGCCTCCTTTTCGTTCGTTTACCACTCACTGCCGTTTTCAGGGGAATTGGACGTCCTTTTTCATCGCCTACTCGCGATTGTCGAATTATTACCACGTTGACTGCCGCAGTGAAAACAGTCATCGCTAGTCAGTTCATTACAAAATAAGTTTCGCTTTCTATACAAATCGTAAAGGAGAAAAATGTTCAAGTATTTAGTATTGTACAAATTCTCTCAAAATATAGTAAAAGATTAATAATTATTTAGTGAAATAAAATTGAAGGTGCCGGTGACCGGTGACCACCATGGCAGTCAACGCGTTATGTTCATTCGATAGGTCGTATGTAAATGTTTGTCGCGGGTTATCCAGAGAACAGCAGTGTCGCGAAGGCGCTGAAAAGAGGCAAGAGTCCGTTAGACTGTTGGATCGCTGGACCGGAAGCCGAAAAGTGTCTTCTAGTTATTCTTTTATCGTTACTCGTATCTCTGATTTGACCGTAAACTGCGAAAATAGCAAACGCCTACGGTGGTAAGTTCAGTTAACGCGATAACCTTCGACTTATCCATAAACCATCATCACCCGAACGGCTGTCTAACGATTCAGTGTTCTTGAATCTTCCGTTCGCATGCACCGAGAAATTGTAGCGCTCTTGAACTATCGTCACGTTATACTTCTGGCATATTTTCAAAGGTTATTAACGCTGGTCGCTCTGAAACCTATGCCATTTCATGCGAGTTCGTATTTTCGCTGACTCGCGAAATTATTGTTAAACAGCTGCACACGAATGTTGGTCCACTGATACTGTATCTGGAAAGAAAAGAAACAAAATTCAGCAGACTAATGCAAGGAACATCTGACACGACTGCAGTGATTTATAATGACAGGCTTGATAACGTTATACAGAGTGTCCCATTTATCCTGACCACAGTTTTAAATAGTGCAGAGAAATCTTCAAAAGACAGTATTGTGTTCTGATGGGTCAAATTTTATGATTGACTACATACTTGATACATTTCAACGTCATCGACGTTTCTTCAATCAGTACACATACAATACATTTTTATTATCACTCTGTTATGATGAATGTCAAAGGAAAATCGGTGGAACCTTGTAACGTCACCTTGACCTTGAGAACTAATACACACGTTTCATCATAATATGTGGCCTTTCCAACCGATCTCTGAGGTATCATTTTCTATTCAACTGAAAACAATAATGATGTTTGAAGTGGTCTCATTAAACGGTACACCCTGCATGTTTCCTTTGAAACTTAATTTCGAGTTGAAACAACGTGTCGGACGGCGTGTTTGATCTTGTTCGAATGGGATGACTCACGATGCAACAGTTCGCACGATTTTGTTTTCTTTCATTTCGAACACCTTTCACCTACAACGTGGGTCGCCTTGACACTAAATTTGCTGAAATAATTGATCGAGGCATTATTTATCGACGATCTTCTTATGGAAATGTTTAAAGAGAACGTGACGGTCGACCTCTGTCGCAGGGAGTTTGAATTGAATCATCGTGTATCGATGTCTCGAATTCTGCCATCTCGTATTAGATATCTCGTTAATATCGATTCTAGTGCGTTGCTCTACTTGACCGGCAGTGGCCAGGGCGCTGCATTACCGACAGTGCTCTCAGAATAATAACAATAACAACAGCAACAACAATAATAACAATAATAATAATAATAATAATAATAATAATAATAATAATCATTCTTCTGTTGCGAATGCTTGTATGCAATGCCACTAAACAAGAAGTGATATTCAATTAATTATTATAATCAATGCTTACATTCGTCGTGGTTGTTACATTTTCTTTTATTAAGTCTCGATAATTATTGGAACATCGTAGAAAGTACTTTCTGTACTAGTTTTTAGCGTTCTACACTTTTCAGTTAGATTTCTTAGGTGAAAGGTTCTCTGTCCATATGCGCCATACGTAAAGGATCTGCTCCATCGAGACATAGTGATTCAGTCCTAATCAAACATCGCACAATAACACGTACAGCGAACGCTGCATCGTTGAAAAACCATAAAGTGAACGTTTCACAAGAATTAATTAAAATTCCCGTTGACATTCGTGTTCCATGAAAACCGGATGATAGAACGCCGCGTCTGTTTCTTAATCGACGAACCGAGTTCATTCCTTAGATCATGACGGGTGAGTCTAAATATAGTTACACTTTTATTCAGACACGTTGCATGAGTAACCGAAAACCTCGATAAGGTGTTATCTCGTTTACTAAATTCGGTATTTCGCGATGATTTTCCTCTGACTAACCGTAATCATCATCTTCGGTACTTTTAAAGGATCACACCACTTTTCTTTTCATCATGCTTGTACTTACGCCAATCCTTCCTGTGATTGTTCGCTGCAGCACGTAGGAAACAGTTTATATGATAAATAAGATTCTGGCGTTTCCTGTCCTTATTTATGTCGACGAATGTTCTCACGTTTACAATTACGATAACCGAGCTATAGTAGAGCTACCAAATATTGGCTGCTTAAGGTATCTAATCAGCAACTCCAACCACCTAGTTTTGCCACTGTATCCCTCGAACTGAATGCACAGTATTCGTTGCGTTTTTTCTTTTGAGCTCTGCAAAAATGAGATCGTCTAACTATTTTAAGAAGTGCATTCAGTTTCTCTCTATCGTTTTATGAATGAACAGTGAGATTACCTAGCGTTGCTCAGTGACCTTGAGCGACTGATTTTCTGTGTCTTCGCTCCATGCATCGCAGTCTTTTTTTTAAAGGTGCACGGAAGTGTCGCACTTGTTTGTCGCGCATACGATTATCCGTCGAGGATCATTCAAGGGTCCAAGGTAAACGCGCGTAGGTATTTCTTCTTCCTTGATCGAAGCTCGGTAGATCAGTCCATATCAGGCAGGAACGCGCGTGATTCGACTTCCTACGCGTACGATCGACGTAATTGCGTGAGTGGGTTCAACTTGACCCACTAGAATCGCACGAAAAGTTACGTCAATCTGGATTTCTCTCAGTTCACCATTCCTTTCTGCAATCTGGGGAATTTAGTGAACAGCCATATGTACTTGCATGATTTGCAGAGACGGTGCAGGGTGACCTACGCATGTAACCTGTCACTGGGGTCAGTACCCCGATGTCCAGGAAAGATGTCAGAAAAATTTTTGATGATTGTCTCATGATGAGAAAATCACTTAAACTGGTACTGTTTAGATCTCAGCACTGCTCAATGGTACATGTTTAGTTTGAGTGACCCTCGAGTGTTGTTGGCCACCAAAATTCATTTCTAGCATGATAATCCAGTTATCAGGGTGTATCATTTCTTACCATTAAAATGTTTTCAAGAATCGGTGTGATATCTTCCCGGATAGTTGAGATATTGACTTGTAACATGCTATGTCACTCACCCTGTATAATGTGCCAATCCTAAATTAACTTGCGGAGAAACAGTGAGTCCCAGACGTTTTCCATTGCAGTCAAAGTTTACACAGTGATAGTACTCTGTATATACAATACTGTATCATAATTATAGGACCAACCTCTCAGAGATTTTCTCCAAATTTTGTTTGAAATGTTGAACGACTAAGGTAAATGCAGCTATAGCTGCAGTTGGATGAGGAGACGTCAGTTATCATTAGCGTTCGACACTTAGGCCCGTCATGGCTATCCGGAGCGCAGGCCTGCTACGGCCTTCCCCCACTCTAGGTCCGTTCCCTGCGTTTCAGCTCCCTTCGGTTCCCCCCTCGGTCCATCGTCGTCCCAGATCACAGCCTGTATGAGGAGAATGGACGCAGAGTGGGGGTAGGCCGGAGTGGGGCTGTGCTCCGGGTGGTCATGACGGACTTAGGTTATAATTCCTCTAAAATGTTGAAAAAGTTGGTCCCATAATTTTCACATAACAATCTGTCTACTTACACAGTACTGTCATGCAAATTTTGCATCAAATCTGGTGACTCGAATGAGTGGCAGTCTTCCTGTAAGGCATTGCTCAGGGCCAAAGGACCTACGAGCATAGTTTGTTCACAAAATCCTGGAAGTCTCTGAAGAACCAGTTCCTTCAAGATTGTACCACGCATTCTGAAACCTTAGCACTGAAACATTAGCAAATGTGTCGAGCAAAACATTGTCCCAGGTCACTTCTTACTCTGCCCTCCACTTCGTCCTATCAGCTGGACCTGCTCTGATTCTGTAGGCCTCTCGAGCAGGTGAACCTGGTGCAAATATTATTGCGGAGGTGATTTCTGTAGGAATATCGGCGTCAAGAAAAACTAGAAACGTCGGTGGAAAACCGCGGGAACCGTAGGTGGTCGAGGTTATTTTCGGGCAGATTGTCGTCGTGGATCTGGGTGAAAACGGTGTTCGCCTGTGTAGCTGTAGCGACGTGCACGAGCGAGACGGACAGAGGCAAGGTTGAAAGGTGGGAGCCTAGAGAACACAGGGACAAAGGGAAAGAGGAGATGAATTCACGTAACACAGATTCTGTGGACCATGCAGCCGTGGAAACAAACACGTGCTGCCAGTTTCATACGCGGCTTCTATCGATAATCTCGCGAGCTCGTTACTCTTCTGGCTATTACAGCACGTGACAGGACATCTAGAAGCTTTGCGATTATAGAGTGCGGATAACATAGCTTGCCGTTCTCGTTCCATCTTTTTCAAGTGACACAAAGTACTCTGCAGGGTGTCTCCAGACACAATAACACTAGCTTGGAACCTGATAGAAACATAATTTTGAGTGAAAGAGTTCTTAAAAGTTTTAATGAAATAATTATTACTCTACATCTATACTTTGTTTACTTTAGAGCAACGTAGGTTTACAAGACATGATGTTTTTACCTGGAATTTTTAGTGGTCAGATCACTTGTGCTGGCATTTCAGAATCGACTGGTCTCAGTGGTACACTTAGGATACTCCGAATATTTTGTTTTCCACTCAAGCTCGCTCACTACTAATTACAGTGAAAATATAAAAATTAATACTGAAGATTTCATTTGTTTAGATTAGTTTTTTTTTTCTCAGTCACCAGCTCCCTGCGAATTCCATTGTAAAGAGTTACGACCGAAATTTTAGCACTCTGAGTAATTCAATATTTATTGCTACATAATTGTTTTAAGTCTATACCTCGCTCTTTATTTATCTTTATATTACTTCCAATGGATATCAACCCGTTCAATAAATAACAGCAACAACAACAACAACAACAATAATAACAATGAAAATGTATTTCCCATCAGATCCCAAGCTAGTGTCTCTTCATGTGCCTATCGATGAGTCCTGTTGCTTTCCCGTTTGTTTACTTATTCCATGCGTTTACATAGTAAGCGAAATTGGCAACGGGGGACTGCCACTTATTTTTATTGCGATTTCATAATCATAGTTACCCCTCCTTCGTGTTTATATCTACGGTCGTAAGGTCCACAGAAATCAGTGTTCGCCGTTTTCGAGACTCGAATGGTCAAAAGTGATCGATCATCCGTGTAGTATTCATTTCATTTGATCCCGTGGAATAATTGTCCGATCAGATCGCGTGTCCTATAGGTCCGGCAGAATATTTCATGTCGCGTCGCTGAAGACGCAGTAGCATGACCGACATTATGAGACCTCTGTCACCGATCGCACCGGCTCGTTTGGCCACGATCCAAAGACACGCACGATGGGAACAATACATCAGTAAGTAGTCGATGTCGAGTTAACTTCTGTCGATTTCATCGTATCGATATTAATTAATATCTTCTACACTTGGTACCTGACAAAACATTCATGAATTTCAGTCAGTTAAAAACTTAGGGTTGTCTGCAAATGCATTTAACAGTGAAGAAGCTATGATACATCGTCTTAACTGCACTCGAGTAATTACAGTTTCCTGTTCTATATTTACTCGTTCAATAACTATGAATTACGATGTTGCTTTTAGGTCGAGACTAATCGTGTTCAAAGACTTACGACGAAAGTGCGGTACGGGTATCGCGCAATATTAATGCCCGAATTGACCGTATGATTCATAAGTATAAAATAGATCTGGGGAAGCTCGGAGTAGGCCAGTTGCCAACATTCAAATTCATTCAAGCGGCTGTTCCATTCCGCGTGACCTGTATTCTTCTTGTCTATCCTCCCAGTAATCTGCAATATCGACCAAGTAAGCACATTGGTCGTACTATCTCAACCAAATGATATTTACATGAAGCTTGGCTATGTAAACACATTGACTGACCTGGGAGTTGCCGATGACCTCACGGAGTCTAATTTAATCAAACTCATTACGCACCAGGAGAGAGATAGAGAGTTAGAATTATTACTGTATTCCAGTTGTTTAAACTTATCCTTCCAAGTTTGTCCATGTACCAGTCCTGCGAGGTGAGGTCAATGATATAAATCAGTTTTTTACAACAATGGTGAAGCGTTGGTGGTAATATTATAGAGTTTGTTTACACTCATGGCTACCTACATTTCAAACCAGGATTCATCTAAAAATTACTCCGCCGGGTTTATAACTCCTCTGGGTAGCAAAGTAGCCAATACATTTTACAATAAGATTGATTTCTTTGAATGTTCCTTGATTTCTCTTCAGTCACAACTGCCTAAAGTCATATCCACGGATTGATCTCATTAACTGTTCATACTGGACGCGCCAGTTATGTACAAACAGCTTAATCATTTGGGGCTGCAGACATGCGATTCATAGTGAACACGTAATCGCGCTCGTATTTCATTGACCCTTCCTGACGAATTTCGCAGAAGAGCGTCTCAGTCGATCCAGTGCAACTGGAGGTTCATAGAACGGTCGAGATTCCTTGAAAAACCGTGGCCACTTGCTCGATTCAGGATTCGTGTTCTGGTTCCAAGTGTTTCCTCGTAGCTGCGAGCTGACTAAATAGGCTGTTGCTTTTCTTTCGCCACGAAGCATCGCGTTCCTACTTCTCTTGTTATGAGAACGCTCTCCCTCTCCATCTCCTGTTCCTCCTTCTCCAGGCCAGGTTGCCTCCTCCAGAAGCCGGTTGCCTTACCGAGAAACTTTATCGACAATCAGTACCGTTTTGTCGATCGTTGCTCGCGCGTTCTGCCGAGCGAATTCCATCGGTACCATCGTCAGCACGTGATCCTCGGTTCTCTTTGTCGATGCCAAAATTTTCAAGAAAATCGAAGGTTGATCGTTGGTCCAGTTGCAAATTTTGAAGAGCTTCAAGGGCTCGGAATTTGAATTTCTTGGGAAAACAGAGACCTCCGCTCAGAGATGATGTCAACGAATTCCAAATGCAAATTTTTGAAGCTTTTGTAATAGGAATGTTTCGAACACTCTATGGTTGTTCGTGAGTGATAGTGATTCGTCAGTAACGTGTTTCGAATCCTCTTCCTGAATCCACGTGTCAAACTTGTTGGAGTGCGAATGGTTCGGTACAGACTTTCCTCTTAGCAACGAGATTTCGCACGTATCCGAGGCAGCTTTGGTTCGACCGGATATCCGTGGCAGAGTTCGACGTTCTCGGAATAGTGGGTGTGTCGCGGTTTAATTCTCATGATGGAAGCCGGCGACAATCTGTACGAGGCTTATAATACCGAGAAATCCACCACGAATCTTCTGAGTCTTGGTAAATGATTTACTCCATCATCTAAGGAACGTTTGGTGTACTGTCAATAGAACTACGCTCATTATATTTTAAGAGGCTGAAAGTTTACATCCTACCTCGGATCAGAGTTTAGAAGAAGATGTTTGCCTGTATTGAGTTTTGATCATGGAGGATAGTTTGCATACCTGGCCAAACAAATTATAATAAACTGTTTTTAAAGATACATAAATCAGTCAGCTAGGCTGTTTACACAACTCGTTGTCCACTTTAGGGTAGACGATCATTAGTCGGCGAATATTTATACAAAAGTACATTTCTGTAGTCTGCTATGCTAATGGAAACTAGGCAATAATATTATATATTCGAAGTCGTAATTGTGTTAAGTTGTATAAACATTCTGAGTCCAATGATCATTTTCACTGAAAAAGCGTTTCTTGTGGCGTCGCTGCTACCGATGACTTATACGGTCCCAGCTGTAATCGTAGGATAGTTAATAACCATAATCAATACAGATTTACATAATATATTACAGAGAAAAAATCGTTCACGTCTCCTTACCGTTCATCTTTACTCGCTAAACAACGCTGCGTCATCGTTTTTTCTGTCTGTACCGCCATCAGGTGTTATCAGAGACGCTTGCGTGTGCATACTTCTCGATACGTGCAACGATGATAAGTGAAAGAAATTCGTCGATACACGTTCTACGATCCATCGATGATCTGTGTTAGTTTGAACATCGAAGCTGTACGATGTTTGATGTAAAAAAAAATAATTTTCGATATTGAAATTCGTATGAAGTTCATACGAATACGTGGCATAGTAGGCGACTCGTTTATCGCGAACAAAATTCAGTGCATTGAGTCGCAATAAACGAGTCACTGGACCGGTTTGCATCTGACCCTCTAGGCGTGACGGCAGTAGCTAACGGGAGAGGGATTAAATATGAGCAAAACATTGAACTATACATGTTTTGTATAGCGAAAAACTGTCTACATTTGGAGACAGCGTACTAGCTTTTACATGATGCTCTTCAGTAACCCGAGAACATCGATGATCGCTTCCAGCAATTCCGAGAAGTAGCGGGGGACGAATGTTTCGCAATAAACTTAGTCACTATCACAGAGATACTCGAATCAGACCTTTCAAAATCATTTCACATTTCCACTGTAACTTCCCCATCGTTTCACTTTAAGAATCTGCGAATAAATAAATAAATGAAACAGAAAGACAAATAAGGACCAGTGCTTTAAATCGAAAATTAAAGTTCATTTTTAGCAAGCAGAGATTATGACGTTAAACATCCAAATCTAATCGTCACTAGAATAATGTAACTTAAAAGTCCAAGCTATTTAAAGTTTAGGGGAAAATTCGTTTGAACCGTATCAACAAACATCTGTGAAAACTTGGCATGGTCGTTGACGTCTCTTGGCTAGCATTTTTTGATAAATCGGGAACAGTTGCGGAATCGAGCCACCTGTCGGGAAAACATGAAATTATTTCGAAAACGGGTTACGAGCTTTCCTTAACTGCTGTCACGTTCAACGTGACATTGCTTTCGTTCGAACAATAACATTGTTATTGTCCACCGTTTCAACTATAAATCTTTCGATCAGATCTCCTTGAGATCGTGAAGAATAAACCGAAGATCGTCGGAGTGTTCACAGTGTGTTAATTTACTGATTTCAGATGCGTTGCTGGCAGACCTGCAAAACACAGTGTCGTCGGAAGGAAATCATGTCGGCAGCAATGCGACTCCTGGTTATGGATCATTGAACGGGGCACGAACAGCGGCATACAGATCGTACGATAATCGAACCTCTCCTCTTCCGCCGCAATCGGTATGCACGCTTCATTTACCATGCTTCGTTCTCCCGTAGCTCGACCACTGTATACCACATGCCAAACACACAGCCACTTGTGTTTACATGCATTTGACACTATAGTCGTGTTCAATTTCCGTCAAGTCTCCTTTCGTCACTCCGTTATGTATTTTCCTCCGAAAATTCTGAAAATAGAATGAGCTTCGCGGCGAAATATGTTTCACAGGACGTAAAATTTACGCTAATTACCTTTTTAGACTGTCCGATTCTGGTTTCAGTTTCAATTGAAGTGGTTCGAGTTAGTCTTCAAATTTAGACGATCTGCAATTCAATACAGATCAATTGCATTGCAACGGTTATGTCGGTGGAAAAAGTACTAGACCGTCATGAACCAGTGTTTAAATGTGTGTAATTTTAAGAAAGTGTCCTATGCGCATGCGTAAAGCGTAGAGGCGCGAAATCAGATTAATGACGCGCGAATATTCAAATCGTGTCTGTGTTCCTTTCAGATGTTCGACTGACAAAATGCTTTATTAATGTGTGCAACACTTTTGTATCTGTGAGTTGGCTACCCCCCGCTATTACCACCCCCAGATGTGCTGCTCGAACCCCTATAAATAAAGAACAGTTCCTACGGTCTTGAATGCATCTCGCACTGCCGACGAGACACTTGCTAGGGACATTTTTCCCGTCATTTCAATTTCTATATCTAAACAGATTCTAAGCATATCTGAAATGAATTTAATGTTAGAAATACATTTGTACGTATACATACGTTATATTGTCTTTTTTTCGACGAAGCAGAACATCCAGCGCGCATTTTGTCACGAGTCTATTTAAATCTTGATTTCAAAGGATTACCTTCTTATCGCGTGTGTCGCTTTATCGACGGTACGGGATTTCTTTCCCCGTGAGCTCGGAAATTTGATCTAAAGAAATCGAGTCTGCTATCCGCGTGAACTTGGAACTTTTATCTAGAGTAGTCGAGTCTCATATCATAGCGTGTGTCACTTTATCGACGGATATACGGTTTGGTTGTTCAAATTGAAGCTTCCTGGGATAGATGGCGAGGTTGACACGTGTTACGGATCTGCTTGAAGTTCACGACGATCTTCACCCGATTTTTCGTACACTCTCAGAACTGAAGTTATTGCAGAAGGAGCACTATTGTCCAATTCGTATACGAACTTCTCGAATCTCTTCCATTAACTGATCAATTAAATTAGCGGCTTAATTAAATCGTTCATATTTCTGGTGGGTATTACATGATTTTGTTCGTAGAGAATATTTTTGGCGTCAATCGAAGCGTTGTAACGGGTCGTCTACTCCCACGTCGCAAGTTGAAAATAAAGATGAAGCTATCAGGATATTTTTTTCCGAATTCAGAACGTGTAACGAAGCATCCTGCGAAATAGACACATTCCAGAATACGTGTGACGTAAGGGATGCTAAAATTAGCATCGATATTGCCTCTAAAATTGGCTGCTCGGATCGCGGAGCCAAAAAAAATTCTAGATACATAAAAAATCGTATATGAGCCGAAAAGTGAGCTCGGGTTACATGCGTCGTTCGCAGCGAAAAACAATATGGATGCTGTTTGCGGTCGTCGACGATAATTCTAAAATCTGTTGACATAGAGAAAACTTCTTCACAATTCTTTTTGGAGTACTCGTGTAAGACGGATTCGAGCTACAACAACCATTTACATACGTTG
The DNA here is from genome assembly GCA_916610135.2 of Macropis europaea. NCBI lineage: Eukaryota > Metazoa > Arthropoda > Insecta > Hymenoptera > Melittidae > Macropis > Macropis europaea. The sequence goes on from OU744348.1 coordinate 79,397, forward strand.
ACACGGCTAATTTGATTCTCGATGATGAATCGCACTGCATTCTATGCCACCCAGCAACTTAAACGACTATTAACGAAAAGCACTTTATCTTCTCGATTGAAATTGACAAATCACGGAAGATATTTTCGTCGCGTCAACTGTAAGCACATGAATTTGTCAGTATCGAAGATTCTCTGAAAATATGTAGTAGCGAAATTTTGCTCGGGAGAAGATGAAGAATTGGGGGGACGTCCATCGAAGTAGATAGGTAGTTATTTGGTAAATTTCGATAAAGCATAAAGTCAAATTCGGACAAATATTCATTATGCCAGTGTCTCGATGATGGAAATGTTTGATTACTGAACCACACAGTTAATTAGTGAAGAGAATCGGACATTCCATGCATACATTGATTTACACAGATCGTTCGACTATCAGTTTCAGTTTTGAGCCCGGCGTGTGTTGTCTACTGCTCGACGAAGCGTGGGCGTACAGTTTTAACAATAGAGTCGAAATAACAAATAGAACAGAAAATGTTGGAACTGTAACCGAAATAGCGATTGAGCACGGAATTGCATATCAACAATCTCTTTTGTAAGAACACAAAAGTGTAAGGAGATGAAGTATGGCAAAGGTTCAGCGTACTCCACATTCGTTACCGATCCTGAACCATTTACTAATAATATAATTAATTATGCCAAAAGTCAGAATATTACCCTAGTAACATGAAATTCAATAAATCTGGAATAACGCACTCACCTAATCGCGAGTTAACCATTTGACTGCTATGCGTCACTATAATGGCTCAGTGCTAAATTATTCAGCCGCTACGCATCGCTATAGTGGGTTCCTGCTGAATGATATCTCGGTTGCTACAGTCCACTGTAGTGGCTTCCTGGTAAGTAATCGTCCAACTGCTTCGGTGAACTGTAATGACTTTCCGATAAATAGTCGTTCGGCTATACTCATTCGGAAGCCACTACATATGCTGGCTTTTCGATGAATGACGATTTGGCTCTGATAGGGTACTTTCCCGGTAAATGATCATTTGTCTTCATTGTTTTTACTTTTTATACCTATGCGTGTTGGCGCAGCAGGAAAGTGTCACGATCATTAGCAGCGGCGCGGCGAAAGAATTATAAAAGAAATTACGCGAATCATGAAGGTTCCGTGAAGTACACGGTGTTGTTGAAACAAAGCTGTGTGTGTGTGTGTGTGTGGGTGTGCGTGTGGTATCGATCATACCCGTGGAACACCTGTTACGTTTCCCGGCTTCGCGATCGATTTTCTGGTCTTTCGAGCGACCACCGCGTTGTATTATTCAACGTGTTCGCGACGTTCGAGCCGGCTGCAAAATCTCCCGGTTCGCGTAAAAGCTGGCGAGCCGAGCGCACGGTGAGGAACTGCCAAAAACGATAGCCGCTTGTAAAATACAACTTCATCCGAACTTTAATTGCTCCGTCTCTCGCCGTGCCCAAAAAGTCTTTGGTTCCCGATCGTCGTGAACGTTATCCCAGTTACGTAACCGCCGAGCAGACATTCCACGGGTATAGTGAAGCCGTTGGATGAGAAACGGCTGTCCAATACCAGAATACCTCGCGCGGTAAACAACGGTTGACGTGTTAACGTCGCGTTATTATTGAGGAAAACGACGTTCGTCGTCCGATGATGATGATGATGAAACGCGATCGACTTTCGTCTCTTCGGTCGAAAACCTCGATAGAGGAAGCCTTTAATCTGTTAACCCAAGACAAATGTGTTTAATCCATCGTATGGAAATGTTTCTGGGATAGGCACTTCGGAATTTTCCAGAATTCGATTTTCGCCTTTGGATTTATGAGATGTATTATAGTTTCGGATGAAGTATTTGAATTCCAAGCGTTTCTTCTGAATGGCTTGTATAATTAATTAATACCGTATGTGTGTTGGACCAGCAAAGGTTAATTGAAACACATATTGATTCTCTTGATGAACATTGCGCGTGATATGGACGCGCAGCGAACGTTTACTTTTATTAAATATGTTGTTCTATTGAAAGAACGTACGTTTTATAGTGATAACAGAGTATATGAATGAAGAGAAATCAAATAAATGATAATTCTAGACATTATGAGAAACTGTAACGATCCAGTAAGTTCTCTGGAAACTGACTAAAAAATGAACCTTCCAAAGAAATATTGTAGGAATTTTAAATAGGAAAAATCAGACCGAAGGGATCGGGAGGAATCGAACCCGGGGCGGGGGACCTCTCCGCTTGCAAGCGTGCGCTCTAAACCACCGAGCCACCGGCCAATTTCCGATTCCAGTCGATTTTTCCTGTCTTAGCGCTACACTCTCAGTCGCTTCCCTTTGCCGATCCTACAATATCAACAGTTTCAAGAATAGTTGTTAATACTAACATCAACAACCAGTATCTGGTGGCACGGTGGCAAAGAAACATTTGTTTCACATCTTAACGGAGTTTTTAATGTAAAATCGATGTAAAATTTCACGCCAAAATAACATACAGTTAAATAAGTACATAACTGTCCCTTAACTTCATATCTTATTAAGCGAAAATAAAAGATGCAGAAATGGCTAGAAAAAAGGAAGGGCTGGAAAAAGGAAGAAGATCTCTGACTACTGTAAGCAGTTCCAAGGTTAATTAGTCAATTAAGCGTCCTCGAGCTTCAAGTAATTTATCTGGAGAAACGATGTACGTATTACGAGAAATTTCGAGTTTCGATTTGTACCCTAGAAATTCCCACTTTATCTGGTACATTATTTGGACGAAAATTCAAAGTATCACAAGCTCGTAAACCGAGAAGAAGAAGCTCCTTCGACGAAGCTGTAAATATAGCGGATGTCTTTTTGAACATCCCTGGAGCTTCGACGTATAAATAGATTTTATTGCACCTATGAATGTCTATACCCATCGATCTTTCGTATTGCAAAACGAAAGTGGTTAACCGATTATCTGTGGACACAGGATATTCTATATCTCTATATATGTAGTTCCGCTGACGATGTATTAGGATTATGATTATCTAACGACGTGTAGCTCTATCGAAGTTGTACCTTCGAAGAGAAGTTCCCACTTACAATTAGCGACTAACGTCCAATGATTTAATAAATAGGGGATTTCTATCGTATAAAGACTTTTTGTGTAGCATATTTTAGGAATCGCAGGTCCAGGGACTCCGGTCAGAGTCCTAGGGAGAACGATCGCAGTTACGAATGAAATGGACGACACGCAGATTATTCGTAAAGGGTAACTTACAAGTTCTTGTCACTCAGCGGTTATAATGATCTTCTTCGTGTGCCGAATGCTGTCGTAAATCGTCAAACAAGACTTTCATGTTTTACTACCGTTGGAACGATCTTCGAAACTTCATTTGCACGCTCTGAAGTCAAGTTCACTCTCAAATTTAAGTCAACTCCATCACTATGGTATTCATTTTCCTGTGTATTCATGGAGATCGAAGGATACTCCTAAAAACCTAGTTTTCATTCTAGTCAGTAAGAGTCACCAAACTACATTTTTCTTGTACTATCGCACGAGCTGGTTTCGAACTTTCGAAATAACACGTATGGATTTCATAAAGCATATTTATGAGTGCTTCGGTGCTGAAGACAGTTGCGCTTCTTCGAAATATTACTCCGAAATTCTACAACTATAGTAAGCAAGAGGGAGGGGAATCTTTAAGGTAATCACTGTGTGTGAGCCAGAAGAAAGTTAACTTAATCTCTAGTTATTTAAATAATTCGATTTACATGGGGAATATAATGTAGACATTGCAAATTCGAAATCGTGTGGTTCGATTCGAATCTCTTTAGAGTATCCTTGATTCTTTCCCTGGTAATTTCTCTTGAACCGAGAAGTTACCTCGAAGCAAACCTCGATTACGTATCCCTGTCATTAAGATGCGTTTCCAAGGATGTTGCACTGATCGGCACACAGTGTATCGATTCTCAGTGTTCAGAAACTCACTGAGAAAAAGTATAAAATCAATGTTTGCACCTCAGCGACACATTATTGTTATTATTAACAATACCTTGACACTCTAGGGGAGCCTTTGAGGCATGATGGTAAATGTCAAATTTCAGATTTTCTATTTTCTATTTTGTATCAGCATTCAGCTACTGAAATGACTGTGTTCAGAATAAAATAAACCCTCTGATGGAAATCAGTTGTGCTTGAGTTTGTAGGGTATGTGTATGGGGCGTGAAAGGGCGAGACTGCAAAACAGTGGTTGAGTCCACTATACACGGGAACTCAGAGAATTTATTTAATGCCATCGAGTACACATGCCCCAATGCACTCCGAAATTGTACCCAGAGTAAACGAATCTACCATCCACGTGAACTCCGAAATTTTATCGAGACCAATGTACTCTACTATCCGTCTGAAGTACCAGAAATGTTATCTGAACAGAATTCACGATAATTGTAATTTTTAGCCTATGAAACTCAACTACCGGAAGGTCGGACGTTCTTGTCCTTCGAGCGAATCTGTGATTTATTGTTCCATGCGAGCCGGTGCAGGTATCGCATGGTTTTATAGACTGGTGTTTATTTTTTGATCGGCCAGCCTTGGCGAACGGAACGCGTGCTGCAGCCTGTGATCTCCGATGTTCGAGAGATTTCAGACAGGCTCCCTGTGTTCCTCAGGATTCGATGTATGCATATACGTACGTACATACATACATACATGCCGCGACATGTTTCCACCGGTAGTCCGCTATGGATATTTTTGGAACGACAGCTCATCGAGCAACCCAGTTTCCACCATCGGGTTGTATCGTCGTATCGTTCGGTTGCAAAAACAAGGAAAAAGTATGGGCACGATCGGTGTCGCACGTCCCGCGTTCATTAAATCAACACCAATGCACCGCTCAAGTAAAATGTTGTTAAAACGGTTCTTGCTCGTTTCCCTCCACCCTGCTGATACAGTTCACATCGAACTGATTCTATCGGAATTTGAATTCTGCACCTCATTCACGTTACATTATGTTTAATGTCCTTCGTAAGACGGACTCCCTTCGACGCCTATGTCTTTTCTTGAAATTCGTAAAATAAACTTGTGCCGAGTGCCGTCGACCTTCGTCCGCGAAACTCTGCGCAAATCGATTTGGCGGCATGTCCGCATCGATTTTAAATGCTGCCGTCCTTTGATGTATTTATGCTTTGTAACCTTGTGTACTTGGAGATACACGAGATCAAGCTGTGTCAATAGAATCAGTGAAACAGATGAATATGAAATTTGTACGGTAGTAAATCCGCATTTCTCAATGGCGTCGTCGAACATTTCAGCATGAAACAGTAATGTGTAGTAAGCGTTCAATAAAAGGTACACTGATCATTTTCATTAACAGCAAACAGTGATCCATCGCTCTATAAGTCGGAGACAAACTCTGATTGTCTGTCCACTTTGAGAATTAATGTCGGACTCGCGGAATGAGGTTAAAATGAAAGAGAAGAAATGACCTTGAACAGACCAGTCTCGGTGTCGGTGCAATAGCTTGCATTTAAAATTCTCTTGTAAACTTCTATCGAAGCTTCGTGATCGTACGATGAGCATACGTTTCTACAAAATTTCTTACTCATTTTCTCTCACAGAATATGCTGATATTAGCATAGTTTGATTCTTAACGTGCAAAACGTCTTGTATAATCATTGTATTCGACACCAACATTATTTACGGTAAACAGGAATAGCACAACGATCAAGGAAAATCGGGTAGCATTTGTAGAAAATCGAATAAGGTCCGAACAAGTTGTCTGTTAATTAAAAAAAAAGACTAATGCAATGATCGTTTAGGAGATACGCATCGGTCGAAATGAAGTGACGGATAGACGTATGTACATAAGTAGAATCGATCGGTTCGCGCTGTATTTTTCATCGGTGAACTCGCGTGGGATCTGATAAGCAGGGTGACGGAAGAAATTCGAGGCGTTCCGGAGCAAGAATTTTGCAACGAACGTGAAATCGCGTGGCCGTGTCGTCGTCGGCGGACGGGTTTCTATTAAAAGTGTATGACGCCTTGTCCTCCGGCACGTCCACCTAATTGATAATGTATTTACAAAATCCCGTGCCGCGTCTAATGACATCACGTTTTGAAATAATATGCTTTCGCGGCTATTTGGCAGACCCCCCGAGCACTACCGCGCTTTTTTCCCCGTGCCACAGGCCAAAAACCGTCTTAGATTCTTTCTCCTTGTATTTATAATCGACCGTGTGAACGCCGTCCGCGTATCCAATTCCAAGATTCACAATTCAATGGATCAAATATCACGGATAACAGAAGAAGAAGTCGGAGACTTTCAGCGAGGGTGACGAACGAAGATTTGTGAATGGTGTGCTACGGACCACCACAGTGGTCCGAGCGCAAATGATTTTTACATGTCGCGAACTCGTGTATTTCGACGAATTATCATATTAGGGTGGTTTATTCAAATTTCTGTATCTCCTTGAGTACTTTGGAGTGCTACGGGCCACAACACTGCTCCGAGCACAGTTTCTTTGTAACACGTTGGTAATTCATGCATTTAGAATCGCTACGCAAAGGTGTTGTCGCATTGCAACTTGCATATTCTCTGCTCTGCGTACATTTCCATTATCGTATGCTATGAATTCGCGTGTATTTGGACGAATTATTGCATTCGGGTGTCTTATTAAAATTTGTATATTTCGTTGAGTGTTTCGCAGTCCTACGGGGGGACACTATACTGGTTCGAGTGGATCTATACATACTGTACACTGTGTACCTGTAAAATTAGATTAATTATTACACACCAGGGTATTTGATCGAAAACCATGTGTATTGTTAAGGAATTCACAGTTTCACAACCCTGTGTAATAACTGAACAACTAACATCATGCATATTACAGTCATTCAAATATTCCGTCTAATGCGTGTTCTACCCTGGAAAATTTCAGCATACAGTAACCGTTTGTTTTTTCAAAGGATTCGAAACTGAAAAGGGAGATGGTGGTCTCTCTGATCCGGGCATTTGTAATTCTATGTGTCGTGAATTAACACCCGAATGCTTCGCTGCCAGCGTCACATATGTGTGACGCGTCAATTCTGTTTGAAAAGTTTGACGTCGCACACGTGTGACAGAGATAATTGATGAACATAAAGCATGGTCTGTGGTGTTGGCACGGTTTTCTCGACTCGGCCATGGGAGCGAACGTGCTAATGAGAGTTTTGACATTTTATTGGCATATTATAGCGTGTCTGGCCAGGTATGGGAGTTTCCACCGTGGCCGTCAACGTGTTGAACATGAAATTGGTGTAGTAAGCCCCTCGTTGGGGTCATCAGGCGTTTCGAAAAGATGTGAAATAAACCTATGAGGCATGGATGCTTTTCGTGTTCTAGCCAACCTATCAGAACCGCGAGGCTATCGAGGAGAGTATCGCCAAGAGCAGCGGCGGAGGAAAGATGCCATCCTTGAACAACAATCTTTCAGAGCTGGACACCTTGCTTCAAGACCTAAGTAACGCTCGTTACAATGCTCATTATCAAGAAAGAGGTGAACAGTACCGATGTGCTCTGATCGTTACACGGTTGTCTAGATTTGAGGCTTCGGGGTGTAAGCTGCGTCCATCTGGAATTCTTTCGACATTTTCACAGTACTTATAGATAGAATTCATTGAAGGTGATCAATATTCATTTGTGAATATTTTTGCAGTCTCTACTCAGTCGATCGCTGGCTACACAAGTAATAGATACATTTATTTAGTCAGTGCTCGCTATCCATATATAATAAATTTATTTATTCACATATACGCGACTTCATTCATTTGTAATAGCATTCATATGAAACCGAATAAATGAGCATACCTGATAACTTCAGGATAATAAAAAAGAAATACCCGAATGCTCGTAAAATGAAAATTGTAAAATATACCAGGTAGAAAGAATAACGTAGTGACTTGCCTAGAATGACCAACGACAACTAGTTTCCTCCAAATATTTTCAGCCGTCAATGTGTTAACATGTCGGTAACACGATTAAGCCACAGACTGAGAACGAAAACTGACACCGAAGCTGAAACTATTACGAGGGTGCAAAGATTGGACGCCTCAGGGTCACTGGCCCCATTCCATTTTGTCGGTTACCCTTTAATTCACGTCTTACCTTACGATATCTGTTCTTTGTCACATTCTGTCCAATTTGCAACATTGTAATATCTTTCAAATGGAACTTCCTCGTTTGTTATATTTTAAAGTGACCAAGCAGATGAAGGGTGACCTTGAAGTGTCTACCTTCGACGTTTATAGCACCGAGACTGACGCTGACACTGATATCAATCCCAATTCCACCATCTATGCTGATAATATCAGTCTGTCCTTGAACCGTACTAAAACCACTCATCAAACTGACAAGACGTTAAAAGAAATAACTCACCTTACAACCTAGAAGCCTCAAAGAAGAATTACCATTTAGGTAACTCGTCAACCTTCGACGACTAGAATCAGTAAAAATCTGTAAAATTGTTCGTGATGGCAGATAATCGAGTTTCCTCGGGAGGAATGAATGGGGAATCTAGTCCAATGCTCCGTTCACCAAGTAGCATGTCAGCTTCAAGGCCAACCGTCGATTCCTTACTAGAAGAACTAAGCACGGCGGTTCCTAATGGGTGAGCCTTCAACCATAGTACATTGTACTTCCTCAAAACAAGAAGCAAGGAATATTATAGAATTTTATTATGTAGAAACAATAATGCAGGGTATTTCCTTATGTGGGCACATAACATCATGAATGACCTTGGTCCCAAGTTACAGGTGCTTTTGCATTTCGCATTTCGCATTTCGCATTTCGCATTTCGCATTTCGCATTTCGCATTTCACATTTCAGTGGTTCTTGTTGCAAACTGAACTAGCCTTCACAGAGACCTGAAGAAGTCGGCGAATCTGATTGAAATGATACTATTGTAGAGACACAGAGATTAGGTATCTCGAGGTCACTTGGCTGTTTGAATCATTCTAGTTCTAGTTATTTAGTTAGTCTACCGGTTCTCGCACCAAGTCCAATTTTCTAAATGATGAGACCTTCAGCGTGGTATGTCGCATGTGTTACATTTTAGTGCGATTAAATACCCGAGAAGTGACCTTGAAATGAACCCACTGTCGGAGTACTATAGTAGAAAATAATGAAAACATTTGGAAATTATTCACAATCGATCATCTCGTAGCGACGTCGGAAGAAGCTGCACCGAAGATTGAAAAGTCTACTCGCAGGCAGGATAAATGTGTAAATGCAGGAGGAGGGAGGACCATACGTTGCAAATACAGGATTATAGATGCGGAATAAGAATGTTCTTTCCTCATTGAAAACTCCACAGAATGATAGAAACATCCTGTGCATGTAGAGTCTAGCGCTGTTCCGTTGATTTTAACGCGATATCCTTGGGCTACAGGGATTTTCCTGGAGAGGGTAGGGTCAAGGTCACCATTCAGGAAACGTCCACCGAAATTCAGCCAGTGTACGACGGTTATCCTTCGAGACAGCATGGATCGTTGTCTCGCAGCGAAGTCCAAAGGAGCTACACGAACGGTCACACAGCCAGCAATGCTACGAAGGAACTCGACGACCTGATGGCATCCCTGTCCGAATTCAAGGTACGCCGGGAATCCTTTCGCATAGTCGATGGATCGTTGAAATTCGTCTAATTCGAGGTCAGTTACGTAATCGATAGGCCGCGTGCAATAAGCTTTTGTAATGTTTGCTTACTATTAAATTCAGTCTAGAATGAGAAAACGGCGTTTTCAAACTCCACTCCTGCCCATTCTTGGCTCCCTAGGTTACCAAAATAACTCCCATTCCGCCATCCACGATCTCTGCCACCAGCCGACACTATACTCCTCAGCTTGTCCGTGGTAGGGGCAGGAAAATAGAGAAGGTGGGGGTGAACAGTGATCCAAGAAATCTCTCAAAGCTTTCAGCCAGTCTGCAAGCTCGCCTCTGACGATCTACATCTCTTCAGGGTCCTTAAGATTTCATCTACTTAGCTTGACATCGGTCAAACTGCTCTAGATCAGCCTAACAGTCTCCCTCGCCTATCCTCACCTAACTTCTCCTCTTCTTCAAGCTCTACGGTCCATTCAGGGTCCTGACGTCTCGTCTGCTCATAGCCTGGCGTCGAACTGAACGCTCTAAATCAGAGACTAACTGCCTCCTTCACCTATCTTCGGCTTGCTTTCTTGGTTTTCGTGATCGCTGGTCTCGTTCGTAACGTGTTGTTGCACGCTTTGCAGATCAATAGCAGCTCCCATCAGCATCAAACAGTGACCGACTCCCCTTACGCGAAGCCGAATAAGGCGACGAAGAGCTCCCAGAGTCCTCTGCCACCGGAGGGCACGCAGACTCGCATCCACATCACCGAAACACACGCCACACATCACTATCAGCAACACGGAGAACAGTATCCCCAGCAGCCAGCGGCTCAGAGCAAACAAAACCAGTTGGATTCTATGCTAGGGAACCTCCAAGCGGACATGAGTCGTCAAGGAGTCAACACCACGCAAAAGGGATGCTGCAGCGCCTGCGAGAAGCCCATCGTGGGACAAGTAAACGGAGAACAATCTGTATTCTCACTCGTACATCTTAAACGTGTGCCCTGAACGTCAATTTTCGTAGGTCATCACCGCTCTGGGCAAGACTTGGCACCCTGAACATTTCACGTGCACCCACTGCAACCAGGAATTAGGCACACGGAACTTCTTTGAGAGGGAAGGTCACCCGTACTGCGAACCCGATTACCATAATCTTTTCTCTCCTCGTTGCGCCTACTGCAATGGGCCGATACTCGATGTAAGACACCCCAGCGGACTTTTACTGCGTGGTCCCCATTTCTGTCAGACAGCCTGTTACTCAGATTTATTTTCAGAAATGCGTGACAGCTCTGGAGAAAACTTGGCACACCGAGCACTTCTTCTGCGCGCAGTGCGGCAAACAATTCGGCGAGGAGGGTTTCCACGAAAGGGACGGTAAACCATATTGCAGGGAGGACTACTTCGACATGTTCGCGCCCAAGTGTGGCGGATGCAACCGCGCCATCATGGAGAACTACATTTCAGCGCTGAACAGTCAATGGCATCCTGACTGTTTCGTCTGCAGGGTAGGTTTGGATTTTGAATAGTTTGTAACGTGTTGTCCGGTTTGCAGAGGAGCTCGATGAGGATTTTGGGCGCGGGATTCGTTGATGAGCAGAGTTTAAATGGTGCAACTTGCAGGATTGCAAGAAGCCTGTGTCCGGGAAGTCGTTCTACGCCATGGAGGGCAAACCCGTTTGCCCTAAATGCGTCGGCGTTGACGACGACGAAGAGGAAGAGGAGGAGGAAGCGTAAACGACGCTATGCTTGTGTCGTATCGCTTCGATTTTTCATGTAAAAAGCCCTATTGTCCCTATTTTATGCGGTCAGACGGTATGATAAAGTCTGGCCGGTCCCCTAATTTTTTCAACAGGTGATTTAGGCGGCACCAAAGGAAAAATGCATCGATGAGTTATCATCGTCGTTCTTCCGCTTCGAAACTCTCGTTCCTTGTCGCGTATACACGCATGATATACAGTACACGTATAAGCACACACGTACACACGCACACTTAACAGTTAGGGCAGTTTTCAAGATCAGATGATATTCTACATGACAAATGGTTTCGATGTAAATTGTTCAAGTTATCGAATTCGATGTTTCTTAGCTAGACAGTCTCCTATTGATATTGTTCACGCGGACACTGTTCCTAATAGCGAATGCTAGTATTGTATTGGAAATAAAAATAAACTGAAAAAAGAAAGAAACAAAAGAAAAACAGAAAACACACGACACACAGGAGTTGGCTCAGTCTGACTCGTATGCTGCCATCGCCACGTGTTGAGGCGCATGTGGCCGCACGGCATCATCCTGTGTCTTTCCGATGATGTCTGTCAGCCTGTCAAATCATTCCAAATAGCTATAGCATACGGCATCGTAGATCGTGCCCTGCTATAGTTTGATAGCTGCACGTACACGTAGGCAACACAGAATTTTGCAATGGCAAAACATTTGGATTCCGTAGACACACGCAGTCCGATTTAATAAATATTTCAATAGCTGGCCGTTTGGAACAGAGTGAAGGGGATGATTCATAAACTTTGCACATTTCTTCCAGTTATATTCTACAGATTTGATGGTTCCGGGTCAATGAATGTATATACACGCTTCTCTTCATTCAGAATATTTAGATGACGAAAATTACCTTTCGTTTACAGGATTGCAGACAAAAGTTCCAAGGAGGTTCGTTCTTTGATCATGAAGGTCTACCGTACTGCGAAACACACTATCATGCTAAAAGAGGATCTTTATGTGCAGGATGTCACAAACCAATTACAGGTTTCCTACATTTATTTCAGTTCTCTTTATGGCAGCCACATTTGGTCGTTCAGGGTCACTTGCCATCAAATACAAATTCAACTGCTTTCGTTGCATACCCCTGTAATATAACATTGTTTCTGCCCAAAACTGCTTAGTACATCCCTTTAAAGCATAGCGTATTCTTTTCACACTTTGTCGACTACAAACATCTTGAGAGTTGCCACTGGCCCCTCTTTGCAGGCCTGCATTATAAATAACAAACAATACTATTCTTATTATTTACAATTTTTCTTACAATTTCTATTTTATAAGTACTTGGGTATTTTGTAACTATTTGCATCAATGGCAAATATGCGCTCGTTTATTTATTGTATAATGAAATCACACGCACGTTACAGCGGTCGCCAAAGTGTCAAAATTCACAACAGAAGAGTTATCGTTAAGGACGGGGTTCTTATTGCCTCGGCCTGCGTTCGCTCGTACACATGGATAGTTTAGTGACCTTGCACAGCCATGACGTTTCTGCAACAGTAATGCTAATACCGCTGATAGTCTGCTATTTAAACCGACTAAACGAATGTCATTGTTTCAGGTCGTTGCATAACCGCGATGTTCCGGAAGTTCCATCCAGAGCACTTCGTGTGCGCGTTCTGTTTGAAACAGCTGAACAAGGGTACCTTCAAGGAGCAAAACGACAAGCCTTATTGCCACGGTTGTTTCGACAAGCTGTTCGGTTAAGATTTTACCGCAAAGTATTCGTAATTGTAACATACACATAATGACAGGAACAGGCTGTTTCGCTTGGTACTATTTTACAATTTTGATAGGCTGCTCACGCTATGTCATAGGGCATCTAATCGCTTAGTCGTCATTACTATACTTCACACGGAACAGCCCTGTTGAGGTTTTTACCGGTATTGCCGTTCAAATGGTGCGACTATACTATTATCCGTCACGTATACTTCGCGTAAGGATAAGGTAATAGGTCATCCTTATCTTCCATGGTCGTTGATAAGAGCTAGCTAATATTTTCTATTACACATTGACCGTATAATCTTAAGGATTAATCAAGGGTGCTAATTAGTAGCTTGTTCGTACTAATAGTGTATCGAGACGCGAGACGCGAGATGCGAGACGGCAGCCGTTTTTGGGAAACGTATGTAATTGCGAAAATCAGTTCTCCCGCTAGATTTGATACATGTTTATAAAATATTTATACTTGCAACATCGTCAGAGTCAATCTGTTTCGATGCTGTACACCGAGATCATAGTCATCAGACGAATCTAATAAACTAATCAGAAATCAAATATTTGACGAGCAGGTAATGTAGAATCAGTGAAAAAATAAAAATTGAAAATCAGAATAAGTGGATGTTATTTCACTTCGGTACTGCCCTGTGTAGGCAGGTTAATGAATAAAAGAAGAAGATACACTTTTTTCATGTCTTTTATTTTGGCATACTGTTGCACAGCAAAACTCGCTTGTTTAATATCTTACGCGTAAACATACAATAAATATTATGTACATCAACATCCAATGAGTTTCGTAGATAAACGTGTTTATAAAATTTGTACGATTTACAAATAGGGTGTGACGATTCAAAGGAAATTAGCATTAGCCAATGTATATATAAAAATACGTATATCTATAGGGTGTTTTGCGTAACGTCGTCGACTAAAACATATTTTCCAGTTGGAACGTTTCACAAAAATGTGTCCTCCAAAAGTTGTATCGTACACATATTTTGTGTAAAAAGCGAGATCATCGCGTCTCTCCCTGACATACAACTTTTGTAAAGAACGTTCTCTGAAACATCGAAACTAGAGTTCAAGTTACGCGAGACACCCTCTATATTGTTCTACGCATAATCGTACACGCGTGCTACCGGTTTACAAAGTGCGTCGAAGAACAAACTAACGAACGATGAAACTAAATTCTCGTCCGCCGCGGCCACGGTTCAGAAACGTATCACAGACAGAGTAAGGATGCTCCAGCGGATATCATCATTTTTCTAGGGAATCGTCATGCTAACGTAGGGAACAATTCCGAGAAACTTTCGTGCCAGAGGTCTGTTAGAGCCGTGTTACATTTTTCGTTCGGCAGATCAGCGACTGGTGAACCGTGCGACTCGTAACCGCAGTCGGACGCTCCCGAATCTAATTTCTGCGAGACACCGGTGTCCATGTCCTCGGAATGTATGCTTGACGGTGACATAGAGTCGGTGCACGTGTGTGCAGGTGAGAACTGATTGGAATAATAATGACTGTCCGTGTAGTAAGGCGACTCCTCGGTTGAACAACCTCCATCCGTGCTCACCTCTTGGACACACTCTTGAATGCCCACGCTACTCTCGTCTCCAGGATATATTATGGTGATGGAATTCGTGGTCTCGTCATAGGTGCCGTACACCGTGTCCAAATCGTGCGTCTCGACCTCTTGCTTCACTTCCACTTCGGATTTAATGGCCACAGGCGTGTTTGTGCTCGTGGTTGTAGGTGTAATGACTGTGCTGGTAACAGGATGCCACGATTGATAAGCGTTGCTCACGCTTCGACAGGTTCTACCGGCTTCCACATCTTCTGGTGCCTGCCCCACCATTCCTTTTGAATGGTCACATTTCTCAGAGGGACTTTCCTTGACTGACACCTATGCAACATACCAGCAACACGTCATTAATGAAGGGAAGACTGAGTTGTGTATGAAAGACGTTAGCTTAGAAATGAATGAAATATTTAATACTAATCAGTGATCAATTGTAATAGTTTTGTCTTTTAAGAGCGTCGTCGGGTCGTTTCATTTGTCCTTCAAAACAGTTCATTCATTCCTATAACAGAGGCCGGTCGAATTGAAGGTAGCAAAGTCAGGTGTACCCCCCGCAACAGAATTAACTAGTATGTTTGTAGCGGTTGAAATACTCACTTGTTCATTTGTTCTATGAGGATTTGCTTCCACTTCTGCGGTAACCTCTCGCAGAAGGCTTTCTGCAAGTTCTTCAAGTCGTTCGATGTAATCGTCCCCTTGGAGGTCACCAAACAGTTCTTCAAAAGGAAGTAGATGGTCAGAATCTTCAGGAGGATTGCTGCTCCTGGGGTTAGTGTCAGAGATGGTGCCAGCTGTGCTGTTCCACCCTGCGGCAGAGGGTGTGTGGGGGATACTGTAGATCCCAGCGAGGATACAGCGCAGCCGACACGACTCTGGCACATGGAACAGATCAATTCTCCTCCTGTACTCTTCGTGTCCCTCTCCTTCCTCAATCTTTTCGTTTCGGTGACTAACAAATCGTTTTGAGACCTGACCATCGCACATTCTTGTGTCAACAATTCATTTTGTTCCCTCAACGACCTGACAGTCTCCTCCAATTCGTCGAGTTTTGCCTTTTTGCGGTCGCGGGAGGTCTGAGCCGCGACCCTGTTCTTCAATTTTCTGTAAAATAACAGAGACATAAAATTATAGTATATCTGTATGTTGTATGAACTGTTTCCTTAGCTCAGTGTCCGATATTTCTTTGCTCAGATAATGCAACGTAAGTTTATGTATGTAGTTTCCTTGGTACATTGCATCATCCTAAAATAGTAAAAATATTTTGAATTACATAAGGCAAATATCAATGACCTATTCTTATCTTGACTTATACCACTGCTTCTTATCAGTTGTTTTGTATTAACCACAACCTCTTATCTTACGCATTCTTTGGTGCACACTAGACAGGGTGTTCAACAAGTAAAGAATCAATCTTTAGAAAACTGTTCTACTTTTTGTAACAATAAAAAGTCAGTCAGTTCCCTTTAATTTCTTGATTGTATCCCTTGTCCCTTTAATTCCATGCAGTTGGGAGCATGGCCAATTATTTTTATCTCTTTAAGCATGTATAATTTAATAGAAGAATACACCGGACATAGCAAATAATTTGTGAATACTTCACATATAATTCTGCAATTGGATTTTTAAACATATTCTTAGAAGTTCAACGTGGGATTTGATTGCAAACTATGAAAGTAGCAAGGGAGGAGGTTGCATCAGAGTGGAAAGATAGAGTAGCCACGAGGAGATTACTCATTTCCTGCTTTGTACTGTTTGTTGCTTCACAAAATTATAGGGGATGGAGAATTTTGGTCAGAATGCAATAACCTTGGAAGCCAGACACAATGAGAACGTGCATACAAACAGTTAATTATTTACAGTCTGTTGGCAGAAACTTTTTAACAATAATCAGAAAATTAATTATCCAGTGTCGATAGATACAAATAAAAAGATCAAAAAGTTAACAATTTCGAGTTCTTAATAGTGATCAAAAGGTAAATAATTTGAAAATGATGCAATGATCAGCATTGTTTGGAGTCCTTACTAACAATCAGAAAGTTAGTCATCCTGAACGAATACACAAAATAAAATGACTCATCAATATACATTCTGTGCAATTTCTCTTCCTACACTGATAGTGAATGGTCAAAAAGTAAACAATTTAGAACTGTCAAAAATAATCAGAAATCTGGACATTTGGAGTGAATAAACAAAAATAAATTCCTTGCCAATATACTGTCTTTCTGATACTTAAATCTTCCTCTTTGTGTTAACTGATCGAACTCATTTGGAGTTTTTAATCAGAGTGCTAGTAATCTGTAATTCTTAACAATATTCACACAATCAGTCATCTCAGATCAACACCCAAAGCAAACTTCTACATGAACATACTTTCTCTGCAGTTTCTCTTCCCAGGTCAAGTGATCCAGCCGTCGCTTCTTGCCTCGAGCACAGACGTCCGTTTTGAACAACTGACCGCTGTCATCCTGCGTCTCTTCGAGCCTGGCCAGCTTCTTGAGGTCCATCGTTGGACACTTGTCAGCCAACAGGGAAGCGGTGAAATTGAGTTTCGACAGATCGTTAGCCGGGATGACGCCAGGCGCCTTCGAGAGGCCCTTAGGCAGCGTGATGATGACGCTCTTCAATACACTCATAATCAGCCATGTAACAGAGTATTTAGGCAATGATTGTCACGCGTTCTAAGAGTTCACCGATGCGTCTATTCTTCCTATCCGCGTTCTCATTCCTCGAACCGTCGGCAAACGACTGAACCGACGCATAACACACCGCAGGGAATTCCGTGTCGCGCTTTCTAGCTGATGTAATCGAACTGACCAGCTGCAGCAGCATTCAACCGGCCGAAGAACATCCTAGAAGGAACGCCTGCAACAAGCCTTCCACGTGACTGGTCGAAACCAGCCACGTTACATGTGGTGGACCGTTATTGGCTGCCACGTCGCGCTTCTTCAAGTACTCTTCCACTGCCACCACCACCAGCCAGCAATTGTACCGAGTCTGACGTCATGCCGTACCGTACTACTGAGTCGTTATTATCACTCTTTTGCACGAAAGAGTTCCGCCTCCCGCGATGACAGCATGCCGCAGGAACGGCTCTAGCCTGAAATCGGTAGGTATGACTGTCAGATTCGGAGTATTTGCTTGGGACCTAAATACATCTTACTCGCGTTTTTTAATTTCATTTCTTTGGATAGGGAGTGTTTTGGAAGGACGAAACTTTGCAGGTTTATTGGGATCATTGAACTGAATGACATGTGCTTGGTCAATGTAGATCCGTAAATTACTCGTTTCAGAGTAAACCGCAAGTTTCTGTTTGAGTAAGCTTATTTTGCGTAATATATATTGCATTTCAAATTACAGCAGTAGTACTCTTGTATTTAATAAGTCGTTTCAGGTTTAATTCTTATAGTTATAAACTGGGTAAGTACATGCATGTTTCATTAGCAGAACTCTTCGATTTTCCGAACCATCTCGGTCTCAATTGGTTCGGATAATTGACGCTCTACTGTATTTTGTAAATTCCATGCTCGGTTGTTAAGTTTCCTTATGTTATGCAAATGCATAATGGTTGTGATCCATAATGACACTGATAAAAATGTCATTGATCCCTCGATCAATTCACATCAGTCGTGAACACGTGTGCGAAAAGGTTGCGGATGGAATTCTAAATACGCTGTAACGTCCATCCTGGATCGCACTATGTAGAATGATTTCAGTCGATCAGACAAGTGTTTATGAAGGAAAAGTACAGTACAGGGTTTTTAACTAGGTAGAAATTATTTTGATAGAACAAAATTTAATTTGCTAATGCACTGACGTCGCTGCAATATGCATTTTCCTAGATTGGATCAATTCTTGTGTATATACCGTACAAATCCATAAACTGTTTAGAAATGTATGAGGCATTTATGGTAGAGTGAAGGGCCCAGGCAAATCCTAGGCATTGCGTTCAAGAAGTTACACTGTTCGGTAAAAGATTGAACACCTGGTTCGATTTTCCGTATATACACCGGCGATCAGAATAGTTGTCAACCCCACTTCTGCCGCCCGAGTGTCGCTACGAAAGACGGCATATCCCCCCATCTATGATGCCAGGTTCTGTGACGAGAACCACAGCGCCACGCGCACGTTGCCGTTTTTGCCAGTCACATCATTGTGGGGTTTTGGTTCGTTGGATAGTAGAAGTAAATATTCAAGAAACAGGATCAACAGCGCAATTTATTTAATGGTTCACACGCGTACTAAGGCTGTTCTCTATGGCCGCGAGTGACCCGCTCTCTCTTGTGATTTGAACGCCATCCTAAAACTAGACTTACAGCCAACTACATAATACAAAACTAACTAACCTAGTGGACTTGTACTTATACCTAGCTTAAAAGTAAAGTAATTACCCTGATTATAACTATACATTGATGGCGCGCGCGTCAGGGAGCCAATGACGCTTGTCGCTACAATATGTAGCGATAGGTTAAAGAGAGGATTAGGATAGGGAAAGAATAGAGAGAGGAAACGTTTCCCGTCCCGGGTCCGTTAGTTGGACTCATCAGTAAAGGCTACACTAACAGACCCGTGCCTTAGACGCCGGATAGTTACAGATATTTTGGAAGTTATATATATATATATATATATATATAAGAAATCCGGTGTGAACTTGCCAGAATGAGTTCTGCTACCTGTCCTTCTCCATTATTTACAGAAAAGTGCTCTAGGGGCGCCCCGAGTGTCGCCCCCTTGTTTAGTTCCAGACCCTGTCAGAAGCTGGATTGGTGACTTTATGACTGGCGCAGTATGGGGACGCATTTATGAACTGAACAAGCGTTATCCGCGCCATCTTCTGCCAGGACCTCGATCTAAACGACGACGTGACGCTCGAGGCGCACCTGGCGCATTTTTCTGTATATAAATAATCAGCGCCGACGAGATATATGAATAGACCAATCACCTTATGGACTTTCGTGGCCCAACGTGACTGCCATACCGACTTAGAATTTCGACACTGATTTTAGCGTTCTCTAATCATCAACGACGGCTACATGATAAACTATTCATTAAAGAAGTGTTCACGATTCTTGTGTTTTTGGCGAAACGAACAGAGATACGCAATTCTAACAAAGCTCAGCGTGTTCGGCATGAAATTCCGCATAAGATAGGTGACTCTTATCGATTTCGAATCACTGGACACCGAGCTACAAAATTCTAAATCGATATATCTCGAACGGCCGGCCAGACCGGTCTGACGCAGGCCTTCACAATTCTTCAGTTTTTGGCGAAACGAACAGAGATACGCAATTCTAACAAAGACCAGCGCGTTCGGCATGAAATTCTGCATAAGATAGGTGAATCTTATCGATTTCGAATCACTGGACACCGAGCTAGAAATTCTAAATCGATATATCTCGAACGGCCGGCCAGACCGGTCTGACGCAGGCCTTCACAATTCTTCAGTTTTTGGCGAAACGAACAGAGATACGCAATTCTAACAAAGACCAGCGTGTTCGGCATGAAATTCTGCATAAGATAGGTGACTCTTATCGATTTCGAATCACTGGACACCGAGCTAGAAATTCTAAATCGATATATCTCGAACGACCGGCCAGACCGGTCTGACGCAGGCCTTCACAATTCTTCAGTTTTTGGCGAAACGAACAGAGATACGCAATTCTAACAAAGACCAGCGTGTTCGGCATGAAATTCTGCATAAGATAGGTGACTCTTATCGATTTCGAATCACTGGACACCGAGCTAGAAATTCTCAATCGATATATCTCGAACGGCCGGCCAGACCGGTCTGACGCAGGCCTTCACAATTCTTCAGTTTTTGGCGAAACGAACAGAGATGCGCAATTCTAACAAAGACCAGCGTGTTCGGCATGAAATTCCGCATAAGATAGGTGACTCTTATCGATTTCGAATCACTGGACACCGAGCTAGAAATTCTCAATCGATATATCTCGAACGGCCGGCCAGACCGGTCTGACGCAGGCCTTCACAATTCTTCAGTTTTTGGCGAAACGAACAGAGATACGCAATTCTAACAAAGACCAGCGTGTTCGGCATGAAATTCTGCATAAGATAGGTGACTCTTATCGATTTCGAATCACTGGACACCGAGCTAGAAATTCTCAATCGATATATCTCGAACGGCCGGCCAGACCGGTCTGACGCAGGCCTTCACAATTCTTCAGTTTTTGGCGAAACGAACAGAGATGCGCAATTCTAACAAAGACCAGCGTGTTCGGCATGAAATTCCGCATAAGATAGGTGACTCTTATCGATTTCGAATCACTGGACACCGAGCTAGAAATTCTCAATCGATATATCTCGAACGGCCGGCCAGACCGGTCTGACGCAGGCCTTCACAATTCTTCAGTTTTTGGCGAAACGAACAGAGATACGCAATTCTAACAAAGACCAGCGCGTTCGGCATGAAATTCTGCATAATATAGGTGACTCTTATCGATTTCGAATCACTGGACACCGAGCTACAAAATTCTAAATCGATATATCTCGAACGGCCGGCCAGACCGGTCTGACGCAGGCCTTCACAATTCTTCAGTTTTTGGCGAAACGAACAGAGATGCGCAATTCTAACAAAGACCAGCGTGTTCGGCATGAAATTCTGCATAAGATAGGTGAATCTTATCGATTTCGAATCACTGGACACCGAGCTACAAAATTCTAAATCGATATATCTCGAACGGCCGGCCAGACCGGTCTGACGCAGGCCTTCACAATTCTTCAGTTTTTGGCGAAACGAACAGAGATGCGCAATTCTAACAAAGACCAGCGTGTTCGGCATGAAATTCCGCATAAGATAGGTGACTCTTATCGATTTCGAATCACTGGACACCGAGCTAGAAATTCTCAATCGATATATCTCGAACGGCCGGCCAGACCGGTCTGACGCAGGCCTTCACAATTCTTCAGTTTTTGGCGAAACGAACAGAGATGCGCATTTCTAACAAAGACCAGCGTGTTCGGCATGAAATTCCGCATAAGATAGGTGACTCTTATCGATTTCGAATCACTGGACACCGAGCTAGAAATTCTCAATCGATATATCTCGAACGGCCGGCCAGACCGGTCTGACGCAGGCCTTCACAATTCTTCAGTTTTTGGCGAAACGAACAGAGATACGCAATTCTAACAAAGACCAGCGTGTTCGGCATGAAATTCTGCATAAGATAGGTGACTCTTATCGATTTCGAATCACTGGACACCGAGCTAGAAATTCTAAATCGATATATCTCGAACGGCCGGCCAGACCGGTCTGACGCAGGCCTTCACAATTCTTCAGTTTTTGGCGAAACGAACAGAGATGCGCATTTCTAACAAAGACCAGCGTGTTCGGCATGAAATTCTGCATAAGATAGGTGACTCTTATCGATTTCGAATCACTGGACACCGAGCTAGAAATTCTCAATCGATATATCTCGAACGGCCGGCCAGACCGGTCTGACGCAGGCCTTCACAATTCTTCAGTTTTTGGCGAAACGAACAGAGATACGCAATTCTAACAAAGACCAGCGTGTTCGGCATGAAATTCCGCATAAGATAGGTGACTCTTATCGATTTCGAATCACTGGACACCGAGCTAGAAATTCTCAATCGATATATCTCGAACGGCCGGCCAGACCGGTCTGACGCAGGCCTTCACAATTCTTCAGTTTTTGGCGAAACGAACAGAGATACGTAATTCTAACAAAGACCAGCGTGTTCGGCATGAAATTCTGCATAAGATAGGTGACTCTTATCGATTTCGAATCACTGGACACCGAGCTAGAAATTCTAAATCGATATATCTCGAACGGCCGGCCAGACCGGTCTGACGCAGGCCTTCACAATTCTTCAGTTTTTGGCGAAACGAACAGAGATACGCAATTCTAACAAAGACCAGCGCGTTCGGCATGAAATTCTGCATAAGATAGGTGAATCTTATCGATTTCGAATCACTGGACACCGAGCTACAAAATTCTAAATCGATATATCTCGAACGGCCGGCCAGACCGGTCTGACGCAGGCCTTCACAATTCTTCAGTTTTTGGCGAAACGAACAGAGATGCGCAATTCTAACAAAGACCAGCGTGTTCGGCATGAAATTCCGCATAAGATAGGTGACTCTTATCGATTTCGAATCACTGGACACCGAGCTAGAAATTCTCAATCGATATATCTCGAACGGCCGGCCAGACCGGTCTGACGCAGGCCTTCACAATTCTTCAGTTTTTGGCGAAACGAACAGAGATACGCAATTCTAACAAAGACCAGCGCGTTCGGCATGAAATTCTGCATAAGATAGGTGAATCTTATCGATTTCGAATCACTGGACACCGAGCTACAAAATTCTAAATCGATATATCTCGAACGGCCGGCCAGACCGGTCTGACGCAGGCCTTCACAATTCTTCAGTTTTTGGCGAAACGAACAGAGATGCGCAATTCTAACAAAGACCAGCGTGTTCGGCATGAAATTCCGCATAAGATAGGTGACTCTTATCGATTTCGAATCACTGGACACCGAGCTAGAAATTCTAAATCGATATATCTCGAACGGCCGGCCAGACCGGTCTGACGCAGGCCTTCACAATTCTTCAGTTTTTGGCGAAACGAACAGAGATACGCAATTCTAACAAAGACCAGCGCGTTCGGCATGAAATTCTGCATAAGATAGGTGAATCTTATCGATTTCGAATCACTGGACACCGAGCTACAAAATTCTACATCGATATATCTCGAACGGCCGGCCAGACCGGTCTGACGCAGGCCTTCACAATTCTTCAGTTTTTGGCGAAACGAACAGAGATGCGCAATTCTAACAAAGACCAGCGTGTTCGGCATGAAATTCCGCATAAGATAGGTGACTCTTATCGATTTCGAATCACTGGACACCGAGCTAGAAATTCTCAATCGATATATCTCGAACGGCCGGCCAGACCGGTCTGACGCAGGCCTTCACAATTCTTCAGTTTTTGGCGAAACGAACAGAGATACGCAATTCTAACAAAGACCAGCGCGTTCGGCATGAAATTCTGCATAAGATAGGTGAATCTTATCGATTTCGAATCACTGGACACCGAGCTACAAAATTCTAAATCGATATATCTCGAACGGCCGGCCAGACCGGTCTGACGCAGGCCTTCACGATTCTTGTGTTTTTGGCGAAGCGAACAGAGATACTCAATTCTAACAAAGACCAGCGTGTTCGGCATGAAATTCCGCATAAGATAGGTGACTCTTATCGATTTCGAATCACTGGACACCGAGCTAGAAATTCTCAATCGATATATCTCGAACGGCCGGCCAGACCGGTCTGACGCAGGCCTTCACAATTCTTCAGTTTTTGGCGAAACGAACAGAGATACGCAATTCTAACAAAGACCAGCGCGTTCGGCATGAAATTCTGCATAATATAGGTGACTCTTATCGATTTCGAATCACTGGACACCGAGCTACAAAATTCTAAATCGATATATCTCGAACGGCCGGCCAGACCGGTCTGACGCAGGCCTTCACAATTCTTCAGTTTTTGGCGAAACGAACAGAGATGCGCAATTCTAACAAAGACCAGCGTGTTCGGCATGAAATTCTGCATAAGATAGGTGAATCTTATCGATTTCGAATCACTGGACACCGAGCTACAAAATTCTAAATCGATATATCTCGAACGGCCGGCCAGACCGGTCTGACGCAGGCCTTCACAATTCTTCAGTTTTTGGCGAAACGAACAGAGATGCGCAATTCTAACAAAGACCAGCGTGTTCGGCATGAAATTCCGCATAAGATAGGTGACTCTTATCGATTTCGAATCACTGGACACCGAGCTAGAAATTCTCAATCGATATATCTCGAACGGCCGGCCAGACCGGTCTGACGCAGGCCTTCACGATTCTTCAGTTTTTGGCGAAACGAACAGAGATACGCAATTCTAACAAAGACCAGCGTGTTCGGCATGAAATTCCGCATAAGATAGCTGAATCTTATCGATTTCGAATCACTGGACACCGAGCTACAAAATTCTACATCGATATATCTCGAACGGCCGGCCAGACCGGTCTGACGCAGGCCTTCACAATTCTTCAGTTTTTGGCGAAACGAACAGAGATGCGCAATTCTAACAAAGACCAGCGTGTTCGGCATGAAATTCCGCATAAGATAGGTGACTCTTATCGATTTCGAATCACTGGACACCGAGCTAGAAATTCTCAATCGATATATCTCGAACGGCCGGCCAGACCGGTCTGACGCAGGCCTTCACGATTCTTCAGTTTTTGGCGAAACGAACAGAGATACGCAATTCTAACAAAGACCAGCGTGTTCGGCATGAGATTCTGCATAAGATAGGTGAATCTTATCGATTTCGAATCACTGGACACCGAGCTACAAAATTCTAAATCGATATATCTCGAACGGCCGGCCAGACCGGTCTGACGCAGGCCTTCACAATTCTTCAGTTTTTGGCGAAACGAACAGAGATGCGCAATTCTAACAAAGACCAGCGTCTTCGGCATGAAATTCCGCATAAGATAGGTGCCTCTTACCGATTCCGAATCACTGGACACCGAGCTACAAAATTCTAAATCGATATATCTCGAACGGCCGGCCAGACCGGTCTGACGCAGGCCTTCACGATTCTTCAGTTTTTGGCGAAACGAACAGAGATACGCAATTCTAACAAAGACCAGCGTGTTCGGCATGAAATTCCGCATAAGATAGGTGACTCTTATCGATTTCGAATCACTGGACACCGAGCTAGAAATTCTCAATCGATATATCTCGAACGGCCGGCCAGACCGGTCTGACGCAGGCCTTCACGATTCTTCAGTTTTTGGCGAAACGAACAGAGATACGCAATTCTAACAAAGACCAGCGTGTTCGGCATGAAATTCCGCATAAGATAGCTGAATCTTATCGATTTCGAATCACTGGACACCGAGCTACAAAATTCTAAATCGATATATCTCGAACGGCCGGCCAGACCGGTCTGACGCAGGCCTTCACGATTCTTCAGTTTTTGGCGAAACGAACAGAGATACGCAATTCTAACAAAGACCAGCGTGTTCGGCATGAAATTCCGCATAAGATAGGTGACTCTTATCGATTTCGAATCACTGGACACCGAGCTACAAAATTCTCAATCGATATATCTCGAACGGCCGGCCAGACCGGTCTGACGCAGGCCTTCACAATTCTTCAGTGTTTGGCGAAACGAACAGAGATACGCAATTCTAACAAAGACCAGCGTGTTCGGCATGAAATTCCGCATAAGATAGGTGACTCTTATCGATTTCGAATCACTGGACACCGAGCTACAAAATTCTAAATCGATATATCTCGAACGGCCGGCCAGACCGGTCTGACGCAGGCCTTCACGATTCTTGTGTTTTTTGGCAAAACGAACAGAGATACGCAATTCTAACAAAGACCAGCGTGTTCGGCATGAAATTCCGCATAAGATAGCTGAATCTTATCGATTTCGAATCACTGGACACCGAGCTAGAAATTCTCAATCGATATATCTCGAACGGCCGGCCAGACCGGTCTGACGCAGGCCTTCACAATTCTTCAGTTTTTGGCGAAACGAACAGAGATACGCAATTCTAACAAAGACCAGCGTGTTCGGCATGAAATTCTGCATAAGATAGGTGACTCTTATCGATTTCGAATCACTGGACACCGAGCTAGAAATTCTAAATCGATATATCTCGAACGGCCGGCCAGACCGGTCTGACGCAGGCCTTCACAATTCTTCAGTTTTTGGCGAAACGAACAGAGATACGCAATTCTAACAAAGACCAGCGCGTTCGGCATGAAATTCTGCATAAGATAGGTGAATCTTATCGATTTCGAATCACTGGACACCGAGCTACAAAATTCTAAATCGATATATCTCGAACGGCCGGCCAGACCGGTCTGACGCAGGCCTTCACAATTCTTCAGTTTTTGGCGAAACGAACAGAGATGCGCAATTCTAACAAAGACCAGCGTGTTCGGCATGAAATTCCGCATAAGATAGGTGACTCTTATCGATTTCGAATCACTGGACACCGAGCTAGAAATTCTCAATCGATATATCTCGAACGGCCGGCCAGACCGGTCTGACGCAGGCCTTCACAATTCTTCAGTTTTTGGCGAAACGAACAGAGATACGCAATTCTAACAAAGACCAGCGCGTTCGGCATGAAATTCTGCATAAGATAGGTGAATCTTATCGATTTCGAATCACTGGACACCGAGCTACAAAATTCTAAATCGATATATCTCGAACGGC
The DNA here is from genome assembly GCA_916610135.2 of Macropis europaea. Classification (NCBI taxonomy): domain Eukaryota; kingdom Metazoa; phylum Arthropoda; class Insecta; order Hymenoptera; family Melittidae; genus Macropis; species Macropis europaea. The sequence goes on from OU744348.1 coordinate 106,303, forward strand.
CGGCCAGACCGGTCTGACGCAGGCCTTCACAATTCTTCAGTTTTTGGCGAAACGAACAGAGATGCGCAATTCTAACAAAGACCAGCGTGTTCGGCATGAAATTCCGCATAAGATAGGTGACTCTTATCGATTTCGAATCACTGGACACCGAGCTAGAAATTCTCAATCGATATATCTCGAACGGCCGGCCAGACCGGTCTGACGCAGGCCTTCACAATTCTTCAGTTTTTGGCGAAACGAACAGAGATACGCAATTCTAACAAAGACCAGCGCGTTCGGCATGAAATTCTGCATAAGATAGGTGAATCTTATCGATTTCGAATCACTGGACACCGAGCTACAAAATTCTACATCGATATATCTCGAACGGCCGGCCAGACCGGTCTGACGCAGGCCTTCACAATTCTTCAGTTTTTGGCGAAACGAACAGAGATGCGCAATTCTAACAAAGACCAGCGTGTTCGGCATGAAATTCCGCATAAGATAGGTGACTCTTATCGATTTCGAATCACTGGACACCGAGCTAGAAATTCTCAATCGATATATCTCGAACGGCCGGCCAGACCGGTCTGACGCAGGCCTTCACAATTCTTCAGTTTTTGGCGAAACGAACAGAGATACGCAATTCTAACAAAGACCAGCGCGTTCGGCATGAAATTCTGCATAAGATAGGTGAATCTTATCGATTTCGAATCACTGGACACCGAGCTACAAAATTCTAAATCGATATATCTCGAACGGCCGGCCAGACCGGTCTGACGCAGGCCTTCACGATTCTTGTGTTTTTGGCGAAGCGAACAGAGATACTCAATTCTAACAAAGACCAGCGTGTTCGGCATGAAATTCCGCATAAGATAGGTGACTCTTATCGATTTCGAATCACTGGACACCGAGCTAGAAATTCTCAATCGATATATCTCGAACGGCCGGCCAGACCGGTCTGACGCAGGCCTTCACAATTCTTCAGTTTTTGGCGAAACGAACAGAGATACGCAATTCTAACAAAGACCAGCGCGTTCGGCATGAAATTCTGCATAATATAGGTGACTCTTATCGATTTCGAATCACTGGACACCGAGCTACAAAATTCTAAATCGATATATCTCGAACGGCCGGCCAGACCGGTCTGACGCAGGCCTTCACAATTCTTCAGTTTTTGGCGAAACGAACAGAGATGCGCAATTCTAACAAAGACCAGCGTGTTCGGCATGAAATTCTGCATAAGATAGGTGAATCTTATCGATTTCGAATCACTGGACACCGAGCTACAAAATTCTAAATCGATATATCTCGAACGGCCGGCCAGACCGGTCTGACGCAGGCCTTCACAATTCTTCAGTTTTTGGCGAAACGAACAGAGATGCGCAATTCTAACAAAGACCAGCGTGTTCGGCATGAAATTCCGCATAAGATAGGTGACTCTTATCGATTTCGAATCACTGGACACCGAGCTAGAAATTCTCAATCGATATATCTCGAACGGCCGGCCAGACCGGTCTGACGCAGGCCTTCACGATTCTTCAGTTTTTGGCGAAACGAACAGAGATACGCAATTCTAACAAAGACCAGCGTGTTCGGCATGAAATTCCGCATAAGATAGCTGAATCTTATCGATTTCGAATCACTGGACACCGAGCTACAAAATTCTACATCGATATATCTCGAACGGCCGGCCAGACCGGTCTGACGCAGGCCTTCACAATTCTTCAGTTTTTGGCGAAACGAACAGAGATGCGCAATTCTAACAAAGACCAGCGTGTTCGGCATGAAATTCCGCATAAGATAGGTGACTCTTATCGATTTCGAATCACTGGACACCGAGCTAGAAATTCTCAATCGATATATCTCGAACGGCCGGCCAGACCGGTCTGACGCAGGCCTTCACGATTCTTCAGTTTTTGGCGAAACGAACAGAGATACGCAATTCTAACAAAGACCAGCGTGTTCGGCATGAGATTCTGCATAAGATAGGTGAATCTTATCGATTTCGAATCACTGGACACCGAGCTACAAAATTCTAAATCGATATATCTCGAACGGCCGGCCAGACCGGTCTGACGCAGGCCTTCACAATTCTTCAGTTTTTGGCGAAACGAACAGAGATGCGCAATTCTAACAAAGACCAGCGTCTTCGGCATGAAATTCCGCATAAGATAGGTGCCTCTTACCGATTCCGAATCACTGGACACCGAGCTACAAAATTCTAAATCGATATATCTCGAACGGCCGGCCAGACCGGTCTGACGCAGGCCTTCACGATTCTTCAGTTTTTGGCGAAACGAACAGAGATACGCAATTCTAACAAAGACCAGCGTGTTCGGCATGAAATTCCGCATAAGATAGGTGACTCTTATCGATTTCGAATCACTGGACACCGAGCTAGAAATTCTCAATCGATATATCTCGAACGGCCGGCCAGACCGGTCTGACGCAGGCCTTCACGATTCTTCAGTTTTTGGCGAAACGAACAGAGATACGCAATTCTAACAAAGACCAGCGTGTTCGGCATGAAATTCCGCATAAGATAGCTGAATCTTATCGATTTCGAATCACTGGACACCGAGCTACAAAATTCTAAATCGATATATCTCGAACGGCCGGCCAGACCGGTCTGACGCAGGCCTTCACGATTCTTCAGTTTTTGGCGAAACGAACAGAGATACGCAATTCTAACAAAGACCAGCGTGTTCGGCATGAAATTCCGCATAAGATAGGTGACTCTTATCGATTTCGAATCACTGGACACCGAGCTACAAAATTCTCAATCGATATATCTCGAACGGCCGGCCAGACCGGTCTGACGCAGGCCTTCACAATTCTTCAGTGTTTGGCGAAACGAACAGAGATACGCAATTCTAACAAAGACCAGCGTGTTCGGCATGAAATTCCGCATAAGATAGGTGACTCTTATCGATTTCGAATCACTGGACACCGAGCTAGAAATTCTCAATCGATATATCTCGAACGGCCGGCCAGACCGGTCTGACGCAGGCCTTCACAATTCTTCAGTTTTTGGCGAAACGAACAGAGATACGCAATTCTAACAAAGACCAGCGTGTTCGGCATGAAATTCCGCATAAGATAGCTGAATCTTATCGATTTCGAATCACTGGACACCGAGCTACAAAATTCTAAATCGATATATCTCGAACGGCCGGCCAGACCGGTCTGACGCAGGCCTTCACGATTCTTGTGTTTTTTGGCAAAACGAACAGAGATACGCAATTCTAACAAAGACCAGCGTGTTCGGCATGAAATTCTGTATAAGATAGATATTGGCATCAAAATGAACCTGTTATGTACTAACTAGCGCTGTCGTATAAAACCAGTCCCGAACTATACAGTAGGATGTGACACGATAATAACTCTGATACATGATGGAATCTGATAAAGGATGAAAATACCCTGATACGTACACGGTGAAATTCTACGTAAGATCGGTGGCCTGTATAAAAATCGAATTGTATAATATTTCTGACAAATTAGACCGCGTAGCCTTTTGCTCGATGTTATTTATGCTATAAATTTCTATCGTATTATACCCTAAACAATCAAGACAACCAGATTGTTTAGGATATAATAACATTGATTTATAACATGAATAATAACGATTGCCCGGGTCTCACCACGTGGAGGTAGCTACGAATGGAGACCCACCCTAACCACGTCCCAACCGACCCTCCATTTATGTAAAATTTTATTTATTTTTATTAATATGCTATCCTCTCGATACACATTTGCAAAACGTTCGTGTATTGTCCGATTTGCAAAAGTATAGCAAGAGGTGTTTCTGTGCTATCCTACCCGGATTATATTAAGTACACATAAAATATTATACTGGAAAAAAGATAAAAAAATATTATCCTGTCTAAACACAAAAGAATATAAAATTCTGCCTGTGAAAATAATAACTTATCAACTAGAACATACACTTTTCACATCGATACTTAACTCTTAATGGATCTAAATGAAAATTTGATACAATACGAAATTTCTTCTATCTTCTTCTCTTCTCTTCAATCTCTCTATCTTCTTCTCTTCTCTGGAATCTCTCTATCTTCTTTTCTTCGTTTGAAACCTCCCACGATGCTTGCTGAAACAAATATTCTCTACTTTGATTGTTTATTCCTTCTCGATTCTTTCGAGTCAGAACAAAAATCTGAGAGTCTACCTTAGTGTGTATCTAACAATAAATCGAACAGGGGAACCCTACCTAACCATATATATTTAATTGTAAAATGGGGAACCCTGCCTAATCGTGCATCTAATTGCAAGTACAAAGGGTTAAGCCTGCCTAATCAGATTTCTAAGCAAAAAGGGACGAGCCTGCCTAACTAGATTTCTAAATAAAAAAGTGGAAGCCTACCTAAGAACATAGCTAAGTGAAAATTTTAAACGATATGAAGATGTTCTTCTTTCTTATTTTAAAAAATCCCACGATGTTTGCTGAAATAAATGTTCTGTATATTGATTAGTTTATTTATTCAGATTCTTTGGTTTAAAATTAAGAATCTGAGAGCCTACCTGACAACACATCTAACAATAAGTAAAATGGGGAACCCTGCCTAATCGTGTATCTAATTGCAAGTACAAAGGGTTAAGCCCGCCTAATCAGATTTCTAAGCAAAAAGGACGAGCCTGCCTAACTAGATTTCTAAATAAAAAAGTGGAAGGCTACCTAAGAACATAGCTAAGTGAAAATTTTAAACTATATGAAGATGTTCTTCATTTTTTCTTTAAAAAATCCCACGATGTTTGCTGAAATAAACGTTCTGTATATTGATTAGTTTATTTATTCAGATTCATTGGTTTAAAATTATGAATCTGAGAGCCTACCTAACAACATATTTAAGTAAAAAGGGAACAATGCCTAATGGTGTATATAAGGGAGAAACCTACCTAGCGTTGCATCTAATTGCAAATATAAAGGGTAAAGCATGCCTGATCAGGTGTTTGCTGAAATAAATATGTATTATATCGATTACATTATATTCGCAGGATCTTTCATTTGAAATGAAGAATCTAAGAGCCTATCTAACTCTTCATTTACTTCAAAAGATGGAAGCCTACCTAACCACAGATCTAATATGTAAACATTTAATAGAACATACAATTTGTCTTCTATCTTCTTCAGAAAATCCCTCGATGTTTTTGAAGTATTTCTTCTCTCTTCAGTTCAAATTTTCAATCTTCTCCTACTTCGCTGTTGCTATCTGAAACATTCTCTAAATTGATTAGTTCTTAATTATTAAACAAATCTTGAGATTCTTCTTTCTTCAGTCCAAGTTCTTCTTTCCTCTTCTATGTCTACGCTGCTATCTAAAACATTCTCTAAACTGATTAGTTAGCAATTAAGCAAATCTTGAGATTCTTCTATCTTCTATCCAAGTTCTTCTTTCTTTTTCCTAGACCCTCGTAGCTATCTGAAACATTCTCTAAATTGATTGGTTAGCAATTAAGCAAATCCTGAGATTCTTCTATCTTCTATCCAAGTTCTTCTTTCTTCTTCCTAGACCCTCGTAGCTATCTGAAACATCCTCTAAATTGATTAGTAATTAATTAAAAACATTTTCGGATTCTTCTTTCTTCAGTCCAAGTTCTTCTTTCTTCTTCCTAGACCTTCATTGCTATCTGAAACATTCTCTAAATTGATTGCTCGTTAATTAAACAAATCTTCAGTCCCTACTTTCTTCAGTCTATTAATCTCATGGCAGTCTCTGAAACATTTTCTCTGTTGATTAGTATTTGTATATAAAAAAAAAACTACTGCTGTAATGACATACCCTTCTTATGTTAGAAAATGAACCCACGATAATTCTGGAACACAAACTGACACGAATTTAGTAAAAATGCAAAAGACATTACATCTTACGTATTTTGAATCCTAAAATCCTTCGGAATTCTGTTTAAACTCTATAACAGAAACTTAGTCATGTGATTAGTACGCTGTAAAGGGAAGACTTATTAAACACGTAAACTTAAAAAAGGAAAGTGAAATGAAATGAATTGAAACATCGTCTCAGTACTAAGATGAAAGAAGAAAAAATCACGGATTATTTAAATTACGTTTTATAAATATTAAATGCATGAAAAATATCCCGAAGTAGAAAAATATCCCGAAGTAGAAAAATATCCCGCAGTAGAAAAATATCCCGAAGTAAAAAGATAGAGTTATAATCATATATATCACATTCAATATATTATGTATTTATTTAATTATTTTATCTCTTTTTCTGAGTATTCAAAATTCTTCAATTTTCACGAATTTTTTCTTGTTCTCAGTTTGAACATACATAAATGCAAATATCTGGAAATTCCCGGGCATTTAATGGAAAATTAGAACAATTACATTTTGTTGCAATATACTGTATTTATGATAGTTACTCAAAGCAACGATGTATTGTCATTTATTATATGATTAGGGAAAACGAACGATCGCGATTTTAAAAAAAAAAAAAATATATCTTTACCATCGATATGTGACTATCGAATTCCATTTATAATTTTAATATAATATTAACGCAAGCTTTTCGTATTTCATATAAATCAAAAACTAAACAGTCCCGCGATCAAACTTTGATTTAAGCGAAGTAGTTTTGAAAATTTATAAATATATCTACTATTTTCGCAAACTTGCGAAATTAGAAGCGAAAAAATCTCCCGAGAAATTTTGCAGCTCCAATAACGAAATTCGTCACTATTTTTAATAAAATTTAACGTGACTCTAATATTTATAAAAAAAAAAAGGAAACATCAACATGTTCATAGAAATATATGTGTCAATAAAACCAAAAAATTGAATCTGTTGAATATTAATAATACTATGAAAAATATATGACTCTATCGCAACAAGTGAATGTATGTTTACTTTTCAGCAGTATTTCCATAACAAACCCCTGATAAAAAAATATTCATAAGCCAGAAGGGCATATAATCCACTCATTTTAAGCAAACAACGCGAGAGTGGTGTATTCTTCATTTCGCAACTCTAATTTATTTAATATGGTACGAAAAATCTGCCGAGAGCAGCCCTGAAAAGGGCTGCTCGTTGATATTCGCAACTCTAATTAAAAAAGCAAACGCGTACACTCTTGTGTTTAATAATTCGCAACACTAACTCTACAAAATCTGTCGCAGTTTACCGGACTACGACAAATAAACAAGCAGCTATTTTAGCTGCGGGGGACCATATAAAAATGGCCCAAAGGGGACCATACAAAAATGGTCCAAGGGGGACCATATAAAAATGGTCCAAGGGGGGCCATATAAAAATGGTCCAAGGGGACCACATAAAAATGGTCCAAGGGGGACCACATAAAAATGGTCCAAGGGGGACCATCAAATTGGTCCAGCAGGTCCCAGTCATATATTAGGGCATTTCATTAAGCGCAACTCTACTTTAAAACGCGATCAATCATTTTCGCAACACTAATTTAAGGACTTTAATTAATGTATGAAAAGTAAAAAAGCGCGATCAATCATTTTCGCAACTCTAATTGGACAGACTCTAATCTGTCTATAATGAAGAATAAATTATAAAAATCGCGTGTCATCCATAACGCAACACTAATAAAAATCTGAAACCTCAAATAGAAAAAACTTTTTAAATACTATCAAAAAGCAAACGCGATCAGTCTTTGGTCGCAACTCTAAAGCAAACGCGATCAGAATTGTTCGCAACACTAAACAAACGCGATCAGACTCGTTCGCAACGCTAAGACAAACGCGATCTAAATTCTTCGCAACTCTACAGCTAACGTTATCTATACTCTTCATTTGCAAAACGAAAACTCAACACGATCAGTATTTTTCGCTACGCTAAAGCAAACGCGATCGGTCAGACGCGACACTAATTCAAAACGCGATTTTGCCCAGGCACTGGGTGATGGGTCACATGGTACAGTGACCATGGAAAAATGGACCAAAGGGGACCATCAAAATGGTCCAAGGGGGACCATCAAATAGGTCCAGCAGGTCCCAGTCATATTTGGGCATTTCATTAAACGCAACTCTAATTCAAAACGCGTTCAATCGTTTCCGCAACACTAATTTAAGGACTTTAATTAATGTATGAAAAGTAAAAAAGCACGATCAATCATTTTCGCAACTCTAATTGGACAGACTCTGATCTGTCTATAATGAAGAATAAATTATAAAAATCGCGTGTCATCCATAACGCAACACTAATAAAAATCTGAAACCTCAAATAGAAAAAACTTTTTAAATACTATCAAAAAGCAAACGCGATCAGTCTTTGGTCGCAACCCTAAAGCAAACGCGATCAGAATTGTTCGCAACACTAAACAAACGCGACCAGACTCGTTCGCAACGCTAAGACAAACGCGATTTAAATTCTTCGCAACTCTACAGCTAACGTTACCTATACTCTTCATTTGCAAAACGAAAACTCAACACGATCAGTATTTTTCGCAACGCTAAAGCAAACGCGATCGGTCATACGCGACACTACTTCAAAACGCGATTTTGCCCAGGACACTGGGCGATGGGCCACATCATGCAATGGCCATAGAAACAAACTACTACTGCTACAACTACAGGCGAGCATAGTGACAAAGTAGTAACCATATAATGACCATGCATCCTTGAGAGCATCGGATACTCACAAGGATGCACGATCATTCGATGCAGCCCTCTTCGTGGCAGTTTGCCGGGCCTCTTCGGCTCTTAGCCTTTTCTTTCTTCGGGCTCCTGCCCCCTGAAACCTTGACGAAAAAGAAACTCGCGGAACTAGAGAGATGCTTTGCGGACGATCAACGATACCAGAAATCCTTGATCATCACACGTGCAAAAGCATCTCGTGCAAGAAAACGAGCGTTTCGAACCTATCCTTCCGACCGCGTGCGCGACTTAAAATTAAGTTCGAAGAGTTCACTCGAAAATCTGAGCGATTTGACCATGCCGGAGCATGTTCGAATCGCGACAGATTCATCGTGAACGCTTCGCCCCAGGTGCAGGTTTATCACGTGCGAAAAGGAGCCTACCCGAATCAGAGAATGTGATAACCTGCCCCGGGCCCTACCTACTTACATCTAGCACACATACCAGAAAGAAGTTACCTACCTACCTAGCCCTATATTTAAAAATTGGCAAAACTCAATCGCACCAACACACATCGTTCCACGGTTCTCATTCATGAGCTCGGGTGCAAGAGCCTAACCTAGGGAGAACGTCACGCCGGACGTTCTCCGACACCCGAGCTTGTGCAACAACATTCACACTCTAAGAAATGTACGTACCATTTCCTGAAATCGACCGACAAGCGCAGTGACCATTTGGGTTTATTCATACAAATTTTGTATAAATAGAACTTGTATTATTTGTAAAAATTTCTTACTAACAATGAGTGAGATTTAAAATGCATGGCGCTTACAAGGAACAACGCGTTTCGTCTGATATTCGTTCATCGAGTCGGTATAAATGTTGTAATTAATAATAGTATGTATAGAATAGAGAAAATAGACTTTTTTAAAGCCACGTAAACCTCACAGCCTAACCACACACACACACACACATGTGAGACTTACGTGGTGCATGATACACTGACGCTTGCCAATCGCTTAAAAGTTTGATTAAACACATGTCATCGTGCCCATTGCCTTCACCCACCCAAGTAGCACCTGGGCACGTGAGTGGGATTAGGCAATGGACACGGAATCATATATCTGAAAATCCTGAACTAAAAATGATGATTAGTAAATAAGAGATCTAAGCGGACTAGTATTCATTAATTTAATTATGAAAAGTGACTCGACTTTTATTCATGAAAAGAATTTACTGAGAAAAATGACGAATATTCAAAAATTTATATGAAAAATTGAAAGACTTTATGCAAAGTGACTCGATCATTGAAAAATTTATATGAAAAATTGAAAGACTCTATGCAAAATGACTCGACTATTGAAAAATTTATATGCAAAAATGACTCTACGTAATCAAAAAGATTTAATCTGAATAAAATTGAATAAAATTAAATTCACACAGAAAATCCTCGGGTGTCTCGACATCAAAGTAAATATCGTAAGATGCAAAAGTTGCTCAAACTTCTTACTTTGATCACGAAATCTACCCGTCGCGAAGCGTCCTTCTTGTACATATATTTTAATCATGAAATGCGAACAATTGAATGCAAACGAAGAACAATATAGGAAACGCGATGATAAGTATCTTTATCTCGATACTGTTAACGTGACTCTAATTTGTTTCAAAGAAATTGCAGAAGTGAAAACAATGAAGTCGAGGGGTACCCAACTTCACCAATAAATACTAGTCAATTACCGAATAGAATTCGATAATTAATTCGTATCTCAGAAAATATTCATTTGATAAACTCTACTGTCTTATGTGATAAACATTCATTTTGATATATTCTCGCGGAATAAATTGAATTTAAAAACGCGACGTACAAGAAGACCCTATCCTGCTCTAATAAATAAAATACAATCGGTGGGTTACTACCACGAGCGTGATCTGATATCACTACTCGCGGTCACTATGCTCGCCAAAAACTACTATATACAACCAGTCTCCGTGCCGATTTTCGGGCCATTCGTCCTACGACATGATGGAGACTGGAGGAATAAAAAAAACATCATGCGACTCACCGGAGAAGGAATGACTACCCTGCTGCCGAAGTCATCAGGCCGACCGGATGGTAGTCCTGAACAGAAAAGGAGCAGAAAACATTACGCTTTGCTTTCTAAAGTTTCAATGATGTTCATAGAGAAGCAGACAATTATTTTGATGCTTACATTCCTCTCCGCTGAAGATCGCCCGAAGCCCATCGCATCCTCTCAGTTGTCAGGGTGGTCGTCAGGGTCGTGCTGAACAGAAAAGGAACAAAGAATTTATAGTTAATCGGAACACACGACAATTTATTTTGTAAAATCGTCTATGATATCGATACTTACATCGATCTCTCCAGGAGATCGCCCGAACTCCTCTTCAGGAACACACTGACTCTACACTCGCGATTAAAAATAAATGATTGATACGAAGCAACACTGACTCTACTCTCGCGCGACTCTGACGTGTGATCAAAAAATTATTTCGAGTCACTTGGCTCCACTTAGAAAAAGAAAACTGAAAAGTTGAACGAGGCAGACACTGACTCTACGGCCGCATTGCGCGCGGCCACAAAATTTCCTGAAAATAAGGGGGTGGGGTAGGAAGAAAAAACAACGAAATATTCTTCTTCTCTCTTATCTAACGTTCGTTAAGGAAATACTGCTTTTTATCGATTATCAGTAAATACGATACTCGGTCTCTCTTATTATGGAGACATATTAAGTATGTGAAAATGAGCATTTCAATGAATAAATTGTAATAAATTATATTTAAAAATGTCATAGTGAAGATTTTCGTTATCACAGTTGCGAGCCTGATAATATTCTATTTAACGAAACTCGAACCCGATTTATAAACTTTCAAATCTGCTTGCAAAAGTCAAAGTTTGCCAACTAATTATAATTTGAGTATTCTTGAAACGCGATGTTAGTATGTTGATTCAAGCTCGCGTTAAAAAGTAATTACAAATGAAGATCGACCGTCCCACACAGATTGTGAAGATATACAAATTATTTAAACGCAATTGAAAGTGAACACGAAATCGCGAACGCGTTGCAGCAAGTTGCAAGTGATTTAATTTTCCATTAAACGCAAACACTATTGTAAACAATCTCATGAAACTTCGACTCGATTGCAATGAAAATTGAAAATGATAAAGAAAAATTTCGTTACGATTGAAGAATTTCACGACGTTTAAATACTACTTTGCATTATTAGAAATATTGAACACAAAACTCGAGTTCGTTCTTTCTCGTTTAACCTTGGTACTGGATATGTATGATATGTCATGCTTACAATTAATGAAGGTTAAAGACCAATAAATAGAAAATATATAGATATTATCACCTGATTGTTGCGAACAATTAAACGTTACCAATTTGATGAGAAGCTTCGTTTGAAGCGGCACTGTTTCGAATATCTCGCTCCATGATGTCATGCCGATTGCAGCGCCATCTTCGTTGGAAGTGTCGCTTGAAGTCTGTAACAGAAGGAAAATTCAAATTTAGAGTAATCATGGTAGAAGAACACAATAATGTTAAAATTAAACAGTCATATCAATCGAATGTATTAATTAAAGAATAATTGAACTGAGAATTACTATATTCAAAAGGATTGTAATTTAGTATAGGTTAGTAGAAAGACTGAAGTTATGATAATGTCGAAAGTATCGATTAACCGTTTACCGTAGTAGTCAATTTTTAGTTAACGATAAATAAGAATGAAATATTGTTATAAATGTTTGGACGTTTGATTAGAACATGTGATAAAGCGTTATAGTTTAGTCCGAGAGAACGAAAGTTAAATTATATGTGTACCGGAAGTATACGCGAAAACAGTTGGATCGCATTCGATATATCGAATTAATGAACCACGAGCAGTACCGGGATATTATTAAAAATAATTAAAACAAGTTAAAATTTATTTCGAAATTGTTTAAATGTAACTAAAAGGAATGAATAAATTAAAAAAAGAATTAACCAACAAGTGTACCGGGTTAAGCTATTAGAACCGATGCTCAATGCGAGATATCGAATTAATGAACCACGGACAAACGCGTAAAATTATTGAAAATTATTAAAATAAAATAAAATTTGTTTAAATTTAATCCAAAATATCATGAACGAATTAATAATTGAACGTAGCAAGCGTACCGGGTTATGTCGCGAAAACCGTTGGTTAACGTCGCGGAATATCGAATTAATTAATAATAAATAAATGTGAATTAATAATTAATTACACGATAATGATGTTAAACGAAGGCAGCGGTAGACAGGAAACGCGGTAATTTATGATTAGTACACGATTAGATGATAATTAAATGTGAACGCGTACGTTTATGCGAGCGAGCTGTCAACACGTGTGATCGGTTCGACGGCACAGAGTCAAATGACGCTCCCGCGGAGACTCGGCGCACGCGAAATGCGCGGCGCAAGGAGTGGGGGCTCGCGGCTGATTGGACCGCGCTCGACCCGCTCCACTTTCCACAAGCGTCGCGCGTCGTTTTCGACGCACGCGGGTTCATCGGACAATTTCGGGCATGCTCGACTGCAAATTTTGACAATGCAACAGTCATCTAACGACTTCTATCGACCGCGTGCGTTTCAATGTATTTTCCGGTCGTATTCTCCAGGTTACTCAATCATCACCTTTTACAATATAATACGATGAACTATAGTTGATATTAATAACAGTACAGTTTCATTCCCTGTTCATCAGTTCGATATATCGAATCTGGTCGAACGATTTCGTCTGCTCTTTCGGTACTCATACAATTTCATTCTGTTCGACTGAATTTCAACATTTTGCTATATAATATGATCAACTATTACTGATTTGAATAATATTTACAATTGTATTTGTTGTTCAGTAGTTCGATATATCGAATCCGGTCCACGTGTTCTCGTGCGTCTTGCCGGTACATACATAATTTTATTTCGCTCTTTACGACTAAATTTCACTGTTTTCAAATATTATCTGCATATATTATACATTTTTACGATGTTCAAGGGACTAAATATTTTCGATTAATTATCAATAGTTTATATTAAAGCCTACATATTTGTTGCTAACATTTTCTTCATTCTTATAACTGGTTATTCAATTGTCTGTTAGAGTTAGTGTAAAATATCGAAGAACATAAGATTAGAAATTATTTAATATTTAGAATGATATCTTTTCTAAAATAATATTTTAGATTTGTATACCTTTTCTCCAATTTAAGTGGATTTAATAACGTTGTGCTATCATACCTCTCTGAACCACACGCAGAGCGTTGGCTAGTTTCGCCAACGTTTTTGCTTGTGCATTGTTTTTGATTTTCGCGATTCTCGGAACGACAGAATCGGACACGTGCAACTAAAACTTTGATACATCGGTTTCAAGGCTGACGCAGATGCTGTTTACAGATGTAAACAACTGTACAGTTTTCTAACACCTGTTGCCGTATTAAAACTTTTCATACGTTAAACTAGCTTATTTCGCCATTATACACATAAAAAAAAGCACATACATGTACGTATAGATTGTCAGTTATTTCACAGATCTTTATCATTTTAAAGTGGGTGTCTTTCATGTGACCTGTCACCGACGAGATATATTCTCATCTGCGCTAGTGCCCCAGGAATTCGGGCCGAAAAAATACATTGCATGATTGGTCTATTCATATATCTCGTCTGAGTAATCAGGTCCCTGTCGCTAAATGGTGCCACTTAAATTTCCGCTATTTAGTTCCGGGCTTCTGTCAGAGGTGGCACCACTTGGGATACCGGCAGTTAACTTCGGAGTCCTTTCATAGATGGCGCCACCTGCGCCCAGTGGCGGTGTGATGCGCGTCACAGAACCTTGTATCATATGGTGTGGGGTTGACAAGTATTCTGACCAGAGGTGTACGTAACAATTGTATAAAAGTTCTTCTAATAAATACAGCTTTGTGAATATTTCTGTAAAACAAAGATGATAAGCGTACAAATTAGTACCGCTGCTGGCATAAGTCAAATATTCACTGTTAATACGTCAGTGGAGGTTCATAAGTTATTCGATCTGATCGAAGAGTTTACGGTAAGCAGGAACGCGTTATACATATTATTATTTATATTTACTTATTTACATTGAAAACATTCCATTTGTAATCACGAACGGGCGCAAAAAGATTAAAATTAGGGAAATTAGCCTTTGACTGTGCATAATTAGATTAAGATACCGTATCTTTGATCCTTCGAAATACAGCAATTAATCAACTTACTTCATAACCTACTTGCACTAATGTCAGTCCGATTCACACTGATCTGACTACTGAATTGTAGTTTGCAAGAGTAATGCTAGCTTATAAAATTGTAGAATGTAAACATGTTTAACATTTACTTTTCCATTTTAGACGCTCTCACGAGAAAATTTTTATCTCGTTTACAATGGAAAACTTGCAAATGAAAATGATACCTGTCATAACGGTTATGTTGCTATTACACCACGATTGCTCGGTGGAAAAGGAGGTTTTGGATCAATGCTTAGAGCAATCGGTGCGCAGATAGAGAAAACCACAAACCGTGAAGCTTGCAGAGACTTGAGTGGACGTAGACTCAGGGACATTAACGAAGAGAAAAGGCTAAAGGCTTGGATCGAGAAACAAGGGAAACGGGAGGAGGAAGCAGCAGAGCGAAAGAAGAAAAAGTTGAAGAGACTTTGCGCAGAGCCAAGGCACGAATTTAAGGATCAGACTTATGAACGTGAAAGATCAGCTTTAACCGAGAGAGTAGGAGATGCTGTGGAAGAGGGGTTCAAGGCTGCAGTTGCTGGAGGGTCTGCAGTGAAAAGAAAACATGAAGAGGAATTTAAACCCAACAAGAGAAAAACAATATTGGATCTGGATATAGACTCGGACGAATTAAGTAGCTCGGATGAGAGCAAGGAAGAAGAAATGCAGCCGCAGAAAAATGACAAAGAGGAAGAACAAGTATCGAATGACAGTGGACACTCCAGCGATGAAAGCGGAAAAGTCAATAAAAATTTGAATAATATGGGAAAGTAAAGAAATGCTTTGTCAGAGTATATTAAATAGTTAGTATCGAATTGATGTTAAACAAAACTTTTCCAGTGTAGAGAAGAGAAGAGATTTCTATAGAACTGGGAAATCTATTCATTACAACGCATACACTATATTCTACATTCAGACATGTTAATCTAAAAATAGGAATAAGCGTAGTTTGAATTTTTCAATCAGTACAAGTATTCATGCAGAATAATGATATTAATCGCTTATTTAAGAATAACTGTAAAATATCCAACTTCATAGTTTCCTAAACGATGTGTAGTTTAATATTAAAAGTCCAGTTAGTAATAAAGAATCATTGCTTGTTGAAACATTTATTTCGTCTGTCAGAATACCTTCCAGGCAACTAATTCGTTAGTGAGTTTAATGCCTATCGCAAATAAGGCTATCGATGCGATAACAGATTTTAAAAAGTCGTTTACAAGTAGTTGTTCGGATTTATAATGATGCGCCCATTTATAAAAATTGTTGATACACTTTGAACCAAGGGAATAGAAGTGATCGTTTTCCTTGTATTCCTTTTGGATTTGCTTATGTATCTTTTGTGCTAAAACTCCCAAACAAACGTAATAGCAAGGTTTACGATGTCGTTTATGCAAAACATGCTGGAAACAATTATTATTCTGCAGTGTATAAAAGTCGCATTGAAATATGTTTCTGTGTCTGCCGATGGTTATGATTAAATACTGTAGACTTACTTTTGTACAATTTTCTGTTTGTTTAACGGATGAGATGTCGGAAAAGGTGGACGATGATGACACGCGAATGTCACACTCGACGGCCATTTCCAGTCTCTCCACGGAGTATAAAATTTGTGCTAAATTGTTGTATTTCTGTTACATTGTGATGTGAGAAAAGTCATGTACAAACAAAATCAATATGCAATGTCGAATCTGACATTCTTTTGTTCCGTGTTAAAATGCTTCGATTAGAAGAAGAACAAGGCAACAAAATCGCAACTAATTGTTAAGGGTTTCTATGGTTTTCTACACTTTACTTTCCATCCATTAAGGTATAGGAAATGACTGTTTAGAATCATTGAAATTACTGATTACCGTTAAATAATTGAGAATATTGCAAATAACTGTCAATCTGGCATGATCAATCGAGCAAATAAGTTTTCATTCGGAGTAGCTTTGTGATCGATCGGTTTTATCTGTTACTTACAGTTCCGATTTCCGCTTCACGAATCTATGAAAAATCCGACGAAAAATGGAAAAAGCATGAGTCAGACATTATTGGCATTCGCAACGAACAGAAGTTTGTGTTACAAGAACTGGTTCTATTCTCGGGAATTCCATTTGTTCCCGTAAATAATCAAGATCTAGCAGGCAAGAGTAATTCAGGTAGTTTCCGCTTCGGTGGCATTCATAATTGCGTAGAGGAAATTGGAATCTATACATAGCATTCACATATCGGATCGACTGACTTGATCTTACTGTCGCTTCTCAGTCGAAATGCGAAAAACCTTAGACCGTGGACAACAATTAATTTTCAAACACCCAATCAATGTTTGTTATATAAATTTACAGTTGCTGTTCGAGAGTTGATAGTTCGGGTTTCATCGTATCACCAATTTTTTTAAAAGTTTTACCTTAACTGTGTTTCATCTGTTTGAAATTCTGCACGTTTTAAGGTGACGCGAGCAATCATATAATTTTATGTTCGAGGCTTCCTAAATCGGCTACTAAATGAACCGCTTCCAAAATGTTCTGAAAATCTTCTCCAGCGTTGAAAAGAATGAACGTTGGCGAGCTTGTTTTTGAAGATGAGTCAGTAATGCCGTTTTCAATGTTGTTTTACTGCGGTACAATACATCCAGGAATCTGAAAGGATTCGAACGGTGAGAAAAGGGTAATTTGTACACGTGCATTTAAGCAGCCGGAAAATCGAAGGACCAGCGCAAGGTCGTACATAAAGGTCAAAGTGTGGCGAGGAAGAAAGAGAAAACTCGTGAACGATGCGAAAGAAAGAGCAGCACGAACAAACAATCGTGTAGGCAGTTGAAGCAAGTTTAAGCAGAGGGAGAACCGGTTGACCCTGGCTGCGGTCACTCTGTCATCGACAGTGTCAGTCGTTATTCTGATCTTCGACACGACGGTCACACACACGCACGCGCGCGCGTACACACACGCACGCACACTGTATTTATCGGGGCTTTAATGAAATCGTATCGAATATCGGTTGCAGTGAATAATTACTCCCCCTTTGTCAACCATCGATGATCTTTTCCTCGGCAGAAATGATCAAGTTGTACCTGTTATGTGTTCTACTGGTGCTAGACGGTAGTACTGGCCGTAAGTAAATTATTACTTGTACCGTTCTTTTCTGGAGTACTCAAGAAAATCTGCAAAACGTCGGTGCAGATGCCAATGAATGCCTGCTAGTCTACAAATTGTTTGTAAAATTAAGAAAGCTTCTGTGAGTTTGTAGTTGACCGTTACCTGGACAATGTTCGCTACGTAAAAATCGCTAATCACAGAATGAACATCGCGTTTCTTTCCTTGTTGACGCGTGCGCGTTACGAAACGAAGGAATAATAATCTTTCTGATGAACGATCAAGGTTTCTGATAGGCTTTAATAAGGAGGATTCCATGGTTTTAGGGGCACCGCGCGCAAGCTGCTCGGTCAATTAACATTTCTTCGTACTTGGAAACAATGACCTTCTCTTTGCAGAAGACCAAGGACAATGGAATTGCGTGTCCCCGAACGGTGCCAATGGTGTTTGTACAGGGCTACGACAATGTCCGCCGATGTTTAATCTTCTTCTTCAGCAGCCCCTTAAAGCGGAAACCATAGAGTTTCTCAGACGATCACAGTGTGGTTACGACGGCAACGATCCTCGAGTATGTTGCGTCAACATACCGCCCAGGGGTGGTAGCCTGGTGTATCCGGGATCTAACCCGACGACAAATCCAGGTTCTCAGTTACCGAACAACGGGAACAATGGAAACGGTGCGGATGTTCAGTTTGATCTGAGCAACAACCCGTTGGTACCAAAAGATTGTGGGAAGGATTTGTCGCAGAGAATCGTCGGTGGAGAACGCACAGAGTTGGATGAGTTTCCTTGGGTGGCGCTGTTGGAATACAGTAAACGTGAGTGTTTTCAAGCATAAAGATTTACGGTGGAATCGATGATTCGCGTCGATCCGAGTTCGCAGTGGTATCTAAAGTTTCAAGGCGCTCGGCTTCTTTCCCCTTCTTTCCTTTTAGTTTTCGATAGAATCGTGTATCGTTACTCTCCGAACCCTTGCGAATAGCCCGATCCGTTGGTAGGTGACGGGTGGCCTGTTGAAAACAGCGTACTCGAACCGATGTGTTTCAGCGAACGGCAGGACGACGGCATGCGGTGGCGTCCTGATCAGCCGCCGTTACGTGCTCACCGCAGCGCATTGCGTAAAGGGGAAGGACTTGCCGAAGACATGGCGGCTCGAGAGCGTCCGTTTAGGAGAGTACGATACCGAAAGTAATCCCGACTGCGTTCAGGATACCGAGAACAGCCTGCTCTGCGCGGACGAGCCAATAACCGTCGGCATAGAGGAGCAGATCGCTCACGAAGAATATCGTCCCACTGCAAAAGATCAAAAATACGACATAGCTCTGCTGAGATTGTCTCGTGACGTCTCTTTCACCGGCTACGTGAAACCGATCTGTCTCCCATCGTCCTCATCTTTCGGCCAGAAAGTATTCGTGGCCGGTTGGGGCAAAACGGAGAACAGATCGTCATCGAACATCAAGCTGAAAGTCTCTCTGCCACTTGTCGATACGGAGGAATGCTCGCAGACTTACAACAGAGCCGGAGTGAACCTGGGCTATGGGCAAGTTTGCGCTGGAGGACAAAAGGGTAAAGATTCTTGCAGAGGCGATTCCGGGGGACCGTTGATGGCCGTCGAGCGAGCCAGAGACGGCACAGGAAGATGGACCGCTGTCGGCGTCGTTTCCTTCGGACCTTCACCATGTGGGTTGCTGGGTTTCCCCGGCGTTTATACCAGAGTGGTCGATTTCATGCCGTGGATACTCAGCAAACTGAGGCCCTGAAATCCTGCTTCTGTTCCCGATCGCGAGCGAAGGATCAACGAACTTCCGAACCTGGAACTTCCGATGCTATGCTATTATGTATAATCAACTGTTATAAGAGACTATGTAATTCGGCATGAGACCTCGAGAAGGGGTCTCGAAAGAAAACCGTGTACTCGTATATCTGTACGAATGTATATCTTCATTTGAAAAAAAAAGACATTGACAGAAGCATGCCATAGCGTAGCGTGCGTCGCCACGTTTGCTCCTTCGTAACGCGTACCCGGTATACGTACGCGCCACTGCTCCATCTCCTCCAACGGCTCTATCTCCCAACGTTCCAACCTCCAGAATTTCACAAAGAAACGACGCGACCCTTGCGATAGTCGATTTTCTCTGTACGCGCAATCGAGTCAATTCCATTCAGGGAAGAGGTTCATAGAAGTAACACATTTGTTGTTGTTGTTGTTGTTGTTGTTAGCTATCGCTAATGAAGGATCGATTAAGAAAACGATGCGTCGACGTCGTGTCATTCACGATGACACGGATCGATTCCTGGACCAATGAACGATCGCAAAGTAAATTGTACATAAAACCGTCTACGAGTTAGCTCGACGTTCGACCAGCCGTTTTCATTGATTTCAAAATCTCGTGTGGCAATGTTGCCACACACTGTTGACGCGCGATTCCACGTTGTGTCGTCGTTCGAACGAATCGCTCAGTCGTTATTTCGGTCTCCAGGGTTATCGTTCTCTCGTAGGTCAGAGTAACAATTCTGCATGCACCGAACTGCGAATGGGAATAAAGAAAGATCGGTTGAACAGAGTTGCGCGTTGCTCACCTTTCATTCCTCCTTATTCTTTGAAACGATGCATGGAAATCGTTTGGTACTGACGCGGCGAGAATCGCGTGACGTAAGAAACGCCCGATGTCGGAACCGGGAATCCCTGAATCGCTCGAATGCATTCGCAAAGACACGATGACGAATCCTTATTTTAGGAAGTGAAAAGCTTTCGAGGTCGGATACAGAACATCGATTCAAATCTAAAGAACGAAAACTTTTGCCTGAATGACCTTTGTGGTCGGAAAACATATTATCCCCTCGATCGCGTAATTTCTATACAGAAAAATTGACTGTTTGGCTGAATGAAAAGGGGAATCACGACTTCGTGTCATGCGCGTTCGTGGAAGTAGCATGAATTTTCCTGGTATAACCCCCCCTTTCGGTCATTTTTCTTACCCTTTTTCATTCAAAAGCAAAACTTTCGTAATCGTATTTGCGCTGTTCCAGCTGATAACTGGAAGTAAAATGCTGCGCAGACGGAAAATATGATCGTTGGATATAAGTGACTGATTCTTCTCATCTGTTTCTATACACTGATCAGAAATGAAGGATGATTCGGGCGAAATGTATTCATCTGGGATTCGGAGCGATCTTTCTACCACATGTAAACTGTCATGCCAAGCAACCAAACTATCCTCAACAGAATCGATGATCCACCGTGTTCCAAGCATCGATATTTTGATTGCTTCATTTGTAACTATATAGACGGTGCCGAGAGACAGAGCATTCGCCAACGTTCCAAAGAAATGAAAAATCACATGTGCTTGAATGATGCGAAAAATAGGAAAAAACACACACGCATAGAGGAGAGAGAGAGAGAGAGAGCGAGAGAGGGCGGGAGGGAGGGAGGGAGAGAGAATCTTCCTGGTAACCCCTTCCAAAGTTCTGCGTTTTTTTTAATCGAAAGACCGATCGAAGTCGAGAGATGGCAGCAGTTGCGCCACGGAGGCGATAGCTCGAGAGCACTCTTCTCCGTAAAAACACCGCGTAAACGCTTTTCAGAACTGGTTTGTTCGCCAGCTCGTTGATTAGCTGAGATCGATTCTGTGAGCAGCTCTGACTTGGCTGTTCTCTCGTCCACTGCTCGAAATATTCGTTTCTTCGATCGATCGCAGCGACGGCGATCGAAGGATAACGATTCCGGTGGTTCGGAGCCGATCGCTGCGCGATCTCGTGCGGCTCAGTATTTTCGCAAATCGCATGTATCTCGCAGATTGGAATTGATCCGCTCCGAGGAAGTGTAAGATAGAGAGGAGCGATGATCCGTCGCTGTCTGTTGTTCTTGGTTGTCGCTCTGTACACTGGCAGCGCGCGTAAGTATAATTTCGAACGTTTTAAATACAACACGCGAGGATCCCGGCAACCACGCTCCCCTCTGTCTTTCGCCCCCTCGAGTCGCTTTTCAACGCCTCTCATTCTTTCCATTATTTCTCTGCAAATCCGATCACATATACATACACATCCTTCAGTATACAAATACCACCGTACCTTTCTACTCTCGCTACGTGCTTCTCCTCTGATCAATACAGTCTCCCTGTGATTTCATTGCCAGCTATTGTATTTCGAAAATAAACGTCACAGTTAGGACTTGATTCGTTTCCTGTCGACTGTCAAAGATGGTAAAGAAGGTGAAAACGGGCAGCATGATACATGAAAGAAGTACATTCGGAATTGTACGTTACATACCCATCACTGGAAACAAGATGCGATGTACATTGTTGCGATCAAAGTATTATATTTCTGAATGAATGAATTCACACCGTTACAGCCTATTTCGGTTCTGTATTTGGCAGGCGAATATGCGACGCCATGTGCGTAGAATCTGAACGCAACCACATCATCGACGACCGTACACAAACCACTCCGCCGCGAGTACTCTGAACATCAATCGAATCGACTACCCCGATCCCCATACTGTTCCCCGATAGAAGAAAACCAAAGAGATTTCCGATTGATCCGGCGAATGTTCGCGCGACCGATTCACCCATCTTCTTTGTTGATATTTTTCTAGAGGAAAGATGCGTCGTTACACCTCAGAACAGATCCGGCACCTGTGTCGACATATACAACTGTCAGCCGGTGGTAGACGTTCTGAAAAATCAGAGACCGTTGACGGCAGATACTCTCGACCTTCTTCGTCGTTTACACTGTGGCTTCGATGGTAATAACCCTAAAGTTTGTTGCGAACAACAGGTAATTATTACTGTTATTCTGATTAATTTGTCGGCGTCGCATCGGGATCCCTGTATTTGCTTGTTAAAGACACCCGCGCAATGCCATACCGTAGACTCGAAATACTGACTGTTTAAAGTCCGTTTGAATCCTTGTAACGAGGATTTACAGATCCTTGGCTACCTCAGAGCAAATTCGGTATAAACTGTTTCTGGTTTCTGAATCAGAATCTGAATTTCAAGGGAAGAAAAAGAGATCGCGTCTTAGTAAATAGAAGCGAAGGAAACGCTCGAAAGAAAAATTGGAAATGTACTCGAAACATGAGGCTTGTTGGGATGGGGAATAAATCTAACGCAAACGCAACCCTCTAATGTAAGATGCGAGTGCAAGTGGGATCCACGCAGGGGCGTAGAAACAAGTTGAAACGGAGGGGAACAGACGTGATATGCCCTCCGCGAATTGTACGGTCAATGTATGTAGTATCTGGTGGGGCTGGTTTGAGCTCGGCTGACAGATCACCCACTTTCTTGCATCCTGAGTTTCTGCTATTCCGATGGTGAGGAATTGTTCATGCCCCGAGTCCGGTGCCGCTCTGCACACGCACGCACGCACGCACGCACGCACGCCGCACCTGGTACAGATTTCAACAAACGTATCGTGCACGTCGTAAGCTTTCGCTGGTTGCACGCTGCTGAACCCGAATACGGTAGTTATACGCTTGTCGGATGGGGGCCGTTTTTGCTGAAGCTTTGTTCCAGGCACGAGATGATGCTCGATCCATCGAACAGAAATCTTGATGTGTCTTGCAGTCAGCAGAATCACCTTGAGTGGCCAATGTTTCGTAGTGTTGATGTAGCGCGTTCTACGATTCCAAATTCTCTCTTCTTTCGTTTCCTTTTACCGTTTATCTTGGAGAATAGCACTGTTCTTGAATTCATCGGATTTTCATGATCGTTGAATGAATATTCAAGGATCTTTAACTGCACGGCCAGAGAATCTTCCGCGTTAGCAGTAAAACCAAATGTAAGATTGAGCAATCGCCACGAAGGAACACTGGTTTCAGGCGGCACCAGTAACCACGACGGAACCATCGATTGCGACAATGGTGGTTCCGGAACCACCCCCGGACGTTGCTAATCATCCGAATTTACGATTACTCAACGAGAATGTGTGCGGCCCGGTGACTCAACAGAAAATTTTCGGCGGGAATAAAACCGGAGTCTTCGATTTCCCGTGGATGGCATTGGTCGCTTATCGGACCAGATCCGGAAACACAGATTACCGTTGCGGAGGATCGCTGATCAACAAAAGATACGTGCTCACCGCAGCTCACTGCGTTGCGCCGTTGCCTTCCGGTAAAACGATCCTTCCAACCTGATCACTGACGAATA
Organism: Macropis europaea; assembly: GCA_916610135.2. Classification (NCBI taxonomy): domain Eukaryota; kingdom Metazoa; phylum Arthropoda; class Insecta; order Hymenoptera; family Melittidae; genus Macropis; species Macropis europaea. The sequence continues at coordinate 130,359 of OU744348.1, forward strand.
TGTAATTACACTTATCAGGATGATGCATGCTTTTAAATATCTTGATGTCATTTCAACTATTCGTTCGACATCGGTTCGGTCCGATGCGTTTCACCGATCTACCTCCGTCTTTTGATAACTTATTTCATCGTTCGATGAATTACATATTCGACCAAGTCCCTTCGTCTCTATCAAAAGAACCATCATTATACATGTGTCGACGTTGTATTTAGGGCTGACGTTGATCGGAGTGCGATTAGGTGAACACGATCTTACTACGGAACGTGACTGCGACAGGGAACCTGACGGCACCGAAATCGTTTGTACAGAAGGCTATCAAGATTTCGGTTTGGAAAGCGCTCACTATCATCCGGGCTACGATCCTGAAGAAGCACGGCGCAAGAATGGAGTTCATAACGACATCGCGTTGTTGCGATTGAACGCGGACGCTGATTTTAGACCGCAAAACGTTCGACCAATTTGCTTGCCGATAGGGACGGCCGCCACGTTGATGCAGTCGAAGGTATACTTAATCGTTACACGTGATGTCCTGATTATCGTGACAGCCGTGATGACATCATTCTCTTTCTTTTTTTCTTTTTCTTTTTTCTTTTTAATGTCACAGAGGAATATTTCAGGAAGAAGTTGTACGATTTCAGGAGACAAATATATTATGGTTCATCAAAGACCACACTGTCTCGACTTTCAAGTCCATTATTGGGCTAATTTTCATTTTTTAAATGATACTTCAAGGAATCATAGCATTTACGTGTACTTTAACATTTACCCTTCGCTAAAGTCGTCTCACTTCTTCCACGGACATTTTTCAGTCGGATACCTTCGTCCTAATTGCAATTGTCGCCGTCGCCGTCGGCGTTGCTGTTGTCGTATCGCCGAACCTCCCTTCCCTCGCTTACTATCTTTTTATTACATCGAATCATGTTTCATGAACAGGTAACTGTGACTGGCTGGGGCAGAACGGAGTACGGACCACGCAGTCCAGATTTGCTCCAAGTTCAGTTGCCTATAGTAGATAACCCGACGTGCATGCAAGCTTACAAGCAGGTGAATGCGCAGATCTGGTACAAACAGATGTGCGCGGGTGGTAAAAGAGAAATGGATTCTTGCAACGGAGATAGCGGTGGACCTCTTCAAGCTCCAGGAATGTATAAAAACAGCGTGAGATACGTTCAGTACGGGTTAGTCAGCTTTGGATTGACAAATTGCGGTACGGCAAACATTCCCGGCGTTTATACGAGAATCGTGTATTACATGGACTGGGTCCTGAACACTATTAGAACGTAAAATATCGTTCAGGCATTTTTTCCCATTACAACACGATTGTTCAACGATGACGCCAACATTGCACTATGTGGGACGTCTTTGCGAATCCTAAATACAATGTATAAGCAGCCGGTAAACGTAAGAACTTGTTCACAATGAACGGATCGTTCAACATTTTCCCTCACTCTGTACACCACCCTTAGCGCGCGCTTCATTTTTCGGGGGGCCGTGCAAGAGAAATACGCGCATGGCGGCTGTACAAGGACAGGGTGAAATACAATCGACAAGTTGAAGGAAAATTGCCGACGTTCACAAGAGGAAAGCGACTCGCCTGTTTTTCTTACTCTTTATGTCGCACTACGATTATACATGATTGTACGTGTACATCGGTGACTCACACTGTTACGATTCTACATTATAGCGCTCCAATGTTTTTGTATATTATTACAATAAATCGGTTATATACTGGATTCTTACTTTGATTCGTGAACGTGATGGAACATGACATTTGAAAGGCGTCGACGGCGTTGCCGCGGCAAAAACACCGGCTCTCGTGCGAGATCACCGAAGTGAAGCTACAAAAGCTGGCAGCGGTCAGTGTTAACGAATCACAAGTTGTGAGACCATTTTCGGTGCTTCCGTGTTGCTGCTGACCCATGCTGCTTCGGAATCCATCTAAAACCATGTAGGTCACCGGTCTGAATAACAGGAGCGATCGATGCTGGGTCATAATTCATAATGTGTATGAAGGAGAGGAAACTTGAAAGCGCACAGATACGATACAAAATGATCGATAATTGCCGTTTTAATACTTCACAACTCCCTCTCTGAATCGCGTTCATCATTCTGCGAAGCATTTTCATCTCGTCCGTGACTCATAGAACTGTTCAACTTGCCACTTCCGTTTTGATCTTCGATCAGCTCTGCTGTTTCGTTTATAGAGACCTTCAAGTGACCTCTATCCCCTTTATTCCTTGAGGATGAGCTTTCAGATTTAGCTGTTGACTTTTCAGAGACATTCGACGACTTTGAAGATTGACTGGACGATGTCAGTGTTTCGGAGGAACTTGCTGCTGATCCAGAATCGGGTCCAGAAATATTTTCGTAATCGACACACGAATCAATGCTACTCGAGTTTCGTTTCCGAAGCTTTTTCATTTTTTTCCGTTGCGACGTTTTGGGACGAACTTTTTGATGCTTCCTTACCGGCGACTGATAGCTCTAGAAAATTATTTCATAACTAATAGAGTTCTTGTTATTCATCTCGAAGACAGATATGTATCTTTTGAAGGACGTTGTCAAGTATTTAAGAAGTAACCATGCACGTGTTCCGGGTCAACTATTGACAATCATCGATTTTTCAATGATCAGCTGATCTATACCTCAACTCCAAATACTACCAACCGAGACGTGAATTCTTAAAAGTCCATATTTTTCCACTTACCTGAGAGTGGCGTTCGAAAAGAGTTGGTATTTGCGTCACGCGATCCAACATCATTTCCATTTGCAGTCTATGACGTTCAGCTTGCTCACGTGCTTCGTCGCGACGAAGTGATGTGCGAATACCGAGATCTCTTTCGTGTTCGTGCCTTACATTTGAAATTCAGACGTGTACTTATAGCGTTTAACGTTACTTGACTGCTTATCACGGTACTCTGTACAGTCATAGCGGTCTTACTTCAGGAGAGTCGTACCTTGCAGCAGACCTCAGAGCTCTCCATACAGGATTACGTCCGATTACAGATTCTTTCAGTTTCATTGCTTGCTCTCGCCGTTTCTCTTCCATTTTTTCTCTTATCTCGCGTTCTAATTTATCTCTGTAACGCGAAGAGAGATCCGTAGTATTCTTTAGGCGATTCAGAGAAATTAGGTACAAAACATGAAATGAAACCTGAACAGATCATCGAAAGAGATCTTTAGATTTTTCAATACAAATAATTACGCTACCGTGACACTTGGCATCTTAAAATCGCTGCCAAGTTATTTCCCCGCAACGGTAGAAGCGACACGACGGACCTACATCTTTCCAAAGTCATAGGACTGCTACTCGACGAATTCCTGCTTTCTCTGCTTTCTGTAGAATTTCCCATTGCCTCCTTTAAACGCGTGCAAGCAGATTTAACGCGATCTCGCCTCGCCATTGATGGCGGCAAGGAAGAAGACTTCATTAATTCTGCTGCTCTTACCTTCTTCTGCAACTGTCTAGAAATTACAATAAATTTTTCAACATTCGGACAAGTTTCTAAACAACATTCTGTACAATATATGTTTACCGATAATATTCGTCTTCAAGCATACGGTCATAGATTTCAGTATTAAAAAGATTCTTTGGCACAGGTTTGGCCTTGAATTTTGTGTTCACGCTCACGCTTCTACTGCGAATTTCAGGACTAGATCTTGCCAACGATCTCCAAGCTCTACGATCACATTCTAATCTAAAAGGGCGTACTTGAGACATCAAATTTAAGGCACTTTTCACGCGGATCATTCGACTCCTAAAAAGTAAATGAACGATATTATTTTACATACATCTTATAAGATCTACGGAACAACATTAGTCATGTAAATTAGAAAATGACGAACCGTTCTTCTTTCTCAGCCAATAACTTGTTATACAGTGGAATTTTAGACGAAACTGGGATCGGTCTCACTCGCCGTTTTCTATAGGGATTCTTTTTATTGTTCCCTACAATTTTACGCCCCGCTTCCGTTTCAGCCTGTGCCATATACTTTTCTGCTTCCTCTCTAAAATTTATATTACAAAATGATTCTAATGAGATTTTTAGTCCAACATAAGGCAGCTGATACAAGGAATAGTCAAATTAACAAAAAGAGTTATCTAATATGGTTACCGCAGAGTGAAACTAAATGGTTTGGGAACAGTAGGATGCCACTCCTTGGAAATGCTAGCTGGTAAGCTCCTTGTTTCTATACTGTCTATATCGCTTTCCATACTATCGTGGCTGTTTGACTTATTCCATGTATTCCAAGTTTTGTTGGCTGAAAGTATTCTTTCGTTGCAGACTGTTTTAGCTTCTTTATCTTTCTCCTTGCACCTAAATGCACAATAACAGACTATAGTTATCGATTAACAAAAAACATCTATGTTCATTCCATTGCAGATACCTATTTGTTAAAAAATCTTGATCCTCTGCCAGTCCAGCAAATTTTCCAGAAGAAAAAATTATAGGACTGGATGTTCTGGACTCCCCCAAATAACACTTTTTCCCATTTAACTTTAAGTCATTAACATCATTCCTACCTTTTAAGTTTGATCTTTGTTTGCTATTTGATACCAACAACTTGGATGTAGTTTCGTCACCCTGATCAACAAGCGAATCTTGCAAGTTCTCTAACAATAATCTTTGTTTTCTTTTTAGATAGTCTACTTTTTGTTTAAATTGTTCATTAGATAAGTGATGAACTTGACCGTAATCTGGAATGCTCTCTAGAAATTCCAAAAAATTATCCATGATCACTCTGGGACTCGATGCTATAGAATCATTAACGGATTCATCTTTTGTCACAAAATTTATTTTACGCCTCGTGTCAGCATTATTAGTCTTGCTGCATTTCGCAAATCTAGGACGTTCGTAAGAAGGTGTTGGCTGCCTGCTGTAGGGATCCACTGGAACTTTTACACAGGAATTATAAAACGATGTTCCCCTGTGCTCTGTCATCACCTATGAAAATAATTAAATTCTTATTGTACTTATTATGTCACACATACTGTAGAATTTGAGACACGAAATCAAAAATTAAACAACTATACAGATAGCACTAAGTCTACTATATAAGCACATACATATAAAATGAAGATTTTCGTATGATTAATTTATAGCAGCTTATTATTCACAGATATGTAGTAGTTTCTTTAAAAAATATGTATGTATATGTATATGTATGTATAAGAATTCAAAATTCCTTAGAAGATCCGCGCAATCAATTTCGATACATCTAATACAACAATACGAGTACTGTGTCAAACAAGCGAAGCGGTCGATATTCGCATTCCCGAATTTTTTAGTCATCTTAAAGGCGGGCGGAACATGTTTCCTTAAAATTACCGGAACAGATGACAATTAGTACTTACCCCGTTTTTACAAAATTTGTATCAACAACACCGTACTTTTTGATATGTTGTTGGCGGTAAGATTTGAAAATCTTTGACACGTGAATAAAGGATACTAACTTTATTACATATGTCGCTGATCTTTCGGTATTTTAGCAAATATTATCAAATTATTCAAGTTTTAGAGGGGGTTCGTCGAGCATGTTTTTCCATGGAAATTTAATTGGTGCGTGAGAGCAACCCTTCGAATAGATCAATGTGTCCTCATTGCTGTGTTCGTCTCCATGGTGAACAAGAGGTGTTGACAGAAAAAGATTTCCATAAGAAATGTCTATGCACTGACGCTCGTAGGCTTTCGCGTTTTCGCCCCGTTATCGATAGGATCCTATTTAAAAAAATTAACTTAGCCTTGAAATCTCCCTCACTGCTCCACCTACGAAAAAAATATTTATACCGTGTAACGTGTCCCTTTATACCAAACAACTTTCGTAAAATCCTCTTTTTGATACCTTCAGTTCCTCATAAGATATTCCACCGTTTCCAGTAAAAAAAAAACACCCTCTACGCAGTGCTTTTGGCGCGGGCGCACGTGTGTGTGTGTGTGTGTAAGAAAATGGCGGCACTCGTGAAAGCAGTGACATGTTCTGGGATTTTGAAAGGGACTTTCAAAACATACAACTGCATTATTCCCAATGCAGTGACAATTCTAAAGAGATATTGTTCTACGACAACAGAGAATAATAAAGATTATGATATCGTCATAACTGGTGGTGGTATGATAGGAACCACACTTGCTTGTGCAATAGGTTAGCTTTACATTTGATTTTAAATGTACATTATACATGACAATATGTTTCCTTCTTAAGTATTACATCGGTAAACTAGCCTTTCACAAACATGTTCATGTATGTTTTGATAGCAAACAACAGAAGACTGGAACATAAGAAAGTTCTTTTGCTAGAAAGTAGCAAAAAATTTGACTATACAGTGCAAGAACAATATTCCAATCGTGTTGTTGCACTAAATCAACAGACACGTACGTTGCTTTCCAGTATAGGTGCTTGGCAGCACATTGAAACAATAAGGAGTTGTGTTGTACGCAAAATGCAGGTACCAAGAAACTATTGAATGAAACACAACGGGAAAAGCTTGATAAAATATTTTATTCTGGTGTTTGTGGAATCGCTATAAATGTTGCAATTAAAGATGAAATCTTTAGTAGGTATGGGATGCATGTTCCGATGCGATGATTGTATTCAACGAGGATCACTTAGCTGAAGAAATTGCTTACATAGTCGAAAATGATTTATTATTATATGCTGTGAACAAACAGTTGGCAGAAAAAGAAAATGTAAATGTAATTTACAATGCTAAAGTAGAGAATGTCAAATTACCGAGACAACAAGGGGAAGACGCAGAGATTCGATTACAAAATGGAAACAAGTACAGGACTAAGTTGTTGGTAAGTGAATAAAAAGGTAGTAGAATAATGCATCTTACTCAAGTATCATAGTCACTAAGAATACTATCAATTTTGTTAGTCAGATTATCTAAGCGAGTGCTAATGTTGTACAAGCATTTCTTTAACTCTGTAGCTAATTCGTTGATCTGCTGTTGATTATTGTCACTTCCTGAATTTGTACTATACAGCCTGCTCAATCTGACATTGTCCGTATCAGTGTTGCTTGAATGTCGTATCGATACATTTTTTGCAGTAGTATTACGATTTCTCCTCTCACTGACTAACCTATACACAGCTTTGATCAATTCCCGAGGCAAACGATTTTCACGAGGGTCATTAGGACGAATATGAATCGCGCAATGATGTGGCGGATGCAACAGAAGCGCACCCTGTCTGCAAGCTCTCATTATTTTCCGAGGGCCATGATCCAAAAGCTTAGAAAATAACATACTCTCTAAATGGGCTACTAATTCTGCTCTGCGCACTAATCTGTCCAATCCAGCGCATCTTCGCAGTTCTTGTATGTCTGACACAGCAAGGCCCATCATTAAATTTGTTAAAATAACTGTCACTAAAATGACAAAACTTAAAAGCATTAAGTGTGCTGTGCCAGAGTACAAAATTGGTGCTTCGTCATCGAAAAACACATCCTCGAATTCTAATTCTCCAGACATCATTATGATAGTCTTCAATAGGCCTACCAGAGGATTCAAAAATGATTTGTAATTTTTGTGCAACACGCTGAAGCCTAATGAGAAGCCGATTATAAGACACATGTAGGCGCCGAGGAATTTGAAAAAGTTAATCGAAACTTGAGTGAACATTTGTATGTAAAGGCCAAACATTGGAAATCTTCCAACCACCATCATTAACTCTATCCAGATTAAAAGGATGCCTAAAGCAGCTACGTGATGCTGCCAGTCGTGAACTGGCGTGATTAACGCTATGCTAGATACTAGAACGACGCTCCATTGAAGCCAGTTTTCCCAGCCTTTAATATAAGACCATATACCATGAGCCATTTGAAAAAACTCTTTGCTCGCTAAAGTAATGGTAAACAGGAGTACCGGCCAAAAAAGTATCTTTCTAAGTTTCTCTATGTTCCAGAAGTACGTGACAGCGATATAGGCCGTGAAAAATGCAACAAAAATGGAATGAAATATCAGACTCAGTAAGAAGAATTTACGAATTCGTAGCCATTTCAAGTATAGAAAACTTTCGCATAAAGGATGCTTCAGGACGTGTCTCTGTCCAACTTCTACGAGACAGAGCATTAAATCTGTTTCTCCTCTGCCCCCTGGAACTAGTGGTCTAAAGTCTAGTCTCAATTCACAGTCGACGTCGCCTAATTCGTGATCGTGCAGAGAAATCGCTTGATCTAGGCGAGAAATAAACCTGGGTAGCACGTCCGGTGTTCTTCTTACAATGAAACTCAATGCAGAGACGCCACCCCTTGTTCTAGCCGTAACGTCCGCTCCCTTAGACAACAACATCATCACCGTTGATGAACTTTCATTCAGCGCTGCAATGTGCAAAGGGGTGTAGCCAAATTTGTCTGCTTTGTTGATCAGTGCTCCAGCCTTTTGAAACAGAGAACGTATAAAGATTCTAGAATGATCTGCACAGGGTGTTTTATTCTAATCTTTCCACGATTATTGATCGGCAGATATTTCCTTCATTTTTATTTTTCTGCATCTACCCGATCAAGTGACGATGTTCGCGTGGAAAGAGTAAAATGGAACACTGTATGGCGGTCGTAATCAGGAAATAAACCTGTATCAGAATTTTCACGAGCTCGATCCCCCTGGTAGCTTTCGCAACTGCAGCGTGTAGTGGAGTACGGCCATCGTTGTCTTCTGTGTTAACTTTAGCTCCACTACTTATCAGTGTGTCCAAGGTCTCCGCCGATTGTGATAAAGCGGCCAAATGCATTGGTGTTTGGCCTCTGGAATTCTTTGCCTCGCACGTAGCCCCAGCATCTAATAGTAATTTTGCGCATTCAGCGCTACCTTCTTCAGCCGCTAAATGCAATGGAGTTGATCTTGTGGAACTAAATTGTACCCTTACATCTGCTCCATAATTCAACAATAATTTGGTGCATGTCACAGAACCCAAACTAGCTGCTACATGTAGTGGCGTTTCTGTGTAAACCTGTTGAAGCAGCTATTAAATACGGGGGTGGAGATTTACAGTCGGTATTTAAATGCTCGCGCTTTAAGTTGCTAACAAGTGGACAAGTAAGTTATATTGTAATATTGTGATTACAGTAAGAGACAATCCAGATTAAGTAGCAACTTCATCTGAACAATCGTAACATGTTGCCTTTCATCGAGTACATGGTCCAACATATCTTATTTTACTCATATTTATCCTCATTTTGGACAAATATTAGTACTTTTGAATGCGAGCGTTCAAATACATTCGTGGGATACTGTACAAGAGAAAAGGAAAATTCATTTATGATTCATTAAATACCTGTGGATTATTTGGCGAAGCACCAGCTTGCAATAAACATTCTACACAATCTCCTGCATTGCTCAGCACAGCATAGTAAAGGGGACTTTTTCCAGACAACCCAGCATTTACGTCTGCATGCGATTTTATTAAGCATCTAACGCAAGCTATGTCTCCCATAGCTGCAGCACAATGTAAGGGTGTACACTTTTTGTGAAAGTCCCACTCGCATGGATTTGCACCATGCTTTAACAATTCTTCTATGATTTTTACTGAAGCTGCACAGGCAGCCAAATGCAACGGCGTTCTACAAAGTATATAGATAAATATTTTGAACTGTCTGTTTTACCATTTAATTTAATACCTGCCATCGCTGTCTCTAGCCGAAACTTTTGCATGTTTGTTTAACAGAGCTCTGACCACCTCTGTGTGTCCAAAAAAACAGGAAACTAAGAGACAAGTGTTTGGCCATCTCATAAACAGTTGAAGTGTACTTAAATTTGCAAACGATTCGTTTCCAGCGGTCAATAACGTACTTTGTACACATCTGTATTAAAATCACCTCGAATTACATTCAGTCTGACCAAGGGGATTTTTAATTTAATGATTATTACCCATTTGTGAAAGAAGGCAGGGAAATTTTTCCAACGTCAAGCGATACTTCAGTGTGATCAACGTTTAAAAATTCATCGAGAACTTTGTGCAGTGTGTCACCATGAAGAGTAGGAATGACAGAAAGCGCGTGTTCTCCTACTGGAAGATTGGATAGAGCCAAAACGATCTCGTCTTTGCTCCAAGGTTGTTGATTTGTTATCTGTCTTTGTCTTATATGGCAGATTATAGATTCAGAACTGTCCTCTGAACTTATGCTACTTTCTTTTATGTCGTTCATCCAGATGTCTTCGTAATCTTCCTGAAATGGAAGCATATAGAATGTACTCTGGTATCCAGAATTTCCCTCTAGAGTGCAGTCAAACTTCATTTTCGCCTCTTTTCAGAATATATTTTTCAGATTTTAAGTAATACCACCTGGATTGAGAATGATTTTGGTTATCACCAAATAATGTTCAAACATTCAACACTTACCGCATCGTTAATAACAATAGATGGTGTTGCCATTGTGTCTTCTGCATTTGATCCTTCTTGAGAAATGCGACTTAAAAATCTACTTAGGAGAGGTGTTTTCTTTAAATTTGACATGTTACCTTCTGTCGTCCCCTTTTCCTTAATCATTTTAATGTTGCATCGTTATCTGTATTCTTTTCTTGTTATTATTTAATGCTTGAAAATTATTGCTTTCGAAATGCTCGCATACTGTGCACCATCTGCCTTCAGTTTCTACTCCTCAAAAACTATTCCAGCTGCCAATACAACTTCAAACAACACCACACATGTGCCTTGTTCTATGTTTATAAAACATGGCATATATTTAGCATCCACTACTTCTTCAAGGGAGTGTGCAGCTACAGGAAATTACTTCTTGCAAAAGAATTCCGTTTCACGATGTTTCATTTACTATGAAAACTGGGGAGTATTGCACAAAACTGACTTACATTTTGCAAATCTTCACTTTAACGACACATTCTTCACCTGATTGATAACAATATCCTCTAAGGCAAACATTGAACTCGTGTATTATTTTCCTCCTTAATGATAATTCTTCAAAACTTTAGGTATTGTTTGCTGTACAAATGAAAATTAAAAATTTTCAGTTTCAGAATTCAGACAATTTCACGATTTTTATTGTGGAATTCTTTCAATTCTTTAGAGTCTTTATTATTATACAATATAAGTGCAGACAATTACTATGTATGAAATAATAAAATTGAAGTACTTATAATACACAATTGAAAATGTGAAAAAGCACTGTAGATAAAGGAATTGTAAATGATTCTGAACCAAGTGGAAAGCGCTATAAAAGTGCAATCAGCTCTCCCACTGAAACATGGCAGAGGACTGGAGTTATTTCTAGACATATTGCTAGTTTCTCACTCTCTCTTAATTCTTCCCCTTCCTCCGCCATAATATTTACATTATTTTCATAGAATAACATGGTCCTCCCTTCAAGCGTGCTCCACTATTGAAGCACGGCGGATTGCACCAAAATTGATGATGTATAAGTTTATGTGTTCATACTTTACTGAATGTTTATCACAGATTGGAGCAGATGGTGCGAACTCATTTGTAAGACAATCCATGGGAGTACAATACGTGAAATGGGATTACAATCAAATGGGTGTAGTTGCAACCCTCAAGTTATCAGAAGTAAAAATGGCTTTTAAGCAACATTATGGAATTCTTTGAAACTATACTAACGAGATTTTTATTGCAGCCCACGGAAAATATTGTTGCATGGCAAAGGTTCCTACCTAGCGGTCCAATAGCATTACTCCCAGTAAGTTTCGCAATCTTATTTCAGAAACCAAATTTCAGAGTTACAAGTTACAAAGTTGGAATTAGTATTAGAAGTAAAATTAAAAACTACTGAAGTTTTATTTTGTTTGCTTTTACTTTATTTTAGTTGACAAACGATCTCGGTTCGCTCGTATGGTCACTACCAACGGACGAAGCGAAAAGATTATTAAAAGTTTCGGAAGAAGAATTCGTTGATAGCATAAACGAAGCTCTGTGGAAAGTTTATCCGAAGGATGGTGTAGTTGAGAGTGGTATGCGTGCGCTGCAACAGCTACTTGGAAACTTATCCTTGCAAACTGGATTAGCAAGACAATTACAACCTTCAGTGTCAGCTATTATAGAAGGATCTCGTGCAGCTTTTCCTTTGCAATTTGGTCATTCTGTGAGTTACGTTCAACCTGGTACAGTTCTGATAGGGTAAGTGTAGGAACGACGCCAACAAGTATGATAATTCAAATATGCCGAAAATATGTAAGATCTTTTATTGCATGTTTATAGAATTCAATCGTTAACCGTTCAGTTGATTTACGTACCATAAACATTCACTACAATATACAGAGTGCCACATTAAGTTTTGTTGCCTGAAATATTTTGTGTAACTGTAAAGCTTTGATATGTGTCGTTATTGCCGAAACTGTGTCGTTCAAAGAGATACAGTAAAAGTTGGATAACTGCCCGCATGGATCTACTGCGTAACTGTCCGCCAGTCATCCCCACTACGAGGGGAGGGGTCCCCTTGACATACCGAGAAGTTCGCCGGACGATTAGTGTAATCTGATCCTACCTCGAATGTCGGTGAGACAATACTAATGCAAACATAAAAGTTTGAACTATATTTACTTATTGATATTGATTACGTGTGCCACGTTGTAGGTTTAAATTATGAACCAAATATCCAGCAAATTATATCCTGTTTGGTCTTATTTTAACCAGAAAAACCTCACAAATACGTCAGTAGAAGTTTAATTTAAAAACAATCAAAATTAAAAAGTTTTATGCTTGCATTAGTATTGTCCCACCGATACGTAGTTTTCGCATTCTTTTGCGTCTCGAACCTCTTTCTCTTTCACTCGCTGTCCTTCTCTACGTTTGTCAACAAACCGAACCTCGGCTCGAGCCGTGTCTATAAATAGAACCGATTCTCCAACTGCATAACTGCCCGCCTTGGGTCCCGATTTGCGGGCAGTTATCCAACTTTTACTGTACTTGTTATCTTGTTTCCCTTACCCAGTATAACAGAATAATTTTCTTCAGGGATGCAGCGCATAAAGTTCATCCACTAGCTGGTCAAGGAGTGAACTTAGGATTTGGAGATATAACAGTATTAGTGAAACTCCTTGCAGAAGCGGTTGTAAATGGCGCTTCTGTCGGTGATATGATGTATCTAAGAAAATATGAGATGTTGAGGCAACGATATAACGTTCCAACGATGCTTGCGATTGATGCATTACATAGGTTGTACAAAGGGACGGCGGCTCCTGTTGTTTTAGTTAGAAGTTTGGGATTGCAATTGACAAACGCTATACCAATGATTAAGGTAGATAAACAAATTTATAAGTGTGGAACAAAGTTATGTAAAAATATGTACAATGTTTAAAAAGAAAACGGTATGAAGGTGCTTAGTAAACCTGCGGTAAGCGCAATATCCTTATTTCCTTTAACGCCTTGTGAATAACAGCAGTTTCAAATGCAAGCATTAGCAAAGTACCTCAAGTAAATTTAGAGCTAAAACAGACCGAATCCAATGGAAACAGAACTTACTGAGGACAAATAAATTCTTTACTACATATTCATACAAATAATCTTATTTTTGCAGAGAGCTCTGATCGATCATGCAGCTGGACAAGAAATCAATCGATAACACTGACACGTATTCCACTCAACGCTAGAATCTACTATTGTGATATGGTATCACTATTTTTATAATGGGGATTTCCTCATAGCGATTATTTATGCTGTTTAATTAACTGATAATTGATGTAGGATGAAAATGTAAATAGAACTTTATTATGTTTGAACAATACATATGTATACTTTAAAAATTGACAGTATTTGATTGAAAAAGTAAATATATAAATACGCTTCAGTTTATGTTGTGATTATATTTGTACATTGAAATAATTAGAGACATTTCATATGAAACTGTCATATATTTTCGTCATGAAACTATCCATTGAGTAAAATCTACTTTCAAAATGTTGACAAAAGAAAACAATAAATGCAATGATATGTATATATATACATATATATATATATATATATATATATATATATATATATATATATATATACATATACACGTTTAAACATGTTTGATGTTTAATATGTTTCATGTAATATTGTAACGTGAACAAAAATGTTAGGAACGTAAATGGGAACCGCGATTTTATGTAAATTCGGCGTCATTCCACGCGATTGAAGGTTCTTAGCGTACACATGGAAGCAGGTTATCATGTCACTTTCCCGGAGAAAGCACGAGTTAAAAGAAACATTCGATCGAATTAACCAGCGATTTTTTAAACGAAAATTCAAGCATTAAAAACATCCATCAAATGTAGCTTCATTTCCGTTATAAAATTTATATCATGTTACTCTTGCGTGAATAACGTTTAGGTTATTGCACGATCATCGAAATTTATAAACAATTTTTTAATCAGCAAACAGGGGCACATTACATAACATTGTCTACAGTACCCGATTATTCTAATACGCGAAGAAATATTTGGAAACGTGAACGATTTCAGGTATTTTTTTAACGTAATTTCTACTTAACCAAACTTTAGATTTGTAATTGATAATTATATCGTGATTGAGAGAATTGCAGAATCTGTTTAATTTCAGGTTCACTGTACGAATTGAAGAAAATTTTTGTTGTCTAATCTGTTATCAATCGAGAATGTTCACATCTAGAAGATTGCTGAAGACAACTGCCCTTGGAATAATTGGGTTAGGCACTCTAGCTTCTCTGAGGGCCAACGAATATGATTTGGGATCAATAGGCATAGTACGATTGGGACGAGCTGCAATCACTGTCTTCGTAATAGGTAGACACTACAAGAATGAATTGTATGGATGTAACTTGAAACGAAATACTCCGGAGTACTTGGAATTGAAATCTAAAGTGCACAAGTACGGGGCAGAGAAGCTGCTCGAACTCTGCTGCGCTAACAAGGGTGTTTACATAAAAGTAGGTCAGCATATAGGTGCCCTAGATTATTTACTGCCAGCAGAATATGTTAATACTATGAGAGTATTGCACAGTTCTGCTCCGCAATCATCTCTCAAAGACGTACTATCTGTAATCAAGGAAGATTTCAAGAAAGATCCATACGAAATATTTGAATGTATAGATCCTGTGCCTCTTGGCACCGCCAGCTTAGCTCAAGTTCACAGGGCCGTACTAAAAAACGGCAATGTTGTTGCTGTTAAAATTCAACACAGAGCTGTTAAAACGAACTCCTATGTGGACATAAAAACTATGTCAGCTCTGGTAAAACTAACTTCATTAGTCTTTCCAGACTTCAAGTTTGATTGGCTGGTAGATGAAACGAAGAAGAATATACCCCGTGAATTAGACTTTATGCAAGAGGGAAAAAATGCTGAAAAAGTCCAGAGTATATTCTCGCATTACCATTGGTTAAAGATACCAAACATATATTGGGATATTTCATCAAGGCGTGTACTGACAATGGAATTTGTGGAAGGAGGTCAAGTTAACGATTTAAAATATATCCAGGAGAATAATTTAAATCCATACGAAGTGAGCAATAAATTAGGTCGATTGTACAGTCACATGATATTTGTTGTGGGCTTTGTACATTCTGATCCACATCCCGGCAACGTTCTGGTCAGGAAAAAGAATAACGAGGCCGAAATCATACTATTGGATCACGGTCTGTATGCAAATCTTTCAGACGAGTTTCGATGGGAGTACTCTAAACTTTGGCTAGCGATTTTGGACGGCAACAAAGTTGCGATGCAAACACATTGCGCTAATTTAGGTGTCGCGGACTTGTACGGATTGTTGGCCTGTATGGTATCGGGCCGATCTTGGAACACGATTATGGCTGGACTACAGAAAACTAAATATGATTCTCAAGAAAAAGAAGAATTCCAAAAAGAAATACCAAACTTGTTACCACAAATTAGTGACGTACTAGAACGAGTGAATAGACAGATGTTGTTGATTTTGAAGACGAATGACTTGATGCGGTGCATCGAATATTCCTTGAACACGGAATCTAGAATGTCGGGAATGATGGAAATGTCGAAATGTTGTATACATTCCGTGTACGGAGAGAAACTGAAATCCTGCACAGACTCATGGTCGAAATGGAAAATATCTATATGGAAACAGTGGACGCTTTTCAAGTTATCTTTATATTACATGTATTTGGGAGCACTAAACTTTGATATAAAGAATTCCATAGACTCGCTTATAAAGAATGAGTTCTACGCCTTTTAACGGAAATGTTCTCTAGGAAAGATACGTGTATGTTTCAATTAAATACGTAATAAAGTATTTTCTAGGAATTGCCTGAAAATTTGCAATCTTATAAAATATGGGAGCAAATGTTTCTTATTGAATTTTTCATAACAAACAAAGAAGACGAGAAGCAAAAGGAATTATTGATGTGCCTAGTAATATCGTTTCTATACCAAATATGTATAAAAGTCAATATTTTGTGTATAAATCATTGTAAATTTGTTGTGCCATGTCGTGACTGTTGAATAATAATCAAGACCGCATGCAATAGTCAGAATATTATCAAGTTTTTTCTATAAACATGTACATAACTGTATCCTATATCTTTCATGGACTGTATGTTTTGTAATTTATTGTTCTTGTTATATGATTCACAAGCATATGTATGTATTTATTAAACGCAGGCCGTAAAGAATTAATGTGTGTGATTGTTTTGTTATGTTTAACAAGAAAATTGTACAATAAACACGTTCGAGAACAAATCGTATTTTTGTTGTACCGTTTGACATATTAAACATATTTAATTTTAGAATAAATAATCATTTCCTATAAAAAAGAAGGGTAAAGAAATTATTTCTTTTCTATTTAATTGACATGCTCCAAAGGTTCAAGAAAGCGAGTTTACAATGTCGTCGGAAAGGTATACTCCTTTGTTTTTGTAGCCCACGGACGTTAGTGGAGCGTATACCGTTACCCTGTGCGGAAAAGGAGAGATCGCAATAAAGAAGAACAAAGGATAGTCCTTTTCACGAGTCCATGACACGACTACGATTCTTCTCGGTGTGTCATTATTTTCAACAAGAAATAGCTTCAATCGAAAACTGTATGCACATTTTTCCATAGTTTCTACTCGACTGTGAAAATATTTCATCTATTACTGTTCATTCGAACGGAAGAGCCAAATAATTAGTTGATCAGTTTTCTTTATTCACTAATTATTCTTGAGGAATTATTAACTATTCGGAACATAAACAATTCCCAGCAAATTGAGTCACATTTGTATTTTTGTCGTTTGTAGTACGATATCGTGGTGTATCTTTTTAATATAATAAGTACAGGGACAGAATGAGTCAGGGCGGGATACGATTAGCTAAAAGAACAAGAATGCAAGTTCGAATCATGTCCTTTCTACGTCATTCGTTAGTCATACGTTTCTTGCGTATTTCGTTCCATCAAGATAAATTAGACTACGCATAGTACCTATATACTTATATACTTTTATGTACGTCACACGCTTGCGTTCTAGCGTGGCTCACGATATCGATTTTAGCATCGGTGCAATAAAAGTTCGATGCGAAATGAACAATATGCTGGCGGAATTATAAATTTATAATTCCGTTCGAAGAATATCTGAGGAACTTTTTTATACACGTATGTTGCACAAAAAACGTAACGACCTTACTCATTCGTACGTGCTCGCTATACCGTAATGACTCTACGATCAAATGCCTGAGAAATCGATTACATTCTATTTAATTTCATTCGAATTTCGGTATTTCATGCAGATTTGTGCAAAGTAATTTAGTTTTCGTTGTACAAAATAACAGGTAGAAAGGAAAGCGTCCCTTTCTTGCTTGGGCATTAGTTGGATGTATGTATATACATGCATATACACCGCGGCAGTTACTCTTGGCGGCGTTGCCATGTTTCACAACTACGACGTAGTACATTTTTAGAAATTCATTTCATTACTTCCACATCTGCACTTAGCTACAAATGCTTTTAACGTTATTTTTATATGTACGTTACAAACTTATTGCTTTTCGAAAGTAATTATTGTACACTTAGTTGCGTTTTACTCAATTTTGTAATCCTCTTTGTGGTTGTACTAGAAATTTTCCAAAATTTCCACTCAGTTTTCGTGAATTTTATTAAAAAAAATCATATTTTATAACTTTATATCTTACAGTGAGTTTATTTCACCGGTTAATTAATAAATATTGTAGTCGTGTTCCTTCGACGTTGCAACTGAATTTATTTGATTTGATAAGAATAATCTTCGATGGAAATTCGATTTAAGTGAAAAACCTTGTCACCGAAGTATTAATTTGAAACCTTAAAATTACTGAAAACCCGAGGATTTTAAAATTTAAAATTTTACGTTTGTTCAACGTCGCAGCAGTCCTCTTAAATTTGCAATAAAAGATCACTAATGCTCCGATTACATGCATAGAGGAACAGCATTCATTTGTATCCTGTAAACGCTGCTGATAGTATATGTAAAGTTTAAAGTACGGTGTAGGAGAAATTGATAAGAAAATTCGGGAAAATACAGTAGACACAAGAAGCAGAACATCGATCGAAGGGACGCTTGGAAATTTGGCAACATTGTGAATCATCCGCAGCGGAAGAGCATATGACTCGAAGCAAGAAAGCATGCGATTGGAGGGGATAACCGCGCAACGCATCTCTACGCCTTTCGTTATTTTCGAAAAATAAATAATTTCGCATAATTGCACGAATCCATGGGAAAATTACCGTCAACATGATTGCTCGTTCACTAAAGAACATATCGGTTTCGCGTGTTTTGAAATGTGTCGTAGAAAAGAAGGAAAACAGAGGATTCTTCAAAGGACTATTTTGTATCGATCTGGCGTAAGGACACCAGTTAGCGTCACGGCTGGAGGTATATAAAGCAGACATTCGTGGCAGCGCCCTGGCATTTACCGAGTCGCCTTCAAGCGGTGAAGACTGTATCTTGCTCGCTGGTTTTTCCAAGTTTTTTTTTTTTAATTCTCGTGGAGTTCAACGGGAAACACGAGCCAGATACAGGTTGGTGTTCCACTTATTTATTCAATAATTAGGTGAACAAGATCTCGCAAACTCGTCGTAACAGGTTCAATTATTCTCTCTCGTATTATTCTATCACTTCTGAGACAACCACAAAAAAGAATAGTTTTTCTCGTTGGGTTTTGTGTCTCTTTGTAACGCAACGTTGGAGAAGAAATTCTGAAGCGAGAGCGTGCCCCCCGTTCGTTCATCGTCGATCATGGTGGCTACAACGAGGCCTCGGGAAATCGACATCGACGAACCAAGTCACACGGAACAGTTGGCTAATTGGATTTCCAGAGTCCGTTGCAAGAAACTAATGTGCAGACGCAACCGAAAACGTGATCTCAGAGTCGAGGCTGTACTAACTTGTGCTCTGTTCAAGGCCGAGCATGAATTACGAAGCAAACAGTTGTCCAGGATCTCAAAATGGCAGCAGTTTAAGAAGCAACTTCTCAAGGACTCGGATTATTCAAGCTGCGACTATTACAATGTCGAAGATTGGAGAAGCTCGAAGTCCTGTCAGCAAATCAATCCGTGGCAGGCTCCATTGTGCCCAGAGTTGAGCAGTTTGGATAATTTTATGTCCAAGTTGGGCGAAATCAAAGTACCTCTGCAGCGATGAAGGAGAGACTCCCGAAGGAAGATGGCGGCCAGGTCTGAAAAACCTTGGAAGCATGTCGGAACCAGATCATTCTAGAAGAAGCATTCAGTCGATGAATATTGACTGTAATGACGGTGAACGATAGATGGCGTCGCTGATGCAGTACCGCGAGTCCTGATGTGTGCCAGTCGTCGCCTCCGCGCGGTGTTCAGTCAACGATCAGTTGACCATAATGGCGGCATTATCGAATTTATGCAGTACACCGAGTGTACTGCGGGAGCTAGAAGTCGCATCACTATCCTGGTGTATATCTGGGTGTTTTTTACTTGCAGTCTCGCCGTTTGAGATGGCAATGGGACGGGCGGAGGGAGTTGGCTGTTTGCAGCGATGCTGGGCGTACCAAAGGAATCTGGGGATCCCATGTTCTAGTCTCTCTACGCCTTCCGTCGGTTTGGTTTGTAAACTGTATCGAAAACAATGTATTTCTATTTGAAACTTTCCATCGTACCCAAAACAAACGTTAGAGAGTAGAAAGTTTCAACAACGCGCAGTGTTCTTTTTTTTTCTATTTTCTTTTGTCTGTCAGATAATCTTTTGCTTTTTCAGAAGAATGCCAAATTTCCTTGAAAAAAAAAACCAAGTGTATTTCTATCATGTAAAGAAACTTGTACGGTTCATGGTATCTGTCTTAAACTGTTTTTATAGATGTTTTATATATATATATGCTCACACATATACATATATATATAGGTATGTAGCGCGTCGGGAGAAGCTTATTCAAAGGATGCGTAACCCTTTTTCTGTAACGTCGAACCAAAACGAAATCTTGTTGTAACCGATTGTGATACAGAAGAAGAGGAGCAAAAGGATTTGAAAGAATAAACGTTGAGAAGAAAATATTGATATTATTATGTTTTTTCCTATAATCGTTTTAATTGAAGCGTTTATTAATACTGACAATCCTTTTCAGTATGGCAAATACATCTTAGAAAATTCTATCGCACGCAACAAGAGACCTGCGCACAATGTCCAGGCTGTTGGATGTGACTGGCCTGTCTGTGGCACACTATACGTAACCGTAAGAGCGTGAGGTGATGAGAGAGGAGAGTGGTGAGAGAGGATTCTTTAGTATATTGGGAGGTGAAAGGAGATGGAAAAGAAAGGAGGAGGGGGCAGTGTTTGATTCTAGAGAAATTCTGTGCGGCTGATCGAGTTACAAACACGCGTTGCACTTGAAGGGTCATCGACAAAGTCCCAAAAAATCGGGCTCATTGCAGCGAACTCGAGGCCTGTTCGGTGAGCTCTAAATCCCTTTTTTCCGTTACCTGTGCAAAACGTGTTTTCTCAGATCCACGGAAACCGAAAAGCTGCTCTGTGTGTGTGCTCGCGCGCGCGTCCACCGTAAGCTGCTCCTCACCTTGAATGCGCGACACACTTCTGCATATTGTCCCGTGTTTCAATTAGGATAAGGCAAGCCCCTCCGAGGTATGGAGTAAAACACCTTTGCACGCGACTCTCAGCAAAGGCCATTACTCACCGCAAGTAGTATTGTATTTTTAAATACGAGCATGCAAGTATACCAGAAGGCTCTCCACTGTTGTGTATCTATGTAGGAGAACTTTATGAGCGGTATTACGCTGGGTGTATTTGTTTCCTTTTCTTTTTGTCCGGGCATCGTGCCCCAAGATAATTATTTCCACAGATTGAGAGAGGGAGGTTGTTCCTGAATTTTTGCTTGGCCGCGCTAGAGGAAGAAGACTTCTCTAACGTGTGTTCTAGATCAGAAAATACACTTGATCAGAGGTATGCTGAAAGAAAACGAGTATGCGAGCGAAGCACAGAGGTATATCAATCCATAATACAGTTAAATCGGTGCAACGGGAATCTGTATCGTAGACAAATTCTTCATTCAGTATTTTGGGAATTGGGAAGAATGGCGCGCGGGTGGGGGGGAGGCATTTGAGAAAATATTTTTTACTGCAGAGCGACATTCATGTGTGCGGAGTTGCCGTGGTGTTAATGGAAGATTAATGAAATTTTGCTCTTTGAATTGGAACAAACGCTGCACTGTGAATCTGTCACCTTTGGAATATGCAGATGAGTGTTGGTTATTATTGTCATTCAGTTGGACGAAGGTTGACACAGAAGACGTCACACAGTATCAAATTATTACAATTCTTATGCATATCATTTTTAAAAGTGTGTACGCGAAATTCTGTTGGGCTGTTCTTTGTTTTGTACTGCAGGAGTACCCGAAACAATACTTACCTCCGATGCACGACTAATAGCACCGAGCAAATCGTTCCTATCGCTGAGGAATCTTGCACTCGTATTACAAAAGGTACTTAATATGGTATGTTTAAATGAAAAGATAGGATGGAAGGGGCGGTGAATTTATGTTTCAGCTAGAGTAGTCTCTCCTATACATACTGTGATCTTATCTGGATCCTGATAAATACCGCAGAAATTATTCTTGACGGGAAAGTTTGCGATCGTAAGAAGGTTGCGGAAGAAGGAGGTAACCACGATGTTAACATTATGAACGAAGAAGGAATGAATGTTATCAAGTATAAATTTGGGGGATATTCTATGAGGTGCATGGGTGCGTAGATATGTTAATGAGCTGCAGGGACGGTGATATGCTGTACGTCAAACTTTCCTCGCAACGGATGAAGTCTGTTTCCGGAAAAGCGATTCCACTATTTCAGTAATCACAAATAAGCACGACACCGTTATCGTCGTAATCTTTGAACATGATGATACATCGGGGTGTCCAAGTCTGTTCACCATTTCATTCAGATGTTTAGTGACGTCAGTGACGAATGAGAGAGGAAGAAGGGGGCCCCTTCACTATGGAGTACGGAGAAAACGGAGCACAATGTAATGTTCACTAGTTCTCTCTCTCAATTAAGTTGCTGTAATAGTTATCTTCAATAAGGTACTCTGGATCGACACGATGATACCATCCGTATTTTTTATATGTCTATATGCAATTACTGTTTCTTTGAAACCGGGGGATGGGGGTGGGGCGGGAGGGGGCTAAAAAACAATGTTCCATTTCTTTCCACAGAAAACAAAGATTAGCAGACAGACCGGCCCTACGTTTATCGCAAAATCAACCGAAGCATGGTGTAGCAGAGCATGGTAGAATTTAACGCATTCTCAAAAGTATTTCCCGTTATGTCCAATCACTATCAGTTAGGATCACGTCACTATTTAAACGAGAGAAAATGTATTCTTTGAGCATTGTGTATTCGTTGGGCAGAATCTTTGTGATCTTTGCTTCCGGAGATGCAAGAAAATAATAGCACCTGAAGTATGAATTCTGCAGAATATGGTCGTGCCTGTTCATAATACACGTCTGCACATGTATGTATCATTTATTGCTTAGATGATTCATTATTTTCATGACAATTGCTAGGAAAAGGTACAGTTAGCAGAGCTTTCTCAAAAGAATAACCGATATCAAAACAAATGTATTTATTACGAGAAATATCTTTGTACGGACAAGTTATATATGGTACTGTTTGAAGTACGACAAATCGTTACGAACTATGTACTAGTTTTTCCTTCGAACAAAGGGGGAGCAGTACATAAGTACGAGATAAAAAGAGTGAAAGTCAAGGAATTTCAAGAAATTATCTGTCGGGGATCCCTTATCAGGTAACAGTAGTTAATAATCGTAAGTCTGATTTCATTTGTTTGATAGATAAGAATGTTCATAAAGTCGCAGTATAGATTGAAACGTTAAATAAAGTTTAAAGTACTAGGTATAACTGTTTCAGATTCGTTGCACACGTATAGTTTTGCAAGTTTAGTGATAAATGTTAAAAAGTGAGCAGTTACTCTTTGAAGATAGTATGTGGTTTTTCTGTTTGGTCCCGAAGGAAGCTAGAGTTTCATCAAATGAGAGAAAAAACAGACAATTGGACTTTTTTCATCAAGGTTCCGTGAAATAATTATTTTTTGAAGACTTCTTCGGTTCAGTGAACAAGTTCTGTTGCTGTTTTCAAGTTGATTCAGTTGTCCAGTAATTGCGTTCGAGTGTACAACAAGTTTTGAGATAGTACTGTGACACGGCTTGCTGTTCTATTATGCACTTTTGAATTAAGTTTATAATTACGAAAAACGAGAACACTGTCGAGAATGCTGCAGCTCAAGCTTTATTCCTGATGATACAAAGCATAAAATATTTTGACGCTTGGCATAATATGATATCGGACGATCCACGACTATGTTAGACAATGGCTTTTTGAATTTAGTAAGACTTTTGGTGAGTGAATAATCGTTCAATGTGCATTCATGTAAAGTTATGAACAGTTTAGCGTCAGTGATATTAGAATAATACATGTTAATTAGTTTGTGTTTTACGTGTACGGTATTGCTCTTTCAGTGCTATGTAAATTATGCTTTGTCGCGGCTTTCTGCCGAATATTTTGAATACCTTGTACTTTTTGCTTGTGCAAGTTCATCATAGCGTGGCTATAGAATTATGTATTAATTTCGAATAAATACACATTGTTGGGGTGGTTTGGGGTGGGCGGGGTTTGCAAGACTAATCCTGTGCAAATTAGACACTTTACAGCAACAATAGTATTTGAGAGAATCAGATGGAAAGAAATATAGAATTGTCAAGTAATCGGAAAGTACACCAGGAAATCTGACATGAAAGAGAAAATAGTCCCAAGGAAATTGAACTCGAGTACATCTAGTTGCTTCTCCGAATATCTCTACAAACGAGCACATGCAACAGTATATTACAAGCTATATCATTAAATGTCGTCAGTATCCAAGGAAGCTGTATGTGACTAAGCACTTCAAGGGGTTTGACTGCTCTATTTGAAAATATTCAAGACCACAATGCGATCGTTTACCCTGCTTTTCCATGTGTTTCTCCCCCGAACAAGCTAACCAAGTGTTTTAGAATCCGGTTACGGCGGGTGATGGAGGGAGAGGCGACACTTGGAAGTTCGGAATGATGATGGTGGTTACGATTTACAACGTTCGGTGGTTATTATGGGGTTTGGTGTATGGTGGACTGGTTCAAGCGATTTTTTCTTGATCGCTGGAGGACCGCATGGAATCTAGCGTGCAAAATAGTCAACCCGTTGTTATCCTGTTTAAAATCGAGAAACTGGGCTCTTCATGGCTGATTTCATCTTTACATCTTTACATCTGCGAAATTCGATTAAAAGAATCGTTCGGCGAGAGAGGGGGAGAGAGAGAAAGAGATGGAATGGATGGTTCATTTGCGTTCTTCGATGGGATCACGAGAGCTGTCATTGTGTATCGAGCGGAGCGAGCGACTGGTTTTCTGTGGTTTTTCAACAGGATTTGATGATGAGTATTTTGCGACGCCCGAGATCGATTTATGCAGAGTTCCAGCACAAAGGCCTATTTTTTTTACTTAAAGAATGTAAGCATTTTAACGGAACAATTGTCTTGGAATTTATTAGAAGGGCTAATATGAGAACTAAGCAGAATTTTTTTCCGTTTTCAGATTTAATTGCTAGAAACGATTCGTATGTTTTCTCGGTAATTCAAAATCTGTATTTTGAAACGAACCGTCAATACCTTTGTTTTCTTGAGGAATTGTAAAACAAAATGGATACACTTCTCAAAGTATAGAAAATGGGGATTGCGAGGTGTCGATGTTTAAAATATTTTCATAGATTTTGTTTTGCAATCATTGCTGTGAGGGGAATGAGGAACAGGTTTTTTTTCAAGAGGACATGTAATAATGACAATGAGTAAATATCGTCGTTTGCACAAAGGACCAAGTAAAAAAAGTGTCCGCAAGAACAACGGACGTTCACGTTACTCAGAAAATGACCACGGCGTCCAGCAAGGCTAATAAACGACATCAGGATGTAATAGGAGGAAGTATCAGCAGAAAGTTGGGTATTTTTCAAATCACTGCAGACATCTACAGGCAGTAGGAGGCTGTAATTTCAAAACTTTCTGATACTGAAAACATTAATGCAAGTAGTCATCATTGTAACGTAACATCGTTGGAATCAAAAAGATGGAAGATTGTTGGTAAAATAATTCTAAGAGTCATCGCAGAATGGTGGAGAGGTGGTCATTGCAGAAGAGAAGGTGGGATCATCGCGGGACCGTCGGACATCGCAGAAGAGAGGAGGGGGGAGGATCGTCGAGGGACCGTCGGACATCGCAGAAGAGAGGGGGGAGGATCGTCGAGGGACCGTCGGACATCGCAGAAGAGAGGGGGGAGGATCGTCGAGGGACCGTCGGACATCGCTGAAGAGAGGGGGGGTGATCATCGAAGGAGCGTTGGACATCGCAGAAGAGGAGGGGAATCATCCAGACCCGTTTGGACGTTTCAAAAGAAGAGGGAGGCATCATCGAGGGACCGTCATCGAGTGTTGCAGAAGAGATCATTTACGGATCGTTGGACATCGTAGAAGATGAGGAGTCATCGAGGGACCGTCGGACATCATAAAAAGATCATCGAGCGACCGTGTCAGACCACGCGGAGAAGTATCGCCGTCAGAATCAGAGGACGTCTTATAAGAGAAGAATGATCGAGGAGTTGTTGAATAAACGCGATGACGCGTACGGACACGAGGTGGATCATTGTAGAGCGGGTGGGTCACCGCAGTAGAGGATTCTGGCACATCGCAGAACAAATTTACCTCCGCAGTCAAACATTAAGTGCTACTTGTAGCATTCCATAGAATGCAAAACGGTTCCAGTACATATGGATGAAAAGGTCACGACGTGTTGGTACCTTTCTTGAGATATGAAAGAAACCGTTCAATGTGAGGAACTTTAAAGATACGATCGGATATATACACTCGGACTTTCTGGAACATCCACATTGTGGGGCTTTGAGGACTATACAGAAGAGTACGGAACTACCAATGCGCCGAGAGTTCGTGAGGTGGAAGGTGATGCAGGGAATGGGGGGAGTTCATCATCGGATCGTGAGGACATAGTAGTACTTGATTTCAAAACTTTGTTAGTAGAACTAAGTCCAAACATTCTTTAAAATAGCTTACACGATTATTTCGAAATTATTTTCTTTCTATAGATATTATTTGCGAGAGTCAAAATAGAAATTACGGTACAAAACAAAAACTATGTTCGGTTGATACATACACGGTACCATGAATCTTGTTTTTGTTTTCATATATAAAGTAATTGAATATGGAATTCAAGATTGGTAGAAATGTGCATGTTTAACGGATATACATGCGTTTATTGCAAAGTTGTATGTCAAAATTCAAAACGATTAAGCAAGTTCAATTTCACTCAGTTCGAGAGTTGCTACATTTATCAGTTTCACAACACTCGTTATTTATTACATTGATTTTTGTGGTAAAGTACCTCGTAAGAACATTGTAATGTTAAACTTTATCATTTTTGTGGAAAACAAATAATACTGGAAAAAAGATTGATCACTTCGAATCGACAGTTCTCAAGTATCCGTTGTTCCTTAACTTTAAATGGGAGTCTTCAGTCGGTTTAAGAATGCAGATAGATAAACTTCCAAAAACTTGGAGAATCGTCGAGAACGAGGGTCACTTCGTGGGATCAACGTGGACTCGAGGGCGAGTTCGTGGGATCATCGTGGACTTGGGGCGAGTTCGTGGGATCATCGTGGACTTGGGGCGAGTTCGTGGGATCATCGTGGACTTGGGGCGACTTCGTGGGATCATCGTGGACTTGGGGCGACTTCGTGGGATCATCGTGGACTTGGGGCGACTTCGTGGGATCATCGTGGACTTGGGGCGACTTCGTGGGATCATCGTGGACTTGGGGCGACTTCGTGGGATCATCGTGGACTTGGGGCGACTTCGTGGGATCATCGTGGACTTGGGGCGACTTCGTGGGATCATCGTGGACTTGGGGCGAGTTCGTGGGATCATCGTGGACTTGGGGCGACTTCGTGGGATCATCGTGGAATTGGGGCGACTTCGTGGGATGATTGTGAAATATTTTGTAGATTCACTAATTGTGTATTTTTTCAGTGAAAAAAGTGACGTTCTAGTACAAAAGTAGTATAAGATTTTTTTATTACATAGGTTGTATTTTGTTTTTAATGGCTTTTCTAGCTTACAAGTACATGTGTATTATCATGTACTTACAAAAGCATTTTTACAGGCAATGATATATACAAAACGAAATGACGACAAGAAACTGTTCGTGTTGTATAAATACTGTAAATATATTAACGAACGCGCGTGTATTTGCACGCCCGTGTGTTCCCTTTGTTGTACCTGAATATGTTTTATAAATAAATGTTACAGCTGATACGCATCGATCACGTGTGTAATATACTTGATAAAATCCTAATGTGTCCTGAAAAATAGGAGTTTCGATTGGAATGCGAAGTTTATTGTTCAATCTTTATCTTAGAGTATTTCGGATACCGTGTCGAAATTAACTGTTGCATGTGATTTATACACAATGTTCAAGTTGTATTGCCACAAAAAATTGAGGTAAATCGTCCTGTATTTACTTTCTTGCAAATATTTCTGAAATTACTTTTTAGTGCACGTAACTATCGCAGAGACATTGGTCAAAAAACCAGAGGATCAAATAAGTCAAACGCTTATTAAAAATTTATTCAATTGCTAATGACGAGCATGACATTCCTGTTATTCGGTTCTCTCTTGAAAACTGGAGCGGAAATATGACTCTCTAATTAAATTGGGCCGGTATATGAGTGTACTATAAAACGGTTTACATGAGTGTAAGTCCGTTTATTCAGTAGTACAAGTAACTTAACAATATCTATCTGTTTCGAAACAATTAACAGCCTTGCGATTAACATTGCACTACCATGCATAAACACGTTCCACATGTAAAGAGCAAAAGCAAATGAACAGGGAATTAGAGCTTCAATCTGTTTATATCTTCTGGACGAAAATCTATCCTTAGAGAAGCGATGCGACGGACTTCAGCAGGTGTTAATCTCCACGCTATAGCATCTGCTCCGCAATAATCAGCCAGCTCTTCCACTTTCTCCACGCTTAATATAGTGGCTATTTGAGTTAATCGTGCAAATTTATCACGTACGGACCAAGAGGTGGCGGCGGCTAAATAACTAGCTAATGATCTTACTTCTTTATCCAATATAAGACCTCCAGCCTAAACAATTCAATTTACATATAAGGCACTTTACAACAGAAGTAGGCACGTTATAAGTAATCATGTACATACCCTGTTAAAAGTAGATTTCAATACCACTTTTTCTAAACGAGCTGTGACTTCTGCAGTAAGGAGACCAATTAAAGCATCATAGTTAGATGTCGTTAAACTATTCTTGAAGCTTTGAAGCAAGCCTTCCAGATTCGTGACTAAAGTTTGTACGAAAGGTTCTTCCGTTTCATATCTCAGTAAATCATCCTGTAAATCACACTTCTTTAGCATTTTAATGACCGTTATTCGAGGACTTTAGGTATTCTATGTCACGCGATTGTACAAATACAGAAATGCAAAGAAAGCAACGAAACTGTAAACGATAAAATGAAGAGCATTGTGCCCTCGGTAGATGGTTTGTCTTTGAATTGTCGATGTTTCGTGCACGAGTTACAATTTACCTCATTAATATGATGATCCACTGATAAGAACGCATCAACCCATGGCGTAACTCTCGGTTTAACGGCACTGACGCGCAATTGTTCCAAACCATAATCTGTAACGGCTCGCAAAATGGACATCACGCCTTTCAAACCTGATAAACAGCTGTCTATTTTACCCCTTTCTTTGTCTTGCATATTAGGAAATGTTGCGTCTATTTCAGCACTCAGGCTTGTGCACAACGTTTCAAAATATTCAATGCTTACATCGGTATTGTTTAAGTATGCCTGTATAATGTAAGAAAATGAAAGGAAATCAATGCATCAATTATCGAATAGCTTTCAAATATTCAGTATAGTTCAGTAATTGTACCAAAAACATTAAACGAGCAAGTTCTGTATCAGATGTTTGCAAACGACCGTGTTGTATGCTCGTTTGAAGAGCACTATAAGCTTGAGCTAAATCTAAGTATCCGGCTGGATATCCCTGACGTAATCTGTTTCTTAGTCTGTTTGCGAATTCTCCTTCTAATATACCGCAAGCCATGTTGACTACCGCACAGACACCATCTATGCTCCAACTTGACATCGAACGTCTGTAAAAATAATGTTATTTTACTAAAATCAATTTTTATTTCGTGAACCATTTTCGAAGGTTAACACAACATGCAACGAGTTCCTCTTAATACCTTATACATTTCTGAACTATGAAAAAGACGTCATCGACCATACTGGACGTTTGTTGATCCTGATCCAAGGTGTCCATTCCTAGTGCTTTATTCACACTTTCTTCAAGAAAGTATCTTTCTAATGCAAGATAAGCTCCTAATAATTCTTGCATACCTCGTGCCAGGTCGGAATTATTAACAGTATTTTCAAATTCGCTTAATAAATCTTTGCACTGTGTGGCATCCGTCGCGCTGATTTCTATATCGTTCTACAATACACGGACTACATTTGTTTGAAAATGTAATATTAAAAGTCGGTGCTATTAGAAAACGTTTTACCTACTTTTACTCTTCTTCGCAAGAATCGGATGTACAATTCCGCACGTGAATGCATTATGGTGATTTCTCCTAATAATAAATCGAACTCCTTTGGATCTGCCCTTTCAGAACTTGGTTTACGAAGATGATCATTCACAATCTGTACTTTCTTAGATATACTTCTGTGCTTCATAAACTCTGCAATAATCTTTTTTATCTGCCTATTTAGAAAATAAGTAGAAATGATAGTACATAACATTGTTATGTAAATGACGTATGGGTAACCAATAACATACCTGTCACACTCCTTTTGTAAAATAGAAATTGTGACGAGTAGTCTTCCAGGACCATAGTAAGTCTCAATTATAGGCTGATGAACTTCTACAATACGGGCAATGCCTTCAAATAATAAGGTGACGGTGTCAGCAAAAATAACAGATGCCCTTTTATCGCTACTTTTAATTTCCAAAGCTGCCTTTAAATTTTTCTGTGCTGTTTCATGCAACTAATATTAGAAATACACAATTACATAACAAGTTTATAGTTAAATTAACATATTTAATAGAGATAATGCTTAGTTATTGTTACTGCTACCTTTGTAGACAGATAGCTACAAAATTTTTTGAGCCCCTCAGAATGCATTCCTAACAATGGAAATATTTTGAAAAATCTTTCAACCGAAGCAAGATCTTCAGACTTTACCGCTTCGTCAAATTTATGAGTGACCACAGTTCTTAGCTGTAAGGCTGCTTGTTGCAGTGTAATTAAGGAACTACTGATACTAGTATGATCCATCGAGATATCTTCCGCTGTTCTTTCTAGCAATTGCTGGTCCATCGATAGATAGCGATGGACATGCGCAGCACCTTGTTCATAGTCTTCATTCCGTAATGCCATAGCTACACCTTCGCTGCACAATTGCAAGTCTAGAATATCATTGACTCGTCTTTGACATTCGCATACTCTGCTCTAGGAATTCGAACAATATTAATGAAATAACAATTACCTTTCTCAGTGCGTTACATAATAATAATAATAAATAATACAGTTATATTAAAGTATGATTCAACATACCCTGGCTAAATCTAGCTGTCTTACTTTGGCGCTTACATTCTCCGCTAATTCATTGGTACAAACAATCATGTTACAGAACTTTTCTCCTTCTTCTCGAATCACTATGACGTTCGGTAACACTTTGCTTATGTTTTGGAGCTTTGCTTCCACATGACATTGTCTGGAAAGTATGTTCTCCAGAGACTTTTCGATCGTAATCTAGAAATTAAGGACTTTTGTTTAACTGCTTATTAATTTCTTTTCCATACAGAAATTTATATGCGATCGTTTCTTAGATTCTCGTATGGGAAAAGCCTTATAACTTTCATAATGTACTGATGTATGTTCATAATATTGCAGAAACTTATGCAAATATGTCGTTTTATACGTGAATAAGTTTATGTCTCGACGTAGGTGAGGAAGTAGAATTTAAATAGAAGATTTTCAATGTTCTTTAGAGATGGTAGAAACTGCACTTTTCATTTTGCATGCTTTCTACAATACACACATTTTGCACACTCGAAGAGACTACAATTGCATTAACGTCTACAATCTAGTGAAGAAGTGTACAGTAAGCTTTTGCTGTCAGGAATACTATGAATGAACAGAAAGAAAATGACAAAACCTCATCTTCTGATAACTTGTCAAGTATGTGTTTTACGCTGTCTTGATCGAAAGGTAAGTCTGTAAGGGGCATCTTCTTTCCAGGTTTCAAACGCAACTATGTATTATTATCATGTGTTTGATCGGAGGTGAAACTGATTGCATGCGTGTCCCGTCTGTCACAGATCTAAATGTCATGAAGGTTCGAATAATTTTATGTATGATGCACCATAACAAGGTGGTATACAGACTGGATGATGCATGTTGAGAAATGCCGTAGCGTCCTCTGTAAGGAGCCGTCAGAACATTCTTAACCGGCGGATTATTCGAATTTTGCTCTGCCACCATGTATTATTCGACAACTTACAATTAGTCTTGAGTGCTGAAGATCTTGCGTGACAAATGGAGACCCTGTTAAATGGTATTCTTTTGTTTCTTGCCAAGTGAAAAATTCAACATGTGAACGTGTCGTCTATTGTGGAGATTTGTCACCGTTTAATCCGTTCCGCTTTCAAATCTCACTGCCCAGTATAAAATGATGTGAAGACCATATTTCCAGCCGAACAATTCGAAGTCTTTCATAGAGCGATACACTCTTGTCGTATGAATCGTATACGTTTCGTGGGCTGCGGCTGTTGTCGGATACTTTATTGAAGGCTGATCAATAAATGATCGGAGCAAATGAACGACTAATTATTTCGAGGAATTTATCGAATTTACAACGTGTTTGATTATTCTTCGAAAACGTTGCACATATTGATTTATTTTTCGTGATACGAATTGAAAAGAACAGAGAATAATAATAATAAAAAGTAGTATTGAGTGTGTCGCACGATCGGAAGATTGATTTACAGATTACTTCTGTCGGAGTTACCCGTGATAGAGTGTAGCGAAGCGGAGTGGAGATTCGGACAAATGGTTTTGTTGGAGGAATAAAGAATAAGGAAGAAGAAAGGGACCAATGGAAAGGGGTCGTAAGGGTATGCACACATGTGCGGCGACGGAGTCCCACGCATCGCGCGGAGCGTGGTTTCCATAGGAAGTGGAGAGCTCTTTTCGCGCATCTTACGCGTTTTCCTGAAGGAAAATGGCTACCAGCTGTCACTCGATCGGGAAGTGTGGCTTGTAAAAAGTGACACACAG
Organism: Macropis europaea; assembly: GCA_916610135.2. Lineage (NCBI taxonomy): Eukaryota > Metazoa > Arthropoda > Insecta > Hymenoptera > Melittidae > Macropis > Macropis europaea. The sequence continues at coordinate 163,217 of OU744348.1, forward strand.
GATCGTTCAGTGGGATCGTTGTTAACGCGTGTCGAGAAGCGTGATAGCGCGATGCAATTACATAACGAGGAGATCGTTTGGTAGATCGACGCCGCTTCTGCTTCGTGCACGCGGACCCCCCGTGAAAACTCTTCCACGGTGCCATGAAATTCTACTCCGATCGACTGTTTACAGTTTTTATTTTTCTCCGTACGCATCAAGACTAACGCGTCGACGCCGCGCCGCCACCCCACGTTTCTTTCATCTGATAAATCCTCTGTACGCTCACGCCTCGCGACCGTCCACGACGATTTTATCGGACGTTCAACGATTTTTGCCAATAGCCACCCTAACGTTACACTTCAACAGCGCAAATACGGTAAAGTACCCTTCAACATCGTCGAATGAATTTTCATTACGAAACTCTATCACATTTTCCAGTTACCTTTTACATCTATCCAACATCTATCCAAAAGTTTCCTTTCCTTCTTTTGAACTTCATATAATATGTTCATGTAATGGCGTAGATATTTACAAATTCTGGAGCGCACTCATCGAATTGTTTCAACTTCTGGATGAGCGAGCGAATTATTCTGCTTTGTTCATAGTCTCTTGGAATTATGAAATTTCATTAATTGTCACTAAATTGTGTTCGAAAGAGAATCATCGACATTGTATGTCGTTTCAGAAGAGCAGCATGGGTTCCAGTCAACAGTTTTCTCTTAGGTGGAACAATTACTTGAAACACATCACATGCGCGTTTGACACGCTCAGGTCGGAGGAGGATCTGGTCGACGTGACTCTCAGCTGCGAGGGAAAAAGGATACGGGCGCACAAGATGCTCCTGTCCGCATGTAGTACATACTTTAGAGACTTATTTAAGGTAAGTCAATAAACCGTTGGCATTGTACGCAATACATGCAAACCGAAGGCTCATAAGACTGATTTTATTGTAGGAGAATCCGTGTCAGCATCCTGTTATAATATTTCGAAATGTAAAGTTCGATGATTTGGCTGCACTCGTCGATTTCATGTACCAAGGCGAGGTGAATGTCGTTCAAGAACAGCTAGCCAGTTTCTTGACGACGGCTGAGCTGCTAGCGGTTCAGGGTCTCACGGATGGTACTGGAAAAGATAACGATAGTTTAGTCGAGGTATATCTCTGAAATTAGGTTCTATCCGCAATATCTATGTCACTATATCGAACGGTTTATCTGTGTGTCTGTCAACGAGTTTTCTGTTTGATCGTTAAAGGAACGGTAATATACCGATACATTTTTAAATACTTTGTGCAAGTTCTAAAGTCGTATTGTCAGTTTGTCATGTCTTGATAGTAATGGGGGGGGGGGGGGGGGGGGTAGAATGGGTTGGGATGGGATGGAGTGGAGTGGGCGGATATTGAAAGTTTAACTGAAATAATTCACGTTGGTTTTCGCTTCTGTTCCAGGACGACATAGAAATTCCCAATGAGCCTGAAATTCAGCTTCAGAATGCTTCTAGCAAAGCGACGACGGATAACAAAAGAAACAAGTCTCCTTCGTCGCCGATGCCTTATCATGCGGTCGATTTGCAGCCCGATGCGCCGCCGAGCAAACGACGAAAATGTCGAGAAAACACGAGTATGAATTCGGAGAAGGCTGCGAGCAACGCCTTGTCCGCGAAAGAGTCCGAGGGTAAAACTTCTGAGAATCAAACAACGACTGGATCGGATCCCGTCGAAATAATCCCCCTGATGCCGAACTTGAAACTGGAAATGCCTGAATACTTGGTACAAGATGGAAGTAGCTGTAGTTACGAGGAACAGAGTTTAGGTGACGGTTCACTGAACAAAATTGGTATAGAAGACACGTCGTCGAATACTCCGGATCACGAGCAGAAGCCCGATATCGGTCAAACGTTTTACTCCAGTAGTCAGTCCACCTCGGATGGTTTGGATCTTAAACATCAAACAGCGGACGTTGGTAAGACTTTTACACGCGTTTCTAATCATTCCGATGATATTCGCATGGCTGGATTTAAATGGGACACCCGATACGTATAGATATACTATAGAATCGTTTTGTTCAAGCAGGACACTTGCTTTCAAAACCTAGTACATCCGGGGAAAGGATAACGCAGGAAGCAGTGCAGGGTAAGTGTTTTTCAATGAGTATTTATCATCCTCTGTTTCTACCATTACGAGAGGAGCTCTGCTATATCTTTTGATGCTGGAGAAAAATTTGTAGCAAGAAGAAAGAATGCACATTGCTAGGGACTAGAATTGCAGATGGAAAGGATATTTTTCGAAAGAAATGGCACGGCAAATTCTCCTCGAGTTTTGTACCTACGTATCACGTGCGACAGCGTTTATTGTAGTTGAACATTTTTATAAAAATCACTGTTACATGATGCACTGTGTGTTCACGATTCTGATCAAATCATATACATAGATATATTTTTTCCCGTCTGGATTTGAAGCTGTATTTTCTTGTCGTGGGTACAGAACGGATCGCGTACTTATTTTGATGCAAAACTTGGATTAACTTTGAATCATTTGTACCGAAGTTTGACAAGTGAATTCTTTAAAGTAGGAAGGGAATTCCTGTATAGTTTATTCGAGGGGATAGCTGCGTGAATGTTCAATAACACAAACTGCATAATAAGAGTTGATTAGCGTTTACGGCATACGAAACAATAAAAGAAAGAAGAAAGAAAAAAGAAAGACAAAAGAGAAAAGAAAAAAGGAAAATTTGTGTATGTCTCGCGGTAAAAGATTTACTATTGCCTCACGATAAACTTTCATTCGCCATTCGATCGAAACATAAACATAGAACGAAAGAAATAAAAAAAGCTCAGGTGTACCTACCGTCGATCATTAGGCTTCATTTCGCTACGTTTTCTCGATCTTTGGGGTTAAAAAAAAAAGAAGGAAATAGAAATGAAAGTAAAGAAACGATCGTGCGGCTGTGATAGCATTGTGTTACTGAATTGTATTTCGGAGAAACGCTAATATCCTACTGTCAGAGAACATTACTTTACTTCCATTAATCGTTGAACTGTACTGTATAGCATACAGAGTGCATGGTGTGTTCTGGTTATAAGTATAATTGGTATAGGCACTCGGGTGTAGGTTGAACTGTAGATACTAGCAAGCATTGCCAAGTGCTGTATGTGTGCCGACAATCATCAACATTCCTTTAATAACTCAACAAAGCCACCACTGTGTTCTCCTTATGCGCACTAACTGTAAGCATACCTTTTCTTATGTAAACACTAAAATACCTTTCAGTTCTGGTACAAGGCAATTCTTTTTCCACGGTAGTTCATTTATAGAGTTTCGAGCGCCGAATTGCATGCAAAGTTAATCTTAAAAATTGCAAACTATTACCGTAATCACTTACACGTAGAACAGGTCACGTCGGACGAATGCGCGCGCGCGCGTTTTTCAGTGCTTGTCTAAAAACGAATCGTGTCAGATGCGCACTGGTTGTTGGTCGTTGCAAGCTACTTGTACTTAAGATTAACTTGCAAACTAGCGCACCATTTTCGAAAACTGGATAGCGTAGCCTTACGGAACGACTAATTTATTGTAGTGGCGGTGGTGGTGCTGGTAACAGTGGCATGTAAACGATCTTTCTCAGTAACTTGAAATCTTTTATCACTTATCCTTTCTTCTCATTGTGTATCATACGGTTGAACAGAGCGAACATGGGTGCGTGGGAATCCGATATCAGGTCGAATCGATACGCCTGTAGAAATTGATGGAAATCGAGGTGGCGACAGCACGTTGTTGTTGATCGGCTTTCACTGCACCACTAACGAGACACGAATCGATTCTCGTCGTGCGCGATTTATCCTTAACTCGAATCTCTGTTCCACCGCGACCCGATCCGAAACAAACAAACGAAAAGGTTTCGTGACTGAACTTTCGACAGGTAGGTAATCAGATTATCGTTACGCGCATCGTACAAAGCGGGAGCATGAATTGTTCGAGCAAACGGGGACAATCTTCCACCTGATTGTAAGCAGAGGGACCTCGACAACTTTTCTCCGCAATAAGATACATAAGTTCTGCTCGATTTCGTCCGATTCACGCGCAAAAGCAAACATTGTAAATATCGAATGTAATCTGGTGCGCGTTAACAATGGAAATGACAGTTGGAACGAGAACGGGATTCAATGTCGTGACCGATAATCGCAAGTGTTGCGATGTGCGTGCGTGGAGTTGCTGTCGTTTGTTCGCCGGAGGAACGTTGTGACTGATCACGAAGTAGCGCATAAATCATGAATCGCCGTCGCCGACATCTACTTCAGGAAGAATGCACGAGAATGCTCATCGAACCGAATCGAAGAGTTTTCTGTATCCAGAATCTTCAAAATCCCTGGCGAAAAACAACGGTCGAGCACTGCCGAAGAACAATGGAACATACGGGGAAGATAAATGATGAACAACTTTGCCGATCGGTCATGAATGGATTAGGATGAATATGATCCAGTAAGGTCTGGCCCAGATGATGGTGATCCAGTACAGACGAACAAAATGCTTGATAGAAAAAGCGAATAAAATGGAGTGAACATAAGCTCATGATAAAAGGGAAGATCGATCAAGATGATCAGCTGGCGGCGTTCCAAAATAGAGAGGGAGAGAGGGAGAGAGAGAGAGAGAGAGAGAGAGATTAGGGCTAGGGAGAAGATAAAGAAAAGAAAGAGAAAGGATGGAAGGAAGGTTCGAAAACCAAGGATTTCGTAGTTTCGAATCGAAGACGATACGACAAAGCGTTGAAAGAGAAGCGTGATCGACTGTTTCGGCTAGCACCTGGCAATGCTATACTTTGCACCTAAATGCACGGAAATGTACAAAGTGGTACGTGATGCGCGACACAAACGAAACGGAATTAATTCTTTATTTAACAATCAGTCGGGAACTTCCTATCGACTGTTTTCGCGTAAAGCGTCGTTTTTAACAATGTCAATTTCGAAAATTCGTTAGCCAAATGTACGATCGAGATCAACACGGTTATCACGTCCACGCATTTCTTGCTATTTCTACTTGTGCCAGCGTTTGTTGTTTCGACCAACGTCGAAGGTGGGCGAAACGTACCTTTAATTCCAGCGTGTTTAAAACGCAGAGTACAACACCGTATGCGAAAAGAGTGGTTGTAGAACTTTCGGTAAACTCGTCTATGAAATGAAAAATAAGTCGCGTTCAAAAATCTGTTACGGTGATTGAAAAGCTTCATTCGTCACGAGCACCTGACGAATTTTCAAGAGGGATGATCATGAAAATCGCGTCTCGTTCGAGGAAGTTGTATTCTATGCATTACATTTGTTTTCAAAGGAAGAATCGTTTCTCTTTTCGTGTATATAGCGAATCCAGTCTGATCATACGTGCACAGAGTTTGTCAAGAAAGAGCAGCGCCATCCAACTTGTCGTTTAAATACGCTCTTGTAACGGGAAATTGTGCAACGCAGTGGAAGACGCGTTGCGGAAGAGGCATCGACAAATTTATGTCGCACATTCGTTCCGAAGTTGCTTATGTATTTTCCTGATACACCGATAACGAGGAAAACATCGTTTGTTGGAAATGAGTATCGAAGCGGTGTGGTGCTGGACTTAAAGATTTATCGTTTCGTTCGCAAAAGGAATGGCGATTATTGAAGGAAGCTGAAGGAAGGCCTAACAGTCTTAGGCATTTGTGAAAGGATCGCTGCGACGGAAGTTTATTCAGTGGCCTTTGAAACAATTCCAAGATAGACATTTTGAACGGTTTAGGGATTGTTCGACTCGGAATGGCCAACGATGATGTTATGCGACAATTTACTGAACTTGCTTTACAAGGTAACTATCGGTTCACAAGATGACTGGCATTCCATTTCAAATCTCCCGTTTAGAAATACTGTAGCGCTTTGACTGCAAGATATGTTAGAAAATCGGGAAACGACGGTGAACGGCGGCTGAGTAATCTGTGGATATGAAAAGGCAGCATGCTCGATCGAATAGAGTGTTTATAGACGCACACACATGTTTCACACATGTTTGTATCACGTACGACGTCCAAACTGCGTCGATCACGCTGTTTCTTGACAGACTGTACACGGTGTATTCGCTTCTGGTGAAAATTACGAGGCCGCATCTTGTGAATTGGCCAAATTGTAAAGCGGAATTGTTGCACGATGCATCGGGAAAACCAACAGGATGGAAATATGTAGTTTCGATTTGCGTAAGTTCCTGTCGTTTGCTACAACGCAAAGAAGTTTCTGATTGCATTATTACCGGAAAATTCCAAATACGGGAGGCGTGTTGAAAGTCCAGTCGTAAAATTCGCAGGAGTATTCTGCATCTTGAAAGTAAGACAAAGTTTATGCTTCACATGGGTCCGGAAAGCAATTGTTTTATTAAAATACAACCGCTATCGGATGCAGCGTCAATTATAAAGTTCAAAGTCCGAAAACCGAGGATTGAAAATATTTTCGGCCGTTTCGTTGGAGAGCGAACGTGTACCATGAGCAGATGCGCGTACACGGAATATTTTGTAATGCTGGTTCTGGTGCTCGTATCACATAGATGATAAGCACATTTCGATGAAGCGAAGTGAGAGAGCATGTGTGTGTGTAACTCTCTCCCCTCTCTCTCTCTCTCTCTCTCTCTCTCTCTCTCTCTCTCTCTCTCTCTCTCTCTCCCTCTCTCTCCCTCTCTCTGTTTTAAGAGAGATAGAGAGAGAAGTGCTGTTAGGAGGCATGCTCGTTAGAAGTTGTGTGTTCGTTTCAATGCGTAGACGTGGGATACCTCTGGAAGAGAGGTTGCGAGAGAAGAGCGATTCGGGAGGCTGATCGTCAGCCCGATCTCATATGCTCCGAGTACATGATAAGGATACTCTAGACCGATACTCTAGACTGGCTTTGGTGGGTGCGGGATTGGTTGGTGCTGGGACCGGTGGTTAAAAAAAGCAAGCAAATTTCTTTACTAATCGTTGCCTGCATGTGCACATATACTTAAAAACTGACTAACCGAAAGTGTTTGGCCAATGTGTTTTCTCCAGGAGGGATTACGTACGTATCTGGTCAGCCGCATAGCCTCAGCAAAGCAAACGGCCACGGAAAAGTATGTGTACACTGCAAGCAGCGCGGAATGGTCACATCACGTGGAAAGCTCAGGCAGACGCGCTTCAAATGTTGGCCCTGCAATGCCTGTTTGTGCCGCTGGCCATGTTTCGTCGATTTTCACAAAATGCGCGCCATCCCGCACATCCCGCCCCCCTAGCACCAACTCGCCCCCCACCAGTCAATAATCTCGTCGCTCGACTAATCTTCAACCCTCGATTTCAAGACCCTCCCTTCCACCCACTATCCGCTACCCACCGACCCCGCTCTCTCGCCAAGGCCCTCGTTTCGCTTCGCGAGTTCTCTCCCTCTTCACGCGCCCGCGCGCGCGCGCAGAGTGTCTCGTGATGCATCGGCGAGCAATTTCGCCGGGGCAAACTGGCTATGCGAAAACAAGGAACGCGTGAGCCGTCCGAGCACGGACGAGCTTCTCGACGCGTCGGTATATACAGATGTTTTCCTTGTTCGGTCACTTCGGGCCACGGTCCTTCTGAGAGCGAAAGGTCCTTCTTCAGCGAGCGTGCGATACGAATCGTTCAAATACAAAAGCGCTTAGAACTTGGTAACTAGGCCAGGTCGCACAAATACGCGCGTACACGTTTTTCTTCAGTCCTGTGTACGAGATTAATCGGCCAACTTATACCCGCGTATCATGAAACATCCTGTACAATACTCGAAAGGCCGCCATCGTGCAAGCCTGTAGGCAGTAAGGATTTCGTATGGTTCGCTCGTTCGGTTCCGACGTCGAAAAGGGAAAATTGAGAGGGCGGCGGGCGGCGGGCGGAGGGCGGAGGGCGGAGAGCGGAGAGCGGGCGGGGAGAGTTCTTCGTTATTTTCTCGAAAAGCGACGATTTTTAGTCTTCCTCCCATCTTCGTGATTCTAATCAGAGCTAATTTGTCCGTGACATCGTTGCATACCACGCGCTCTATCGCTCCGCGTTGATCGTATCGTTGGATTACTTTTTTATAATTTAACATAATTTACCGATTTAGCGTCTATTTATATGCACTCGCGTTAAGTGTACATTGCCGGTTTAGGTTAGATCAATTGTACTTTTCTATCAATTTCGCGCGTACACGTTAGACTAATGGAAGAAGGATCATCGTGATTTCAATTAATTCCGACTCTTTATACATAAGACTGCGACGAGGTGAACTCGTTATATCGACTTACTGTTCATGTTTTTCGGCTCTCTGTCAAGAGTACTTGGATACAAATACTTTGGTACCTTCGTCTAGGTGGTAACGTTTCTCCCTTTGACTCTTTATTTATTTATTTTATTTTATTTTATTTTATTTCTCATAATAAAATACGCATAATCACGTTCTTCGTGAATACGGAAACATTCGGTGAAATTGATCGACGGTCTCGGTCATGTTTATTTGTATCTTGGTACGAAACTCCGATATCACGAGTGAACCGCCGTGACACTCGATGATCCAAAAGAGTATTTTCACGATTGTCGTCTCATCGCTCCGAATCACGGTGGCGATCGATTTTTATATTCGATCGACTCGATTCACGAAAATGCAAATCGGTCCATACAAGGGTCGTTGTTGTTGTCGTTGTAACGCTCCGAAGATCTCGTAGAATTATGTTCGCTATCGTTAGATCGCGTCGAGCGAGAGTTTTTTTTTATATATATTTGTACGCATGGACTTGATCGTAAGGGGAATATATTACAGACTGACAGCCATCGTTGCAAGCGGAAACGATATACCTTGAAGGTTCACGGAAACCCATCGATAGCTATTCCTTCGAACTACCGTCCAATTTTGTTTTGTTTTGTTTTGTTTTTCCTTTTCTTTCCCTTTCTTCCCCTTTCTTCCCCTTTCTTCCCCTTTCTTCCCCTTTCTTCCCCTTTCTTCCCCTTTCTCTCCATTTCTCTCCATTTCTTTTCTTTCCTTTTTTTCTTGTATTATTACACCGAGCAATTGTGTCAGGTCGGTCGATGTTATCGCGTGAAACGTTGTAAGAAATTCGACTCGATGAGCGACACGGTAAAGCACCTATGAAATAAATAAAAGACTCGAAGTTATTGTAATCGATGAAATGCAACTGTTCTTCGACACCCTCGAGGAAAAGGGACCAACGGATCGGGGAAAGAAGCGGATGATATACTGAAAGATTCGATGATCGAGTCTCTACCACCGATACACGTACCCTCTCGATATCGTATATTCGCCGGGGAAACTGGGAACTTTAGCGAGCTTGAATCTTCTTTCAGCGGTGTCATGTATGCCCTCTGTTTCTCTGTTTGGTTGGATCGGACTTATTCTACTCAGCTTGCGCTTTCCACGCACGTTTTACGCCAAGAATCGCTCGGACAGAAATGAAAATCGTCCGTCGTACTCGTATCGTTCAACGGTGCTGCAACAGCGCTTGTCGGTCGTTCGCGCGTAGATCGCGGTTGATCATCGGTGAGCGAAAGATGATCGAACATCAGCGTTTCGTGGTCGAAAGAAAGAAATTTTTTGGAACTGTTTGAAGGAATCGTCGTGCAGAACGACAATTATTTCGAATCTGTTTGGGATTTTAAAGATACCTCTTTCACGATCCGGTTGTTCCGGTAATATTAGAAGCAACGGAAATGTTTTGGAAAGCGCGCGTTCAAGGGCCGTGCTTGATCGGGATCGATGAGGTCGGAATCTGAAAACATGCCAGCCCGTACGATCGTTCGCCATTCGCACTGCGTGCAACGTAGAATCAAAAGAAGCGTTTTCTCCGATATTTCTCCGATATTTCTCCGATATTTCTCCGATATTTCTCCGATATTTCTCCGATATTTCTCCGATATTTCTCCGATATTTCTCCGATATTTCTCCGATATTTCTCCGTATTCTGAAAAGAGGTAACGGTTTGGAGAGCGACGATCGGGTGCGGTTCGGTTCTCGTACGAAGCAACAAATTGGAAACAACGTTATTTCGCTTTAACGGTGGACGTTTGAGAAGAAGGGGTTTGTTCGGCATCGTAAGGATACCGAAGACAAAGCCATCGCGAGGGTGCTTCTCCACCGGTCACACGAAATCTATTAATGCGCGCGAGTTCGTCGTCTTGCCGGGCTCGACGGCGGATAGTGGAAATGGAGAAGGAATCGAGAGACCGCCGGCGGTGGCGTTGGCGTTTACGTTGACGGGGTTGGAGTTTCGTCCGTGTCAGTGGGTGGGTGGAAGGGAGTGTAGACCTTGAGAAGGCTGGTGTCGGTGTCCTCGCGATAGTTGCGGCGATGGCTCGAGTTGCGGTGAAAAGCAAGCGACAAGCGCTTTGGAAGGCTATTGAACGGTATCGTGCTCCCGATCCCGATATCACGTTCCCGATCCCGATCCTGCAAAGAAGCCGCGCGACGTTGACAAGAATATTTGCACACGGTACGGTGTTGTGTGGTTTGTACAGGGGTGATGTTGTGTGTTTGTGTTTATTTGTAGAACGAGCAGGAGATACCGCAGGGGGCGGGGGTGGTGCAACCTCGGACGATGACTACGGTCAGTCCACGGACACAGAATTGTTGTTTCGCTGTAGAATTTGTTGGAAAGGTTTCAAGCATCCGATGTCGTTGACACTGCACAAGGACTTGCACACAGGGCAGACCAGGTGTCCGATTTGTCAGCGCATCTTCAGTCGAAGTTACGACATGAAGGCGCATTTGCTGCGCATCCACAAGTGCACGTTCAGTGTCGACGCGAAATTGAATTTTCGGAAGTGATATCGCGGTCGCGAGAAGCCGATCGGAAGGTTTCGCGAGCACGCGAGCACGCGTCGTCTGCGGCTTTCGGCTTTCGGTTTTCGGTTTTCGGTTTTCGGTTTTCGGTTTTCGGTTTTCGGTTTTCGGCTTCCGGTTTTCGGTTCGCCACCTACTGCGACGCGCCGCTTCTTCCATGCCGCTGTGCGTGCTCCGTCACTGCTTTTCTCATTAGCGTTTTGCGAAACGAAGCCCGTGAAAGAATCACCGGAGCGGGACTTTCACGTTAATCTGTCAGAATACTCGTTGTATAGTTTGTTATTCGATATGATCGAACTTTGCATCGCTCTTATATTATTCGAGCCGTTCGAATAGACTGACGTCAGAAGACTCGAACACAGGGTGCCATCGACGAAGGATGAGGCGAGAAAACGACAAGTTCCTCCGAATGTAACGCGTGCCTAGGCAGTAAGCGTATTCGAAGAACGAGCATAGATTTCTGCCACGATGACCTTAGCTGACGATTCGCCAGATTTTTCACACAGAGGCGCGATCGTTCCGGCTTACTCGCGCCGTTAGCCCCGCGACGCGAAACGTTAGGCGCGCGCCTCGCGAGTCTGTGTGAAAACGCCGCCGGCGACTGTCCTCGGTGCGATGCGCTATGTTCGTTTAACTTTATCTTTCCCACGTCCTCTATGTCTATCTATTTATAATTCAACGTTTTACATTTATTACTGGATTTTTGTATACGATTCGCTCCACACGGAACTACGATTAGTCTTGAAATCTATATTTTCATATATGGATTACCTACTCTTAGGAGCTTTTAATAAAACGTTCCGAAAGCAAGTGTATTCGTTTCTTTTGATCCGACTGCCTATCGCTGTTCTCGCACTCGTCATTTTCGACGTACTCGCAACTTCCCGAACCTTTGATATTTCGACGATCGTTCCTTTTCTTTCTCTCTGGCTGAATTGAACCTGTTCGTGGGGACTGTACTATGTGGGTACTTTGCTCGCAGTATTTCACAGACAGAAGATATGTACGATACGAAACACTCGACAGAAACCATGCTCGCAATGACGGCGGAACGCGATTCTTCGCCTTTCTTCGCCTTTCTTCGCCTTTCTTCGCGTTTCTTTGCGCTTCTTCGCGTTTTTTCGAGGCTTCGGCAAAGAATCGCTTTGGTTCGTCGTCGTCGTCGTTGTACAATCTTTCATCATTTCTTCCTCGCGTGTTGACTCTTCTTAGAAAGACGTGTTAGAAAGACGCGATGAAAAATATTGTTTGTTCGATGAAAAATATTGTTTGTTCGATGAAAAATATTGTTTGTTCGATGAAAAGGTGGACGGCCACGAAACAACCAAATAGACAAACGTTCATGATCTGGACGAGTTTTTTTTGAGCGGGACCAGGTGCAAGCTGTCAAGATTGAGCAGAGCGATGGAACTCTAAAATGTTAGCCACATATCGAGTTATTCGATATTTTAAATTGATATTCCACTTCTGCACACAAGCTGAAGTTGCTACTTATAAAACGACTGACCAAGCGCAGTTGCATGATTTACAGTTTGAATAACAGAATCAGCTTCTACGGTTAAAACTTGATCCTGCCTGAGAACGCTCGTCAGGATTGCGAGTCACCGGCACAATAGAAAACCCGAAGAATTTGCACATCCGCGCGTTCGTCGGAGTCAATACGAGCTTTCCATTCAAATTCCGTCAGACTTTGTAGAACAGATCCGTTTCTTTTTCGATGCACCGGATTTCGATATCGGAACGTCGACCGTTACCAACGAAACGGAACGAAAAACATAACAAAACAGCAGACAGTTAGCAAAACCCTCAAAAACGTTGTGCAAAAGGGTACGAAACGAAACATCGAAACACTATCACATAAGTAAGATGAGGCTGTCTGTGTGTATGGGAACACTTTGGATTGTGTGCGCAGAACCAAAGCACGATACCGCATCTATGATCATCGGGAATCATCGGCATCACGAGCAACAGCTACAGCAGCAAGAACAAGTACAACAGCAACCGCAACCGCAACCGCAGCAGCAGCAGCAGCAGCAGCAGCAGCAGCAATACGCGAGCGCGAGCCTTGGTTACGAGAGGACGAGACGCAGGTCTAAGCCTCTGCACGACGAAAATGGTCGCTGGGTATGCGACGTCTGCGGCCGCGCTTACAACCGTGGCGACTCCCTGGCTCATCATCGTAGCATACACAGGGGTGACACGGTGTGCCCCATATGTCAGTCCGTCTTTACTAGAAAATACACTATGCGTTGTCACATGATGAACGTTCACGGTGTCAAGTAACGCCGATCGTTCACCTCGAGATATCCAGACAATTCCGCCGATCGATGCGTTTCAAGGTAGACAGCTTGCGATCCTGCCACGGTTCAAACGACTGGACCGTTTCAACACGGACTTCGTAGGTTCTCGAGTTTCGCGTTTCGAACGCCATGAAACTTTCCAACCGCACGCGTACACTATCGAATATACGTACATATTTCTTGAAACCGTTACGAGCCTGCTGTTCTAGCTTCAAGAAACGCGAAACTTTTGCTCGAAAGTGGGAAGATTCAGAATGAACGAGTCGATTTAGATCGTAGGTTGCGGGTGACACCGCGATTCGAACTCATTCCAATTGTACGATTTTAATTGCTTTCCAGTCTTCAACGCTGCTAGCGCGCGCGCGCGCGCGCTACACAAATCGGTGCGGTGCGCCGAGATTATTTCAAATTTTGATGACTCGTCGTCCTGACGCATGCAGGGGCGATAACGTGCGTCCTGTTTGTCAGACAGTTTTTAGTCGAAAGCATAGCACGCGGGAGAGGGGAGATACCTATGAAAATTGAAAAGTGATACATTCGAACGGACTTTTTTCATGATTCATAGTTTACATTTGAATCCCCCAGTCTGCATATGAAAGAAAGAAGAAAGAAGTAAAGGGGGGTGTTTCGCGAGCGACCAATAGAAAACTTTGTTTTTCGGAAATGTCTTCCTACAGGTTCGAGAGTGGCTCGAGAATAGTCACTCGTGCCATGTAAATGTACGCTCGCTGCATTCGCTGCGATATTTCAAGAATCGATGTACAACGGAATCCGGCTCGGGTTGGTCGTTGAACGTGGCCTGTACATGCCACGTGCCTAACAGTTGTCGCGACTTCGTGCTCCTGTCGCAGCCTCTGTATCATCGGCAGATGGAATCTTTTGCGCGCGCGCGCGCGCGCGCATCTCCGACTGACTCTGTAATTATACCTGACGCGTGATACCGCGATCATCTACCGTACCATGTATATACAGGTGGATAATACCGGTGAACGATACCATGTAAATACAATGATGGATCTTTATTTTTCTTAAGAAACATATTCGAGTTTCGTTCTCTCCTGTAAATGTATATCGAAGCGAGAGAAGAAACGACATCGGCGCGGCGTGTAATATCTGTCATGCTCCTGAGCTCGGTTATCCGAAGAGCGGATCGTTTTCACGCTGACTTTGCATGCGAAGACTGAATCTCGTAACCTCGTCGACCATGTAAAAAGAAGCAAAGAATGATGAGGAGTATGAACGAGGTAGATCTGTAAGTCGACAAGAACGCGACGGATCAGTGATTTTTCTTTTGTATCTGCGCAAACTGATAATAAAATGCTCGTAGAAAGTACTTTGTGTCTGCCACAGTTGTATCGTACCGCGTGTTACACACCCACGCTCGCATATCAACGACGCGTTCGTGAGAAGTATGCGTGTTCAGCAAAGAAAAGGAAAAGGAAAAGGAAAAGGAAAAGGAAAAGGAATAACACATGATTGTCGGTCCACTGCACGCGACAGCCGCGCTTGGACGCAAGCGTTTCGTCGCTGCACTCGAAGAGAATAATCTGTAATCTCTCGTGTCCCGTATGCAAGGTAACACACGACACGTCTGAACATTGTAATTAGGTACATTAGGATGCTTGTTTTTGTGGTTTCCAATTTGCATCTCTAACCACTCGATCGACACCACCTACGAAATAAGACCTCTTCTGCATGTACGATTTTTTCCACGTACGTACGTTGTTTTTCTTTTGTTGTTGTTGATGTCGTTTCGAACATTGTATCCACAGTTCACACACCGAGTAGCATGATCGCTCCAAAGAGTTTTCAGATTGCGTGTTCATCACCTCCTGTGTAAAGTTCATCGTGTGTGCTGGCTTATTTTCGACATTCATTCTCCTCGTATCGCTGTTAGGTCGAAGGAGGGCGTAGTAGTGAGCGAGTGAGTGAAAAGTAGATAGCAACGATGCAGATAGAATACAAGTAAATCGCGAGAAAGTCGCAAGATAACGATAAAGATAGAGATAAGGATAGAGATAAAGATATAGATGTAGATAAAGAATGAGTTTCGCTGGGGAAAGCCGAAGCGGCGATATCGTGTGCGATGTTGTTGATCGTTCGATGCAATCAGTGTGATCGGTGCGATAGGAGAAGAAAAGGTGGAGAGATACGTACACGAACAGGCGAAAGTATTCGAACGATGGCATGATCGTTGTCGAAACGCATACGAATTGGATAATCTTGCCTCCAAGATGTCAAAGTATCGTCAATCTTTCGATGAAACTATTCGAGGGAGGAGAGCGTTCGAAAGGTATTCGAAGAGCGTCTCCACAGCGTGTCCTCGCGCGTCCTCGCGCGCTTTCTGTTTCCTCCGGTACTCGAAATACAACGTAAACGTTAGCTCTGCTTGCAAGCATTCGAATTCGTACGCGAGAGGCAAAGGCTTCGTGGTTGAAGAGACTCGGCTCGCGCTAGCAGTCCGCACGAGGAGAACTTTTAGCCGTGAAAACGCGAACGCGCAGAGGGTGATCGTTGTTTGAACGTGATTCACTGACGCGACGCCTCGCGTCGAGAGTTGATCGCGGGGGGGGGGCGGGAGATGTTGACCGGAAGGCTCGTCAGCGCGATCGTTTGCTCACGGTCGGAGTTGAAGCGTCGGTGAACCGATTGATCGGAAGCCGGAGTGATATTGTCCAGTTCGTATCGGGCGTCGGACGGGTAGACGAAGAACGTATTATAGGGATCGGAATGTGTGCTTTGACGTAGAGAGGAACCGAGTGTACGTATCTGCTGAACCTGAACCGGCATCGGCATCGGCATCGGCATCGGCATCGGCATCGGGATCGCGGCATCGGCATCGACGATCGACGATCGACGATCGAACCATGAAAACCATTTGTATATTTGATTTAGATTCACGCACGGTGGTCATCGAACAGCCGTCGCATTCGTGCAAACTCTGCGGTAAAACGTTTTGGAATCGGGACTCGATGTACAAACACATGAACATGCACAAAGGGACGACACAGTGTCCGGTGTGTCATAAAGTGTTGAGCCGCACCACGCACATGAAACGACACTTAAAAAATCGACACGGTTGGCTGGGCGTCGGGACGACCGCAGCCGCAGCCGCAGCCGCAGTCGCTAACGCCGCAGCCGTGGCCGCGGCGGATAGCTCGGCGGGAACCGCCGCCGCACCGACTGCCGCGCCGCAACCTCAGCCACAGCCACAGCCACAGCCGATTTCCGTCTCCTCCACGGCGATAGCGCACCATAACGCGGCGAGTCCTGCATCCGGGCTCGAGGCCAACGCCACGTACACCACCATACGCATCAGGGAGAGCAGCGTAGAAAGAATCACCTCCAGTCCTATTCCTTAGTGCGACCGCACCATCTTCCAACCCGACGACGTCACGGAGGATAGTCCTCGATGATCGTCCTTCCGCTCCTCCCCTGCTTTTCCACACACACACAACCTTCACCTCTCTCTCAAACACACACACACACACACACGCTCTATCTATTCTTCCTGTAACCCGCTCCAATCAATATCCCGCTCGTCTTGCCTCGATTCGATTTGAGCACACGTTGCGATCGATCGTGTCCAATGATATTATTCTATACGCGCACCGTTTTCTCTTGTACATACACGTGTCCTTGTATATTTATTTATTTATTTGCTCGCGCGAGTCTGAGCACGTCACTTCGAGATTTCTACTTTCCGTGGTTCTTGGAAGCCGAAGCAATGAATCTGTGGTTCGCCGCGCAGAAAATCAAACGTCGCGCAGCGAACTGAACTTGCAGGCTGGTCCAGTAATTAATTCTATCTCGAATGGATCGAATGATGAGGGTGGGGGGCTTTGAAATGTGCGTCGCATTTCAAGGGATTCGATTTTCGGTAAACCGACATTATTTTCTCTGCATGAACTTCTCATTGAGCTTTCAAGCGATGAAGTTTCTTTTCAGCGAATGCACTTTTTATGTGCGATCTCACTGGCCGTAATCGGTGAAACTCAGGGCAGGTGATCCGGATAAATGCATAAGACATTGCAACTATATAAAATGCACGGATAATTCTGTGTGTTGCGAGGGCAACGCCACGAGGCGTTTGCACTTACCATCAAGATAACTACTGGACCTCCTTGCATCGCAGGGAATATTGAATTATAGTAGAAAATGTAAGAGATGACGAAGCATACGAAGCTACGTTCGCGTAGCGCAATGTCAATGTTCTGGATCTGTTCGGCGAGGAATTTTTCCGAACGAGACGTGTTTGCAATGAAATATTTCATCCGTGAAAATGGAAAAATTATTCAAGCGGTGTTTATCGCGATAACCGTACCACTCTAGTCGTCGACGGGGCGCCACCTTCAAAGATGCCTCTCTTACACTTTACACCCTAGTCATTTGTAACATCCGCGTATACGTGCGTGCGTGTACGTACACGCATATATATATATATATATATATATATATATATATATATATATATGCGTGTGTATATGCATGTAAGACGACGAGGAGGAGGCGGCGGAGAAGGAAGAAGAGGAGGAGGAGGAGGAGGAGGAGGAGGAGGAGGAGAAGAAGACGAAGAAGAAGAAGAAGAAGAAGGAGGAGGAGAAGGAGAAGGAAGAGACGGTGAAGGTGGAGAGGAAGACTATGAGGAAGAGTACGAAACGAAGAAGGAAGAGATCGCATGTGCGAATCGTGCGAAATGATCTAACTGAAAACAGAAAATAGTGAACAGTTGTTTTGTAACCAAAGAGATAATGCAAAGACGGAGAGAAAAAGATGAAGTAAATTACTTTCTTCTAGTCAAATCAGTTCGGTACTTAAAATAGGATTAAGGAGGAATGTGCATCTTTTTTCATTCGTGCGAGATCGATCGGTATTTAGATAGGAAGAAGCTTTGACATAATGTTGTTGCGAGACCGAAGGAAGAGGAGAGGAGCGTTCGATCGTTTCCGAGGCTTCGACGAACCATTCAGCTGAACAGTTTCGAATGTTTTTCAGTCATTCTTTTGCCTCGGCAAAACTTCCTCTGACCCTTTCTTTCGCTTCGACGTCGAACGGTAGGATTTCTTCTTTCGTTCCTTGAGTCTTGAGCGATCGCGATACGTTTCTTCTTTCAAAACGTCGCCAAAGATCGAGGACCTTCCTCTAGGCATCGAACCCGCGTGTTTACGCAAAGCGATGCGCTCCGTTGCATCGCATATGCGACTTCTTCTCTCTCTACCCCCCGTTTTCCTCTGACTGTTTGTCTGTAGTCGAAAGTATGCGAATTCGTAGCATTTTGATCGATAGCCAGTCGAAAGGGGCGCGCGCGCGCGCGAGCGACGCTCGCCGCGATGCTTCGCTTTTACCGAATGAGTTTTTCCTGCCGACACGAAACACGCGTGCCATTTTTCTCTGTTCTACTTTTTAAGTGGTTTAGGGCCAGACTGTTCCCTTTTGGCAGTGATTGGCGCTCAAGTTGCTCATTGGTGCGTTCGGGACGCTCTGAAACGCTCCTGAACCCGAAACGCATATTTATTCTATATTATTATACGTTCACGATATTAAACATACTCACGTATTTTAGTTGTAAGCTCAGAGACTTGCCGAATTCGCGTACGCATGTATCGCTGACGGGGATATCGAATCCAAAAGGCCTCCGCTCGCCCCGTTACCTTTCCTTTCCTTTTCGCTTCTTTCCCCGCATATTCTTTCTTTCCCCCTTCTATTCCTTTTTGGTTGGATGTCCGATGTAGCTCCACCTTTGTACAGGATGTCTCCGAGCAATCCTGTGCCGAGATAGAAATGATGATCCGCTGCTATACCAGCGATAGCAGTACTTAGAGATGCTTCGCGTTTTCGCAATGATCGTGAAACGGACTTCAAAGAAGACCGTTGTACGCGCTAGAGAATTTGTTAAATTTTTAGTTGTAAGATGTAGGAAAATTTTATAGTCGCTCGCAAGCATACCGCCGTCGATTACGAATGTTTTAAGAAGAATTCATTTTTATTTCCAGAAGGACATGAAAACTTGACGACTGTAACTTTTTATTTGTTGATTTTGTTGCATTACGGGTTTAGACCTAGTTTTACTACTTTTCGTTCCGTGCAATTTCAGAGAGGCTATTATTATATTTTCGTTTTTAAAACGATCGACGCTACATGCCAAAGTCTTAGATCACGTTGCAAATCGAGCGACGAACGATGAACGACGACGGAGAGTTATTCGTTCGATGGCAACGTGATTGCAAAGTACAAATCGAAGCTAGTTTACAATCGTCGATAAGGGAAGAACGTATCGCAAACATCGAAAATGAATTTCGATCGAACGTCGCGCGTTGATTTTTCGTTTCTCTGCAGCGCCGCGACCCCTTTCCATTCGATAAAACAAGAAAGAAGGCTGACAGAACAGCGATTCGGCGCAACAGACAAGACGTTTCCGAGGAAAAATGATCGATCGATCATTCGCCGTTTCCGCTGGCTATACGCTTCGTAACCCATTCGTTCATTGATCGTATCGATTGCGATTTGCCCGCAAACCCGTGTGTTTCCCGCGGCGGGTTTACGAGTCAAGAAACTTCCGTTCATGGACGAAAACGGCGGTGCCTGTGTCAAGATCTTCGGGTCGCGTGCACGCAACAGGCTCGTTGATGATATCTCGCGTCGCACTGCTCGCACCTTTACCTTGCGTACTCGCAATTATTCACGAGAATGTTCAACGCGTAGCCAATGTGTTTCATTTATCGTTAGACACAAGAGTCAATGTTTTTGGGCCGATGTATTTCTTACATTTCATTCTCTTCCTTATTTCTGTCAACGTTGAAGTCCGCCTTTACGTTACGATCTAGTTAAGTTGTACGGTTTCTGTAAGCGAGCGCGTACCAGGCTACACGTATAATTAGTTTAATTAAATGGAAATGAATGTGCACATTCCTCAAAAGCCACAATACGACTAAGTACAAGATTGCCAATTATTACTTTAGAGAAATTGATATTTCTTTTCTTTGATTATTTATAAAAATTAAGAATCGTCTATACATATACATTCATATATATATATGTACATATATATATAAATATATGTATATATATATATATATATATGAAATATATATAAAAATATAAAGATAACAAAAAAAATATATATATATATATATATACATACATAAAAGTATTATAATATATCTTAACATAATCTTATGTTTGGCTTATGCAAGTTACCGATGTAAGTAAACAAAAAAAGAAACAAAAATATATGTGTGAATAAAGTTTCAAAACGTGAATCGAACCGAGTCTTTCTTTTTAAACTAAGAACAAAGTGTTTTGTAAAATCGATGTCGATAAGTAAGTATATAGGTAAATATGACGTTAGTGGGTGATGTAACGAGAACACCGAAGGTCAAAGTTCATGCATCACGTGACGCAGTAAAACCAATTCGTGAATATTAAACAATAACATACTATAAGCACAAACATGTTCAATATCGTTCCGAAGAAATTGTTACGTTCGAGTCAGTAGGGTTACGCGTTCTTTTCTCACTTGGTGTCCGATACGTCATGATGATTGATTGATAATGCTTGAACATCTTCACGCTTCTCACTGCCACGTCTCTCTTGTTCTGTTCGGTATCAGTACGACCATGGCATCGTGATGCACTGGTCGCGGCAATGATTTCGATGCAAATTCGTTTGAGAGGCTCTTTTAGATGATCCGTTCGGCTGCGCATTCACGATTTCGATTCAGCTCAGATCGATACGATTCGTTGGGTTTCGACGAATGAACAACCGAATCGAAGCGGAAGCTGAAATACCGATCGATTCATTCTGTACTTCCGTTGGTTTCAGTTCTGTTCTCTCTCTCTCTCTCTCTCTCTCTCTCTCCCTGTCTGTCTCCGTCTCTGTCCTTCTTTGGTTCGATCGACACGGCTGAACCGAAAGACAGGTCGGAGCGATCGTCGTCCGCAGAGGCCTTCACGCGCATCGGGTGATTCCCGAATCGAATCGAAGCGAAATCCAAGCTGAAATCGAATGGATCTTCTAAGATGGCCTTGCTCTCACGGTAAAAGAAAACCGAAGGAGAGCTAGTTGTTGGAAGGAGTTAGCGTTTCGATCACAGAATCGACGGCTGATTCAGCGACTCGTTAAATTTCACGCGATCGTGTGCGGCGTATCAGTTATCGCGGACCGATCACGGTCAATCGACGTTGAATCGCGGCCGATCGCGAGGATGACGGATCGTTCGATGCGATCAGCGTTTGCGAATCGCTGAATCGACCGCAGCTAGTTTCCTCGTATAGCGGTCGGCATACATTCTGCACGGGTAGACCAATACAGTCTAGTCCGTGTCGCGTGTTATTGTCCGCTTCTTTCTGATCGAACCCGATCGAATGCAATTGATTAGAGATAGTGTGAGAGTGGAGTGAGAGTGAGAGTGAAAGTAAGAGAGAGAGAGAGAGAGAGAGAGAGAGAGAGAGAGAAAAAGACGAGCAAATGAAGTATGATGATAAATGAGGAACCGGCGGGTGACGTGGCTGTGTTAATGTGTTGCAGGGGGGGTGGGACGCAATCGGAAGCATGTTGGCGATACAACTGGTCAAGTGGTGATGCAGGGTCCAGGGCGTTTTTCGTGCAGACTCTGCGGAAGCGTTTACAAGCACCTTGCTTCGCTGACCCAGCACCTCGAAGTGCATCGCAACCAGACTACCTGCATCCTATGTCACACCACTCTCAGTCGTAGAACCGACCTGCGACGTCACATGCGTCTGAAACATAACATGCAATGGCAAAAAACGATCCAGAGGCAGCGCAGCGCGAAAAACGATTTGGACTCGTAGATTTCCTATTTCTTCGTTAACCCCTTCATCTACGCGTCCATCCCGAGCACGAGCACGTCTCTCGGTTTCATTTCACTTCTTAACTCGGAACGGAACTTTTCATCGTATCTTGTTGCTTCGCTTCTTCTCGCGTATCGTCGCGACCTTTCGTCGAAGCGAATTTTCATCCTTACCTGCAGCGAAAGGTTACAACGATCGGCAGGTGAAGGGGTTAATGTGTACGAGAGAAACATTGCTTCTCGCTCCGCCCTGATTATCCTGGCACACGATGAGTCCGGTTCATCTCCTTTCAACCGTACACCACCGTCCACAGGTATTCGAACGCTTTTAGTCAAATCCGATACTCCGAATGCTTGCGGTTGTTCAAAAGTTGAACACCGTTCAAATATTTATGGACGATAGTGTACATTTGTTACCGTGTCGTGTCAATCATTAACTTGCGGCATTTTTCCCTTGTTTCCTTCTCTCGTTCGCACACGCAGGACGTTGATTTTCTTTTCGTAATTTTATATTTCCTGCTCGCGTACGTCAAAGTTTTCTGTTCATTCGATGAGTCAGCGTTCACGCGGATCGCGCCAATGGATCAAGAGCGGTCGATCGAATCGAACGATCATCGAACACGTTCGGTCCTGGGCAGTTTTCATTTCGCGGTTACACGGCTTGTTGCATGTGTTTTGTATTTACTCGAAATTCGTGTACTACGAAATGGTAATGAAAATGTTTGTTTCGAAGAAAGTTTGCCCAGGCCTCTGTACACGCTGTGCGAACCGCGCAACGCTCGCGTACCTTTTTCTTTTTTTCCTTCTCTTTCTTTTTCTTTTCTGAACGGTGACCGAGCCTTAAACGGCCATTTCGAGAACGGTGACATGTTTCGCGCAACGCCAGTGTGTACTTTGAACTTGATCATTTCATTCGTACGTGAACATATTCAGTTTTGGCGAACGTTCGCTCGTCGTGAGAAGAAAATCGATAGTCGAGTAAGAAGCAGCCGCGCTTGATTATTCGATGCGCAACGTTATGTACGCGATCAAGCGATCAAGCGATCAAGCTTAAGCTCTGTAAGGATTCTAGTCATTACCGTACAGTAGTCCGGAGCATCGTTAGGATGTGTCCGTAATTGCTCCGGTCGTATCGATCTACAGACCGAAATCGAACCGTATTCGGTGAATCTCTGTTTCACGATGCCGTTTCAGCTCCCGGGTGACCGGCGTGCGCGCGAACGAACTTGTCTGTATCTCGGTACGTTCTTTGACGAACGGGAGCATCTCTGAAACGCGAGATAAAAGCGATTATCGATAGAAAAGCTGGAGCCGGTGTTCCAAGCATGCTGGAGCGCGAATCGTAGCGCGCGTCGAGACTCATGGATGTTCATTTATCCGACCGGGTCGGTTCAGCTCGGCTCGGCCCGGCCCGGCCCGGCCCGGCCCGGCCCGGCCCGGCTTCGTGAGAGGGTGCTCTCGTCCGAACGATCGAGCGACGATCATGATGCTCGATAGCCGCTGCTCGCCCTCCCACGCGCTCCGATCAAATGAATAATCATCGGTTTCTCCTGAAAACAGCTGGAGCATGGAACATTACACTGACTCTGTTTACACGTTTCTTGTTCACGTGTTCGATTTTTCTTTGCGAACAAAGATGGACTATCGCGAACGCTTCGGTCACTTGAGAATAATTCCTATGCTTTGTCAAACTTTGCGGTCTTATGGGGAAGATATCGCGTCCGAGTGTGGGAGGAATTCTGCAAACGCGTGTCGCACGATCCACGCTCCAAACTTCTCGTTCGGTCGAACGGCTCTCGATTTTCCGACATTTCTGATTCTGATTCGAATTCGGATTCGGATTCGGCTTCGCGTCGCGGTAGCAGCAGCGATATAAAATAGAACGGACAGTATGCCAAGCATGCCGTCGAGCTATGAAATATTCACAGTGTGGTATGTAACGATGAATTTTCTTCACAGTACTTTCAAAGTACGTTTCATTTCTGACACGAACATATCATAGGGCCGTTTAACCCCTTGCCTTGCGATAACGAGTGACACTCGTGCCACTCGTGCCACTCGTGCCACTCGTGCCACTCGTGCCACAGGTTACATGGCAAAACTGAGGAACACGAGTGTGACTCGTGGTTGCTATAAGCACTACATTCAACTGTCGCGCATTCTTTGATCTGTGCAGTCGCTAAATGTAAAGTACGCGGAAGGCCATCATTAGGAGATACGCCGCTTCGATTGCAAGCGCAACATTGGGCGCATTTTCCGAGACGCATACCACCGACGGAACATAAAAATAATCCCACACGACTGTGCAAAGTTTGCACGAGACAAAAAAAAAGGAGTGAAACAACTTGGGAATGCAAAAAATGCCAAGTTGCGTTGCACTTACCAGATTGTTTTGAGAAATATCACACCACTGAAGACTATTGAATATGGTAAGAGAGTGTATATACATACATACTATCTGTTGTAATAGACGGTATATGTTAGAATAACTGTTTAAATCCGAGAAAGACGGTGCAAACAAATATTTCCATTTATTTTCTTTAAATTTCTATGCGATAACACTGCTACCATTCAGTTCCCTTTTTTGTAACACTGTGTGCGTGCGCGTGTGCGTGAGCGTGTATCGACTTGGATGAAATGGCGTAGGCAGACCGAACGGAAGACGCGCGCCGCTCGTCCTTGCCCGGCGGCCGGCTGGCGTGCACCGCGTTCCAACGTAGATATTAAGTGGTCATCGAGTTTGACGCGCGCGGCAAGGGGTTACAGGGCCGACAATTTCAAGGTAGCCCGGATCACATGATTTTCTCGAATATCGAAAAACTCTCTCCTACGAAGCAACGAAGCCTCGAGATACAGGCATTCGCGTTCGAATACTGTACTGGGAAAGGCTGAAAAATCGGCAACGGGTGAGAAGAGGAAGCAGCCGTCTCGGATTCGTACGCGATCTCGTCAACGAGCCGAGAAAGTTTGAAAAAACTGAACGTGGAAGTTGCCGAGTAATCGAAGTTTTCTCGCTAGCTGCTTCGATGGAGCGCATAGACAGTGCCTTACACACGACTATCCAGTTTTACATTTCACATATATGTATATTCACTTTTCCAGATATTTACCAGCAGTTGAACATGTATAGGAGAGTATAAGAGAGCCGACGATTTTATTGATTTGTCCGTGTAAACATTGTCTCTGTACAGAATCGAAAGGAAAAGGCACGATCATCGATCGATCAACGGTTTCGAGTTGATTCGACGTCACGTCGCTCGTCGATATGTGTATCCCGTATGCAGATATTTTTCTACTCGTGGCTCTTGTTCTATTACTGTCTGCTCGCGCGTGCTTTTTTTCATTTCGCAATCGATACAGAGTCGCGGTATCGCCGCGTGAGCCGTGAAACGGTCAAGCATAGGTTGTTATAGCCAAGCGCGACTCGTGTCGCATCGAAGCATACACATACATATGTATAGATGTATAGATGTATAGAGGTTCGCGCGCGCGAAACTCGCGTAAACCGATCTCTCCTCCCTTTCGTTCGATGATGTATCCGACTTCACGAATCGCACCGTGCGTCGTCGTTTCTCCACCGAACCGAGCACGGTTCGATGGAGCTGTGCTCCTCTTTCCCTTCCGCCAGACTGCACGCACGGGGACTGCTCCTGAACGAGCAGCGCGCGACACGGTGAAGCGTTTCTATTTGAAAAAGTAGCTGGACAGTTTTTCTTTGCACGTTGCGTGCGTCTCGCGGCCCTTCCTTGCGAACCCCTGCTTCCGTTTACCCTTTCAGCTTCTTTTTCACGTAAAATCATCGCAATCACGCCATTCCCTGTAGGAATGCCTGCACATATGATCGCGATCGGTTGGACAAGAAATCGAACTTTTATGGATTTCATTGCGAGTTTCGTTTCCCTTGAGAAAGAGTTCGTTGTAACCGCTGCGTGTGCGTTGCTGTATCGATGCATCGCGGTGAATAATAAAATTAAGGTTTAACCAGTAAATATTAATTAAGTAAGAGGGCACGCATTACTCTGTAGAAGTTGAGCGGTAGTATCCCAAAGAAGGAAAACGATGAACGACGAGCACGAGCATAAAAGTTGACTTTGTTCGATCACGTACCGCGGCGCGTGTCGTGTGCTCGGCGCTCGGCGCTCGGTGCTCGGTGCTCGGTGCTCGGTGCAACGTACTTACCGTTCCTTTCGAAGAATTTTTCACAAAAATTGGAAAATTCGCATGGGAAGAAACTTCGTTTCCGAAGAAAAGGATACGTCTGTGCACAATACAACACTTTTAGCGGTAGAATTAAGTAGTTCTTTAGGTAGATGTTCGCTCGCGGTTGAGGATCGCACGAAGCTTCGAAGGTACGAAAGAAATGTTTTCGAGCTACTTTGTAAACGATCGATCAACGTTTCACACGTTAACTGAACGAAATTACCACGTTCCGCTCTGTTAGCGAGATGTCTTTTCGTGAACGTTGTTAATCAACAGTTAACGTGTTTCGATGATACTTTACCGTCGAGAGTGTTTATCGACGTAGCGATGTCAGGTCGAAGAATAAAACTAAATAATATGCATTTAATGAACGGAGAACGATGAGTTTGCGAATCAACGAAGAGTTTCGATTCACGGGTCAGCAGAGCAGCTTTCGCGATTTACCGATTTTCGTAAGCTCTATGATGTTCCGATCGCGTGTGTTATTTTACTCGGCAAACCATCTACCATAGATAGGATCGCGGCGGCGTCGTCGTCGTCGCGTAGTCCGAACAGCAAACTTTTCGTTTCGAAATCGCGTTACGTGTATGTACCATTAATTGTGAGCTTGTACGTGAACCTATAAGCGATATAAAAAAGCTATGCTTAAAGAATGTTATTACAGCAATGTAAATAAATCGATTTACAACGGATGCTTACAGTGTCTTGATATTTCTGACGAGGACGATACTGTTTCTTGGGGGTTATAGAGAGAGAGAGAGAGAGAGAGAGGTTCATTCGCCTAACTTGTACTTTTCAAACATCTCCGTTGATCGTTAACAGTGCAAAAAAAGTGTTCGAGGACGGAATATTCGTGCAAGCACGGCACAGGCTCCTGAGAGAAGCAAGAATTTTAGCTCGATGTCTGATTTCTGTCGAAAGTCGAAAGTCCAAAGTCCAAAGTCATTGACCTTCGCTTTTCTTTCCATGGAACTCTGTACTTTTTAGAGAAGAAGTTTGCGATTTCCCTTCAATGTATGATCTCGTTGGAAAATAAAGGCCGGCGGCGACGGCGGGCTTGAAACAATGGGAGAAAGTGATGTTGAATTAAAATGTCTTCGTCAGAATGATTAGCCTGCTCGAAACGATTGCTTCACCGCCGAACGCTTTGTTTTTTCAACAGAGAACGGAGATCCGTTGAAGGTACGAGTTGGGTAGGACGGCCTGTGTTTCGCACGGTGTATCGTGTTGTTAGTTTAGTTATAAGAGGACATCAATTTATAGCGGCAGACGCATGGATACCGGGATGGAGTATGAGAACGCCAGGATTATTCTGCGATAAATGCGGCGTACAGTTTACAACGCAGCATGCACTTCTACGGCACAATACATCGAAACACGACGAGTCGCAGACCTCTAAACCGCATTGCAGTGTTTGCCAGCGAACTTTCAAAACAAAGTGGAGTCTTGCCACTCATACCAGCAAATATCATAGATCGTAAATTCGGATCGGGTCTCGCGATTCGCCAGAGACTTGCAAAATTTCGACTTCGCGAGTGAATTCATCGGTTAAAAATGGTACAATCGATATACGAGGCGATTCGGAGAAATTCTCAAGAAACTTGCGAGCGTATTCCGGTAGAAAATATCGAATACATCCGACGCGGAGGTAGCTCTGTGAAATACCCCATTCCCTTCATCGTTCAGCTCGTCGTTCCATGGCTCGGGTTCTCGCGGTGGCTACGTCTTTGCATGTGGGTTGGGCCCGATCGATCGATCCATTCATCCCTTGATCGATCTGTACATGTAGCCGCACTGCTTGTAAAACGTCCGGAAACTTCTCTAAACGGACGTGTCCTACATCCACGAACCTGGCACAGAACCCACCGACGATCGTGCTACTTCCGTGTGTACGCGACATTTTCTTTCAAAGTTACCTGCTTGGCAAAGTCACCACCACCTTACATTTCAATGAAAGCTCGTAAGCGGTATGTGTCATTTATTTTCCTTCTTCCTCGATGCGTTCGCGTCTCGCTTGAATTGGCTGAAAGCAATGGAATCAGTTATTCCGGCTTCCGAGATCGCGAAAATCTGCTGAAAAATCGAACTACCTATAACTTGAACTCAAAACAGAATCATACGCATGTTTATGTAAAGTTATTTTATTCTTTTTAAGCGCTGAACGCATCCTTAAAGTTTCTCACATATTACGTTACACTCTGTGTAACACCGACACTATCGTGTTCTGATAGCCGTTACAATAATAACTGAAAGACAACGTCGAAACTGACACTAGGAGTGTTTGGTTAAATTACTTTATTAAATTATTTATTTAAATTCTAAACGAAACCGCCTCCACCGCATCGAGATACAAAGACGGTTTTGTGAGTACCACCGTGTTGTTTCGTATTTTTAATATCTTGCGCATTCCAGACATGCCGAGAAATATTGGCATTATAAGCCCCCTCTTAATGCAAGTACCAAGTGCAATACCGATCCGCCTTGGACCTTGTAATCTTGCGCCGTCTTTTCGTCGTTCCTGAAAAATCAACAAAATTCTTTTTGCATTTGCTTCATACCTCTTAAACGAACACACACATACCCCCAACCCCCCCATCTGTCTATCGCTATCTCCTTCCGTTTCACAAGCTTAGATTTTAAGAAACTTTAATAATGTAAGCGTAACATGTATATCGCGAAAAAAGAAAGAAAGAAAGTAACAATGAAACGTCGTGATTGATGGAACAGGAACAAGGACAACGAGACAACAATCCGAGTCAGATTCGATAAGGAGTGTAGAAAATCACTTTCCAGAGTATGTTCCGTCGACACCAAAGAAGATGAACGCTACGAGAAGATGTAAGGTCTGTGCTTCTAAGGGGCTTCGAAAGGAATCTCGTTACTATTGCGAATATTGTAACGTAGGGTTGTGCGTGACGCCGTGTTTCAAGGAATTTCATACCAATAGTACCAAATGAAATGTTTCAGAATGTAAAAGACTCTCTTTCGTAGGTAGTGAAACTTGTACAATTTTGCGATAATCACTTCTATCTTATAATTATACGTACATTTGCTTTCCAGAGAATATTAGCCGTTGTTGTTGAGGCGGTATGCCCTCCTTCTCCTCCACTCTTTCCTTGATCCTTTCTACTCTATCTGTGGGCTCAATGTCGATTTCAATCTATGAAAACAACGACATTCGTGATAACCATCAAATTTACATATTCCTATCTATTGATTAATTACATGTTAATGCAATATAGAATCCGATAAAAAGAATGCGAGGAGAAAATCAAAAGTGGAAACGTGCTTATGCAATGAGTTAAAACACAAATTGTACACTTCGATGAACCATTAGAACAGCACTCCCCTCTTGGGGATAAGTGGTGATTATTAATTTCTAGCTTTATAAAGTAGCATATACACATGTTTTTCGTAATACTTCAAAATTGTGTTTCTGATACTTTGCTTTTATCGATTTCTCGTGCTTCATACTTGTTTTTGTAATTCTCTTTTAGCACGCATTTATCCACATATATTTCGTAACAGTTCTCTCAGTTTTTCTCATAGAAGACAATGGATAGAATACATTTGATCACGGTTTCATCTGAAAATCTTAGTACATTTTGTACAGATATAACGATGTACATGTTCATAGAATCTAGAATACTATCTAACGACTATATGTTATTTCGTTAAATAATTTGAACATCTTGAGAACTAAACAAATGCAACCATACATCCGGCCTATTTGCAAAATCTGCCCGACACAAAAGAGCGATACTTCCCAGCTTTTGCAACAGATATTCTTCATATATACGCTCATACGCAAATAAATAAATATAATACACTTTTCTGCATGTGTCGTACGCAAAGGGAATTATTCGCCTCTGTGGGACACGATCCGATGATATTCTTTGAGAACATGGAACTCTATGTGCTTTGTTATTATATTCATTGTTTGAGAAGCTATTATTTTTAACCATTAACTGTCATATGGTAACCTTTATCCTCATTTGTTTTTTGGAGAATGGCTTCCTAGTTGCTCTCCATGGACTGATGTTTCTGAAACAGCTTGTCGAAGATCGTAATTTGGGTTACGGTACTATAAAAAATAAGCGTTTCCATTTCTGATCTTCAGTTTTTAAATACAAAGAAATACAAGCGTCCGTCACAGAAAGAAACTATAATTTTCAACGGTAGAAGAAACGTCAAGCTTTGCATTCTTTGATGACAACGCGCCGTCACTCGTTGAGGTTATAATATACTTTTACAATTTCTTTCCAATTTTCGCAGCGCGTACGATGGAACATATTTTCACATATTACATCGTTTTGAGTCGATGTAAAATTTCTAAAATTACTATCGCGATTACTTGCCTCCTTCCCCGTGAGAGTCTGAAACAAAGTTAACATATACTTACAAGAACTAGTTAGAGAATATAGTGGTACGTTTTATGCTTTTACCTTGACTTTGATCAGCATTTTCTATCCGGAAGATGTATTTCGTTAATTACTGTACGAGAACTGGTTAAAAACTACGGACACGCTGCTATAGCTTATGCGGCTCTTTGAACTTCGAATAAAAAATCTGTTTTTGGAGTATAGTCGGCTAAAACTCGCTACAGTTCCATCTGGCGGCCAATCATGAACTCCCTACATCCGTAATTACTTTTCAAATCGTAGAATATATTCCATATGGATTTTTGAATATTTCAAGTAGAATCATTGATATGCTTTACGTATTTAAGTACACCGTTGTTCAGAATGCTCGTCAGCCTCACACCTGCCACCCAAGAAACGCTATGAAAGACGGCATTCCCATCTATGATGCGAAGTTCTGTGGAGCGGACAACAGCGTCACTGAGAGCAAGCGGCGCCATCTCACAGAGGACCCCGGAATTAATTACCGGCATTCTGAATGGCGCCATCTCTGACAAATGCCCGGAACTAAATAGCGAGATTCCAAGTGGCGCCATGTAGCGACAGGACCCGATTGTTTACAGAAAAATCCGCTCAGGCGCGCCCCGTTGATGTTCAGTTCCAGATCCTGGCAGAAGATGGCGCCACTCGAAACGCCGGGTTAATTCCGAGGTCCTGTCAGAGATGGCGCCACTTGAACCTCGCATCGCAGATGGGAACGCCGTCCGCAGCGTCTGTCAGGACGCAGGAATGGGGTTGACAAGCATGGTGTTTGGCGGTATTTACTTATAAAAAATTTTACTGGGCCCAGTGTTACGTTATTTCCGAATTTCCCTATGCTTGAATACATTTAGAATTAGGTGACCTAAGCACATGTATCGACTTATGTAAATATAATTTATTTATAACCATAGCATAAGGGTTTTAGTCAAGATTATTCATAGTGTTACGTAGCAGTACATGTTTTGTCTGAAAGTAGTTTATCGGTACGGAGTAGGAAGTAATTTTTTTTTACAAAATATGAACATGTAAATAAAGACTTAAAACCTAAGCAGTCACATCTTCAATTTCTCTTCCTGAGCTATGAGTTGGTTCTTTATTTTCTGTAATAGTTCCTTTTTAACGGAGTCCGGTACCAGTGTTCTAGCTTTGGTCGTGACCATAGAGAGCAGCTTGTCGTAAGTAATCTCATGACCGTGTTCCTTTATCAAATCCTTGCAGATTAGCTTCACTTGATCTCTCCAACCGCATTCGACCAGCCGGCGACGCAACAACTCTTTCAGCCTAGTACAAAATACATGATACGATGAAATACGGTTAAAAGAGAATGAAATAGAATTTAGTGAATTCATAGGGAAGCAATTGTGGATGTTAGCAGTCCTAAAGCTTTTGTCAATACCATTACCGGAGAAAAGACAAAATTGTTTCAAAAAGGTTATGAACTACATATAATTAAATCTGTGCGGCGAGAACGCTATTAAATCTCAATATTATTACCACAGCGAATACAAATGCAAAAAAGGAAGAAGCTACTGATCTTGGCAGTCTGAGACTCATTAGATCCGAGTATTTTTATTGTGGAACACGCGATCACGAAATGGTGAATTTCCCAACTAGATATCAGTCTTAATGTTCAATTACGAGGCGTAATAATGAAATACATATGATTATAAATTCTGATGCAAAGAGGACACTTGCCCGTCACGGTCACCGACCATAACCAGCCTTTGATGCGGAGCAGTCTTCATGAAGAATCGTAACACCAATCACCAGTCGACGGAGTATCTACTTATGTATATCTTTCTACAATTTCGTTTTCAAAAACGGTCGCCGCAACACTCTTGACACGAATAGGTTATGTTGTGTTTTGTTCTTCAGATCCTATTTATATAACCTAACCTTGTTTCACTTCCCACGCCGAACACAGGATAACCAAACATGATCGAGGATTACGAGTGCCGTTTGAACTGATTTTTCCTTAACAAAAACTTATCAGTTGTTGCTCGTTGATCGATATTGCTCTATGCGTATGAAATAGTTTTCGTTGGTAAGTAAATTATAAGATTTATAAGGAATAAAAGTGTTCTATCATTGAAAAGTGTTTTGAGATCGCGTTAATGCAACTCATGATCCAGAGACCGGCTGTTATGGTCATTCCGTTGAGTTTGCTTGTATTTGTATCTTCTTTGATAATTGAAAGTTCATGCAGATTGTATTTTTGAATAATTTTAGAGAATGGCATCAGCATTGGGAGTAGTCAATTACATTTTGTGCAGAAGAATCACAGCTGTGTCTAGAGCAGCGCATACAACAGTTTTTCTTTGTCTTAATAAGGAACCTGGTTTTTCACAAAATGCATCGTATTGTACGAAACAGTCTATCGCTAAATCCGCTACGATCAACCAGCATAACAAAGTACAAGTTGGATTTGCAGAAGTAGGTAAATTTCATGTGCTTGCACAAAATTGTATAAATCGGAAGTTCATGTTTTTCTGAACATTGATTTTATTCTCTTTCAGTTAAAGAGAATACAAAATCTATTGGATATCTAGGTGTAATAATAGGTGGCTTAGGAATCGTGGCTTATATGTTTTATGTACTTTACATCGAAGTGATTTCCAAAAACAGTCCAAATGGTATTTACAGCGACGCTCTGGAACGTTGTAAACAACACTCCAAGGTGATAGACGCTCTTGGGCAACCTATAAAAGCGTACGGAGAAGAGAGCAGACGTGGGAGGAGAACTCACATGAGGTAACATAGATTACGTGTGTTTTGCATCCGCATTTACATTTCTATCTATGGTTAATACGCATAATGCAATGTCGCAGTCACGCAAGATTTGTAAAGGATGGTGCGGAGCGTATGAGAATGAAATTTTATATGCAAGGAATAAGGAGACGTGGAACGGTAACTTTGGAAGTACAGAAAGTAAGTAATATTCTAAATTGTATACCGAGTTTAATTGTAGGAGCGATTAATAGATCATATTTGATTGCAGAACAAGTCCGGCGATTATGAATACAGATACCTGTATGTGATCGTGGACGACGTAATGAGAACCGTTATTGAAATAGAAGACAACAGGAACCAGCATAACGGGTACAGTGATGAGACCGCTCTCGAGTTAAGTTAATATATTAAAAGTTGAAAATAGTATATCTGATATGTACAGTCCGTAGACTGTCGCGCTTGTAGCTGATTATTTGCAGGAACATATATTTTGAACTCAGTTTTGTAGAATGTGTATCGAATAAAGCGATGATGCTCGAAGAAAAGCGTATCATACTTATTCGTTATAAATGGACTGTGACGTATCTATGAGCAGGCGAACGCTCAACGCATATGAGAATTTATAGAAGAATACTAGGGAGAAAAAGGAATCGAGAGACGAAGCGTATGCATTAAAAAATGGACGAAAAATTGCTGACGGCCAAGTTTCGTTCTAAGAGACGATCGATGGTTTTTACCAGCATCACGATCCGTCGCATAATCTCATTCGCATTAAGCCCGAGCTCTAGCTCAGATTCTTGTTGGTGTTCCGTCATGCGAGTTTCCAGTAAACGCCTACGCATAAGATATTTTCGCGTATGTTACAATTTGTTCGGATGAAACGCATGAGCAATGAGATTCCTTTTTAGAGACGATGATCCTGAAATGGATGTAGCGTTTGAAAATTCGTGGAAGGGAAGCCGATTCGTACGACATCGCGTTCTCGCTAACGAGTGACAAGTTCAAACGAAGCGAGTCAGTTTCCCAGTTGAAAGAAAGGATTGTGTCGCTTAAGTTGCTATCTTACATTTATTAAATACATTGGTTCTCTTAAGCGGTCCGTTTAGCTGCAGTTTGAATTGAACTGTACCGGTAACCGGATAAGATTGTATGAGATCAAAGGGATTTCTTGAAGCATCTTCTCGTATCGGTGATCGAACTGAAAGGGAACGCAGTCTGAAGAGGCGTGTCGAAGATAAGTTGAAATTGCGAGAAAGAAGCCTGCACGCATCGGCTGAACGGTAAATTGCGGTAAAATTGTTTCTCTCAGGATGATGGTCGGACGAAGTACGAAAGGAAAGCGTGTCGCAGTCCGCAAGCAGATGCACCGTGGTCGGCGATAGGCCGGCTAAAAATTAGCCGAGGGTTGCGGGGAGGTCGTGTCGTTTGCAAGATTCTCAATGCCAGCCGAGTCTCTTGTCCGACAGTCGGTGAGGTACTCGTGAGGCGGACAGACAGAGCGGCGTGGGGCGGCGCGGTTGCGACGGTACGCAACGCAACGCAACGCAACGCAACGCAACGCAACGCGACGCGATGCGTTCTCGCTTCGAATGCTTCGTGATATCATCATCGGTGGTCGCTTGTAAATTGTCAGCGCGTCGTTACAGACGCTCCGTTGCTTCTGCTCCGTTCAACCTTCCGGTCATCGAAACGCTTACCGAAGATTTCGCACACGAGAAAAAGTGATATCGAACCAGTCTCTATGTTACATTGAACGTTCTCAAACTTTTCCATTGCTCTTCCGCCGCGAACCACATGCACGATAAACCCAGTGGTAAGAACGAGTGAAGAGCGACACGAGTTTGCACGGACGGTAAAATTACACTTTTCTTTCACCGCGCGT
The DNA here is from genome assembly GCA_916610135.2 of Macropis europaea. Taxonomy (NCBI): domain Eukaryota; kingdom Metazoa; phylum Arthropoda; class Insecta; order Hymenoptera; family Melittidae; genus Macropis; species Macropis europaea. Next base: position 198,320 of record OU744348.1, read on the forward strand.
GCGCGCGCGCGCGCGGAATCGATGCTGGTGATCGATCCAGACGCCCTTGATCGAAAAATTGCCGCGGGATTCAGGTTTCCTTTGAACGGAGCAACGCCATTCTCGGGCAACAGCGTTCTACGAAATATCCAGGCTGATCCGAGAGAAGCTGGACGAATTTGCTAGCTCATGATTCCACGGGTACATGCGTAAAATATAGAGGTTTCCGCTCATTTTCGACCTTCTCTTAGGTCAGTCCAGAGATATCAGCGACTCTGTGCCGTCCGACAAAAGCTGATTGGCCAACGCGTTGAGAATATTCCGAAGAAATGAGCTTGAAGCAAAACGAAATGCAGGCTGATCGGGCACGCGAAGTGTAAAATAATCGTTGGAAACATTGCGAAGTAACTGTTCTCTTATTTACGGCGTGTTGTGCGCATCGAACGAAATGGGCAAGTGTTGCTCGTGCTTTTCGAGATTCAGAGCAGTCTTTAAACCGGAAACGGTCACCGACAGCCCTCTGAAACCAGTCTGCGGCAAACCCGAGTGTCTTCCACGGCCACCTGCTACGCCAAATTCTGGTAAGTTTCATGTCGAGTCAACAACCTCGGGTATCAGAATGTCAAAACAAATGTTCCGTTCACAGGAATTGAACTCATCTATTTTTTCTTCCGAGTATACATTCTTTGTACACAGAGACAGAGAGCGTTCGACCATTGAAAAAACGGATACCACTACGAGTCGATTCGCAGATAAATCAAAACGATTCACAGCGTGGAGCGAAATTCGTTCGTCGATCGGCGTTTCACCGTTTCGTTTTCGGATGTTCGAGACGAAGGAAAATTCGCTGCTCGATATCGTTGCCGTATGCTCTCTTTTGTTACGGAAGATCGTCCGGTACGCGATACGCGCTACATCGTATGTAGTTGCAAGAAAAAACTGGACATGCGAATTGCTTCGAGCGGTGTACGGATTCATCCGATGCGTGCTCCCCCCCGAGTGAAAATCTGAAAGACGTCGAATACCGTGAGACGATGTTCGAAGGGAGTCGTTGCTAGCCCGAAAGCGTGTGTCATCCGCGTCGGTCGCTACGAATTGTTGTGAAATGCAGGCGATAGCGTGTCCCGGTAGAAATGATCGGTAATGCCATTATTCTTGATAGACAGGAACGTCTTTGATTTGACTCGAGTACGGCTGACCCATAGTTGAAAGGGGTTAAATGGCTGTTGGTTGAGTAAATGACACGACGAACGAACGAGCCTGGCGCGTGTCTGTTCCTATTTATATACATATGTATATGTGTATAGGAAATTGCATAGGGCGAACCTCGCGAGAGAATGAGAAACAGTGAACGTTATCGGAAGGAAATTGTCGCGAGGCGAAGAATCGGAGAGCAGTCGATTTCGACCAGCATCCTCTCGAGCGTTTGGTAGCGCGATCGTTTCGGTTGCAGAGCGACAGACCTATTTTAAGAGAGAACGCGCAGCTGCGCTGGCTGGCAGCGTTCGAACGTTCGATGGGTTCGCAAACGCGTGTCCAATCGTCGGCTTTTCAAAAGTCCTTCAAGGCGATGATGTCATCGGTTGATCATGCACATGTGTCGCTTCATCGAGTTCCTCGCGAATGATCGTAAGCACGGAAAATGTTTGAAAGACTTTGCTGCCGTCAAAGTTGATTCGTTTCTTCGACAACACGGTGCTTCGCGACAATTCGTTCGAACGAGTTAAGTTTCCTCTGCAGGTACAATTTGCTCGGAAAATTTACGAGATGCCGGAGGAAATGTTGTTTGACCGACGAGTTCCGTCAAACTCGGCAAGCAAACAGGAATCCTGCTAATAACGCGAGGCTGTTTAAGCTCGATGGTAGTTCGGCAATGAAAATAAACTTGGGCTGCGGGCCGGATGGAAAGGCTGAAACTTTTGGCTTTTCTTTCGCGGACTGAAATCGTTCCGAAGCGTCCGGCTGCACGGAGATTCGATGTCTCTGTTCGGAACTGTTCGCTTTCCGATTGTCGCCGCCTAGCAAATTTCCGGCTATCGAGTTACGTTGAACGCGTTCGTTAGGGGTAGTTTTCTCGATACCGCGGCGATTCGTGTCACCAAGGAAAAAAAGACACCGATCATCTGGCACGCGTAGGAGCGGTTGGAACGAAAGCGCGCGACACTGGAGTCGGTGGATTTCACGGCCTCGAGGCGTGAGCATTGCCAGCCGTCGCGTCGCGGCGTCGTGAATGAAAGTCAAGTTACGCAACCGGCGCGGCCGCGCCGCGCAAACGTGACGTCACCTACGCTTACGCACGCTCCTATCGTAAACTCTTATCCGAGCCTTCTCCAAAATCCGATCAAACGAGATTTTCCTGCGATCCGTTGCAAACCTTCTGCGCGGTCCATTGTCTTTCAACCTTTCGATCCGACCGACAACCTTTCTTCGTAGGTGCATGTACTTACTTACGTTGTACCTACGAGTTAGGACCAAACGCAGCAGCCACCTTCTGCAGATCTGTTAAGAAATACGCGCATGCACATTTCCTGGAGGATTCCTGAAGAATCAGTATGTTTCGGAGAAAGATCATATCGAGTTGCAAAATAGTTGTTGTCACCCGGATAGCCGGTCGAAGAGGAAATGAACCGGATCGCTGACTGCGTACGGATGCCGCGTCGAACTAAAAATGAACGCGAACGCAACTGTGTGCGCGCGCGCGCGCGCGCGTTCATGATGTTTGGATCGACGCGCAAGAAAACGAGCTCCTCGTGACGGTGTAAATGATAACGATGATAGTTTTGGAAAGCGATGGAGAACGATCCACGCGCAACAAATTTTCCTCGATTTTCCACGGACATCGAAGGTTTCAGAGTTTGTCGATCGCTTGGGGAATATTTTCCGAGTTCGAGATCGCTCCCGACTTCTCGGTTCCATGAATTTTGAAAGCGAGCCTGCGGGCGAGCGACGAAGGGCATATCCGGAAGCAGAGTTTTTCTCGTGATTTTCTCCGATCGAGCATCATGGTGGAAACGAAACGGAACGGAACGGAACGGAACGGAAAGGGTAGCGTGGTCGACCGAAGACGAGCAGCGGGTAACGAGTAGGACTCGATGAACGCGCTAGCAACGCGATTAATCAGCGGACAAGCATCTTCGAAGCGTTCCGTGTTCGTTCGAAACGCGGGACCGGAGGTAGCAACAATGCCACGCACCGACAGGAATGCTAATTTCATACGGCCGTGTCACGCGAAAAAAGTGCAGCAGAACGATACAGTATATTTACGGGCGTAGCTGCATGAAGCTTTGTAAAAGGCGTCGGACGGACAGGCCTTCGCGAAATTCTTCACGCTGCAAACGTTCCTCGCATGCACGCCGATTCCTAGCCCTTTCCAGCGCCAAAATCGCGTTTCGCTTCGATATTGTCCGCTTCTGCCGTATCGCGCGTCGAAACGATCGAAGAACGTCTTCTCGCAAACCCATGGCAGAGATAAGGGCACCGATGACACGACTTTACGAGGAAACGGAAAAACGAATACACGAGCTGCGCGCACGAGCATACGGAGACGACCTTCTTATGATTATGATCGCAGCACTTCGATGTTTCCCATTTGAACTCGTCCGATGCGCGCCTGCCGGGTGTGTCCGCCGTTCGCGGCGATAAGGGAGGGAATAAATTGTCTGAAAGGTGAAGCAGCTGTTATCGAGTCGGTAAGAGAGCGGTCGAGATTCATCGAGCGAGACAGGGAAACGAACGAGGAAGATTCATCGATTTCCGACGGTGTCTCCGCGATCGAAGCGATTCCAATGCCCCGCCGGATCGGTTACCAGTGAATATCGATTGACCCCGTTATATCCGTGAAAACGGCCACGGCAAGCCAATCATGGAACGAACATCGTGGCAAAGGATCGCGTTAAGTACGTACGCATGTACTTGAGTGGTTGGTACGCGCGGTTCGATTGTTCGGTGCGCACGCTATTTCGGTGAGTCGGAGAATTATGACGCCTATACGCATTGTTTTTGATTAAAAATAACGACCAGTCAGCCGGCTCTATATTTACAGGCACGCTCGAGCGCTCTAGAATCCAGATTATCCGTAACAGTTGATGACGTGCGCTCGCGCGCTCCCACCTTCCCTCCCCCCTGCCATCCCTGCTTTCTTCTTCGAAACATCTCAACAACAGCTGCATCGCAACACGTTTTGTCATACGGAATTACGTACACCCGATCTAGCGTGAGCCAACTGGATCGCGCATACAGATCGACCGATCGTTTCACCCGTTCACGCCCTATCGATGTCCTTTTCATTCTGGAATAGAATCGCTTCCATCGTCGAGTCAGTCCTCGTCGCGAGCGGTACCCCTGTTTCGGGGCAAGAATCAACATTTTATGCGGTAACTAGCGAAACGTCATGCTACCGATCACCGTGATCGGACGATTCGACCAGCGCGCCGTTTCGCCTTCGGAAACGGGATTATGGCCGAAGGTGGATCGGTATCCTTCGATCGCTGTCGAAACGATGCGGCGGTCGTTGCGATCGAAAGCTCGTCTCTCGTTTCTCGTTGCTCCCCGTCGCCCCGGAGCCGATGCATCGTCCCGCGAAGACGACTTGTTAGACCGCGCACGGTCGTCGCGTCGCTCCGTTCACCGTCCTTTTCGCCTCGCTCTCGGGTCTGTATTAAAACCGAAGATTCCGTCGAACGATCGAATCGCTCCCTGCTGTCGCGCTCGATATCCTGTCTGACCTTCGACTTCGGATCGGGTGGTTTTCGGTCCGATGCATCTCGGACCCGGAAGGTCCGAACGTACCGTGATTATTGCTCCGAAGTAGATTCGGGTGAACGCGGTAAGGGAAAGACGGAGACACGGTTCTTTTGGTCGTCCAAAAGGAGACCCGTAACGGAGTTGCTGGGAGGAAACTTTATTTCCGGGGCTTTGCGAGAACGAATCCTTGGATGGTCGTGATTCTCTCGGCGATCTCCATCGAATCGCGTTCCCTCCGGTCAAGTTGCGAACAAGAAGTCGCGAGTAATTGGTCCGATCGACCGGTCGCGTATGGAAATCGATCGATTATCGTTCCCATGATCGACAACCGTGTCGGCGATTCGACGCAGAAGCCGTTCGTGCTACCGGATCGGCGATTCTCGGTTCGTTTCGTCGGCCACGTTCACCGAGATTCGAGCTACGCGGTCGGATCCGTTTCGATTTCGAATTCGATCGAATCGGCCCTTTTACAGAGACAATTAGCAACGATGCGATTGCGAATCGGTTACGAGAAATAATTGACAGAATGAAAAGTGGGTGACTCCTACCGAGTCATCGATGACACCATGTATGGCAGCGGTGCTCGCCGTGCAGAAAAGACCTTGAAGGTTCTCCTAGAATGCAGCAACCCACCCGACGCCTTGACGTCGCGTTCGGACGCGCTTCCTCTTCTTCTCGGCGAGGAGAGAGAGAGAGAGAGAGAGAGAGAGAGAGAGAGAGAGATCGATCACTGATGTCAGTGATTTCACGGAACTCCTGCGAAACGCGAAAGACCTCGCCGAGAACAGCCTCGATGGATTCAGTCTTCCGTTCGTTTTCGAGCTCGAGGGACGAGCTCGCTTTTCCGAATCCTAGAAGGATGTTTTATAGATTCTACGATCGCTACCGGCCGTTCAACGATCGCCGGTTAAGACCGTTCCCCTTCCGATTTTACTGTGAGTGCTCGCCATCTTTCTCGACTTTACGAGGCTTCATCTTGTCCTGCTCCCGCCCTCCGGACGTTCCGCGTTCCGCGTTCCGCGTTCGAGCCTATTTCGTCGGCCAGTCCCTTGCACCCTGCTAGATTCGACGGCCCGCATTTCTCTCCAGTTTTATCTGAAAAGAAGTCAAGTCGTTCAGAGCCTCGGGGATCCTTGGAAAACCTCCGTAGAATTCGACTCGGGACAAGTGCGCGCGGACTCTTTTATGTTGGATCGTTCGAGGATCGTATCTGGCAGGCTGCCACGCGTGCAGATTTAGCAAACATAATGTTTTCGAATCAGAATGAACGTGTGAAAACGGATGAGCGTTTGATCCGAAGCGGAACATGTCGGACGACCGTCGACCGTCGACCGTCGACCGATGACGATCGGATTTCATTTTGAGGAGTTCGAGATGAAAGAAAAGCGTGACAGAGCGGTCGGAGGTTTGAAACGGTTTGCAAGCCGTGGTCCGGTTTCGTTCAGATTCAAACGTTTTCGGAGTTGGAACGCGTCTCGATTCTCGGTAGGCTTTCGCGGTATGTAGAAGATTTTCTGCTTGCACGATTTTAATGCTCCCTGCTCGAGGTTGTTCATTGTTCGCGGTACGCAAAGCGAAGGGAGAATTCGCCGAAGACCGCAGGAAGCAGTTACGTATGTAATTTCATTGGGCTCGTCCGTTCTGAGAGGCCTGAGTACCCTGTTGGGGAAAATATCCTTGCTCCGGTCGAGCACCACCTCGAAACGATCGACCGAATGAATAAAGTCCGTAACATTATCATAAGATTTGATTCGATGTTCATAGGGGAGGATTTCGGCGTGCCCGTTTTAACGATCTTGGACGTGGACCCCTGCATAGAGGAAAATGGAAGGAATCACAGGACGTCGAGATACGAGTCGATGACCGGTCAGGATGGGGAGCGGAAGCTGGTCGCGAGGCGAGGGCAGGAGTTTTACCTGCAGTTGACTCTGTCCAGGGACTACGATCCCGATATCGATGGCATATCGCTGGTCTTCACGGTGGACGAAGTGGAGAAGCCACAGTACGGTCACGGGACCCTGGTCGCAACACCGGTTCTCTATCCGGGGGAGGTTTCCGAGGGGTCATGGCAGGCCACCATCGACGCCATCTTACCCAATTTCCTTCGATTAAAGGCAAGCCCATTCCGTTCCGATTCCCCGCTCGCTCGTGCGCGCTCGCGACGACTCGTCGATGATTCGTTGAATTTTCAGATCGTTCCCTCCGCGAACGCGATAATAGGCAGATGGAGAATGGACGTCGACACCAAGAACAAGAACTTGGACGGAGCTGTGAGCTTCACGATGAAGCAGCCGTTTTACCTGATCTTCAATCCCTGGTGCGAAGGTAAAGAGATTCGAGCGGAGCAGGAGGAGGAGGAGGAGGAGGAGGAGGAGGAGGAGGAGGAGGAGGCGGTTCGGTGCGCGCGAATAACTTTTCGTCGATTCGTTAGAGGACACGGTGTACATGGAGGACGAGGAACAGCGACAGGAGTACGTGATGGCCGAGGATGGGCTGATATGGCGCGGAAGTTACAATCGTCTCAGACCAACGGTTTGGAAGTACTCTCAGTTTGAGAGGGACATATTGGATTGTGCTCTGCATTTGATGATTCGGGTGGGAAAAGTTCGAATCTCCGGAAGGAACGACCCCGTCGTCGTATCTCGCATCCTGTCCGCGGCCGTGAGTACTCCTAAGGCCTTGTTCATTCCACGCTCGATGCTGTATCCGTCGTAAGCGATACATACCTACGCAAAAGCTTTCGCTTCTTCGGCTTTTCGAGTGACGGAATGTTTGAACGTTTCGCGCGGTCAGGTGAATTCTCCGGACGACAACGGGGCGGTTATGGGGAATTGGTCGGACGACTTCGGGGGTGGTACGCCACCGACCAAGTGGCTCGGTTCTCAGAAAATCCTTCAGCAGTACTACAAGACGAAGAAACCGGTGAAATACGGACAGTGCTGGGTGTTTTCGGGGGTGTTGGCTACCGTTTGCCGCACCCTGGGACTTCCTTGCCGCGTCGTAACCACCTATGCGAGCGCGCACGATACCCAGAGCAGCCTGACCGTCGATTACTTCGTCGACGCCGAAGGAAAGGTGATGGAGGAGCTGAACAGCGATTCCGTATGGTGAGTGAGAGTCGAATCGAATCGAATCGAATCGAATCGAATCGAATGCGCGGCAGGAGGCAGGGAACATCCATCCGGTGGCATCGTCTCGGACAGAGTCGGCCGTTCCTGCTATTTACCGGAGTAACTTTGCAGGAACTTCCACGTGTGGAACGAAGTCTGGATGAAGAGACTCGACTTGTCGGAGGAGTGTTCGGGTTGGCAAGCGATCGATGCGACTCCTCAGGAGCTCAGCGAAGACGCGTATCGTTGCGGGCCGGCTTCCGTAGCCGCTGTGAAGAAAGGAGAAGTGCTTCGCCCGTACGACAACGCTTTCCTCTTCGCCGAGGTGAACGCCGACAAAGTGTACTGGAGGTACAACGGACCGACGCAGCCTTTGAAGTTGATTCGAAAGGACGTTTACGAGTGAGTTCTTCGGAATTTTTCGTGGAAATTTCGTATCGACGCGAGCGTACCCCGTTCTCCTCTGCTTTTCAGAATCGGCCAGTTCATCAGCACGAAAGCGGTCGGCAGATGGGCGAGAGAAGACATCACCCTCGACTACAAGTACCCGGAGAGTAAGTCGCGCGATTCTTTGAGCCGGTAAAGTATTCTACGAACTGACAATGTGAGATCCTTCCGGGCGGTCTCGAGCTGTTCAAGCGATTTTCGGAGGACGGCGCGAGTCAGCCGATAACGTTGCTTTGCCTTTGCACAGAATCGGACGAGGAACGGGCTGCCATGTTGAAGGCGCTGCGTCAAAGCCAATCGTTGTTCAGTCGATACTATCTGAACGAGGAGTTCAACGATATCATGTTCCACTTTGAACTCCGCGATGACATCGTAATCGGACAACCATTCAGGTATCGTTCGAACGTGTACCGTTGTTCCATCGCGCGACACGATCGAGCCGCTGCCGCCGCGGCGCGTTCGTCGAACGGCCGGACGGCCGAACAGCCGAACAGTGCCGGGACATCACCGTGTACCGCGTTTTTGCAGCGTCGTCTTGGTGATCAAGAACAGAAGCAGCTACAGCGAGTACCGCGTTTCCGTGATTCTTCGAGTGGAGACGGTTCTGTACACGGGCCGAGTCGGCGATCCGGTGAAAAGATTGAACATCGATCGATCGGTTAAACCGGGAGTCCTCGAGGAGGTCCGTATGGACGTTTCCTGGGACGAATACGGACCGCGATTGTTGAATCAGTGTGCCTTCAACATCGCTTGTTTGGCCACTGTCAGGGATACGAATTACGAGTATTTTGCGCAAGATGACTTCCGGGTAAGGAAGCCCGACATTAAAATCATGGTACGTATTTCCCGTAACCGGATCCGTTGGCTGCTTCGTGAAACGCACCGATCCCTGGAACCGTTCCTTCCGTTACCAAAGTTCGCGTCGATGCGATCTCCGGTTGTCAATTTCGGACTTTGAACACGCTCCAGGCTCGATCTCGTTGCACGAAGCGTCACAGCGTGCGGTCGCGGAACGATAAAACGCGCTCGTCAACCTATCGACTGTTTCTTCCCAGTTGGAGAACGATCCCGTGGTCGGCGAGACGCTGAACGCGAGGGCCAAGTTCAAAAATCCCTTACCCATTCCGCTGAAAAAGTGCAGATTCCTGATCGAAGGGCCCGGATTGGAGGAACAGTTGAAATTGAAGCTGACCGAGGCCGTGGAGGTGGACGGCGACGCGGAGTGTGCGTTCTCCATGGTGCCGAAATTCGAAGGCCGTGCCACCATCGCCGCGAAATTTTATTCCAAAGAATTGGAGGACGTCGATGGGTTTATTAATTTCATGGTGAAGTCGGGAAAAGTTTCTTCGAACGGCGAATAAGCTGGCCAAAGGCAACGCTGGTTCAACTCCGTTGGAATTGTTCGCGTGCTCGAACGCGCCCGACCCCTGTCGGAACCCCGCTCGATTTTCCTGATCGTTTCGGTGGTGCGTGCGATACCGTTACCCAAACTGGCCGGATCTCGTACACGTATTTCGACTCGTTGGTAACACCGTATCAACGGTGTTCGCGGCACGGCCGCACGAGTCCTCGGCGCTCGCACGGCCGATCATGCTTTCTCCGTGTCTTTGCTATTTATTTCTCTTACTTTGTATACAATAAAGGTAGTTAGCTGTAGCGTGCCCTTCCGTTCGAACGACCAGCTGCCTCCACGCGGAAGATCGGAAGTTTCGAACGAGTTTCGTGCAGTCAGTGTCGAAGCTTTTTTCCGATGTCAGCCGAGCCGAGCCGACGAATGGAGTCGTTCAGAGAAAATGCAAAGGACGAACGGGATGCCGGTCCGGAACGAGACCGAGCGTTGCCAAATTTTAGTAACCGGAGTTCTACCGGCTGGCCGCGCGATATCGATCGACCGAGTTCTCATGAACTATGCGATTATTCGGGATAAGGAAAGGACGATTCGAGAGCGGATCGAAAAAGAAGAAAAGAGAAAGGAGAGAGACGAGCCGAGCAGGATGATGAACCTTCAGGACGGCACGCATGACGCACGACGGTGACGCGGGCCATGTATCACCATCCGGGAAATTAATGTTGAAATACAGTGGACGATGAATGGCCGCGATAGCGGGAGTCAGGGAACGCGAGTTTCGAAAAAACGAATCATTCATCCGGATAGATACTTTCAGCTTTCCTATTCATGATTTCCAAAACGGATTCGCTGTCCGCGAAACCAGCAGGTTTTCCTTCCGTCCGTCCGTCCGTCCGTCCGTGCAGATCGAGTTCAAGTTCAATCGCATATATACGTATATTCTGATGGGTTACAGAATTGAACAGCGGTACATGCGGTCGAACGTTTGAAAATACTCGTTCGACGGTTGCGAAGAATATCGGGTAGCTGCAGGGTCACGCGGATTTCTATTCGTACCATCGTTGGCAGCGACGGCGAGGTGAACCCTCGAAGGCACGGTATCGGCCGACTCCGTTGCCGTCGTGTTTTCGGTTCTCCGATACGGCTGGCTATAAGGTCGACGAAACATCAACGAGCATTCGACGGTAGCTGTGCGCGAAGAAGCCAGACAGGAGAAAGAGAGAGAGAGAGAGAGAGAGGGAGACAGGCGGGTGTTGCGAGATCGCTGGTCCGAATGGTAGAAGCTGGCGAAAACGTGTAGCTATTAAGAGGGAGAAAGAGGGGATCGACGAAAGGTCGATTCAGAGACGATCGAGACTCGGAGAAGCAGCCTGTAACGAGCTTACGCTCGATTTATTATGGTGGGATCGAAGAGCGCGAGGGGGGTCCGGTGGTATGCACGGTTCCTAGCTGGGAATCACTTAGAGACAAGGTAATATTTTCATAGCGGATCTCGTCCCGATCGAGGGAATAAAGGAGAGGAGGACGCAGCGATAAGCTGGTAGCAAGTGAAGACGAATACGAGGATCGTAAAAGGGAGAAGAAAAATGGTAAAGGAAAGGTCAGAGTCGGTTGCTGCTGCTGCGGAGGAGGAGGAGGAGGAGGACGAGGAGGAGGAGGAGGAGGAGAAGGAAGAGGAAGAGGAAGAGGGATGGATGTAGGGGGGGAGAACGATACGGAGAAGATAGCAGTGAGATATGTCTAAATACATAACCGTGACACGTGATGGACGTGTTGCGGCCCCTGTCTACAGGGGTCTCGAAGAAGCCTACGGGGCCCGTACCGATCTCCATTTCGATCCACGGGATTCTGGACTCGGCACCCTGCTACGCGCTATGCATCAACACCCAAGATCCATCCCATTATACCTCATCAAAATAACAAACACGCCTTCCATGCTAAACCAACATTCTTTTGTTCCCATCGAATCCCGGGATCCATCAGAATCGCCGCGAACGGTGCGTCACTGACGCGTATATGTTTTCGTGCAGCCGGTTGCCATAGGGGGTCCCCGTCCAGCCTCGCAACGATCCGACCAGATATTCTGAAATATCGCTCGATGACGGGAGGTCCGGCGCGTACCCGGCCTTTCCTCCAAAAAATTCGGATTCTCCGGTTTCGAGTTTTCCCCGGATCCTCCTCCGATGTCCCGATTTCTTCGACGATTTCTTTCCGAGCAGCCGTTACACGCTTTCCGATCGATCTCCGTCTGCGATCGGGATCGGCATCGGCATCGGCATCGGCATCGGCATCGGCATCGTCTTCGCGTCGCGGAACGCGCTTTGCTCGATCCAGTCCCGATCCTCCGGCAGACAAGCTCTTTCGTCAAAGATTCACGAACGCGCGAGAATTCCACGGTAAAGTTTCATGTTTCGACGAGAGTCGCGAAAGAAAAATGCACGGACATGAAAGTTATCGCGGCGGAACAGCTTTTTCTGGTTTCAGGAAACTCGGATTCTCGCGCGGCGCGGACACTTTTCGACCCCTGACGCTTCTCTCGGTTGGACGAGCCGCGTCCAGATGGCGGCACGAGGTTATATTTCGCTTCGGCGACCCTTGGCCGCTCGAAACGGACTCGGTCGCCGATCGAGTCGGCGAGCGATGTTCGAGCGTGCGAGAAGGTGGGTGAGAGAGAGAGAGGGAGAGGGAGGGGATCGACCGCGCGCGATATCGGAAGAAGGAAAGAGAGCGACGGATCGGCACGATCGAGCTCGATACCGCGCGATAGCCGAATCTCGTTTCGTCCACGAACCGCTGGCGCCGCGCCGATATCGGCTCGCAATGGTCTCGAGAAAAAAGAAAACGATACGCACAGGGTGGCGATCGAGCAGGAACGAACGAATCGCGGGAAGCAAAAGTCTCATCCGATTTGCCGAGGCGCTCGTCGTCGTTCGCCGGTTTCACGCGAATCGTGGAACGTCAGCCGGGAAAACCAGTTGGCGGTAACAGTCTCTCGAAACGGTTACGGTCTTTCCTTTTACGCGCCCGCGGTCCTTCGTTTCCGGCGATTCCTCCTCCGCGCTCGCGGAACGAGCTCCTCGCGCCGAAACGATGATTGAAAGACGGTGCACGGTGTTTCGCGCGAGCTCCTTTCTTCGGCTCCCCCTTTCCAGGTCGGATCGGAGTCGGTTTCGAGCGCGCGTCGATGAATGGACTCGTGACATCCCTCGACGCGCCCCGTCGCGTCGGTTTGCTCGCCGGTTTACCCCCGCGTGTTTGCTCTAGGATTCCCTGCTCGGTCACGCTTTGTCCAAACAAGGGGCGAATGAGTGTGTAACGACGAGAAGAAAGCAAATCCATCGCGGGGGTCCGTCTCGATGTTCGGAAGCGGAACGAAGAAAGGGAGGGAGGGTAAGGAATATTTTGCCGGTGACCGTCCGAACGCGCTTCGTCGCGCGTCTCCCGAGCGAGCGCGGATTCGACGAGTCGACGTCGTGGCTGGTTCGAGGCTGCGCGCGAAACCTCTCATCGGATTCGAATCTGATTCGCTTCGGGTGCGAACGGTCGTTCGGGAGCGCGCGAGGGAGGTACGGCTGCGACGTGTTTGCCGAAGGATTTGTCCGACAGGAGCGAGCGTGGCGGCCGCTCCTCCGTGGCGTATCTCGAAGCAAGGGTGTCGCGAGCGCAGGCTACCTATCGCAGGATGGATCCGATGTCGACTCGGCGGAGGAGCAGGGTCGAAAGAAAGGGGCTCGGAGAATGGCTCGTCCAGCTTATTACGCATGCACCCCGACCCTCCTCGCCTCGTCCTCGTCCACGTCCGCGTCCACCGAAAGGGACGCGCGTGCAGCAGCTCGCACGAGCGACCTTCGCTCCTCCGATACGAGAACGCGGACGATGCTCCATCGACCCACGGCCAGCTTCTCCGCCGAATTTCATCGTACGTCGCGTCGACGGAGGTAGCTTCGGGGATCCGGAGAGCTTTGGATTTTCTTCTCCGAGCCGCGTCCGCTTTGCGGCGCGCTTCAGACGGGACGGCTGAATTTCGCCCGGACGAAGTCGGTGAAGACGTCCGAAAGTTGATTCGAAATCGTTCGAAATCGTTGGAAAGATTTCATAATTTCTCGGCTCGATTCGATGGGGAGTCCGCGAAGCGATCGTCGTGTTCGCGTCCGTCGTGCGCTCCGATTCGCGCCTCGGACACCCGTTCGATGCCACGCGCTCGAACCACGCGCATCAGGATCTCGACGCCTTCCGAACTCGACCGCTTCAGAAAACGATTCTTTGTGACGATTTTGCACGCGCAAAGTCACGAAGAGCCCTCGGCAGTGGCAACGGCGCGAAAACGAAAGCTTTGTTCGGATGGGAACGCGTTGGGGTGGGCGAAGAAAGAAAGGAAGAACGAAAGAAATGAGGGGGGGGGGGGGGGGGCAGAAAAAAGAGGAAAGTGAAAAGAGGAAAGAGAAAAGAGACGATCCGTCAGAGCGAAAATAGCGCTCGTTAGGGTGGCTAAATGGCCGAGAAGCGGATTCGGCCGTTTGAAGAAATCGCGGGTTGCAGGTATTTATCCCGACAAAAAGCAAAGGACAAAGAAGCGAGTCGGATCGTTTCGGAGCGGAATGGTCCGAATCGCGTGTCAACGTTTAGCGGTCGGCGGTTGGCGGTCGACGGTTAGCGGAAGCGAGCTCGTTCGATGGTTTCGCAAGGAGGAGAAGGTGCCCTCGGGAGAATTCGCGGCCATTCCGCCGGCCATCTTCGATCGGCCGTTATTACGCGGCATTGTGTCGGCTCTGTTCCGCTCGAAACGGCGAGGAAGCATTTGGCGAACGCGAACCGACGCGTTTTCCGACACAATAGGCACCCGGCTGAGTGATACCGGTAGCCGGGCGTCCGATCGAACCGCAACGACGCGGATTCGTCGAACCGATCCGGTCGCGCTCCGGGCGTCTCAGCCGATCGGTCGCCACGCCCGCGATTCGTTTCCTTTCGTTTCGTTTCGTTTCGTTTCGTTTTGCAGCCGCTCCGCCACCGGCGAAGCCTCTTCCCCCGCTTCGGGGTCCGCGCGAGTGCTTCTCCTTCCGGCTGGCGAGCACCGTTTCAAGGAGGCAGCCCGTAGAACGGATGGTCGCGCGGTTCATCGTAATGGTGCTCGCGAACGCGAAATCCTGTCGCGCGTTAACGCCGGATACGGCGGAGGTCGGTTATCTTTTTGTCGGACGGTTCGAGCGAAGGAGGAAGCGGTGTTCGATGGGAAAAAGGGCGGGTGCGTTTAGCGGGAGCGGTCCCTCGGGAGAGATCGCGGCTTCGTACGGCCGAGTTGACATCGAAATCCAGTGACGTATCTAATTGGGAGCAGTTTAACGGCGAGGGCGGATCGGTCGGGATAAGCCGTAAGCCGGCGAAGCCGCTGCGCGAGATCACCCTGGGCTTATAACTGCCGGGGAGTCTTCTTCGGACCTCTCTTTTCCGACCACCCTCCTGCACCGAACTCGTACGCGCGTATACCTACCGAGACCGTTCTCCGCCCCACCCCGAGCGGCGGCGCGGCGGCCCGCTCCCTCCGCCGCCTTTCGAGCAGACCGTTGCCTCCCTCCCCCAGATGCTACCCTCGCCTATCTAACAGAGAATCCGGCGTAAATAATGCCGATTATCCCCCCGGCAATTGTTTTATCGACCGAGCTGTCCCGCTCCAACGGCGATCTCGAAAGAGGGTGCCTCGCCTCCGACACCGCCCGCGCCACCCTCCTCTTCCTCCGCCTCCCACACCGCTGACCTTGCACGGATTTACGAGTCGCTTCGCGGAGGGTGAAGACTCGCAAAGTAAATTCCTACCATCTCCCTCTCCCCCTCCCCGCCCTCCCCCTCCCCCTCGCTCCTCCTCTAGCCTCACGTTTTCGTCCGGTCCGGGGAAATCGAGAAAAATTTCACCGCGCCGAATCATCGTCCGGAACCGTTCGTCCGAAGAAGGCCCGCGTCCTCGAAAACGATTTCGCGGCAGCTGTCCCGCGTTTCCGCTATCCTCGCGGATACGACGAAGCACGAAATAAACCGTGAACGTTCGCGAGTTCGAACGGATTCGTCCCGGTGGCGAACGCATTTTGTCGGAGCTGCCGGGGGAACGGCGGAGGGAAGGTGAATGGAAGCGGAAGAAAGGTCGAAGGGACGAGGGGATAATGAGGAGGATGAAGAGAGCAGCGGCATAATTCGCGCTCAAATATTGCCGGGCGAGATGTTGGGGAGGAAGAGAGAGTGAATGGGAAAAGGGCGGGAGAGAGTAGCTGTTTCTGGGTAATTTCATAATTAGCGGGGGGCAAAAAGCGAACGGCTGCGAGTTCCATTAAGCCGCGAAGGAAGCGGAGGAGAAGCCGATATCGAGCTGAAACTATTAAACGAGAGCCCTCCGAAAATTATAAACGCGCTCGTTAGCCGCGCGATATCTGCGCGGATGAGTTACGACGCGATGCTTTTTAATCGATTCCATTACGATAAACAGACGGAGAGAGAGAGAGAGAGGGAGCGATGGGGGGAGGGCGAAGAGAGGGAAAGGCAGTTCCTCGCGAGGGAGAACGTCTTCGAGAGATTGGCAGAATCGAGTCGCACGCGGGCTACGACCGCATCGGTGACTTTACACTATCCGGGTTCGTACGCTTCGTTTTGCGGCCGCTCAGCAGCTCAGCCGCTCGTAAGATCCATTCTTTCCGAGGTTCGACGGACGGAAGCGAAGCCTGCGAGAACGATGCTTATTCATTTCGGTTGTCGTTAACGCCCCACCGATCGTCATCGAAGAATAATCATTTTCCCCAATTCGCACCGTTCTACGACCGCAACCGCGAGCACGATGGTTCCTTTCGAAGCGTTTCGGCGATTCTCCTCTCCTTCGAAGACCATGCAACGTTGGCGTCGCGTCGAGTCGGCCATTCGACGGTATTCGTTCGGAGCCGAACGCACCGACCGTTCGATCGAAAATCTTTGGCTATGGGTACGTAACAACATTGGAAGATGGCCGGCCGCGGTTCTTTCGAAACGAAAGCATCGCTCTCCTGCTTTTGATCGGCGTAACATCGCGCAAGAGCGAACCGGCGTTCGATGCGCCATTTACGTCCGTTCCCCCTCCGCCTGCTCTCCCTCGCGGTCCTAATGACCAAATAAGTCTGGACAATTAAAAAAGTAATTTCGATCGGGGGGTCCCCGAGCGGCAATTCGGTGGCGCGCAAGCACAGGCCCGCGGGCCGTTCGCGGCGAGGGGTGAAAACCTGGGGAAAAATTGCTCCTGCCCCGACCGAGGAGAAAGCGAAGAGAACGGTCGGTTTTCGCTCTCGAAACTTTACGGTCGGCCCTTTCCGAGGAAATCTGCCTCCCTCGAAGCATCCTGCGCGATTCATGATCCACGCCCTCCTTCGACCTCGATCGCCTCATTTTCCCCGATCGCCGCAGGAATTTACCGTTTCCCCTGAACGCATCGTGCGGAGGAACGACCTCCCGCCCGTTCGGATTCTCTCGGAACGGTGTCCGGATCGATCGCTCCTGACAACGAGACTCGCGAGTTGAATTTTCGTAGCGGAGCACGGGAAGTCCGAGGAACGGCCGGCCGCGAGTCGACGAACGCGTGCCGTTCGCTCGGGCGTCGCGACGCGTTCTCCGAAAGCATCGGCGTTGCAGCGGCCGCTCCGGCGGGAACGGAATCGATTCTTCGTCCCGCGCCGGTATACGAGGGCATCGAATCGAAAGGGTGAGCTTTCGCGAGAGCTCGGGCGAAGAAAAAACGAGCGATCAGAATTTTCCCGGGGGCCTCCGAGGATACAGCTATTTATTTATGCGCGTATTAGTATTTATGTGGGTGCGTAGCTCCGGGCCGTGGCACCCCGTGGCTCTCAGGCGTGGACGCTTCAACCGGTATTTGTTATTCTAATGTCGCATTATATATTTGTTTGGGGGCGTGGGCGAGCAGCTCGAAGTGTGAAACACGTTGTAACGCGTACCCGGTCCTCCTGGAATTCCATCCTGACAACAGGATGCCAGCGGATAACGTCGCGCGCGTCGCCTCTCGTGAAAAGCTTTTTCTCGTCGATTCCACGTGATTTCACGAACGACAGCTTTTTCCCGTTACAGTTGCGGCCCCCGCGCCCCCGCGCCCCCGCGCCGCCGCCTCCCGACAATTTATTCCTCTTATAATCCGCCGCTGATCTCCTCATCGGTTCTCGTCGAACGATCTTTCGCAATGCCGTGAAACGCCACGAAAATGGAACAGCATCCGCCGGCGCGCCTTCTCATCTTCGACGTGGGAATGTCCCGCTTCGGAGCGATCGCCTCGACCTTGCCATCGGTAGGTACAGCCGATATAACGCTCGCTTCTTCGCGTCTCTCTGGCCGCGTCCGATCGATACGGGCATGTCGATCGCAGCCTGCGCCGCAACGCGTCTCCGCGAACGGATCGTACGGTTACGGCTCTCTCATTATTCCTAATACCGAGCGATTCGCTCGCTATAAACACGATAATTTTCAATCACGAATGATACGATGCGCAATCAAATGCGATTCCGCAACGAAGCGTTGTTTCTTGAGGCGCGTCGTCCGTCGCTTCGCGGAGGAGACGACCGTGATCGTTCCTGGTAGCCGGAGATCGTTTCGCGATCGCTCTTGGCAGCGAGAGGGTTCGGAAGCGATCGATTCGACCCCGAGGCTGGCGGCCGCGAATCTTTGCGAATCCTTGCGAATAATTGCGTGGCGCGCGGATAGAGGAGCTTTCCGTCGCGAACGCGTACCCGCCTGCTTCACGGAGCTCTCCGGCCGCGGCCTTTCGGTCGACCAGCAAGCGCAAATAAAATACTAATTAACAAATGATACGATTTATCAATGATAAGAGATCGCGGCGCAGGAATTCGAGAAGGAATGGCACACCGCTGGCTGGTGGAAACTGGTTTCCACGACGTCACCGACGCGGCTGCGTATGGCCGACGGACGCACGCACGCACGCACGCACGCACGCACGCACGCACGCACACGCGGACGGACGCGCCTCCGTGAACCGAGATAACCATCTTGTAAACTTTAATACCATGCTATGTTTAACGCGATCGCCGAGCCAGCCGGTAGACGATTTCGAATGGAAACAGCGTCGCATATACCCACCGCGCGCGTACCATGCCAGAGACCGCTGACCATACCGATTCCCGTGCTGCTGGATCCGTTTCCCTCGCTTCCTCGTCACCGTCCATGGCCCACGGAAAGCGTTCGTCTCTATCGCGCGTACGCAACGTAGCTGCGCTCCGTACGAGTACGACGCGTCCACGGGCGGTAAATTACGCGCCGCGCCGCGCGTTCCGAAATGCGTAGCACGGAAATGGTAGGCGATGCGAGGATGCGTATAAATCTTCGGTGGGTTCATCGGTGATTACAGAAAGACATGGAATATCGCCCGTTTCGCTCCGAGCCGCCGCGAAACCGAGTACCCACCATGGCCTCGACGTTCAAAAGCTCCGGTCGGAAGATGCTGCGAGCTCGCGCGAACGAGGTCGGTTTCGCTCGAACCGAGACGCGGCGCCGCCGCCTTTCTTTCCCGAAACGGTTCGACGACGTAGCCGGCCGTTCGCGGATGCGGATCGCAGCGGGGATCGTTTGCGACGCGGCTGCGTTTGCCTTTGAGAACGGGAACGTGAGCCGCCGACCGCGGTGTCGTCCCGCGTACGAACGAATGACATTGTTAGGCGCTGGCCGTGATTTCGGTCGATTCGCGTTCGACGACCGGGAACGCGAGTCGACGGGCTCTCCCTGTCTCTTTAACGGGGCGCAATCGCGCGAAACGGGTAGGAACGAAGAGGTTGGTCGCGCGACGACGATCGCGACGAGCCTTTCGACGCCGCTACCGAGCAAACGCGTGGCGATCGAGGTGGCCGTGGATCGTGGATCCGAGAGAAGATCGCATCCGTCGTTATTTGCCGCTCATCGAAATTTCACCCCCCGTCCTTCGTCGTTGATTTGTCGAGCTATCGTCACCAGCTGCGTACAAAGAGCGGAACGTGCACGCGATCCGCGCGTGCATGGACGAATCTCGGAAGCCGGAGGATCTTCGTCGAGAGAGACGAGCCGCGTTTCGCCCGGCGACTCACCACCGCGCGCCGTCTCGATGAAGACGGTGGATTGTCCGTCAAGATTGTCCGGCGGTGGTTGATTCGTTGGCAAGGGCGAGGTTCGGAAGGGGGCGCGCGGCGCTCCACTCGAGAAACACATTTTTAGCAGGAACGGCAAAGCGCGGCGGGGAAAAAGGATTCCGGTGTGGCGAGCGATGGATCGAGGCGGCTAAAGTGGACACCGTAGACGGAGTGTAAACGAAAAACGTCTGACGGCACGAGCTGGTCGAGTGGCGTCTGGAGAGGGTAAGCGGAGCGCACAGTTTCTACGTAATAATAACAAGAAGATTGGCGTTCGCGGCGGCGGCGGCGGCGGCGGCGGCGATAACGAGCAGACGATGTCGAGGGTGGAGCTGCGGAGCAGGAAGGATGAAGAGGAGGAGGCGGAAGAGAGGGAAAATGATGAGAAGAGGCCGAGATCGGCGCGGCGCGGCTCTGTGAACTCCGGGGTTACGGGGTCTCGAGAGCGTTGAAGAGCGTTGAAGAGCGTTGAAGAGCGTCACGGCGCCAGCGCTCCTTCTCGTTCTCCTCGAGGCAGCGTGGAAAACGTAAACGTTTCTGGGTGAACGCGGCTCGGTGGAAAAGAGCGAGTCGCGAGGACGAACGCGCGCGGGGTCGCGCCGTATGAGCCCGGCAGCTCGGACAAGATTCGTCGAGGGACGAGGATTATTCGAATGCGAACGGGCACGACTCGCGGAGGAACGATCGGTTCGCGCGAGTTCCGATCGCGGGCCACGCGAAGCGTATATACCAAAGTACTTATACACGTGACGCGGCCACATGCCGCGCGCGACGCGTTCCTCCTCCGCCCTCCTTTTTCCCTCGAACAACGAACCATCGGCCATGTTGCAATGCGTGGGCCCGAAACCAGCGACTCGTTGGGACGGGCGAAACGCATCTTAAAAAGTATACCGAAGACACGCCTGTGCGTTGGAAACGTTTCATTCGGGACCGTTCGAAGCGATTCCTTCTTCGCCGTGCTCGCTCGCTCGCTACGCGTGCTCAGCTGCATCGCGAAACAGGTACACGACGGATGCGCAGGGCGATGCCGGTGGAAGTGCAAACATTTTATCCGCAGATTCTGCGGCCGATTCGCGAAACAAAATCTCGTGCCGATACATGTTTCCGTTTCAATGATCATCGAAGATCGGATAAAAGTCTCAGGCTGTGCACAGTTCGGACGCGGTGATCGCGCGGTTCGTCCGTCCGGCACGGCGTCGTTCGAGTACCCTCGTATCCGCGACGACACCGTGTCTTCGCGATAACCTTCGCATCGAAATTGCGACGCGGGTGAGATTTATGCCGATGCGCGAACGTGGCGCTCATGCTTCCCGGGTGACGATCAAGACTCGGACGCCCGGTCGATGCGACATTTTGCGCTCGATCCATTCGTATCAGCTGCACGGAGAAAGAAAGGAAGGAAAGAAAAAGACATTCGAGCGGAGGAGGGAGAAGGTGCGCGTGCACCGTTGGAGCGCGCGCAGCAGGCCCTGCGCTCTCCATGAATAACCCATGTCGCGGAGAATCATGCTCGGCCTTGCGAGTGTCTTCGCTCGGTGGTTGAAGGGGTCGGCGAAACGTTTCCTCGTTCGAATTCGGATGGAAGCTCGCGTCCGTTCGCGATCGCATCCGGGGCAAGGGCGTAGATTTTCGAATGACGGCTCGACGGCGATCATCGCGTCGCGTCGCGTCGCGTCGCGTCGAGAATCAGTTTCGCCACCGAATTCGAGCGTGCGGCGTGGGTGGGCCACCGACTTTGCCCGCTGCCTTCCATCTTCCTCCACCGGCACCAACGCTGACCACGGCCGGCTGCCGATGCGCTCCCTTTCTCTCTCTCTCTCTCTCTCTCTCTCTCTCTCTCTCTATTCGGATGATGAATGAGCTTCGTGTAGCTGTTCGTTGCACGTCGCGGCTCTCCGCACCCATCTCGTTCGTCCGCCCTTCTCTTCCCTTCCCTCCGTCGCTCTTTTCCCTCCGCACCCTCGTCCTGTTCCTTTTTCCTGCATCCCCGTGTCCCCTGTCCGCCCCCCTTCCTCTTACTTTTCCTTTTCCCTCCTATCCGACTCGTCCGATCCGCGTATCGGTCCGCCGCGCGGTTGCCTTCGATGCGTTTCCTTTTCGGATCGTTTCGAGAATTTTCACTCTGCGCGAACCCTTCGCTGTTTCCCTCGAATGACGCGTTTAACGCGCGACCGCTACCTCGGGTCAGAGGCGAGACGCCGGGACGCGGCTCGTGCTCGGGCGTAAGTCGCTCGCAGCATTCGTGCAAACTGTTTCATTCGTAGGTAATTTCACCGAATGCCGAGGCAAGCGATTTTTATCCCTCAGCCACCGAGAATGTTACGAGCAATTGAGTGCACGGTCCTCGGACGTGCGAGAAAGGTCGATAAATATCCAGGGTTGACCGATCGCGCTTCGTTCTCCCTGGAGCAGCGCAAACGATCAACGAGCGTAATTTGAAGAAATCATCGGTCCTCCATCGCGCGAACTTCGGTGATCCAGCGCGAGGCGATCGAACGCGGGCCGACGAAGGGCCGCGGGTGAAGCGGAATCGAACGAGAACGGAAGCGCGGTTGCGCGGTTGCGCGGTTGCGCGGTTCCGCTGTGACGCGAACCGCAGGTAGGCGCGTCTCCGTTGCGACTAGATTTTGCTCCGCTCGGAATCGGTTAAGTGGGTATACAGTCGTAGGCCGTTAAATGGCGAGTTTCACGACGGGTGACGAATTTGAAAAGCGACGGTGACACCTCGGAGCATCCGCAACCGTCTTAAAAACATTCGAATGCCAAAGCGAACGGGGGGTCCCTGCGGTTCGGGAACACCGACTCCTCGAGCATCTTTTCAGCTACCTGAAGAGGAGGAAGAAGAAGTGGCCGGGAGAGGAAAGGGGAGAGATAGACATAGAGGTAGAGATAGAGACAGAGACAGAGGTAGAGGTAGAGGTAGATATAGAGATAGAGAGATATATATAGAGAGCGCGAGAGAGAGAGAGAGAGAGAGAGAGAGAGAGGGAGAGACAGAGGGTGCAGGAGCAGCAGAGAGACGGGTCTTCATATTTTATACGGGATGGGATCCTTTATGCGGTCGACTACGGGGGCACCCAGCGTGTCGAATAGAATTCAGGAGGCCGGTACACGATAGGTATTTTGACATGGCCGAGAAATTAGTATAATAAAGGGGGGCTAGGTAGACCGGCTAAGTGCCTAAACACACGTCGTAAATCTCCCCTCGCTCCGTGCTCTCAACTCCGACCAATGCGGTAAAACGCGTACTCCTGCCTCTTAAATCCTGCACCTCCCGACGTTTGATCGATCGAGATACCGATCGCGGTTGCTTCCAACGGTCTTCATCGCGTTTCGCTCCCTTCCGCCGCTTTATCGCCGCTGCTCCGTATTTCCTCTTCACCCTGTCTTCTCCTCCCTTCCAGCTCCATCTTTCGAACGATCGGACCGTTCGCGAACCGTGACGTTACGCCCATCGACGCGCAACGATGCAACCCTCCGAATAAGATATCGGACTCGCGTCGAGGGACATCGGATCCCGTCCCGAGACGACGCCGCCTGATCGCGGTCGACGAACGCACGGTGGAGCGATGCGAGCACGGAGGACCCGCCGAAGCCGTCGCATCGGATCCGAAAATTTATGAAATTCGGCAGAAATTCGGCGGAAAGTCGGCCCGCGCGTTCCGGTATTTTGACCGGACGTTTTCGTAGAAAATCCGAAAGAACGGACGCGCGTAGGGTGGCCAACGATAAGATTTTTACGCAGGCACGCGTGGCGGAGCTTGAATGAATTCTCAAGGTGAGCGATCTCGACGCGAGATTCCACCTGGAAAGTCGACCCGGCACGGAATACGCCTCTATTAGCAGCCGGTGTAGATACGTATGCATACGTACGTGAGCACATCGCGACGCCAGGGCCAACGCCAGTGGCGTAATCGCCGTCGAAACTCCCTCCGGACGGTCTTCCGAATACCATTCTCGCCTTGACCACGCAACGTCGCATCAAGGGCGATCGCTTCCGTCGCGTTCGATGAATCGTGGATCTTCGGTGGATCGAGCGGAAGCGCGACAGCTCCTCCGTACCGTTCGCGCTGAACGCACGAAACCGAAAGCGAAACAGAAACTGCGAGAGATCGCCGTGCATCCGATCGCAAGCAGGTATGTTCGCGCCGCGGTAACCGATGCGGACGGCGGTCGATCGCGGAGGTGGGAAAATCGGGTACGGTCTCGAACGTCGATACGGACGCATCGAAACGATCGTTGCGGAGCGGCGGAGATTCGAAGGAAGCAAAACTCGCAAAAGTCGTGAGGACGATCGATGTTTGCGATCTGTTTCTGGAATTTACGCGGTAGGCAAGGAGCATCAGGTGCACACGTTCGACCGTACGGATAGGTGGAGAGACCCGCTCGAAAATCCGTAGAGACCGAGTCATCGAGCGTGTTTTTCGTAGCTTAGGAAACGGAGCGGTTTCAGCAGAGGCGAAAATTTCGGGAGGACGGGAGGGGCCGGCCGGAAGTCGGTTCGAAAAGGCACCGCGCGCGCGCGCGCGCGCGCGTCCACGCCAGTGCATGGACGGCACGGCCGTGGTACTTACATGCGGAGACAGGCGTAGGAACGCGGTGGTGCGCGAGGGGTCGATCGATCTCTCTTTCGCCGCGCGGTCCGAGATAGCGGATAGCGGATAGCGTAATCGCGCGGTAGTGGTGGAACGGTAGCGATGGTGGTGGTAGCGATGGTCGCGGCCGTGCCGCGAGGCGGCGGGGGGCGTGGCGGGCCCGGCCGCGGCCCGCCCTCCGGAGGAACGGCCGCGTATCGAGGGACGGTAGTTGGCAGGCGTCACGTGACCCAGGGGGCCTCGCGCGCCGCGACGCCGGCCGGGCGAAGGGGGCGTCGCCCGGGCCGTGCCGTCGGCGCGCGGCGCGCGGCGTGCGGTGCGGACGGTGCGCGGCGGTGGGGCGAACGGTGCGCGCGTGGGAGGAGGAGCGGTGAGCCAGTGGAGTCCGGGAAGTCGAGCAGCGCAGACGCGTTCTCGTTCTGCGCGGCGTCGAGAGAGCAGCATCTTCTCACGATTCGATCGTCGTCTGCGAGCCACTCGCGCGAGTACTCGGCGGCTCCGTTGCCTCCTCGATCGATCCGCGCGTTCCGCATCGCTCCGAAAACACCGCTGCTCGGCCGACCAACGACGCGTCTCGTCTCCGCTCCTCTCGTCTCGTCTCGTCTCGTCTCGTCGCGAGTGACGGTGGTGATTCGGGTACGCTTGCGGGCTCACGGGAGCGAAGCCGAGTGATAAGGTTGGACAGCGGAAAGAAAGAACGAAGGAAAGAGAGAAAGAAAGAAAGAAAGAAAGAAGGAAGGATAGAAAGACAGACGGAAAAGGTGTAGGAAGGAAGGGAAAGGAGAAGGAATAGGAATCAAAGTGTCGTTGTGATGCCTGCGAAGGGGGAAAGGGGAAAAGCGACGGACTTCAGCATCGCGGCCATCATGGCGCCCAGGGGTCCGTCCTTCGGGCATTACCACCTGCAGGGCATCGGCAACGCCGCCGCCGCTGCCGCAGCCGCAGCCGCTGCCGCCGCCGCCGCCGCCGCCGCGGCCGCAGCTACCGCCAACACCACGTTGGAATGTCCCGCTGCCAAAGGATTCGTCGCCGGATCCGCGCTCGATCACAGTGAGTACTTCCTATTTTCTCGCCTTGTCGCGTTCCGCGGGCATCTTGACCGCAGCTCCCCAGCCGCTGCTCCGAAGAAAGCGTGCGTCGTTTATGGTTCACGGAAGGAGCCGTGTTATCGGTTTTCACCGTTCTCCGCGACTCACGGATCGTTTCGCGCCTTCAACCCTCGCGGGAACGTGTTCAGCGATTATTCGTTAAGTCGAGACGTATCCCAGTTTTGCAAGGCCCATGTATTTAGAAATTGATCCTGAAAGAAGTTAGCGGTGCCGACGATTCGTTGGATCGAAAGGGCGTAAGAAAGTCGTGAGTCGGACAAACCGGTGGGCGTCGACGCGCGTTGCGAACGTCGGTGCGAAAGATCGTCAGGAAGAAAAGAGTTGAGCCTTATTTGAGTTTATCGTCCGCCAATTTGTAATGGAACCTTCGTTATTCGTCCCTCAACGCGATACGTATTTTCGTCGTCCGTTCGGCGGCCTATCCGGTACCGTTCTATTCTTCGAGCACTCGCGAAATCGCTGATCGCGCAGAGTTCCGAGTCTCGGAAGAAATCGTGGCGACGTCGCGTCGAACCGCTTCCGCGACGTCGACGTCGTTGACTGGCCCGGCGGAAGCGGAAAGGACATCGTTCGACGATGCAGGCATGAAATTTGCAGCGGCTAAGACAGCGTTCGCTGTCATCGAGCGATCCACCGGTCGCGTATTTGCCGAAAGACGGTTGAACGGTTTCTTCGTTGACCGTCGATCGGTCCGCCCGGCGGGCCAGCGAGCCGGTCGTGTCGACGAGCGCCGCGCGCTTCCGACGGCTCGCGCACCGAGATACCGTTTCTGACGTTGATTCTCGGTACCGCGATGCAACGCGATGCAACGCGATGCAACGCGATGTTTCCGTACGAAGGATTCGCCGATCGGCGGGGGAGCCGGTGGGCCCCGATCGTTGGGACGCGGACGCCGCTCGACCGTTCGTTGCCCGAAGCGACTCGCGAGGCGAGCAAGAAGCACCGCGCATCGAGCGCCGTTTAAAGATAGGCACGAGGGTTTATTTCGCCGCTAACAGGTAAAATTTAAGGGCGATCCGTTGTTGGCAACAATTAGTCGCTTTATTTTCGGTGCTCCGGTTTCGTTCGCCGATCATCGGCCCGAGCCGAGGCTCTCGGTGCTATTTTCGCCCGCCGAATGGATCGCGAATTCGTAATTAAACGCGCACCGACCACTCAACGCCCGATCTAATGGATCTCGAGTATCGCTCCGAGCGAAAGTTCTGTCAGCCCGAGCGGAATAAAGGGAACGATCGTCGGAGGCGCGCAGCGGCTGCTTCCGAGGAAAGCGCGTCTCGTCGGCTCCGCAACGTTGTTTCGCGCGAACGCAAACACGCGAGACGATTTTGCGTTCAACCACGCCGTGCATCGTCTCGATTTCGTCGCGGAAATTTTTGAATAGGTGCGCCGCGATCGGTCGGAAACGCGCGTATGCACCGTGCGTCTCCGTCGAAGGTCAGGGCGATCTCCCGACCGCGAATCGGGTTCGCCGTCCGGAACAGGCGATCGCGTGACTTTTCTAGAAGAGAGGAGAAACGCGGATCGTCGGTGTTTTCGCGTCGACCCGGCGAGCTGCTCCAGTGGCAATCCGGAGATTCTTGATCGTTCCCCGGGATCGAGATTATTCGTGCCGGAACCATGAAACTGCGATCGCGATCGGATTCACGGGATCTCCGTTGCCGCGCGGCCTCCGATCGCGTTTCTCGGCGATGCCGGCGCGGGTGCATACCGCTCGCGTGGTTCGTGCCGGGGACGCGGCAGGAAATCGGCATCGTTGCGGATCGAGGATCGAGGATCGGACGAGCGGGTACATCGATCGAATCCGCGCGGAAGGTCGGTGAATTTGATCTCCCGGCGTGATGATCCGTCGGCGTAGGTACCTGGTTGCTTGCTTTCCGGCAAAGTCGGTCGGGATGCAGGATCGTGGAAAGGAGCATGGGAACCGGTGTAACGCGATCGTTATTCGGCCGGATCCTTTTGAGCAACGTCCTTCGAACGGCTGGGTGGTGACAGGATTCTGGGTGGTCGGCCGTCGGTCGTGGCAAAAGGAAGCTGACGTCGGTGGCTCGGTCATATTTCTTCTTGCCTCAAGATCATGGAACGCGGGACCACCTCTCGCCGCACCACGGACGGGCTTTTAACTCCTTCCGTCGTTCGTTCGCAAAGCTTCCGGTAAGGCATTCGTCCTCACGCGTCCCCTTTTGTCAGATTTCGATCCCCTTTCGGACACTCGAACCCGTCCGCCTCGTCGCCGCCGCTCCCCTGCTCTCCC
This sequence comes from Macropis europaea, assembly GCA_916610135.2. Taxonomy (NCBI): domain Eukaryota; kingdom Metazoa; phylum Arthropoda; class Insecta; order Hymenoptera; family Melittidae; genus Macropis; species Macropis europaea. The sequence goes on from OU744348.1 coordinate 226,029, forward strand.
GCTCTCGCGCTCTCTCGCTCTCTCGCTCTCTCGCTCTTCCTTTTTTTTCCTCGCGACGTTTCCACTCTGCGGAAGATCGGAGGCCGTTCGCCATCCGATCAGCCGGCTTTCCTTCCATTCGTCCGGACTGATTTATTCGGGCGGAATCGGGCGCGCCGCGTCCGGAGCTCGCGCGCATCGAACTTGTACGCGATGCGATGCGATGCGATGCGATGCGATGCGATGCGATGCGATGCGATGCGATGCGATGCGAGGCGAGGCTCGCCGCCGATTTCGTCTCAGCCGGCTCGTCGGTTTCGCGCACCGTCGACGAATGCTCGATGTTTGTTTCGCGAGAGAGCGTTCGCGACCAACGGCAGGGGCGGACGAACGAAACGCGTCGCGTGTCGTTATTATACAGGAGGTACGAGGTTATTAACGCACGCACTTCCTACCACGAAACACGGTGAGCTTATTCGTACGCGTTCGTTGCCGTGTGCGACCATTCCATCGCAACGGGGTGAACGATTTCGACTATTCGTCTCGATCGAAAAACTGCCGGGCGCGTTCCGTGTCCGTGGCGGGTAAACGGCTGCACCCCGGCCATTGATTTTGCCGTTTGCGAGTCGACGGAGCCGGAGAACTCGCTGCTCTTCCGATGTCGGTGAAGCTGGCACGGAAGCACGGAAGCACGGAAGCACGGAAACACGGCGCGCACCGTCTCGGAGGTCGAGCGTCCGAATCGTTGGCATCGTCGTTGCGGCGAGAGGAGGTTGAAACGAAAGCCGGGCGTGCCGGGCAGCGCCGCCCACCCGGCCGCGCGCGCGAAGATTCGGAGCGGAGCGCGCGGAGATGAATCGAGGAGCGAGGACGATCAGGAGTTTCGATGCGGAGCGATTTCAGCCAGTTCCGTCGCGCGGTCGAGATCGTGTCGCCTTGGCGGGAAGCGGTTTAAAGGAAAGAGGGAATTTTGGCGAGGCGATGGTTTCGTTGGTCGACGAAAAGGAAGGCAAGGTGATTCGAGAAGGATCGCGTGCGTGCCTGGCTGGTTGCGTGCACTCGCATCTGCGTGCATGTACGCACTGCTCGCACACGCACAGGCGCACACAACTTTATTACCCTCCTTTTTCACCGTGTCCGGGTAACAATAACGCGTCCCCGAAAGCGAATTCGCCAGGGTCCCTCTTCCTCTTCTTCCGTTGCTCGCCCGTCTTTCACGTGTGCGTGCAACTCGAAATTCCACAATTTCCTTATTGAGCCATCGAGCGGGAGACTGGTTTTGTGAAACGCTTCGAAACAGTCGGCCGAGCATCGAGGAAAGCCTGCTGTTCAAATTAACACCTCAACGTGCGTGCGAGTTGCGTGCGAGCTGCGTGCGAGTTGCGTCCGAGCTGCGTGCGAGTTGCGTGCGAGTTGCGTGCACCTCTCGACCTCGACGTTCACCTTCTCTCCCGAGAGCATGAGCGCGTTCGCGTTCGCGGTCGGGGCTTCTATCACGAATCCTTCATAGAATTCTTCTTCGCGGTTTCAGTCGAGATCATCGAGAGAGATCCCTCATGGTCGGTGACGACCGCCACGCTCGAAAAATGAAAGGGTCTCCCGAACTTTTCGTAGGTGGATTTTAACACGGCTGGAGCCTGGATGTCTGGACGCGGCGCGGAGCGGCGCGTTCGGAGGAAACGGTGAAAGTAATTGGCCGAAGGTATCGCTGTCAAATAGGTGTTTGAAAATTTGACAGAAAACCGGTTTGGCCGGGAGGCTCGAGTTCGGAAAGGATCGGCGGAGCGGGCGAGCGGGCGAGCGGGCGAGCGGGCGAGTGCCTTTAAAACGGTAACTGACTCGGAATTAGTGGCTTCTCGTCGCGATCCTGTTAACGGGGCCGAACCTTTCCTGCTTCTCGACCACTGTGTTTTCTAGCTCGACCAACCGGTCGATTGGACTTCCGCGTTACTCCTATAATCAGTCTTTCCGTAATATCCTCTTCGGACTAACCGCTCGCCAGTCGTACCGCTTGGCGAGCAACCGACGCTCCCCTGCAACCGTCATCCAAATACCGCTGTATAATTAATTATCGGTGAAAGGCGTGACGGAACAGGCGTAGAAACGAAGCGAAGAGAGCTCGCTCGACGATTCGTTGACGAACGCTGCAACGTGCTGCCTTTTCTTTTTACATATTTCGCACCTTCGGATTTACGTGACCCACGCTCGTGACGATCGAACGCGCGGTACAATCCGTACGGTCGTTCGACTTCGACGTTTCTTCCTTTTTCGCCGGGATCGTGTGTCTTCGAATCGATCGCGGTGGGATCCTTCGTTGCAACACGGGGCGTGGAGCTCACCGTCGGCGTCGCTCGCAATCAGGTGTATCGTCGGACGTGCACGAAAGAAATAAGCATTGCCTCGGTGCCACCTCTGCTCTTTGTCCACGAATGCGAACGAATGCCCGACGGTAACCGTTTCTTCCGTCTCTCTTTCTCCTTCTCTTTCTTTTCCTTTTGCGCATCGACGCTGTTGCGTTCTCACGAGTAGCGTGCTGTACCGTTTCATTAAAATATTCAATTTAAAAAGTGAAATGCGTTGCTCCTCTTTCAACCGCTGTCTATATAGACCGGAGCAAAAATATGAAATCGTATCCATGTGTAAAACTAATCTGAATTGGATTGCGCGTCAGGGGGTTGAGAATCGAGATGATCGAGTTCGAGAGAGTGCACCGAGAGAGATCGAAGAAAGTCGAAAATGTGGAAAACGCGGAGAATTGCTGGAGGGCTCCGTCGGCATCCGTTTTCTGGGACGCGTCCGTGCGCGATGCGCGCGTTTATTTTCGATTCGATGTCCCGAAGGCGAAGGGACGGTTGCTCGCGTTCTCCCGTGTCTTTCTCGGTGGCGGACGTCGCGGTCGTCGCAGTTTCCGAACACACAGTTTTCGAGAGGACGGGAGAAGGAATTTTCGGTTGCGGCTGGTGGCGGGGCGTGCGTGTACCGATGCAACTGGTATATCACTCGGCGGATCCAATTTGAGATAGGAGGCCGGAAGGTGCATTGTTCGCGCGGAATAGTACAAATTAACGGATCGGTATCGCGAGCGGAGCAATTAACATTGTGTACACTGGCGCGGAGGATCGGCTTTCTTGAAATCTGACGGTTTAATTAGGCGGCACGTTCGTGGCAGATGCGCGCCCCCTTCGATTAATTACTCCCCGTATCGTTTCGCTTCATCTCGCCTCACCTTTTAAATCGACACGGTCAATGGTAATCGCGCGAGAAACACCGTTTCCAGACGATCTCGTTTCCACCCGACTATATTTGTCACCTTCAAGCGGACCCATGAAATCGCAATTTTTTGCAGCTGCCTAACGAGCCTACCTGCCACTCCGCTTTCGCGTCTTCGTTTTTCACACCGCCGTGCCGCACCGCACGGCAACACCTTCCTTTTCTATCCCGCGCGAATATTTTCATGCGAGCATCTTTCGCCTTCTTCTTCTTCTCGCTCCTCCCGATCATAAGATTCCTGGCCGTTTCTTTCTCCGCGTCGCTCTTCCTTGCGAACGAATTTCGCGATGCTCTACTCTTCGGATCGCGTGCCTCGCGCATTTTCATTCTCCCTCCCTCTCTCTCTCGCTCTCTCTCTCTCTCTCTCTCTCTCTTCGCCTTCGTTTTCTCCGCGCGTTCACGCGCGTCCTGAAACGACCGGTGTACGTCGACGGTTCGCGATCGGTGTCGGCAACCGCGATCCACTCGGAATTCGCGCGCGTGCGCTCGCAACGGACGTTGAAAGCGTCGGTGATTGGTTTCCGCGCGGAAGTCGCCGGTGTCGCTCGCCTCGATCGAAAGCTGCTCCGAATCTCGCTGGCATCGAGCACGCGGATCAACCCGATCCACGATGATTCTCCGTACAATTCTCCGAAGGTCTGCCTCGAGTGAAATTCGTGTCGCGTCGTGGCCACGCTCGTGGACGATGACGAGCTTCGAGCTTGCGTCGCAGGGAACGCATCGCGTGCGAACTTTCTTCGACGAACGGCTGAAAGAAACTGTTGACCCAGAAAAGAAGGTCGGCGCCGCGTTCAGCGCGCACCGTCCGCAATTATGCTCGTTGAAAGCAACGCTTCCCCGGTCGAACGAAAATCGAAGCGCGCGCGTTAGAAAACGCTGGAGCCGCCGGGAAGCGGAGAGAAACGAGTTCAATTTTGATGAACGGTCGTTGGAGCGTCGAATCGTCGTTTCACGGGTGCTTCGCTCGATCGCGTATCGGGTTTCCGCTGTTGAACGCTGTTCGTTAACGGATCGGAACGATCGCTGTTTCGTAAGAGATTGAAAATAAAGCAGAATGAAATGTTCGTATGAAGAATGCTTGTTTGGTCACGATCGGCTGACCAAATTTCATTCCTCTTCGAATCGATCTCACGGTCGGAGGAAATTGGAAAGTCCTTCCGCGGCGGCTTTCGCGATCGCGCGAACGAGCAGAATGGAAATTGGATCGTTGGAATATGAATAGATTCTCTTCTCGGCGAGCTGTGACTCGCGTATCAAGAAAATCTTGACGATCCGATCGAAAGCGACGGCCTTTCGGTTCGTCCTGCGTCCTCGTCGGTCGTCGATTCGGCGGAACATCTCGTTCGGCGAGCGATCTTTGACTTTCGCCGCGTGCACCCGTCGCGACGCACGCTCGAAACGAGCGGAGACTCTTCCGGCGAAACATGTGAAATATCGTTTGTTCCAGGATCGAGGACGACTCCGGTGAACATCGTGGCGACGGCGACGGTGGTGACGGAGGAAGCCCTGTTGGCCGACGACGAGGCGGAGAATTGCGACGGCGACGGCGAGGTCGAGGGCGAGGGCGACGGCGAGGGGGAGGCGGAGAGCGAATGGACGGAGAAGTCCGGGAACGAGGAGGACGAGGAGGAGGAGGAGGAGGAGGTGGACGTTGACGTGGAGGAGTGCAGCAGCGTGGACGACGGGCCGGTCCACGGGCTTCCGGACGACTCGAGCGCGACGTCCTCGTCGACGAGGAAGCGTCAGGATGGCTGCAACGATCACGAGCGGAAGCATCGTCTGAGGACCAGCTGCAATTCCGACGAGCTCCGCGACGTCGAGTGCCACCTCGAGACGAAGGAGCTGTGGGACAAGTTCAACGACCTGGGCACCGAGATGATCATCACGAAAACGGGCAGGTACTGTCTAGCTGGCGGCGAGAGCGGGGGGGAGGAGAGCGAGAGAGAGAGAGAGAGAGAGAGAGAGAGAGAGAGAGAGAGAGAGAGAGAGAGAGAGAGAGAGAGAGAGAGAGAGAGAGAGAGAGAGAGAGAGAGAGAGAGAGAGAGAGAGAGAGAGAGAGAGAGAGAGAGAGAGAGAGAGAGAGAGAGAGAGAGAGAGAGAGAGAGAGAGAGAGAGAGAGAGAGAGAGAGAGAGAGAGAGAGAGAGAGAGAGAGAGAGAGAGAGAGAGAGAGAGAGAGAGAGAGAGAGAGAGAGAGAGAGAGAGAGAGTGAGAGACTCGGCGTCGATATTTCGAGCGATTCGGCTTCCGTTTACCGCGTTCGAAGAAACTCGAAGCAGCGTCGCGAGGCTGGAGTCAACGGGTTCTCGCGGTTCGCGACAGGTGCTCGAGGGAGCTTCTCCCGTCGGTTTTCGCGGCCGTTCACGCCGCGGTTGATGCGCCCCCATTCCTATCGGCATGCCTCGGAAGCCGGGAGCTTCGTCCTTGAACCCGGTGCCCCCGCTTTCGGACGCGTCGCCGTCGATCTTCCGTATCATCTTCATTTCGAGTTATTACCTTTCTTTCCGACCGTTTCTCCGTGACTCGACGCGCTCGGGAGGAACTCGCTCGTGGCGATGGCAAGGGCAATGGCAATGGCAACGGTAACGGTACCTGGGAACGTCGTTATCGTGCGCGAGCTTGCATTCGTTTATTGCAGCGGACCATTAATAACAAGGGTACGGTCGAGCGTCAAAAGCAACGTTAACGGAAACAGAGATAACGGAGTATAATACCTTGTGAAAAAAACAGGGAAAAGAGGGGAGGAAAAAGGACAAAAAGGGATAAAAGAATGGAATTATAACGTTACGGGTCGAGATAGCGGAGACGATAGAACGGTCGAACGAGGTTAACGAGCTCGAGAAAAAGCAAACGCCGTCGCATAAAGCATTATCGATGATGAACGCGCACCGATGCACTCGCGCACGGAAGCGGAATCGCGGCGGATACAGGTTGCAACGCGGCCTCGGAGATACGACGAACGATCAAAATCAGCACGTACGATTTCAACTCGTTTCCTGACGACAGCGGTTCCTACGTTTTCGATGATTCTCATCCGATGGATCGATAGCGATGGAACGGGCATTCCCTCGAACTCGATTCGTTGTCTTCTCACCGGTCGATTCGTTCGCACGCGTCATGTTGCACCGCGTGCAGAAACATGTGCATCGGCCTTTGAAATTTCTCAATTTTAGAATAAGATGGACGCATCCTTGCAGCCGGGTGAACATCGTAAAACGGTCGGGAGTCGTTAAACGCCGCAGAGTATTTCAAAGGCGCCGGTCGTGTAATTACGAAATGCAGGTAATTAACGCGCTCGTTAAGAGCTCGATACGCTGTGCAATCTCGAGAGGTTGGGTCGGTTCGCTCGGCCGCTCGCTCGTCGTCGGTGCCGAAAGCCGAGGATTCGGCCGCATTTCGCAAACGCGCGAGACCTCGAGTCGCCTCGGAGAGCGACTCGTTCGATGACTCCGGCTCGGATGCGTCGAGGAAACTTTGGTCCGCGAAGGATCGCGAAACGGCGTCGCGTGCGATCCGTGGCCGGAGGATGAAAATCGGGGGGCTTCGAGGTTTCGAGGGACGCGAAAACTTGCTGGAGATTCGCGGTGGGCTCCGGTGAAAAAACGTCCGAACGATTCGGGGGTGTGTCGACGTTGTCGTCCCGAGGACGATCGATATAGGAAGAACGGGATTCACGAATAGCGTCGTTAGGCGGGAGAAACTTGGCACGAAATCCCAGCTGAACGAAAACGTCAGTCCGACGAGTGACAATACGAATTCGGACCAATCAGGTGGAATTGTGTGGCCCTGCGGGGTGCCAGCACCGATTCTTCCTCGAGAACTGCCTCACGGTCTCTCCTTTTCCCACGTTGGCACCCGCCGCTTTTCACTGTCTCCCTCTCCCTCTCCCTCTCCCTCTCTCTCTCTCTCTCTATCTCCCTTCCCAACCCCACTTCTTTCTCTCTTTCGTCTCCGCGGCCGACCCCGATTCCGGTATCGCGAACAAAGCCGATCTCGTGCGTGCAAAACGTCATCGCGGCGCGACAGGAAAAGGGTCCCTTCTTTCGCCGCGCGATCAACGAACGAGCGAATTCGCCGCGCGGATATCGGACGGAAGAGTATTTTTCGTCGAGCATCGAAAGGCGACCGGGCAGCTCGACGTTGGAAGAGCGGGCAGCGCACGGTCGGACGGGCGACGTTTTCGTGGCGGCGCGGCGCGCGGATGGGCGAACGGGTGTGGCGCGAAAGACGGATCGCAGATCGTCGAGGTGAATTTTCCAGTGCACGCGCGCATCGAGTATCGTTTACACGCGTTACGGTTCGGGAAGCGATGGGCGTCCGTGAAGGACGAGTCGGTTTCTATTCGGCTGAGCGTATTTTTGAAAGCGGACCGAGCGAGCGGCGGCGTTCGTTCTCGAAACAGAAGGTGTGGACGAGCAGGTCAACGAAGAGTGAGCGAGAGAGGGAGGGAGGGGGAGTGCGTGCGAGAGAGAAAGAGACGGACAGGATACCAGTGGATAGAGGGTACTCGTCACGCGAACCCTTCATCAAGGTGCCAGCAACCTACATTATACGCTCACGCGTGCCTGTATCGGCGGGGCGAACGTGTGCGCGTTACGCGAGAACGGATCGCGAAACACGACGCACCGATGAAAACGGTCTGCGGAGAGAAGGCGAGATCGACCGCGGTAACCGTCCATTTATCCCTGTTGTCCTGTCTTCTCGGCCAGGACGAAAGGACGAGCGAGCAAGTCGTAAAAGCGCGGCGACTCGCGGGACCGGCGCGAGCGAACGCGCGAATCGTTCGGATTCGCGACCGCGATCGGTTGCTGCGCTCTCGCCCGGACGAGATCGCATCCTCCCTTTCCTCCCTTTTCTTTTTCTTCGACCGGCAAACATGAATTTTACGGCGATTCGTTGCGAGCGATCGGCAACGGGGGCCGGACGATGCGAATTCGTTCGACTCGGATCGGTGAAAGATTCCTCGCTGTTTCCGAGCCGATTCAGCGAGCGCGGTGTGCCGGTTCGGCGACTCGAGCCGCTCGACGGGGACGGTCGGTGGAAGGTTTCGGGGCACGATCGCGGGACGATACAGGCCGAAAGGAGAGCCGAGAATATCTATCCAGGAGGCGGAAAGGGCCGCGGCATAATAATTATAACGGCGACAGCACCTGGCGAAGTCGTTAGCTCGGCAAACATTTAAGTGACTCGGATCGCCGAGTGGATCGCCGTAATATCCACTGCTTCCGTAATCCATTTGTAAGAGCCCCTTCCGTTCTCTCTCTCCGTCCCTCTTTCTCTCTTCCTCTCTTCCTCGCGTTCTCGCTTTCTCCTCCATCTCCTCCTGCCCGACAGTGTCTCGCTACCCCTGAAACGCTTGCGCCCTCCTACCACCGACAAACAGATGCACCTATACGAAACGCGCGCTCATGTAGGTGTGCGTATAGACGCGCGCGGCGTATGCACAGGGCAAGGCTGTCGGGGTCGAGGCGTGTGTTCCCGCGATTATGGGCTCGTTAGCCACGACCCATCGAGGGCTTGTTCGTTTCTGCCTAATTTGACAGGGAAATGCGGCGCAACGAGGGGCACGGTAAGCCGGGAAAACGATTTTTCGTTTCCTCCATCCTCCGATCCGTCCGATCCGTTTCGTTTCGTCTCGTTTCGTTTCTCCGATGAATTTTCGTTCGATACGCCCGCAAGATTTATAGCATCGCGCGGAAACGGCGGCGCTCGAAAATCGAAGGGCTCGGCGGCGGAGGATTCGAGGACAAATTGACTCGTTTCGCGTGATTTTCGATAGAGATAAAGGACCCAGGGGTTGGGAGAAATGTAAATGGAGGGAGGTGGGGAGGAAGGAAGAATCGGGGGTGCGCTCGATCGACTTGCCATCGATGCTTAATAGTCGTTTGAATGCATTCCCACTTACCCCGGGCACAGGGGAGCCGGCCACCCTCCGCGACGGCTAATTTTCTGCATGATATATCGCTCGGCGGTCGGCGGTCGGCGGTCGGTGCATGCTCGACATTTCCAGCGAAAGGGATCGGAAACGATCGTTACGCGGGCAACAAAAGGAACACGCTCGAACATGCGTATCCCGCGTGATCTCGTCACCGAGTTACATCTTATTCCGCGGCCGGATAATGTGCTTTCAGCGGAAAGCCGGAGCCGAAGAGGCGGTTCGCGCATTTCCTTTCCCAGTACCATCCGTACCGTTCCTCGAGCGAGCGCGTAACGAGATCCGCGTCGTTCGGTGACAAGATTCGTCAGAATTATCGAGATTCCCCGATGTCCGAGGTTCGTTCATCCGTGAACAGATTGCGGTCGAGGCCTCGAAAGCGATTGCGGCGTTTGCGGTTCCCGGGGGCGAAGAAACCGAAAGATCCTCGAGCGATCAGGATTCGTTGCGTTTCCGATGGCTTTCAACGCGATCGTCGTTGAGTCGAAACCGTAATCATCTCCTTGCCGTTTGCTTTGTGATCCTTGGCGCGTTTAAACAGATAGAGGGGAAGCGCGCGCGCGCGCGCAGGGGTATTCTTTCGAGACGGAGAAGAGAACGAGAGGAGCGCGTCACAAAGGAACGGTCCCGCAGACTCTCCATGCAAGGACGGCGATGATTCCGCAAATTTGACTGGACAGAAATGTTTGATAGGTGTAACTGTGGCGCGCGAACGCGGCGAAGAAAAGGAGACAGGCGGCATACAGGAGGGCGTTGACGAGGCGGCACGAGGATCGCGGTCGTATCCTCGTTGCGCGAAAGATGCGCGTCCCAGGGCCGATCGCGCCCCCGACGACGGAAGGTCCTCCGCATCGCGGCGGCCGTCGCTGCTCCCCGTCGACTCCCGAAGAAACTCCGCGTCCTTCCGGCTGCTCCTCTTCCTCCGTTCGAGTCCGCTTCTCCTCCGTTTTCGGGGCCGACTCCTCTCTCGCATCCTCGGTCTGCTCGTTCTTCGATGCCTTCGAGGGTCTCTCCTCTTCCGATCGCTCGCGCGCTTTCTCTCGCTCGAACCTCGTCGAATCCGAATCGATTCCGGGGCTCGAGCCGACATCCTCGGAGGTCGCGAGCGGGCGCTCACCGAGCCCACCCTCTCTCAAGTTCTTCCCGAACAGCGACAGGATGTCCTCCCGACGCAATCTCGTTCGAACGCAGGGGGGTAGCTCGTCCAAGATGGACGCGACGTGCCGAACGCAGCTTCTCCCGCAGCTTCTGTTTCGCGGGTTGCAGGGACCGGGGCATTCCGTGTTCGCCCTTCGAGGCGGATTCATTGTCCCCGGAAGAGGAAAGTCGCTCGCGATTCTCGCGATTCTCTCGATCGGAGGGAATATTCGGAGGCGGCTCGCGGAGGGTTGACCGTGCGGGAGGAATTCGGCGAGGGTTCGCATCGACGTGCGCATCCGGCGGCGGCGCGTGCGCCTCGCCGGTCGAGGTGTTGAAAAGTTGACCGCGTATAACGAGGTTCAAGGGTGACTCGCTCGTAACGAAGCTCGAAAGGCCTGCGGGCGCTCCTTTCGATCAAACCGACGCGGCTGGTCGGACGAGCCTCCGCAACGCTTTCCGACTCGACGACTCACCGACCGCGCACCGATCCTCCCTTCCTCCCTTCCAGGAGATCACCCTCCTCTCCGGCCCGCAATTTTTTCCTTCTCCTCCTCCTCCGGTCGCCGGGCACCGTTCCAGATGCTCGAGATGTCACGAATTTTCACGCGTCGCGTCGACTACGAGGTTACACGTCGAACTTTCAACCGTTTCACGAAGCGCGATCACGCGAGCGCAACTTCAATTCGTTCTTTTCGGAAACGGCCGTGTCGCGAACATCGGAAAGGAGAATTTCAGCCTGGCCGTACACCCGAAAGACATGAAACACCGGGTAGAAGATTGCGTACGGATGACGTCGACGGACGGATCGTTTCGGAAGCGTTGCGTTTGCGGAAGTCGACCGGAAGGAACGCGGTCGATACGCGAGAGTTATGTACGCGGTGTCACGCAGAAGCAAAGTCACCTCATCGAGCGCCGCTCTGTGACGCTTTGTAAATCGGAGGTGCGAGAGGAATGCGTGGAATCGGAATCGCATCGGCCGTAAGAGAAGACGCGGGATAAGGAGAGAGAAGGGAAGCGAATGGGAAAGGGAAGGAGAGGGTAGGAGGAGAGGAGAGGAGAGGAGAGGAGAGAGAAAGCGATTGAAAGCGTGTTTCTGGTTTGCAGGCGAATGTTCCCGACCTGCCGGGTGTCGTTCAGCGGATTAAAGTCGGAGGGCCGATACGCGGTGCTGATGGACATCGTTCCGGTGGACAACAAGCGTTATCGATACGCTTATCACAGAAGCTGCTGGCTGGTAGCCGGGAAAGCGGATCCTCCGGCGCCGGCGCGGCTCTACGTGCACCCGGACTCGCCTTTTACCGGGGACCAGCTACGAAAGCAGGTGGTCTCGTTCGAGAAGGTGAAGCTGACCAACAACGACATGGACAAGCACGGTCAGGTAAGAAATCTCCGGCGTGCCGCGTGATCGTTCCCTTAGCCTCGTAAACCGGCAGAGAGAGGGAGAGAGGGAGAGAGGGAGAGAGGGAGAGAGGAGAGGAAGAGCGAGAGAGCATGTGGGTCAAGTATCGACCCCGAGAACAATCCTTCGAGACGTTAGAACGGTTTACGAGGCGGAAATTCGAAGAAAGTCGCCTCTCTCGGCGCGGCCGGGCGGCCGGGCGGCAGGGCGGCCGAGGCGATCGCGGTGCCGATTCGAGGGTTATTTATTGGGAAATTCGCACATTTGCGGGTTTGTACGCGCGTCGGAGGCGAGCACCGTAAGTTTCTCGAAAATAAGAGGGACGATGGAAGGAACGGGCGATGCCAGCCGCGCGGACAATGCTCACGGATTACGGTGTCATTTTTCAGCGGACGGAATCGCGCAGTTTGGCCCGCGTCCACGCATCCGACGACGTCGTTGACGAGATTTCGGACGTACCGAAAATGGCCTCGTAAAACGGATACGCGTCGCGTGGGCGTTCCTTATCATCGGCTCCGCTCGTTGATCGTGGGCGTCCGCGCGCCGTGAAACGCAATATTCCTTGCCCGTGTCAACCGATCGATGACGAACCAATCTTTCCGCACTGCCCGCCTCCCTTCGCTCTTTTTCCCTCCATCGCTCTCGCGCGCGCCTCACCCTCGCGGTCGCGTCGACTCGATTCGATTCACCATTTTTCTCGCGCGCCGACACGAAACGATCTCCTCGTTCCACGGATCGCGCGAAACGATCGTTCGCGTCGGCCTCGGGATGGTTCGCGCGGGGATCTCGCCGAACGAATCTTCCTGCTTCCCGGCCGCGAAGAGAGATGTTCGCTGATGGGCGGGTGCGGTCGGGTCGCAGGGAAGCGTCGCGACGCCGCGGAAGCGCGACCGCTCGAGCCGGTTCGGGCGCTGCGAGACGTTCGCGAGGACTTTGGTGGTATTCGCGCGGCACATGGGCGTGGAAGAATCGGAATGAACGGCGACGGAAACGGGGGAATAGAATCGAGTCCGTTTCTTTCTTGCCCGTTGAAATATCACGGCCGTGGCAACTTAACGCCGTAAAAAGTGTAACTGTACGGCGGCCGGCGAGAAAGAGGGAGATCCGGACCGGTGAGGAAGAGAAGCGGCTGCCAAGAGAGGAGCGGAGCGGAGAGGGAAGAAGGGTCGCGCGAACCGTGGACTGGCCATAATGTTACGAGCATTATAGGCGGTTGGTGGTGATGTCGTAGGTGGTGTTGCGTATAGTAGGCACGACGGCGTGCCTATAAGCTAATAAATTGAATGGATGTTTGCCCGAAGCTTTTGTCATGATGATCACGAGTAGCCCACGCCCGGCCCGTTGAGCACCTTTTGAATCTCTCCACGGCCACTTTTCTCTCTCTCTCTCTCTCCCTCTCTCCCTCTCTCCCGCTCTCCCTCTTTCGGACCTCTGTCCGTTTATTCGGTCGCGCGATATCGCGGCTTCGCTCCGTCAGGCCTATTCGCCGGGCTGTCTGGACCCGCGACCAGACCTTCTCGAGTTCATCGCGAACGCTTTTCTCACGGATGAGCACTCGCGTTCGGAAGAATCGTCGGCGGGAAACGATTCGCGCAGCGAAACGGTCGCGACGCCGAAAACGAGCCTCTACGGGTTCCGCCGTAGAGAAGGAACGCGTCCGCGATCATTTTCGCGAAACTTCGATTCGATGGATCGCGAGCAAGGAACGAAGGACGGTACGCGCGTTTCACGGTACCTTCGACGGAGGTAAAACTCGACCGGGCCGGAACGGTCGTCCGCCGAAGGAACGGTGGAAAGGAAAGATGAGAAGAAGGAGGCGAGGAAGAGAGAAAGAAAGAAAGAAAGAAAGAAAGAAAGAAAGAAGGAGAGAAAGAAGAAGAAGCTAGGCGGGCGAGCGTCGAGGAACACGAACACAGCGGTTAAAAGCAGCGTGTCGGTGAGAGAGGCAGCCGAGAGAGCCACGCAACGCCAGTCAACTCGACTCTCGACGATTCAAGTGGTAGGGAACATTCCTTCGCTACGGCCACTATTTCATCGTTTCGTATGACGCGATATTATAAGACCCCCGCCTGCGTGCTGGCTACTACACGGTGGTCCAAAAGCAACCATCCACCTGCGACTATAGCTGCGACCTACCCCCCCCCCCTCTCTCTCTCTCTCCTCTCTCTCTCTCTCTCTCTGTGTCCCCCCGTCTCGCTGGCGCGCTCTCCCCCGGCGCGACACCATTTACCAACTAAATTATAGTCGAGGTCCGGTGACGGTTTTTCGGACGCGGTCGAGGACGAGCTTCTTTTCTTGAAAGAAGGTGAACGTTTTTACGAAATTCTCTCCGTCGCACGCGTATGCGGAGGATCTCTCGACCACCGCGAGAATCGGTGTTGCGAACGATGCGCGGCGAGCGAGCGCGAAGAGTGAAAAATACATATTGGATGACGTTGTACGGAAGGCGAGCGGGAAAAGCTGGAATGAAAGGACATCGACGATGTCTGAACGGCGCGCGCTCGTAGCACGGCGGAGATGCCGGCGATGGCATGGCTTTGGTCAGCCATAATATTGAGATTAAAAATGATTTATGTGACATCCGTGCGAGCGGATGGGGAACTTTCGATCGGGATTTACGGTCTGATCGACTGAACGTGGAAGAGGAAAGCGCGCGACGCGTTATCGCCGACATCGTTGCTTCGTCGCGAGTGAATTATTCAAATCGTCGTCCGACTTCAGGGCTCGCGGCGAGACGCTCGCGAGAAGCGCGCTGAATTCGCGAACAAGAAAAAGAATGAACCGAACGGAAGCGTTGCCCTCGCGACGTCGCGACGCCGCGATCGGCGCCCGAAGGGGAAAAGAAAGGTTGACCGGTCTCCGCGTGGATCGCGCTCGATCTGCCCCGTCGATGTCGTTGGCGTTTCCAGGTCCGCGGCAACGCGCGCGCATTCGCACGCTCGTGGCTGGCAATCGTGTCGAGCGGTTCCGATAAACCGGCGCGGCCGCGCTGCGATCGCGCGACGAGCTACCTCGATACCGCGTCCTTACACGCATCATTGTTACGGGCGACGAGGAGATTTCCTGGCTCCCCGTTTGACTTTCAGCCGAGCCGGCGTCACCCTTTGGCTCGGTCGAACGCAGAGATTCGGATTCGGTCGAAAGAGGCGGGCGCGGACGGGAGGCAAACGGTGATTCCGTGGATATCGCGCGGCACATACCCCTTTCGTCCAGACGTCGAGTTTCGCGGTTCGGCTTCTCGCAGGGACGGCGGCGTCGCGTCGCCGCGGGGGAAGGATCGATGGCCGAAAGGAAAAGCGATGCGGATGCTCGGTTTTATCCGCGCGTTCTGCCCATGCACCCACATAATTTGCGTGCGTGCACCGTGCACCGTGCACCGTGCACCGTGCACCGTGCCGCGTTTCGCGACGGTCCGCGCGGGGTGTGTCCGGCGCGCACCACCGAACCGTCGACCGTATGGATTTTTCGCCCGCTTCCATCGCTTCCTCCGTCTCTCGATGGACCCGCTGCGCTCGGTCGACCAAACGATATTTCGAGAGAAAGAAAAACAGGGGGAGAAAGAAAGAAAGAAGGAAGGAAGGAAAGAGAGAAAGAGAGGGATAGGGCGAGAGCGAGAAGAAGAGAAAGAGAGAGCGCGGTAACGGTGACTCGGTGGAAGAATTTTGAAGCGGTTCTCCGTGACGGATACCTGAGATTCTAATGAAATACCGAACGAGCCGTCCGCCGTACGGATTTTTCTTTCCCCCAGCTCCGACCGTTCGTCCCGAGCTCTTCGTACGAATTCGCGAGGAAGCGGATACGCGAGAACGGATCGATGGGCGCGTCGATGAAGCGATAACTAAAAGGAGGAGCAGTCCGTTGACGCGAAGGCGAACCGATTTTAGAGTTATTCCAGTCGCGTGGTTGTCGGCCGAAACGTAATTGCTGGAAAGGCAACGCTTGAAAACAATTAGCGGGGGGATCGGGAATAAAAAGGATCATCGAAGAGAGAGAAGGATGGTGGCAGGGAGAACGGGGGGGGAGCGGGTTAGGTTAGAGAGAAAGGATGTCGTGTAGCACACGCTTTTGGGCGGATCGTGTGGCGCGAGCGTCCGCGTGTGAGTTCGGTGGCATCCACACGAACAGGGACCGAACAGAGTAGAGCAAATTGGAGTTCTGACAGGTTGCAGTGGGGTGTCCCACGATCCGACGGCGCGGAGAAAACGGATAGGGGCACCCCGGGATCCCAGACACCTATAATCGTACGGGCATAAAGTTGCCCGCTCGGAAACCTACGCTTCGCTACTCGTTATCCTGCCTCGAATTTCATTCGAGACACCTTTCCCTTTTTTTCTCTCTCTCTCTCTCTCTCTCTCTCTCTCTCTCGTGCACGAACTGCGATTCCGCGCTCCAAGGACACCGCAACGGGCGCAACCGAATTTCCCGTCGCAGTCGTTTCGAATTCGTTCGAGGGAGACTCGCGCGACCTCGCGTGCGAACGTTGAGATCGGGACGAAAGATGTCGTCTCGACGTTGAAAGAGATCGAGGGAGACGCCGGAATTTCACGCGCGTCGAAAATCGAATCGAATCGAATCGAATCGAATCGAATCGAACCCACCGGCCGATCGATGCGCTCGTAATTCGTGGTCTTTGCCTAATTGCAGGCCCGCATTCCCCGGGCCGACCCGTGTACATACGCGGATACGGATAATCCACGATAATGCCAGCCTCGAGGCTCGAGAATAAGAAAAGCTGAACCGCCGCGCCGCAACCTGGATCCTCTTCGCGTTCGCGAACATTCCGGTCGCCTCGTTCTCTTTCGCATTTTTCAACGGCTTTTCAGCTGGTCCGACCATCGGCGCGATAACGATACCGAACGCGAGAGATCGTTCGCTTCCAGGCCGAGACATCGGTGGTGTGAACGTTAAATGGTGTCGCAAAGAAGGAAGGAGGTGTTGCTCGACACTGATATCGCGGCGCGATCTCGGATTTTAAAAATAAAGGACGCGCGAGAGGGAACGAAAGAAGGAAGGAAGGAAGGAAGGAAAGAGGGAAACGATTTCATCTGTGGAAGGTAGCTGCTCGGTCGTTCGATCGAGAGGCGGTGCGCGGTGGTGCGCGGCGCGGCGCGGCGCGGCGCGGCGGTCGATAGGCAAGCAGAAAAACGACTATAAATCGCGCGCGTAATATCGCTATCAACGTGCATTACACGAATGCCGCGTTGCTTGATAAATCGCAGGATGCAAATTGGCCGGATTCGAATCGGTTTCTCGGCCGCGCGCGCCCCACCCATTCATCGTAATAATTTCGATTCGCGCGTGGACGCGGTCGATCGTCCGCCATAAACGCTATCTCCGGAAATATGCGAACGCGATCGCCGATTATGATAATGGCCACGCGTCGGTTCCGAGTCCGACCGCCGCCGCGGCGCCGACGATCTCGATGATCGTACGGAAACGCAAGTACTTGCACAAGTCCGTTATTCGTTAATCGCCTCTGGACGATTTCGCCTTCTATTTCAGCCGTTTCATCGAATCCCAGTTTCTCGTCCCTGACGTCCGACCGTCGCGACGATCCGCCCTCGACAACGAATTCGCGGTCGATTTCCGGTTCGAAGCCGCGGACGAAACGCGGTCGAAGCTGCTGTCGCGTTCGTACACCGAACCGCGATTCAGCCTGTATCATATTTTTACGTGTACGAATGGCTTATCCGGCGAACCCGAATAAATAAAAGAAGAAGATGGGAGGACTGGTTTTTGGTAAGAAGTGTTAAGAGCGGACTTAATAAGGCTGAGCGATCGAGTCGGATGGTGTAAGGCGTACACTGTAGACCGTAGAGCGTGGAGCGTGGAGCGTGGAGCGTGGAGTGTATAGTATGGAGCGTGGAGGGACTGGGGAGAGTACGGTTCGTTTAATACGGTTGCCGCGGCGGCAGCGGCGGCAGCGGCGGCGGCGGGGACGAAAAATTGAGACGTTTAGTTAATTATCGAACGACACGATAACGATGCGTTTCGCTTCACGCGATTCGAACAGCTCGCGCGTACACGTACGCGAGATCCTGTTTTTTGCGACGCGCAGGCAGTATATTCGTGTCGGAGGATGTCTTCCTGTGCGTTAACGCGCGCGATCCCAGCCGCTGATATCGGAGATATATTTTCAACGATGATCTTGCCCGCTAATAAAAATCGCATTTAATAACGCTTTCCCAAGGATACGAGCCGCCGCGGTCTCGCCGGCGCGTAATGTTTCTCCCCGGCGGTTCCCGCTTTTAATAACGACGATAACGCCGCTGTTTCGATACGGCTTTAATATCTTCTTCGACGATAAATTCGTCGTCGCGACACCGGTGCACCGGACTTGCTCGCGATCGGCTTCGATTCGTTGAAAAGGAGCTCTCCTCGATTCGAGAGGTCTGCGATCGATGGCGCGACGGGGTCAAGATCCCGTCTCGTTTCCCTCGTTCCACCGACCGGACCGCGCTGTCATCGAGTCTCCCGATTTCTCGCGATTTCTCCCGATCCATGCACGGACGGTCGTTCGCGCGAGACCGATTTTTCGAGATTTCGCGAACACGTATAACCGTGGATGGAAGCGGTAGCCCGATGTCGCGGCGGCCAAGTTTTTTCGCGATGCCCGCGGCGAAAGCGCGAATACATCGCGACGGTTCGACGTAAATCTCGAGAAGGCGAGCGCGAGCGCGCGCGCGCTTCCTCGTTTCACGCTGGCCGCCACGGACAACGAAATAAGTTATCCGATTGGATACGTTCGCGACAGGTTTATCTGGCGGGCATCGCGGTCGATCGTGAGCGTGCCCGTAGGTGCGAGAGCCGATTTCACGCGCGCGCAGCCTTCTCGAGCTTCTTCGGACGACGGATCCGGTCGTGCGTGCCAACCAGCCTCGAGAAACTTTGAACCGGAGTCTCCTCTTCGCCACCTGTACCCTTCCTGTCCTTTCGCTTGTCCTCCTCCTCCCCTCCCCGTATCCTACCCACCGCTCTTTCGTTCCGTCTCGTTTCGACGTCTTCCTATTTCGCAATATGGATCGCGCGCCCGCTACCGCCCATTACCGGTGGCGAGTCGACGTCCTGCGGTGAAATTCATTCGATGAACGATCGCTTCGTTCGTCGGCGTTTCGAAAGAGTCTGCGTCGAAGGGAGCGGAAGTGGAGAAGGGAAAAGAATATCGCGGCCGAGTCACGGATGCGGAGGTTGACGGCGCGGAGTCCCGTATCCGACGCCGGAGCAAGCGGAATCTCGATCGAACGGTGGGACGCTCGGGAGCCGGGTCGCCGGAGTTGCAGGCGTTTTTCTCGGGAATGCTCGTTCGAAAGGTGCGATCGTCGAACGGGACGACGATAACGATTCGTGGCTGACCGTGAGCATGTCGGAGAGAAGGAAAACGGAAAGAAGCACGTGCGTGCGTGGATACGATCCGGGGCGAGTTGTCTAGAACCGTGGAACTATCGATCGAACGAGATATCGAGGTTGACGCGTACGGCGAAGTTGGAAAAAGAATTGCAGGTGTAAAATTGCCGGAGGTGCGACGGGAGAGTGCGAAGCGTGCGAAGAAGCGGCCGAGAAGGCGGTCGCGGAGCAACATCGCAGCGGTTAGCGTGTACGCGTTACGCGAGAAACTCGTTTCATCGTGGCACATTGTTTCAGACAGGAAATCGATACGCGACTTCTCCTTTCGTCCCATCGACTGCGAGCCACCGTTGAAGCTCGCTGCGCCATGGAAATAGAGTCGTCGCGTTAAAAGTTGAAATCGCAGGGGTCGCCGCCGCCGTATCCTTCTCCGTTTCGTTTCCGAATGAAATTTGGTTCGGTGGAAGGATGATCGCGCGGGCGCGGGCGCGGGCGCGAGTACCTGTTGCAACATCGACGAGTACCGTTGCGCGTTCGCGCGATGGAAATCGCGCGGCAGTATTTTCGTCGCGTTATCGATTATTAGATAAGCGATGATAAGTGGCGGCGACGATGACGGCCAGTGGCCGCTTATAAAACTTATTGCCCGTCGTCGCCTATTAACGGCGACAGGATTTATACGACGCTTCCGCCGCGTCTGCCGCTTCTTTCCGAGACTTTAATTAAGACCGTATAAATCATCGAACGATTCCGCTCTCGCCACAGCCAACCATTCTTTTTCCGTTTTCAGATCGTGCTGAACTCGATGCACAGATATCAGCCGAGGATACATTTGGTCCGGTGCAGGCACGCGGACGACAATAATCTTCACATAACCGATCTGCAGAAGGAGGAGCACAAAACTTTTATATTCCCCGAGGCTATTTTCACCGCGGTCACCGCCTATCAGAATCAGTTGGTGAGTTTCAGCGTCTCGGCCGCTTATCGCGCGCAAACTTCTCCGATCGAGCTGGTCGGAGCGGCGAAAGAAACCCCTCTGCGTTATCCGTATTGCTTTCGGAATTCAGAGGCGAGCCTGTATCGCGTCGATTATTTTTCAGATAACGAAGCTGAAGATCGACAGCAACCCGTTCGCCAAGGGTTTCCGGGATTCTTCGAGGCTGACGGATTTCGATCGGTAGGTACAATCGTCGCACGGTCTTCTCGCTGAACGTTTTTTGCCGGGTTCTCGATATCGCCGACGGTCGACGCTCGCTCGAGAGGAGCGTTCGCAACGACCGGCGAAGGCGAAACGCGTCGGAAGTTGCTGCGCGGCGCGACAGTTTCCGGACGAAACTGACCAAAGATAGCTGCATCATCGTTCGCGTCATTTTATTTCCGGAGCAACCTTCTCGAGTTCGCATCAAAGTCCCGTCGTCCGCGCGATTTCTGCGGGACGCGGTGCAACGCGGTGCAACGCGGTTACCGTTTCGTTCCGTTTTGGATGTATTCGTGCGAGCGGCGCGGCGGTGAGGCGAGCGCGATCATTACGAGCCATTATAACGTCGGCACCTTAATCATATCGCCGACCGAATTATCGCCGCGCGATCTCTCGGATCTCGTTAAAAGCGGAAATTTATATACAACGCTAAATGTCGAAGGAGAGGCGCTTTCGATCGCGAATAAGCGTGCACACGAACGGACGATTCCGAGTTATCCACGATCATCTATCTGCATGAATGACGATGCACCTGCTCGCTCGCTCTTTCCTCCCTCTCTCTCTTTCGTCTGCCGTTCGCGCGAGCGGTTACGAGCAGGGCGGATACGCGCGCGACAGAAAAGAGTTTTTTTTCTCGAAGGTGTGCGCTCGTCGCGTCAAGGGATCATCTTTACCCGCGACGCAGCGACGCAGCGACGCAGCGACGCAGCGACGCAGCGACGAAGCACCGACGAGTCGCGTTGTTTCCATTCATCTCGGCGGATGGGCGCCGGCTCGTTGTCAGCCTCTCCGTTCGAACGACCGTGATCGGACTCGGTGCTCGATCGTTCGACCCCTGAGAGCGCGGGTGTCTCTGCTCATCTTTCTGGCGAACGTCGACGAAACGACCGGTCGTTTCAAAGTTCCTTTCTCGTTGACAAACGGTACCCCTGACTTTCGCACGGCGTTCCAGAAAACTTTGAAATTCGTAAACGGCGGAGCGGTCGCATCCTCCGGCGACACCCGTGCGTCCTTGAACGCGTTCCGCGCGAACACCGCGTTCCGAGGTGGCGGAAGAAAAGGGTGAAAAGAGGAGCGAGCGATCGGGCTTGCGAGGCCGCGGTTACTCGGTGCGAAGTTTTCTCGAAACGATTATCCGACGGGTCGCGGGGGAAAGGGTGCGGGGTGGCGGAGGAGGAGGTGGGTCGGCGCAAATACGCCCACTAAATCGTTAGCGTCGGATCGCAATTCAAGGTTTTATGCAAATGGGCCGCGCGCGGTGTGTGCCGGTGAATCGATAACGGCTAGCCAATAAAGTCGTCTTCCGTCGAGTTCCGCTCGCGCGCGCACACCAACTCCCCCCCTCCGTTCCGTTCTCGCTCTCGCTCTCGCTCTCGCTCTCGCTCCCAATATATATATATATATTTTTTTCACCGGCCGTCTGCGGCGCGGAGCACACCTGCTTCGGGGATCGTGCAACCGATGCGATTAAATAATTTGTACGCCGCTGATGGAGTAATAATTAAAAGATTTTAATGCCGGCGGACAGTGCGCCGGCCGAATCGAAGAACCCATCGCCGTATTCCTCTGAAGAGCGGCGGTCGTTATCGCGCAACGGATTTTCTTCGCGATCGAGAAGTTCGCCGCGTCCCGCGTTCTCGCGTTCTCGCGTTCTCGCGACTCGGGGCCCGAGCGTAAAGCCCTTGCCTCGGCGCCGACGCTTCCGAGAATCGAAGATCGTCCGACGGTTCACGAGATTTCTCGAGCGAAGTTCGGCCAGCTCCGAAGAGGAATTCTCGATCGCGGAAGGAAGGATCCCCTCGTCGAGGCGTTCGAGTCCTGCCGTCCATCGCGAGCACTTTAATGACACGGCAGTTTGTGGAACGCGATCGCTCCGAAATCACTGTCCGCTCCGCCGCGCGACCCTCCTCAAATCAGCACCTGCCTAACCGAGATCACGAAAAATCTTGCTCCGTCATTCCGCCTGTGAGCCCGACGATCGCTCTCGACCGCGCGAGCCTTCTCGAGAAATCGGGGGAAGACAGTTTTCCGAACACGCTCGTCCCGGCGATTTCCCGGCTGCTCGTTCTCGCGGGGCTCCTGCCTCTTTTCCCTGAAGACGGTCGCTCCGCTCCGAGAGCGGGGAAATCGGTGAGCTCGGAACGCGGGGAAAAATCTCGCGACGCTCGCGAGAGGCATCGCAGGGGATGCGGGTGCGCGATCGGAGGGCGTGCGAGATCGAAGAGAAATCTCGGTGCGGAGGAAGGGAGCTAAGGCTGAGGAGGAGCAGGAGGTAGAGAGGAGGTAGAGGGGAGGAGGAGGTGGAGGGTGTTGGGGTGTCGGCGGTTACAGCAGTCGTGTTCGGATGCGGCTCTGTCGGCGTCCGGAGTTAATGAGAGAGCGGCCGTACGGGGCAATACGGCGCATGCTCCCGCCCACTTCACGCCGCCGCTGATAGATAGATGCCCCTCCGGCCCTTTTTCTCCTCTCACCTTCATCCTCACCCTCACCCTCACCCACCCTGCCTTCTCTGTCATCCTCCCTCGAACGCATCTCGCCCCTGTCCGTCCCTCAGCCTCCCTCGCTCACCGACTCCCCCTCTCTCGCCATCGCCGACCATCATCACGGCCGCGTCCGCATGCGTGCCGGCAAAAAGCCCCGAATTCGTTCTTATAAAGATATTACGGTAACTGCGAAAACTTAAGAACCGTTTATAAAAACGCTGCCCTGCCTCGACTCGACTCGACTCGACTCGACTCGACTCGACTCGACTGGCCTCGCCTCGCCGTTCCAAATTTACGGCCAGCTGCCGCGGGAGCCTCGAAATTGCTTCGACCATGCTTCCAGACTATCGCGAAAACTGTTCGACGGTTCGCGAAGCGATTCGAAACGGTAGCTCGAGCAGCCCCGCGACTTCGAACGGAGCGTCGCCGTGCGGGAGGAGAATCGCATCGGTGCAGCGATCGACCGGGAAGCGGCGAAACGTTGGATGTCGGTTGCCGAAAGTGCGGAGATGGATGGAGGGGGGTTGGGTGTTGGGGGGCGATTCCAGGTTGTTCTCTTTCCGCTGGTTCCGGAGGGCAAGGAGGGCAGGGCATTCATCTATATTAGCTTCGAGAGCGGACGGCCTGTCATTACCGCTGCCGCTCCGGCCTTCTTCTTCTTCTTCTTCTTCTTCTTCTTCTTCTTCTTCTTCTTCTTCTCCTCCTTCTCCTTCTTCTTCCCCTCCTTCTTCTCCTTTCCCCCCTTTCCCTCTTCCTTCCCTTCGGCCTCATCCTCGAGCGACGTTCCTCCGTTTCGCGTCCACCGGCAGAACCATGGACAGCTCGACCAAAGTCCTCCTTCGCTTTGGCCCATTAGCCGGCCGCATTACCAAACTGCCAGATGGATCGACGAGGACGAAACGAGGCCCGGAGAGAGAAAAAGAGAGAGGGAGAGAGAGAGAGAGAGGCCGAGTGTGGGTAGCAGGGGAGTTTCGGTGGCTGGAGAACGCCGCGGAGCTAATAACCGGCGTTTAAAACACAAAAACAA
Organism: Macropis europaea; assembly: GCA_916610135.2. Lineage (NCBI taxonomy): Eukaryota > Metazoa > Arthropoda > Insecta > Hymenoptera > Melittidae > Macropis > Macropis europaea. The sequence continues at coordinate 249,802 of OU744348.1, forward strand.
AGGTCCCGGTGTGCATCGTCGGGTTTCGAGAGGCCGTCGGGGGGGAACGGAACGTAGACCGGAGGTGTCTGCTCGTGAAAATCGCTGCCGCAGCGCGAACCATTTCGGCCGTTGAACGTCTCGGCGCAGTTTCTTCTCTTTCTTTTCCAACGCGGCCGACTCGTGTTTCGGTCGACGTCGGAAACGGATCTGACGCGTCTCATCGCACCCTGTGCGTCAGCGACGTGAAAATAATTTCCACGATGAGAAGGAGAGGGAGGAGGTGTTCGCGAGGGGTGAGAAAAGGGAAGGAGCGGCGAGGGAACGTTGCACGCTGGCGCGGAGCGACTCTCGAACGCGCGTACGGAGCGGTCGGGTATCCAAGGCGTCAGGGTCATTACCGGATCATTACCTACCGTGCGACGAGGATGATGGGCCCGCTTGCGAGTCGTTCGTTCCTCGGCCTCTCGCTGCGTACGCGAGAGTTGCGCGCACAGGCATACGCGCACAGGCATACGCGCACAGGCATACGCGCACGCACACGCACACGCGAACGCGAACGCGTCGAAAGGGTGGGTTGTGTGTGAGTCACACGCTCAGGGCGGCTCGATCGCGCGTCGGCCCGCTCGGCGGCAGCCGGCTAAATTACAGGCTCGACCGTATTTTGTGTTGTTTTGTTGTTTTTCAACGCGCCGAAAGGAAATGAGCGAGCAAACGCGTCACGCCACCCCGAACCTGCTAATTTCTATTCATATTTTATGGCTATTAATTTCTTCACTGTTACACTCGCTCTTTCTCTGCCCCCTTTCTCCTTTTCTCTCTTCCTATCTACCTCCCTCCCTCCCTCCAGCCCCTCTCGCCCTCTTTTTCTCTTCCGCACACCGTTCGCTCCTGCTCCTCCTGCTCTCGCGCTTCTTTTTCCAGTCTCCTTGCGAACGTTCCTCGTCGATCGCTCGTTTCTCATTTACTTCTCTCCCTTTTGGCACCGTTCACCCTTCGATTTCTCTCGGTCTCCCGACTCTCTTTCGTTCCAGTTCCTTTCGTCGTCCTCGCGCACCGTGCTCGCGGCCTTTCCCCGACAAACGTCCGCGATCGTTGCACGAACCGGTCGATCGATGGCTGGTCGATGAACCGTGAGGGAGCCCAGCCCTCGCGCACCGAGCTGCTCGAAAACGCGTCCTGTCGGCGCGCGACGTCGATGCACCTCGTTCGAGCAAATACTCCGTTTACCGTGTGCCGTCCGGAATCTCGATCGGTCGACCCGACCGCTTCTTCTGGAAAGCGCCCGGGGAAGCTCGGCGCTTTCCTGCTTTCCTGCTTTCCTGCTTTCCTGCATTTCCTGCTCGCCGAACCCATGGCCTCGACGGATATACTTTCCGCCCGATCTTTCCGACCGCGACGTCTCGAAGCAGCCGGTGAATGCTCGAGAATGCGGAGAGCATCGACGTCGGAACGGCAAGAAGAACGGATCGGTGTCGAAGGGCTTGCACCGGCGAGGTCCCCGATCGAGATTCGGTGATGCGCGATCGAGGAACACCGCCGGACTTTTGCCACCCGCGCGCCTCCTCGAACAAAGTCACGCTGCTCGTTGCGAAGTCGTGTCGAGACTCCCGGACTCGATTCGAAAGGAGAATGGAAGGATACGACGCGATCGGTGGGGTCCTCGCGTCATCTCGCTGACGTTTCGGTAACACTTTCCTCGTACGAGCTGCAAGATTTCTTGAACTCGATATTTTTTGTCCGCGGCCCCGTTCGGTACGGCCGAAAAGGAGCCGCTAACCGGCGATCGACCGAAATCGTTTTTCGCGCGGCGTTTTTTGTGGCGGCCGGTAAAAACCGATCCGGATCGTTTTCGTTTAGGGAATGCGTGCGAGAGAAACCGACGAAGCCGCATCGCTCGATGAACCACCTTCGGCCATCAGTGGGGTGTAACCTATTATTATCTACCACTTACCTAATGCCCTGTGTCAGCCTCGGGGTAGGCGGAGAATAACAGGCTCCCCGTTCGATGGAATCCCCTCCGTTGATATCGCAACCGCTCGCTCGACAGCTTTGCCCGCCGGAAGATGTGACGCGTTTTTCCGTCTCCCCGTCTCCCCGTCCCTCCGATTTTCCGATTTTCCGATTTTCTCGGCGAAAGCGGTCGATCGGCCTCTTCCGCCGTCGGCGCCGCGCTCCGATCGGTCGGGACGAGCGTGCTGTTCGAGAGGGAGAGAGGAGCATCGCGTGCGAAAGCACGGAATTTCGAGCGGTTCCGCTGTTTCATCGAGCTGAAACGCGCGTCGCTCTCCCGATTCCCAAGCATTTCGATGAAATTGCTCGTGAAAAATTGGAGGCACGGAAATTTTCGCCGTTTCGTCCGCCGGTCCGACCGAGGATCTTCGATGACTCCTCGTTTTCCCCGCTCCGCCTCTTCTTTCGAATCGAATCGAGTCGAATCGCCTTTGTTCGTTGTCGTCGCTCCCTGTCCAGAAGCTTTCGAACAGAACGGTTCCTGTCGGGACGTTCGCCGCTGTCCGGTCGAAGGCGAGAGAAAAAGGGAGAGGCGGAATCGGAATATTCGGTAGCTATTTATAGATCGATGGGGTCCTCGAAGAGCGAACGATGAACGGTTTAATGGGTAGCGGCGGTGGCCTGTAATTAGAACGTTTGGAGCGTAACCGCGCGCCATTACGGGGAAAACGCAGACTCGTCGGATCGACGAGAAATATTTATTGCGGTATAACAATTACAGGAGGGGGCTGGCATAGCTTGAATAGTAATAGGCGACCGCCTCGGGCCGCTCTCTCGAACCACTGCAATTAGGTCTTTTATTGTCTGTACATAAGGAAGCTTTATGAAAACATTAAGGATATAATTCAAGGCCGGCGAGGTACGGCCCGTCGTGAATTGCAGTCGGCGTTAATGCGCCCGGACTCTCCGTGCTGCGTCATTTCCGTTTCGCGTACACAGGTGCAACGCGAGCACGCGCGACCACTGCCCTCATCAACCTCCTCGATATCCAGAGAACCTTCCGATCCCTACGATTCCGATCCTGCACGTCCCGCCTGTTCGGAGCGACTGGGCCTGTGCCGCGCACCCCGCGTGCAGCGGCCCGATCTCGTATCCTATGCGGAACCTCGCGGCTCGAGAAAGGAGGGTTTTTCGGCAGAGTCGGTGCACGGAAGCGCGGGGATGCCGAATGCGTCGGTTACCGCCGCGGCGTGCAAGATGTCGACTAATAGAGTTCGGCCGTTTGACAGCGATATTTCAGAAGAACGAGAAGAGGAATGGCCGTGGACGCGTCGGTGTGTGGTCCGGCACGTTCGAGCGGACGCCGATTAGCCCGAGGCCCCCCTAATCCCTCGACTGCTTCACCCGGCTGCTTGCTGCTCCCTCGTGCTCCGTCTCTTCTTTACGCCGCTTCTCTCGGCTCTCTCCTCTCTCCTCTCCCCTCTCTCCTCTCTCCTCTCTCCTTCCCCGTCTCCCTTCTCCCTGCCGTGTCCCAAAGACGAGCCACACGGACGCCAAAACTCGGCTAATTGATATTTTCGAGCGGAACTTGTACGGGGGCGCCGTTACGCCGACCATCCTCGATCCACGATCAATTCAGGATGTACCTTTCAAAAACGGCATCGCTCCTTTTCAAATTTAGAAGCGGTCGGTGAAGATTTTGGTTTCGTCGGTGCGGCCATCGCGTCTTTGACCGTCCGTTTCGACTCTCTCCGCGTTCGATCGCGAGACGGCTCTCCCGAACGCGTCCGTCCCTTCCGGTTTTAGCCGGGTCGGCCGGTGTCGCGTGACGCGTTACGCGCTCGCAATCAGCGGCACGGCGGAGTCGGTAACCGAGACGCGCGAACCGCCGCGGCACACCGAACCCATTGTTCCCCTTTCACCTTCTCCGTCGCTCTCGCCTCTCCTTACATTTCGCTCCCTTTTTTACCTCCTGTTCTTCTCGCTCGCCCGTGCAACGCTCTCGGTCGATTTCGCGCTGCCACCGACGCAGGTCGCTCGGGGCGTCCCGGCTTTCTCCCTTCTCCGCGACTTCAATTTCCACGGCGGCGGTTCCGCTCGACGATGAACCGCTTTGCGAGCGACCCCACGAACAACCGACGCGGCGCGCGCCCGCGTCAACGAGACCTCCGTTTTCGCCGGGAACTCCGGAGATAAGCGGTCCCCGCGGGATCAGCGTCTTGATCGAGCCTGAAAGTTTCCCGGGGCAGGGGGAGGAGAGGAAGGAGACGACTCAGCCTGTTGGCAGCCGTGAAAGAGAATCTCCGGACTGCTCGAGGTTTCTCGGGCTTTCGAGGAACCGGATGATCGATAGGAGGTATCATCGTCCGTCGGTGTCGGGTTTTCATTCGACCGCCTCGCCTCGCCTTGCTTCTCACGGGCTACCGCGGTCGAGATCGTTTTTTCGGTGAGCCGCGCGGGTGGGATCGCGACAGGGAGGTGGCTCCTATTTCCAGAATAGGATTCGAATCGTGGCGGTCGAGCGGTGCGAACAGCCTCGCCGTTGTCCGTGCCACGGTCGAATCGACGCGACTCGCGGCAGAGGCCGGTGAGGAAGGAAGAGCGTGCTCGACGCCCGCGCGATCGCGATTCCAGGAAAAACGTCGGATTCGGCGGGCAAGGATGGGACGGAGTCGTCGGGTTCGCCCCGGCGCTCGACCGCTCGACGTCTCGTCGTCGAGCGGCGTTCGAAGGAGAATGAATCGCGGAGATTTCGCACGGATAATCAGCGAAACGGACGACGGGGCGGCACGGGATGAAGAAGGCGGGCGTTTGCTCGCTCGCGAGAGTAATTAAGACGACGCGTTCTCTCATTGACGTCCTCGCGACGGATGTTTTCGTGCATCGGACGCCAGCTTGATTAGGGTTAATTACGAACGATTGTACGGTGAACGACGATCGCTCACCGTTATTGGCAGAAACGCTAACGAGCGAATTATTGGCGAATGAAAACGCGAATCGTCCCCCCTCCGCCTCTCTCTCTCTCTCTCTCGTTCTCTAACCGGTGTGTCGTTCGCGTGATATCTGCGATAATTAATGGTCGGTATCATTGCGAAGCGGCGCGCGCACCTTGCACCGTCATTTCCTACTTTCGTGATTACGCGCGGGAGTGGTACGTAAACACCGTGCAATTATCGCCGAGACCATCTTAATTATTAAGACTTCATTACGAGCGCGAACGATGACGGGGTTGGGGGGCGGACGTTTTCCCTCCGGATTTTAAGGCCGGTCGACGTTGCCGCGTCTTCGGGCGGCAAGGGAATCCGAAGAACGCTGCGAAGAGAGAGGGAGTCTCGATCCATCGAAGGAAGCGCGTTACGATAAAGCGGAAACGGCTGAAGCTCTCGCCGGCGATCACTGAAAAGAGCGTGTTCGGCTTTGATGTTGCAGGGACCCGATGGAGTTGATGGAGCAGCAACTTGTCCGGTGCGGGGTGGCTCCTGTTCGATTGTACGAGCACCTCGCGATGTCTTCCCCGGCGGCGGCGGCCGCCGCGGCCGCTGCCGCCGCGGCGGCTCTGGGGGTTCAGCAGCATCAGCACCAGCATCCGCATCCGCATCCGCATCAGCATCAGCATCAGCATCAGCAGCAGGCGCAACAGTCGCAGCACGAGAACGCACACGCGCTGCCTCCGTGGATGTCGGCGTCGACGGCGCTGCTGTACGGGACCGTCGGGCAAACGCACCCTGGAACCAGGCCCGCCACCGGCTCCTCCTCCCCGTACCCTGCACCCGCCGCGACCGCCGCCTTCCCCTATCCCGCGGCCCTCCCCTGGCCCTGGCAGCCGCCACCGGTCGCGATCATATCCAGGAGGTCCTCTCCGCCCTCCGCGACGCCCGCGTCCCTCAGGTATACCCCCTATCCTCCGCCGGCCAGCACGCCGCCGCCTCTGAGAACTCGCTCTTCCACCCCCAATTAGCGTTCGCAACGCGCCTGCTTCTACCTCTTTCTTCTCCGGGGACACCGTGAACGACCGCTGCCCGGAGCGACGAGCGTCCGCGCGGAGGCCGGCGAAGGGTGGGTCCTCGGAACGCGGTGGCGTCGCGGAGTCCCTCGCGGGTTCACCGATTCGACGGAACGGTCGAGGATCGCTCGAGCTCCGAGACGGTGCGATCGCGCCGCTTTCCGCGTCGTCCGTCTGTCGTTGGGTGGCTGGGGGCCGACGAGATCCGGTCGCTGGACGCGCCGTGCGTCGGAACGAGGTCGAGGAAGCCGACGCGCGATCGTTGCCTTTTTGATCGCCGAGAAAAAGGGGAAAACCGGGAAGGCTCGACCGATCATCCTCGACCGCTCCCCCGATCCTGCATCGAGTCTCGTTGCAACGCGCACGGAACGCCTTTCGGCGATAGGTGTCTCGGGTCCGTGTGGTCTTTCCGGACCGTCGAGGAATTCCGTTCGCGGGTTCGGGGGAACGGAATCCTTCGACGATCCCCGTCGCTCGCTTTAAGTTACTTTTAGGGAAAATGGCCCGTACTTGTTCGCTCTCTGTGTCCGCGTAACGTAACCGTAGACCTTCGTCAGGAATTCGGGAAAGAAGAGGTTCCCCGCTGTCACGAACGGGAGAAACTCCGAAAGAGAAAGTTCCTCTTGTTTCCGGAATTCCAGCCTCCTGTAAATAGACGAAAATCGATTTTCGTCGCGACGCGACCTGCTCGAAGCGACCGTGTAATATATGCGTAGGAGACGAGTAAATGGAGAATAAAAGAGAAAGAGAAAGAGGGAGAGAGGGGGGGAGCGTGCGGCAAGAAAGGAGAAAGACTCGACTCGGAATTAGCTGTAACATATTACCACGATAGTATTAAACTCGTCTTTCCGCGAGACGGTGGAATTTGTACATAAAACTCTTTTACGGTAGCGAATAGCGTTCATGGCGTATCCTCGATGTAGCACGGATAGAAAATAAAGGAATTTTGAGTAACGCGTGCTTCCGTCCTTCCACCCAACCTCCGTTTCCAGCGTCCCGATCGTCGCGCAGCGAACGAGCGGCTAAAAGATTGACCGGAGGGAAGAAGGAGGGCTTCGAAGAAGATTCGCGTTGGGAGGACAGCGGCGCACCGTTCGTGACGGCGGCGAACGGGTGGGTCGAGCGGCCGCCGGCCGGCCGGCCGGCCGGGCTTCATCGCACCTCCAACTGCCGTGTAATTCTGTTATACGTTATACCTATCCGAAATTAAATAAATTCATTTCACGGCCTGTCAACGAGCAATTATTTTTCGATGCAGCCCCTTTAAGGTCGGTTCGTTCCATGACTAACGTCCCTCGACCCCTCGAGCCCAGAAGCAGGAACGTATCGCGGATCCCTCCTAGCGGAACCGGTCCGCCGACCGCAAACGATCCTGCGACCCTGCGCACTCGCATTTTAACTTTCCCTCCGTGTCGTCGAGAAGGATGGAGCGGCGTCCGTCCCGCTTTTCGATCGAACGGGATCGAGGGGAAACGATGCCCGAAACTCGCTGGCGTCGCTCCGCGCACGATCGCACACGCATAAATACGAAGATTCAGGGTCGGTGTCTGCCGAAGCCGGCGCCGGCGCCGGCGCCCTGCCGCTGGAAAAGTCTTTGAAGAAGGCGCGGACCGAATTCGTTCGGGTCGTCGAGAAATGCGAGACTGGCGAAAAGGAGCAGCCGCGAAGTCGTACCCGACGATCGAGGTCCGCCGGTCAAATCCGTGCCGCTTCGCAGTCGTTCGGAGCAAGAAGAGAAGAAGCGAGGATCGGTACCCGTCGATGGCTATCGCGCATCGAAATCGACCGCCGCCGCTCCTCCGAACTTTCTCGCGAGCGAGCCCGAGCGGCGTGAGCGACTGCAGCGCGATCGGCTCGTAAACGGCGCGGATATCGATGCGCGGCATCGGATCGCGAAATCCGATTGAGAACGGGAAAAGATCGTCTCGGTGGAGAGATAGAGAGACGGAGATATAGAGCGAGGGGGTGTTGGGGGGAGCGCGCGGCTCGTGGGAAAAGAAATTTCGGCGCTGCGTGTAATTGAACGAGCATCGAGATAAAAGACGGTGGTATCGCGAAATCGTCGGAGGACACGAAGCGTATCGTGTACGCGGCGGAATGATCGCGTCCAAGCAGCCAGATAAGAAGAAGAAGGAGAGGTTGAGGCGGAAGAAGAGCGCGAAACCGATCGTGTGTTGCGTCGTGATGGGTGGAGCGAGGTGAGAGAAACAGAGAGGCGGCTCCCGAGCTTGTAATTATGTTGATACGAATGATCTGCGGCGAGCCGCAAACCGACGAACAGAAGAAGAAGAAGAAGAAGAAGACGAAGAAGAAGAAGAAGAGGAGGAGGAAGAGGAGGAAGAGGAAGAGGAAGAGGAAGAAGAGGAAGAAGAAGGAGGAGGAGGTGAAGCGGCGGAAGGCGTAGAAGAAGAAGAGGAGGAGGAGGAGGAGGACTGAAGCCCGTAGCGGTGTTCACCGGCTGCTCCGTACGTGGCCGTTTATCCTCTTCCTTGTTCATCGAAGAAGAACGAACCCCGGTCCGTGTTCGTCGTGTTCTCCACGGGTTCCGTTCGCGCAGCGACCGTACGCGTCGCCCATCCCCGCGCAACGAGCAAACGGCCTTTAGGACCGTGGCGAAACCAGTTTAAGTGGTTAAGTGTAGATGTAATTGATTTCCATTTTACGAGGCTCTCGGTGAAGACGCTCCACCCGCCACCGTCGCCGCCGTCTCCGCCACCGCCACCACCACCACCACCTCCGCCACCGCCGCCGCCGACTTCGCAACCACCCCCACTCGCGGCCTTCTCCGCTCTTCCCCGTGGTTCGAGCGCGTTAACGCGTACGCGCCACCGCGGCGAGCGGGAACCTTTTCTCACGCCTCGTTTCGAAAGGAGGAAAAGAGCGGAGCTCGGCAACCTCCGGATTCCCAGTTCCATCCGCGACAGGGGACCGTCTCCCGGTGCCGGTCGTTTCGTTGAACGGAAAGATATTTCGGCCGGTCCGTTCCGATGTCCGTGGAAGGAGCATGGGAAACGACGGCTGGACCGTACGCGCGGACAGTTCCTCGCGGTCGCGGAGGTGCGCGAGCGAGCAGGGAGGCCGCGTCGGAGAACGGGAATCGACGCGGGGGAGTCGGGAGCGTGGATCGAAATCGACGAGGTCGCCGCGATCGATCGGCCGACTGAATAACGAACGAGCGACGCGACGGGCAGCGAGTCGCGGAGAGGATTGCGCCCTGGAAGCGTTTCCAGCGAGAGCTTCCGCGAGGCCGGGAAATCGTCGATCGATGCCTCGGCTGGATCGCGATCGAACGAGCTCGGAGCTCGGGCCGGCGGCAAGGGTCGATGCACCATTGAGAAGCAGTTTGCGGGGAAGGTCGAGTTCGCTCGTGGCCGTCGCGTCGGCCGATCCTCGACCCTACCGCGAACTTTCTTCCTCGGAAAAACTGGGCGGGCTCGAGACGGGCCGGCGAAACGTCGCGCGGCGCGGCGCGTCGTCCGAGCCTCGAGAACGGAAAAAGAGAAAATTCCGAGCGATCTCTTCTCGCTGCTAGAGAAGAAGGGCCGGAAGAAAAAGAAGAGGGTCGACGTAGCCGGAGAGAGACAAAGAGGGAGCGAGAGCGAGAGCGAGAGAGAGAGAGAGTCGCTGGAGAATATGTAAATTAGGAACTCCGTGTGAATGCGGAGATTTATGGCGGGCCGCACACATTTCTGGCCGCAATAAATATCAGTAAGTAGCGACGCGCGGGACCGTCCGGATCCAGTCCGACGCGCTCCTCCCAACGAGCTCTCGTCCACCGACGCAACATCCTTCCTCCTCCTCGTCCCCCTCGACCACCCTCCTCATCCTCCTAGCCGTCGTCGTCGTCGTCGCGCGGTTTCCCGCTCTTCTCGCTTCTCGTTAATGTCGCGGGAATACCTGGAAAACGGTTGTCGCGGTCGATTCGCGAGATCGGCCGAGCCTCGAACGTCGCTCGCTCCGAATCGCGATCGTCGAAAGGAGAAGCGGCCGAAAGCAATCGCAAGCGGAGCTTTTGGAAACGCACCGCCTTCCGGATATCGATCGCTGCCGCGTTCGGTTCCGACGTCCGACCGCCGGCTCTTCCTTCGACGATGCGGCGGATCGCGGGTTTCGAGGGCTATCGAACCTCGCGAGATCGAAATGTCTCCCGTCCGGTAGCGGTTCCGCATCGGACGACCGGATTCACGGATCCGGCCGTGGCGCGGGCGCGATTCGAGCGCCGTGGAACAGGGTCGAACGTCCCCGTTCCCGTTCTCGTTCGCGATTTTCGTTGCGATCCGGGAACACCGCCGCGAATCGATCTCCGTCCACCGGGAGTCATCGTTCTTGAAAGCGGTCGTTGAGCCTTCTCCGTGGCGAGGCCAAAGGTGGGATTTCCTATCAGCGCGCGTCTCGCGCGACGCATTCATCTCGTGCGCCGTCGTATCATGTTTATGAACAGAAATACAAATAAAGAATACGTTGCTTGTTCTTTTCAATTATTTCATACTTCTCTCCACACATTTTTCTTACCCACAGAATTTTTGTAATCTTGTCGCCAGTCCACACGGAGGACCGAGCGATTCGCGATGTTTCCTAACTGCGATTTGCTCGAGATTTTTTCTCGCGTTACCGAGGCCGTTCGCAGCGCGTTCGCGCGTCCGGAAGCATGCTTCTTCGTCGCATCGGACAAGCGCGTCGAGGCGTGGGCGGGAAGATCGCGCGATCGGTCCGCGGAGGAAAATCGGATCGCCATCGACGCGATATCGGGCGCACGGAACCGCGTCGTTCGCTGGAATCTCCGGTCGGTCCTTCCGGATCGGGGAAATCGATGCGGCGCGGCGGCGGCGGCGGCGGCGGCGGCGATCGGAAGGTCGCGGGAACGTGCCCCGTGGGTCGGTCGGGGACTATCGGTGCTCGAGGGACGCCGGAGGGACGCGGGAAGAGGAGGATGAAGCGGGAAGAAGCAGAAGCAGAAGAGGAAGGAAATGCAAAGGGAAGAAGAGACACGGTAGCGTAGCGGAGAGGGGCGGAGGGGAGCGGAGAGGAGTGGAGAGGAGAGGAGAGTAAACGATACGCAAAGGGATGGCGGTCGGCGGTCGGCGGACGGCGAGAGCGGAGAGAGAAAGGGAGAGAGAGATGTCTGGTCTCCGTGGGTGGCTGCCGATCCCTTTCCTTCCTTTCGCACGCATACCAACCGACCGAACCTACCGCGTTCCTTCTCTTACGCGACTTCTATTACAGCCTCTCACCGGCTAACACGCTTCGCCTACCATCTTTCCGCTAAATACCTGCTGCACGAACGACGCGACGCGTTCGCTGCACGGTGGCCGCGCGCTCGCCGCGACCGCCTCGAATACCTCCCGTTTGCCGGCGAACACCGGCTCTCCGAGGAAGGTGGACGAACGAAGGCGAATCCGGGCTCGCGGTCGAGTCGATCGTCTCGAGGCGAATCGCGGTCGAAGAAACGCAACTTCGCCGCGGGGAGCCGACGGTTCTCGCCTTCCGACGGAGATGCGTTTCGTGACTTTCGACGCGGCGATGAGCTCGGAGTCCGGCACGGGAAGCGGGCGCGGGTAATTGAATCGCGCTGCGAGCGAAGGACGGTGGAAGCGCGGCCGGTGAGGACGATCTCGATGAAACTCGCGCTCGTCGGAATTTCAAAGTCGCGTTCGCAGTTCGGTTTCGACGCCGGCTGTTTTCGCGTAATAATGGAACGCATGCGATGTTGCATGCAGAGGCACAGGCAGAGGCACAGGCAGAGGCACAGGCAGAGGCACAGGCAGCGGCGGAGGAGGGCGCGCGTTGCGCGCAACGCGTCCACCTCTGTTCGCACGTTGTCCACGGGCATAAATTGCGCTCCGAGCGAGAATATTGTACGTTCCGCGAGCGTGCCAGCCACCGCGCGAATACCGTTTGCGATAACAGGGAACGGGAAGCGGAACCTCGACGACGGTTTGTTCGGCGATCCGAACGGTTCCGACCAGCGAGCGAGGCAGGGAACGGAGCGGTCGCGGGTCGGCTCGACGAAACGCGGATGGGAGCATGGAAAAGCTTCTTCGCTTCCTGTGCGCTCGGAATGCGGGGACGGGAAACGACGCCGGCCGGACCCCGCGGGAAAAACGCGCGGCGGGCCGGGCCAAAAGCCTATGCAAATGCGTGGCGATTTCTTGCCGGAGGACCATCGATAGAAACGTGGAAACGTTTGATTACGGCGTGGGCGTTAAGAGATTTCACGACGTTTCGACAAGATTTTATTGCTTCCATATTACCGTCAACTTTACGAGCCTCCGGTTCGTTCTGCTCGGGATGATCGGCCGCGATGCAATGCGCGTCGCGCTATAAAAGCGATCGATTAGAAACTGGTCGGAAGACGATCGCCGATCGAGCTCGCGTCCGGACCGGAACGCTCATCGATTCTCGGCGACCGTCCTCCTCTCGATGCATCCGCCGCGCTTCGGACGCGTTCGTCCTTGCAAAGAGTTCCTCGGCCCGCAAAGGACGTTCCTTCCAACTTTTCGTTCTCGACGATGCGAAGAAAGGGGTGGCGTCGCTGTCGGAGCTGAGCGCGGTCGACGAGTCGCTCGAACTTGCTCGCGCAGCAACCGACGAGGTGTCACCTCGGACCCGCCGCGACGGTCCGTCTTCCGCGCCGCATCGTCTTTCGAACCGTAGACCGGCCGCGTTGTCATTTCGACGAGCGTCGTTGCCCGGAGCCGAAGCTTCGAGCGTACCTCCGAAGGATGCCGCGGATCGTGGGAAACGTCGAACGGCGAAAGAGTTCGCCTCGTAACGGAGGTGAAATCGGCGAACGAGGATGCTTTGCGAGGCGATATCTTTGCCGATGGGCGGCGGCGGCGGCGGCGGCGGCGGGAGCGTGACGGAAGATAGGGAGATATCGATCGCCGCGCCGGTCAATCTGAATCATCGATCTAAATTGCGTTGCGCGACCTCCGGGATCCGATAAGCATGCGGGTTCGGAGCGCGGTGGATCGGGTCGCGAGATTGCCAGCGAAATCCCGGAAAGAGGATCCTCGTTCCGCCCGGGAGAACGGATTAGTCGCGGAAATACGTATCTTTTTCCGCGCGTCCTTCCTCTCCGTCTCATCGAGATAGGAGACGAGAGATCTCGCGCTCGCGCACGCCACCGTGTTTCCCAAAACGTCACGTTACGCGGCTCTTCCTCGAGGAACCGTGCGGATGGTTGCGCGACGGGAATCTCGCGGAAGGAAGAGCCGGCGGAGGAGGAGGGAGCCGTTCCTCGGGGTCGGGTCGGTCGTAAACAGCCGGTCGTTCCGGGGCCGGTGTTCTGCTCGCTTCTATTCGTCCAACGAAGGAATCGGGTACGCGATTCTCGAGAGGTCTGGACCTCGAAAGGTCGGCTCGGGCGGGGTTCGGTGACCCGCGAGAAGCGCGAACGAGAATCGCGGTCGAAGGCGTTCCCTCCGCGTCTCGCGAGGCCGTCGCGTCGTCGGCTTCCGCGGAGACGAAAGCCGACGAGAGGTGTCGCGCGCGACCGATGAAACATCTTCGGGGACCGAGGTCGTAACAGGTATCCGAGAACGGGGTGGTGGGGATGGATTAGGTCAGAGCGACTGTAAATAAGGGGCGCAGCGGATAAAAAGGAGAATTTATGGTGAAAATATTTGTGCCCATTCCCATGCTAGCCAAAGCATCTCGTAGGCGAGGGTGGGCCATTGACGGTTTTGTTGAAAGTTTCTTCCATAAATCCCGCTCGCATTGTCGGACTTTCAAGAGGAAACCCGCAATGCCATTGTGACACGCCTTACCCACCGCTGTAAATAATAACCGCCCCTCGACCCCGTCCTTCTCGACGCGTCTTTCCTACCAAACCAGCTCCTTCTTCTTCCGCTTCTTCCTCTTCTTCTGCTTCTTCTGCTTCTCCTGCGGCTTTTCCCCCTTTTTTACCGGTTTTCAATGAGTCGTCCGCGAGGCGAACGGCCTCCGCGCATTTTTCTGCCACGGCCAGCCGTCGGTCTCGCTCTCGCTCGGGATTCTTTTTACTGTTTCATGAGAGTCGCGATTTGGAAGGGGTTTCGTATTACCACCGGGATGCTTGCAATCGGAATGCTCGAAAGTTCCAGATACGCGCAGCCGCGGTGCCAAAGGCGCGAGCGGAAGAAGATCTTGAAAGCGGAAGACGAAGGATGGAAGGACGGAAGGACGGAAGGACGGAAGGACGGAAGGAAGGGAGGAAGGAAGGACGGAAGGCGGGAAACGGAGAGAGATGCTTGTCAGGAGGGACGCGAAGGGGCGGAGGAGGGGAGAATGGTTTCCGTTCGAGGGTACATTTACGCGAACCGGTGTAAGTAGGTACATGAACGCGAAAGTCGATGGAAGCTGAGCATTGTCGAGACCCTCGGCCTCGGGGATCCATGGGAGAACTCCCGCTGCGCCGAACGTTGACTGTTGCCTGCGGTCAGCGTGACAAAAACCTCCCCTCGATTCGACACGCACCCCTGGGCGCCCCATGGACCCCCCGACCGGCCCAGGTTCGTCCGATCGGCCTCGCTCGCCCCGGACCGAAACGTTTCCACCTCTGATCCTGCGATTAACCTTTCGAGAGTCGCTCGAGACCATGTAATTTCGATCGCCGGATAATCTCGCGTTGACTCGATCGTCTCGAAAATCTCTCCGGCACCCTCTCCGGCTCCGCGTTGCGGGACAGGGGTTCGGGAAGGGTATTCGTCCGGGACGGATCACCGTGATCGCGTCCGCCTCGAAACTTGCTCCGCCGTTGCGCGAGCAAGCGGGTGCACCGAGTCGTTCGCATCCCTCCGCGCTCCTCCGTCGTTCGAATCGCGAGCAACCCTTGCTTCGCTTTGCCGAACCGAAAGTTCGTCGAGGACGGTCCTCGCGCGTCGCCGAGCTCGGTTCGCGATGAAATGCGACGGAAGCGAAATGCGTTTCGGAGGATGGGGAGACGAGGGCTGCGAGATGCGCGACGGTGCCGAGATTTCTCGGGGGGCACGGACGGCCCTGCGATTTCTCCGAGTCGAGGCCAAACATCTTTTCATCGCCGGATAAAGCGTGGGTCTTCTATTCGGTAACGAACCGTTAACTGGACGTAAATGGTCGGGACAACCCTGTCACGGGGCGCATCTCGTTGTTGTCGCCGGACGACGAGGATCTCTATTTGAGAGTTTACATCCCGAAAATGCCCTTTTCATGGCTAACTTCACGCCGCGTTGCTTCCCTTCCCTCCTCCGGTCAAGGACAATGCAGACCTTTTCGCGCGAGAAAGAGGCCGGTTTGGGGCGTGTTGCCAGACATCCCATCGGGACCACTCCGGTCACGAGTCACCGAAAATATTGTCGTTTCTGTGGTTTCCAAAGAATTCTTCGGCATCTCCTCAAATCGTCCGTCCCTCAAACGATTTACGATTTTTCATCTTTCACTGGAAATTCAGCGTCCTCGCTCGGTCGGAGAACGTTTCGCCTCGAGCCGTCGAAAGTGTCGGAGCTCGATGATACTCGAAGGCTCCGCGACCACGGAATCTCGATCGATCGAACGCGCAGTTCGATCGCGGATATTCCCGTGATTTCGTTCCCGTTACAAGTTCGGCGAACGGTGGATCGGTCGAGCGGGCTTCGCGGTTCTCCGAAGCGGCGCGGCGGCAAATTTCCAGCCGATTTCTCCTCGATGCTCGAAAGCTCCGCTTTCGCGTCGGCCCGATCCGGAATTCTCGATCCCCGCGATCGAGACGCAACGATTCAAGGATCGACGCGTCCGAAGTCGCTGGACGGTCCTTCCGCCCCACCCTCCGCGCTCCCCGAATTCACGTTGTATTTTGAACGATGATCCTATCGATTACCCTATCCCGAGGCGTTGCGCTCTTCCCCCCGGATACGTCCGTTCGTCGGCGGAGAAGCAGAAAGCGACGAGAAAGATGAAGGAGCACGCGAAGCGACGGATCTGCGTGAGGGAAGACGATCGAAAGGAATGATCGATCGAGCGCGTTGCGAGCGACTCGGTGCTGGTTGGAACGAATGCGAACGCGATCGCGGTGTAACGAGGCCGGTGCGGAGCGGCACCGGCGGGTCGAATGGCTTTTCTTCGAAAGAAAAGAGGCCCGCTTATCCCTCGTTACGCGGCTGGTCGGTGTCGAATGGTTCGCTTCGACGCGTGCGGATTTATCCGACGGGGAACACGCCCCTTCGGGAGCGAGCGCTCGAAGAGTCAGGTGCGATCGAGGCGAGAAGAGCCGCCGCGAACTCATCCCGGTAAACGCGCCGTGAAGTTCCCCGTGAAAACACCATTTTCACCCTGCCGACCGTCGCTTCGATGGAGGAGATCTTTCGAATTTCTTCCCGGCTCGCGACGAACGAGCGCCGACGGGACCGCTTTACCATGCCGCATGCCGAGGACGCACGCTGGCGGTCGCAGCCAGCGAGTTCCTCGAGATCATGGATCATGGAGGATCATCGGGCGTAGAGTTGAGCGAACGGTGCGCTCGCAGAGGCAACGCGTTTTATCCGACGCTTTCGAGAGCTCCCGAAACTCGGTGACTCATTTCGGGGAGACCTTTAGCGAGAAAAAACGAGCTGCAATAAACACGGGGGTTGACGGAGCAACGGCGCGGAGAGGAGCGGAGGGGAGGGGAGATGGGAAGCGGGAGAGTGGCGCAAGAAAGGAAGCCGGTCGCGCGGTGGCGAGAACGCGCGCAAGAAGTGTAGTAATGTCTGCCGGCTGGCCGCCGGCAGACTATTACCACCGCATGAATATGAATGAGAGATCGAAGGAAGGAGAAGAACCGAGGAAGGGAAGAGAAGAGAAGAGAAGAGAAGAGAAGCGAAACGGACCGATGCGTCGTCGGTCCGGAGGAAGAGAGGACGCGGCTGCTCGGCCGGCAGAGCGCGCTCCGGTGCAACGATGAAGCATCGAGGGAAGAGAGAGACGGATGAATGGACCGAGGATACAAGGGATGAGGGTTGCGAGGGAGACAGAGAGGGGGAAAGAAGATGGGACGGAGGGCGAAAGGGAGGGAGAGGAGCGGCATTCAATTAGTCTCCTAGTAATTAGCCGGGAAATCTTCGGCTTTGTCGGCGAGATCCTCTTCCGAGGCGGACCGACCGAGTCCAGGCAACAACGGTCCCGCCACCGCCGCCGCGTATCGTGCTCTCCGGTCGGTTCCAGTGCCGTTGCCTTGAACCGAGTTGCGTGCCTCCGCACTTCGCCGAGTACCGCGACGGCTGACGACGCGGCGTCGCTCACCGTCGCCGATTCTTCGCCCGCTCTCGATCGTGCCCTCTCGTCGCCGCGTTCGTCCGTGCAGCCGCTCTCGATTCGCAATCAAATTCGAAACCGTCTCGGTCCGTGCGCAGCAAATACCGTGTTCCGTCCGTGCGATCGGGAGGGATTCGATGAGCTACAGCTTGGACGAAAATACGTGTAGCACCCTGCGATCGTCGGGCGGACGAACCACGTTCGAAGCAGGGTATCGCGCGGTACGCGGAAAGGATCGGTTACACCCTGGATCGTCCAAAAGTCGATGTTTCGCCGTTTATACCTGCGTCCTTTGTTCCGCTCGGTTAATCGGTCGATCGGATGTTTTCATCGGCCGGCACGACATGGGGAAAAGGTGTTCCGGATGCAGCTCGGCTTCTATTCTTTGTCCGGTTCGATTTTACGAGAGGGTGTTTCCAGGTTCACGGGACGCCCCTGCGTTTTCTTGGGAAATATCATGGCGCAGCGTCGGGGCTGCACCTTCGAGTCGGGTCTTCGTCGAACTCGTCGTCGACCTCGTCGTCGAACTCGTCGTCGATGGAAAAGATAGAGGGAGCATTTTGAAATCGATTATTCTCCGATACGGTGCGACGGCGTCGCAATTACAGAAGGTTCGTCGGAAGTTCGAGAAGGCTGCGACCGCGATCGCGTCTGTGGATTTTGATATTTGCGATGGATCGCGGAGGATGATTCGGTGGAATCGACGCGACGAGCGAGCGGACCGCGAGGGAAACCGAGCGACAGAGACGGAAGCGATTCGTCCGGGAAAGGTCGGCGGAGAGGGAGGAGTCCACCGTGCAGTTTTTCCGTGGGACTCGAACGGCCCGATCCGTCACGGAATCGGTCGCGCACCCGTCTATCGCGCGCGCAAATTCGGAACGTTCCGACGCCGCGTCGTTCGAAATTTCCATCCCGAACGCGACGAATTCGAAACGAGCCGATCGGCGGTGCCTCCGTCGTGGATCTCGCGCGGCAGGGTGTCCGGAGGAATAAAACGTTGGGAGGGAGAGGAGCGGAAGTGGGACGCGCGGAGAACCAGGGGTGGTCTCCGGTGGACCATGGGTGGCCCCTTGTTCTCGTGTATCGCGCGACAAACCGAAATACCGATGCGCAGACACTCGTTTCCTAGGCGTGTTCACGGATGAGGTATACCTCGCCTGTGATTGCACCGAGGTCATTTAGTTGGAACGTGTACTTTAGCCTTATTATTTATTCTAACGTTATTCAAATTATGTATTCGAACCTCCTATGTACTCGCAATTGTTGTAACTGTAACGTTAAGTTGATAAAATAAATGAACAAAGTTTAATGAATACGATGCTGTTGTTATTTAAAAACCCACCCCCATGTTCGACAATCCATACGGCTGCTTCAGTTTATGATCGCCAAATTTGTGCCACCTCCTCGGCTATCACGTTCTCCTGATACAATTTCTGGCCTTTGTTGAAATCTCGAATCGAAAACCCGAAAAAATTAACACGTGGAAATTCCTGGAATCGTGACGTCATTTCCAAGAATCCGCAATCTTTATGCCACCTCCTCGAACAACCTGTTCTCCTGATACAAATTTTCAATTTTTCGAAATTTCACTCCGAAGACCCGACAAATTTAGTCCGCCGAAATTCCTGGAACTGTGACGTCATTTCAGAAAATCTCTGCAAATTGTGCCACCTCCTGTACCCGCATATTCCCCTGATACGAGCCTGAAATATCTGAAAAACTTTTAGAATTACATTCTCTTGTAACAGAAAAACATGAGACCGAAAGAGGTGGCACAAATTTTTCGGCTTTTCGAAGAAAGTTTTCGACGAAACCGGGATTTTGTATCAGGAGAACATGAGTATCGAGGAGGTGGCACAACTTTTTCGGCTTTTCGAAGAAAGTTTTCGGCGAAAATGGAATTTTGTATCAGGAGAGCACGAGTATCGAGGAGGTGGCACAAATTTTTCGGCTTCCGAAGAAAGTTTTCGGCGAAAACGGGATTTTGTATCAGGAGAACATGATCATCGAGGAGGTGGCATAAAACTTGTGGATTCTTGGAAATGACGTCACGATTCCAGGAGTTTCCACGTGTTAATTTGTTCGGGTTTTGGAATCGAGGTTTCACCAAAGGCCAGAAATTGTATCAGGAGAACATGATAGCCGAGGAGGTGGCCCAACATTTTTTTATGTTTTCTGTGCCTGTCGCTTATTTTTGCCTTATTTCTCGCTTTATAAGGTTCTCAAACTTCAACTATTTTGACAAACACGTTGAATGCAAAGTGGAGAGGTTCTTAACAACTAATAAATAATGACAATTAATCCGTTTAATTTGCATTTATTTAAACAATTTCTTACAATATAGAATATGCATACAATGATTTTTATAAAACTTTACATGTCTTCTTAGCCTATTGTTACTTAATCGATACAAATTGTTATGATCATTATGGGAATTACTAAACTTATAATAAGCATATACTCTGTGCATTATTTACGCTCACAATGTTTCTTAAACAATATTATAATACGATACATCTTAAGCATAATGGTATATATTCTTAACGAAGTTGAGCCGCCAATTATTTACAATTAACTTATAGATACATTGCAAAGCACTTGTAATAAATCATTTAGCAAACGCAAAACGCAGAGAGACCGAAGAAAACAAATCCAATATGAATAACTCATACAAAGAATGGTCGATACGATACGGATGAAGATCGAAGGTCATGCTTGAAGACACGGTCGAGGTATGGAGATGCTGCGCATACAAATGTACAGATCTGCAGGAGAAGAAAAAGGAATTTCTTGATGGCGGTCTCGTTTACGTAGGTGACGCGTGCTAGGCATTGCCCCTTCAAACGGATACACTTTAATCGGTGTACACACCGTCCGGTATAGCCGTGCACTCTCGATGTCACACTCGCTCCTGTAAAAGATGAGTTTTTGTCAAAACGAATAGGGATACGGCATTCCAAGAGCAAGCAGCGCGTTCGGCATGAGATTCTGCTTAAGATGGGTTATTGGCATCGAAATGAACTTGTTACGAAGCGATAGCGCTGACGCGTAGAGGCAGTCGCAACCGATACGGTAGGATGTGATGCGAAAGCGGTAATGGGGCTTCGGAGCTCCAAATCCGCGTGACAGAAAAATACGTACATCGGATGAATGGTCTATTCCATAGCTGGTCCGTGGCGTGTTACACGGATTCGACGAGGTTCGCTGGACAGGCTGCCGGTAAATCACCGTTAAGGGCTGCTAAATGGCAGCATGCTCTCTCGCCCTCTCCGTTCGGGCGTGTCCGGCCCTGTGTGTGGCCCGACTTTTTCGATGATTCCTGCGTGTCCCTTCTGCCGTTCGACTCTCCGTTCTCCGTTCTCCGTCCTCCGTCCTCCGCCCTCCGCCCTTCGCCGTCCGCCCTCCGTCGGTGAACGGTCGGAACACGCGCGCACGTTGGCCGCGTTTCCTCTTCGAACCGTGAAACGAGACTCGAATCGGCCAAGGACCGTGCTGAATCGCCGTTTCGGGGGATGACAGCGAGAGAAACCGCGTTCCGCTTCTTCCTCTTCGGATCCTCTTACCGCCGCGCCGCGACACGCCGCGCCGCGCCGCCGCCACCGGTGTGCCAGCCTTCGCCTTTCTTGCGTCCGGCGACTCGTGCTCGCTTCTTCCGCGAGACGAAGCCACGAGAGTCCGGAGATGCGTCGTCATCTGCCTGTTGGCTAACGATTTCTTCGTAGATGCGATGGACGATTCGGAAACTCGCGTTCGTCCGTGACGAGGACAGCAGGTGGCGGAGAGGAGAGCCGGTGGAATTTCCGCTGGATCCGGCTCGCAAGGAGGAGGCGGCGGCGAATCGGTGGCGGTCGTTCGGCGATCGAGGAAACGATCGAAGGGCGAGGCGTTCAGGGGAGGGTTCGCTCGCCCCCGCGATAGCGGGAGCGATATATCTTGATTTCACGACCCTTCGCATGGGTATCAGGTTGCACAGAAATCGGGAAACTCGGTCGAATCGGTGGAGCATGCTGCACGGTAATCCAAAGCCATGGGAACTCCGAACCACCCGCTGCCCTTCTGCGACCACGCTAATCAGTGGAAATTACCACGCATCTGTAACGCGTTTCGGTCGTTAACGCGACTCTCTCCTGTTTCGGAAATCGCCACGTGGGAAGCCGACCGAACGAGAGGCCGCGTCGACTTCGGTTTCGATTTCGATTTCGATTTCGATTTCGATTTCCGATCGAACGGATTCGGGAAGCCGGCGTCCAAGGCTCGACCCGATCCTCGTGACGATGCCGCGGTCGTTTGGCCCGATGAGTCATTCGAAAGCGATCGAGAGAGGATCCGTTTCATGGAAATCGTACAGGGTGGAAAGTCGTGGGCCGGTCGGCGACGCGTTCGCAAGGATACCGTTGCTCTTGACTTTCCGGCGGGAGAGAATTCGTTTTCGAGGTGGCCGACACAGAGAGACGGCGTCGCTGCGAAGAGAGCGAGCTCCGAACAGACGTCTCTCGCGTCGCCCCCGGACGAATTTGTTTGCGACCCTCGGCGTGATCCCCGAGAGTGAAAGCGGGACTAATAAATATCGGCGGCGGGTTAGGTGGGTGCGTGCGTCGCGGTGCCGGCACGTGCGTCCCGACGTCTTGCGTCCCAACCCCTGCCACCGTCGACCCTCCCGTCCCATCCCATCCCATCCCATCCCATCCCATCCCATCCCATCCCGTCTCGTCCCGTCCCAGCCCGTTTCATCCCAGATGACAGCGTTTTTATTGGCAGCGACGTCGGGCCGCGTTTACGGGCAATCCTGGCGACCGATCAACCGCCGCGCCGGCTCTTTCCTGCGATATTGCTCGGCTCGGCCGTCCCTCGAACCGATTTTACGATCGCACGAGCTCTCGCGCGCGGCACCGACGTTTCCACGGGCGAATTTCTCGGATACGGGAATCGTAGTCACAGGACGGACGCCGACGCCGCAACCTTGGACCTTGATCCGATACGAAATACGTGACTCTGCGGTTTCGCGTCCCTTCCGCAAATCGAATCACCGCCCGGACATCCTGCATCGATGTTTACGATCCGGAGAGAGCGAGCAGCTCCGGCAAGGTGCATTATTTAGCGGGAACCCGGGGAAACGCGACCGGACGTTTCTTTGAAAATCTTCGCGTCGCGGTCGTTCCTTCCTCGTGCAAACGATCGCGTCGATTCCAATTTTGTCCAACGAAAATGAGAAGAAAGGAAAAGATGAGAAGAAGAAAAATTTGCACGAGGCCCGGCCGGCTTCCGAGAAGTCGGAAGCTCCTTTCCGAAGCGGATTTCGCGGCGGCTCTCGTCGGCAGGGGAGAGACAAGAGGGAGAGCGAGAGAGAGCGAGAGAGAGCGAGAGAGAGCGAGAGAGAGAGAGAGAGAGAGAGAGAGAGAGAGAGAGAGAGAGAGAGAGAGAGAGAGAGAGAGAGAGAGAGAGAGAGAGAGAGAGAGAGAGAGAGAGAGAGAGAGAGAGAGAGAGAGAGAGAGAGAGAGAGAGAGAGAGAGAGATCGAATCTCGTGGACCTGCAGCCGATTTGCAGCGGATGCGCATTCAATCCGACACGTGTCGGCCCGTGAAAAGGAGGGAGGGTGTCGACGAACGAACGAGCGAACGAGCGAACGAACGAACGAACGAACGAACGACACTTGACTCCGTTTCAGCGAAATTGCCCCCTCGGAAAACACCGCTATCCGGCTGATCGACCGACGACCGCGACGTCGCGAAACGTGCCACGCGTTCCAACAATTTCATAGAGTGGCGGAGTCGCGTGCCAGTTGCCGCCGCGGCTCGTCTCATTTCGGAGCAACGAATGAACGTTAGCGAAAGACGCGACGACCCGAAAGCAACGTCGACGCCCTCGCGATTACGATGAAGAGACGACCGAACGCGTCCGTCCGTGCCGGCCGGCGAACGAATTTTCTTCTCGAAATCTTGTCTCGCTCGCGTTATCGAGCGTGCACCGATCACCTTGGCCGGTACCGGTGCGCGATGTTTCATCCATCCCGGTTCATGAATCGCTGGTTCGGAGTTGCATCGCGCGAGGCGGCGGAGCCAGGATTTCCGTGTTGGACGGCGTTGTCGCGTTTCCAACAGAGTCTCCGCCGTTTTCGCGTAAAACCGGTCGGCCACGCGCGAAGGGAAGGAGGCGGGAGGGCATGGCTCTTCCGGGCTTATTATTTCGGCCGTTAAGAAAATAAACAGAAGGCAGGGAAACACGCGGGGCCACCGACGGAAATTATAGGCGGCCGAGCCAAATGGCTTGAAAAATGCTCGGCCACAAATCAGGGTGCCGGTTCGTTCGGCGTGGGAGCCATCTGTCGGTTCGGCTCTGCATCGCCCTTCGTTCTCCGTGCGTCTCCGGCCACGCGGTACATATGTACATAGGTATTTTTCCTTTTTCAGGGGCGGCATTCGGGAGGCGCTGCTTCCTCTCATTCGCCTCCTCGCTCGAACGCCTGATCGTCCACCCGCTTCTCCCCTCTGCCGCGCGCTCGCCCGCCGAAAGGACCGTCCGTTCCTCTCCGCGAACCGCCCCCGCCGCGCCGCGGCGCGGCTGTTTTCCGCGGAACCGCGTTCAAAGGCCGCACGCTCGACGTCGTCCCATCGATGTCGGCCGGAATCATTCGCGACGCAGAAACATCTCGTATTACACGGAGCGGAGAGTCGAAAGAGCGGAGTCACGGTCGCGCGGCAGCGGATCACCGTGTAACGACCGTGTTGCGCAGTCATCCGCACCCCGCGTCGCCCCCTGTAATCATGCTGAATCGAGGAACACCTTGCGTCACCGTCCGCACGCAAAATCGTTGCGTGCTAATTAACGTTTCGATATGGTGCCGCGTCGAAGCCTCGCCGCCTCCAATCAGCCTGATTGTCCGTCTTGCGATCATTTTCTTTCTCTCGCCCTCTCTCTCTCTCTCTCTCTCTCTCTCTCTCTCTCTCCGTCTCTCTGCGCTCGCCCTCCCCCCCTCCCCCCGCGTATCGTTTCCCCGCACGCCTTCTCTTCCCGCGCCTTTTCGAAACGGCGCTCGCTTCTTAGACGCCGCGGCCCACCCCACGGCCAACCTACGAAGATGCCTCCGTTTCGACCGTCGCGTCGCGCGTCGGCCGTGGCCTCGGAAGTGCGCGTCTCTTTTCCTCGATCCGTTTGAAAAAACTGGCAAAGGATCATAGCCCCGATCGGGACGTGTGCCGCGCTCAAAGACCAACGAGATCGCAGAAGGAAGAAGGGCTTGCGAGCTCGATTCCTCATAAATATCGAGATGCGGCTGGGTTTTGCGATGCCGCGGATGTTCGCCGTTTGCTCGTCGAACTCGACCGCAGTTCGAGAAGCTTCCGCGCGGAGAACCGTTTCCCGGCGCACGGAAACGAGGAGAGACGTCGGGAAGAGACGGTCGCCGTCAGCGTTTCCTCCGTCGCGGCCGCGGAATTTCAACCTCCTCTCGCCGCTTCACCGTTTTCGAGAACGGCGCGCCGCGCACGAGACATCGTCGGACGACCGTCCGTTCGGCCCCGCTCGGCTCGCGGAAAACTTTTACCGCGCGACGAATCGACGCGCCGACGCGCCGACGAGCCGACGAGCCGACGAGCCGACGAACGGCCCCGCGATGGTCTCACCGAGCTAAAGAGGCGTCGCGCGAGGGTCCCGCTGATCCCTATCCTCGAATCTCCCTGTTCGATCGCTGGAAGGGCGTCGAACGCGATGATTCAGGTCGACGATCGGGTCAACCGGTTACGCGACCCGGCGCGTGCCGTATCACCGACGCGATTCTTTCCCTCCTATCTCTCGCTTATCTCGATCTCCATTAGCAGCGATTTTCGAAAGGCGACAGCCCCGCTGGTCGCCCGTTCGCCGGCGGTTCGAGTCGCCTCCGCTCGGCCGAGTCTCCGGAGTCCGACGGCGCGCCGCGCGTTATTCCTGCGACGTGAAAAGAGTCGCGGGAAGACGCGGAGAAGCGGCGAGGACTCGCGCGGATCGGCGGGCGATCGGAGGGAGGAGAGGACGGGAGTCGAGGATCGAGCGCGCGCGCGCGCTGAGACGTCGGACGTTTTCGAGCGTGGCCGGATCTCCGGTTCGTCGCGTCGGGAGATAAAACTGCGAGAGGAATGGAGACGGGAGGAGAGGAGAGGAGAGGAGAGGAGAGGAGAGGCGCATGCACGATGACACGTACACGCCCACAGGGTCCGCAAACAACCCCGTAAAAGAGAGACGAGGGGGCACGCGCCGACAAATTGTTTGGGCCGGCACAATGGAACGCGCCACTTGCCAAGATCCCAGCTACGCCTCCTCCCTCGTTACATTACATCGCATTACATTACATTACATTTATCTCTCATCCGTGCGCCTTTATCCCTCGGCCACCCTTTTGTCGCTATGGCAACACCGCGCGCATCTCTCCGACACGTGACCGCGGAGCCTCCTTTTCCTTCTCGTTTCTTTCCAACCCTCGGCCTCGCCCCGAACGAACCCGCGTTCTCGTTAACTATTAACCGACCTCTTCCCGATCGCGTTGCCCCTTGACTCCTCTGCTGAAAATCCTCGACGGAGAGCGGAGGCCGGTGGACTTTGGCGAAACCGGAGGGTGGCGGTACAACGATTTCCTTTCCTCGTCCGTCCGTCCGCGTCCGTTCGAAATTCGCCCGGCGTCGTCATGACGACGCGACGCCTCGTCACCGCGTGCCCGGTGCGGAACGTCCGCCGCGGTTCCCCGTCCCTCCCGCCGAGCAGCCCCCTCGGAGGGCTCGCGGTTCCTGCGAAACGAGGATCTCCCGACGCGACTTCTCCCGGCGGAAAGATCGCCGCATCGGGACGGCACGGTCTCGATATCCATCGTCGCGTTTCCCCGTCCGCGACGGAAGAAATGGATCGGCGGAGGGAAACCCAGCGGGAATTATCCGCGAGGTTTTTATCGGGCCGCATCGGTCGGATGTCTCTGCGAGAAAAGGTTGCCGGCGGAAAGTTTCGGGGTCACGTAGCCGGGCGAACGGTTCGGGCCGCGACGCAGATAGGGATTTCTTCCATTCGGTTTACGGCCATCTATGTCGCGATCAGATAGCGAAATGTGCAATTATTTCGTAAGAACGGCCCGCTCCTCTCCGTTCGCTTCCTTTTTTGCGAGCTACAGACCGCCGGACCCTGTAATTCGCGCGGCTTTGAAATTGCCCGCGGCTACGCGCTTACCCAGCTGCCGTGATTCGATCGCACACCGTCGCGTTACACATTTCTCCGCTGTTTCTCGCTTCCTCGCTTCCTCGCTTCCTCCGCCGATTCGGCCGCGAACTTCCGTTCGGCCATCTCCGTCGCGCGCGCGACGCCTCTTCCCTCCGAAAACCGGACCGGCCGAACCGCGATCGCGCGATCGATCGAAGCGGAACGCGAGCGGTTCGGAAAGGGACGAGGGAAACGTCGAGGGACCTCTCCGTCGCGAGCCGACCGTCTCAATTATATTTCGCTCAGAGGGATCCGCGAGTCGATCGCCGAGGGGACGAAATACGTGGGTTTCCGGTTCGAGTCTCGTCATCGTTTCCGCGTCGAACTTCGCCCCGACGCGGACGCGACGTTCGCGAGCCGGTGGACGGAATCGGCGTACGTGCGCGTCCGTGGCGTCCCGGGTACGGTGCGCGGCTTTGCCCTTTCGCCCCGAGATTCCACGGACTCGGAGCGAGAGTTTCTCCGAGCGGGGACGCGCGGCGATCCTCGGCGGGCGGGGAGATCTTTCGAGGATCGGTTCCCGTCGCTGATCCCTCGGACGCCGCGCGCCGTGCATCCGTAGGTATCGATCGGAACGATGCTGCGGCCGATAACGAGCGGCCGGGATATCGGTGTCGTCCGAGGGAACGATCGGCGTTCGACGCGAACATCTTGTCGAGGAAGGAGATGTTCTCGTTTCGCGACGGTTCGCCGACGAACCCGACGTTCGTTCGTTCGCTCGCTCGCTCGCTCGCTCGCCCGCCTCTTTAAGATTCTTATCGGAGGCGATAAAGTTACCGGCGAACACGCGCGACTCCAATCGTCACGAACGGTCAACGATTTTTACGACAAACTGTTTGGATTCCGAGCGGTTGTAGATGGGATCGGGATAGCGGCGGGCAGACCGATGGCTCGACTAATTATCGGGATGTTTTCGGGTCCCGGCAGCCTGGCCCGACATTCCGGACACCGCGTTTACGAGCCCCCTCGATTTATAAGCCGCAACGGGAATCCCCTGCTCCCTCCACGGCCCCTCGGCCCCTCGGCCCGCCCTGTCGTTTCGCGATCTCCGCGGAAAGCGTCGAGAATCGGTCGGACTTCGGTCGAGGGACCGTTCGATCCCGTTGCAACCGCGCAGCGTTTCTCGGTCGATCTCGTGCAAGGCAGAGGGGAAAAATGTAAAGGAAGGGAAGAGCAAATTGGTGTGGGAAAGCGGATGGGCGGCGGAACGATCGACGCGGCGAGGGGCGGCGGTGGAAGGAAGGATCGAGGTCGAAGTTAAACGCGGTCGTTCGGGGTGTCAGGCCCGCGTCTCGTTTCCTCCTCGCGTTCGCTCGCACGCGAAGAGACGCGGCCCGATCCGACGCGAGCTTTCCGGACGGTCCGCTATCAACGGAGGAGAATCGACGCGCGTCACGCAACGCCGATTTCTCTCGTCGATCGGCCCGTCGCCTCGCGGCGTGGGAGACCTCTGCTCGATCTGCTTCCTGCCTGTGCCGGCCCCCGATACCGTCGCGATCGACCCCGGTCGAGTCGACGGAAACCGCGTCCCTCCGGAGAGCACGGCGACGCGGCCGCATCGCGCGAATTCGTTCCCCCTCCGCTCTCTCCTCTCCGCGGCCCGAGGAGACGACGCCGGCGATCGAGAGAGGCGCGAGCGTATCGCGGGTCATCGCGGCAACGATGCCGCCTCGTAAATAACCCGCGTTTCGATGTCGATCCGCCCGCGCCGCTCGGATCGGATCCGACGCGGAGAACGAAACGGCGATGCACCGATTCCGGCCGCGGACCCTTCGCCGATACGGAGAAACGCGATCGAAGGGAGAGCGAGAGAGACGGGGAACGAGAAAACTCGGATCGCGATGATGGAGGAGAGGAGAAAGGAGAGTATGGAAGGGCCTCTCGGCATTGTTCGCGGCCGCTCGCTCGTGACTCGTGACTCTTGCGACCCGGATGACCCCTAGCCTCAATTACCTCAGACACATCCGCCCTCCCTCGCCTCTCGCCTCTCTCCTCTCCTCGCCGCTCCCCTCCTCCGCGCTCCTCTCCCTCGTTTCCACCGCCGGCCCGATCTATCCGCTTCTCGTCTCCTTCGCGACCCCGAAGGGCCCGGACCGGCATCGGGCGATCGCGCTCAGGACGTCATCCGCCTCCGGTCTCCGGTCTCCGGTCTCCGGGCTCCGCGGCGGAGCGACGCGCGTCCTCGGACCCTGCGATGGACGCGCGCGAATTTCCGAAGCGGACGGAGATTCAGCGAGACGGCGTCGACGGATCGGTGGTCGAACGAGCTTCGACTCGGCCCCGAACGGGCTCCTTCTTCCGGGCCGATCGCGGGTTTTTCTGCGAACGGCGGGCGCGAGGAGGGCAGAGGGGAAAGGGAGGACGAAGAAAACGTTCGGCGGAAGAAATCGGCGCGATGCGCGTCCTTCCGAGTCGATCGCCGGCAGCGAGCCGAGGCGATCGAAAGCCGGAGCGCGCGTCTTCTTCCACCTGTAATTTACGTGGCAGAGCGCGTTCCTGGCGGTGGACGCGCGGTCGGGTCGCGTCGCGGTTGCCCGGAACGAGCGGTCCGCAACGGTCAATTAAAGTTCGCGAGCGCGGACGAAAGATCGCGCGCGCGGTGCAGCGCGGAGCGGATCGGTCGATCGCTCGTTCGCGAGAGACGGGATTCGAAGGGACGGTCCCTCGTGGGCCCGTGAATTATCGGGTTCCTGTTGCTTGCGTGTCGACCGTTGCACACCTTCGCTTCGAGCGACTCTTCTCCTCGCGCGACAAGACAATTGCCCCGCGCTTCCTCATATAGTTTGCGCCTTTCCAACTGTAACGAACGGAAACTCTCGAACCGCCGCGCGCGTCCCTCTTTTCTCCGCACGAACCCGCCGGCTCAGGTTTGCTTTTCTCTCTCTCTCTCTCTCTCTCTCTCTCTCTCTCTCTCTCTCTCTCTCTCTCTCTCTCTCTCTCTCTCTCTCGAACCTGTCTTTCGAAAGATGCTTCGCGATCGCGTCCGCTAACGAGATCCGACGCTCCGCCGAACCGTCTGTTCTCTCTTCTCCTATTTATCTTTCCACCGGCAAACTTCGCGACTCGTTTCGCGTTACGGTTCTACGGAGCATCTTTTGCGGAAAAAAAAGGAAACATGTCCGAGGAGGAGAGTCTCATTAACGCGATATTTCGCGACGGACACGATGCTGTTTACGCAAGCCGGGTCGCCCCGCGAGAACGTAATTTACGTAATCGATCGTGCATCGACGCGTCGCGGGCCCGACAAAGGATCGCCGAGAGAGCTCCTTTAATTTAATTAAATTTTTCAGAATTTATGGCTGGATAATTACGGGGCAGCGCGCAGTCCTGCGTGCGCGCACGCTCGCGCCCGAGCGTCCTCGTTCGAGAGCGGCTCGCGAGCAAATAAATTACGGGCCCGCAGGGGCAACGGCTAAACGCCGGGAATAATATTTCGATTTGAGGAATAACCGAGGTCTAATCTGTTATTCCCCCTTGTTTCGGGCTCCCCTTTGCGCGGCCGCGGGGGCGCGAGGGCGCGAGGGCGCGAGGGCGCGTTTGCCAACGATACGTGACAGCTTATTTCCCAAAAGAAATGCCGGCGCGGTCCCCTCCGACACGACGCTCCCCGACAACTTCCCTCCTTCCAACCCACTAATAAAGTTACATCCAACTTCATTTGCCTGTTACGTTGCCACTTGTTCGAATTAGATGGAAACGGCCGTCGCTCTTCCCGCGATCGCAATCTCTCCCTTTCTCTTCCACGGCTCGGCTGTGTATTTTCGCCCGATGAAACTTTGCATTTCGCGTCTCCTCGTCGACGAGTACTCTCGACGACTCTCCGAAAACGATCGCCGCCCACGGAGGAGCGAGGAAACGAAATTCAATTTCATCGAACGACTCCTACGGTTCGCGCAACTTGGAAATTCGACGCGAACGGCCCGGAACGACGCAAGATTTAAGGGGGTGTTCTTCCTTCTCCTCGTCGGCGTCGGGCCTCCTCGACGGTGTACGTCCCGTCCGCTCGCGCGGTGAATCGTTGCTGCGGATGAAGAATTCACGAATGCGGTGCAAACGTTTCAGAAACGTGTGTCGTATGTTTGTTCGCGTGAAAAACGATTCGGAAGATGTGGGGTGAAAAGAGGCCGAGAGCGGAGAATATCTGCCGGAGACGATGAAGAGCGCGGAGAGGAAAGGGGGTAGCTTTCACCGAACTCGTGAACCGCGCCGCGACCGAGACGCGGAGATCGAGAGACGATCTCGCGCGTATGGGACGAGAGAGGAGGCGAGGATGGAGAAATCGAAGGAAACGCGGAGGGTGTCTTGCCGCATCCTCGAGAATCCTGCGGGAAAGCGGGAAAGCGGGAAAGCGGGCACGGCGGGGCGGGGCGGCGGCGGGGGGGTTAGGGGGTTGGGGGTGAGGGTGAGAGAGGGAGACTCTGCTCGACTCCACTCGACTCGACTCGACTCGACTCCGCTCGCTTCATAGCCAGGGTACAATGGGATCAATATCCCGCTGGGGGATAAACCCCGTAATCCCCCGGCATCTGTAGGCCACCTGCAGTCGAGCGTTTCGTCACGGACCGGTCGCGCGTTTTCCTCCCTGTCGCTGTAACCGCACTCGACTCCAAATATTTGGACGAGTCTACCCGCAGATCCCTATTGTCCTCGGTCTATCCGCAACGCTTCTCCGTCGATCCCCGCTCTCGTCGAACGATTCACCGCGCTCTTCGCCATCGACGACCTCATTGTGTCGTCGTCTCGGAAAACTCGACCGTCCGAATAGCGTCGAGCAGGTCCGGCGAGGACGCGTCAACTTGATCGAGGAGCTTCCGACCGCGAGAGTCGGCTCGCCGGACGATCTCGAGAGGAGAGGAGTGGAGAGGAGAGGAGAGGACAGGAAGGTTGGAGATCGAGCGCGATCGATCACCGAGCGAGGCAGCTCGAAACACCGGGTCGCGCGCGCGCGCGCGCGCCGATCGAGTTCGATTCTTCTCCCTTTGTTCCCCTCGTGCTCGTTTCCTCGCGATCTCGTTGAAAAGACCGGCGACCGATCATCGTCCCCCGTCCCGGTCGAAAAGTTTTCACAGCCGCGCGAGTCGGGATCGCGGTCCTTCCGCTCGCGCGAAGAAAGATCGTTTCGATTGCGATCACGTTTTCGGGTTCGATCGCGAGAGTCGAAGCGCGTTCACCGCGCGGTCCGTTCTCCCGCGTAACTCGCCGTTCGGACGTTTTTAAAGGGAACGCGAAATCGCGAGCGCGCCACCAGATTTTCACGGGTCGTAAACGAATCGAAAATTATGCATCTCGAGGCCGGACGCGCGCGGTTCGGGCTCTCCGAAACGATATCAGGAGGGAAGGCGAGTTTGCGAGCGGCGGGCACGCACGGTCGGCCGATTAGAAAGCGCTTGATTCCGCGAACGGTATTTCGATCACCGATTCGACGCGCACGATTCGCACGGTTATCACGAACGGCGCCGCGACGCGATGCGACGCGCCGACAGCTCCTTCGACGGAGCGCGTCGGTGCTCGAGATTCTCGGACCGAAGGCCCGTCGGATTTCGTCCGAACGGGATGTTCGGATGCGCGCTTTCCGCGAACGAGATCGATTTATAGAAATCGCGTTGTTCGCCGTGCGTCACGGTGGTTCAACGACTCGGATCGGTTTCGAAGAACGACGAACGAAGTCGACGAGGAGCGGTCTTCGCGTCGATCGAAGATTTACGTGGCGTCTCGTTCGAGCGGATTCGGACGACGCAACGTTCGAGCTGAATAGGCGCGCGGCGCGCGGCGCGGAAGCGTTTTCTCGAGGGGCGAAACTCGAGCCGGCCCTACCTCTCTTTCCTTCGGTCTCCGTGCAGCGCTGGTCGAACGCAGATAGAGAGAGAGAGAGAGAGAGAGAGGCGACCGTATTCGAGCCGAGGACCCACCGCGACACGCCGATCTCATCCGCGGATGGTCGAAGAAAAATCGAGTCTCGATGTCGAGCCGGACGCGCGACCGAAGTTTCGACAGGAACGGAGAATTCGCGAGGACATCCGGGACTTTGGACGGGCGGACCCCGGCCCGGCCCGGTCGTTGGCAAATTAATTCAATCAATTAATAGGCGCTTAAGCGAACGGGGGTGGCATAAGCGCGGCCTCGGGTGCCATCAGAGCCACCCACGCGAAACGATGCCCTGTGGTTCGCACCCACAGCCAATCGATACACCGCTCTTTCTCTCTCCTCTCTCTTTCTCGCTGCCATCCTCCGCCACCGCCATTTTATTTCGCGGCAAGCCCTTTTTTTTCCCCTACCGACACCACCCCGGCGCAATTTTTACACGGAAACGGAATCTAACGATCGCTCCCGCCCTCTCTCTCTCTCTCCGAGTCTCTCTCTCTCTCTCTCCCTCTCCCTGCCTCCTCCTCCCTCTGCCCACCCTCCGTCTCTCCGCGCCATTCGGCTTTACCCCCTTTGCCAGGCAGCGCATCTCGTTCGATCTGCCGCTCGTCGTCCGGTGTTCGGAAAGGCTCAGGTTCGCCGATCCGTCATTCGGATTTTCTTCCGCGCGTTCCCTTTCACGAAGAATCCGCTTTGCCTCGCAACCGAACGGTTCTCTCGGGCACCGTGGGAGAATCGACGCGGCACGACGAGCGGCGATCTTCGAACGGTCCGCACGGAAAGGAGTTCGTCGCGCTCCGAGTCGATTCGATCGGTCCCGGGTGCGGCGAAGGGCCGGCGACTCTCGAACTCCGCGGAAATCGAAACGGTCCGGCCCGAAGACGGACGGCGCGCGGCGCAGAGGTTGCGAAAGCGGAGAGCGGACGAAGGCCGCGTTATCGAGCGGAGAGTTCGAAGGCCGATGCGAAGGCGAACGAATGGAAAGATGGAAAAGGATCGAGGGAAAGCGGGAGCGAAGGTAAAAAAGGAGCGGGAGGAGAGGCGGAAGAATGGGGTGGGGGTACAGCGGCGGGCAGCGCAATCTAAACGAGCGATCGGGATCGGATCGAGATCTGATAATCGAGTTGTTGGCACCTGTGGCAGCGGACATAATTAATGTCGGCTAGGTGCTACCGACCGCCCCTCTCGTCCCGTGCTCGTCCTGCTCGTTAATTCCCGCCGGGACATTACCGAGCAAATTAGGCGAGCCGCCTCTCCCGTCCTCCTCTCTCTCTCTCTCTCTTTCTCGTTTCCGCGCCTCTGAAACCCCTCTCGCCATCTCCGTCCGTCTTCCTCTCGGTCGGTCGGTCGGTCGGTCGGTCGGTCGGTCGGTCGGTCGGTCGGTCGGCCGCTCGCTGCCTTGACTTTTTTCGCCCGCTTTCGGCTCTGAAACGCGGAATTAAGCGGCCGTGGATCGGGCAGGAAGTGGGCGTTTCGCCGTCAGCCTCGCAAGGGACGAAGGAAAAGGAAAAACACGCGATCGTCGCCTCGCTCTCATCCAGCCGCTTTTTCTCGTTTCTCCTCTCGGTGTCCTTTCCGCGGGCGTAATTACCGATTTAACGGCCACGCTGGACGCCGACCGCGAACGCCGAACGCCGAACACCGAACTCGCACGATCTTCGCGAGCAGCTCGCTCCGAGGCAAGAACGAACGGAAGTCGAGGAAACGCGGCCGAGCCGTCGACGTTGGCTGCGACCGGTTCGGTTCGTCCGAAGACACCGAGCGCGTCGAAAGGCTTCAGCGACCGGGCGACTGCTACGAATTTCCGCGTGCGTCGAGTCTTGAAAACGTTCCGGAAGATTCGACGCGCGGCTCGATGGAACGCGGGGGAAATTCGGTGCGACGTTCGGGAGCGAGGAGGAGGAGGAGGAGGATGAAGGAGGGTGAGCGGAGCCGAGCCGTTAACGTTTCGTGTATTCGAATAAAGAGCGTCGATGCGCGTACCGGCACGCAACGCGAGCGACCGGCTAATGGCTTTATAATGCCCTGCTTTCGCATCGAAGCTTTCGCATTGAAACGCCAACCCCGGTGCTCCGGGGTCGGAGGTGGGAGCCGGACCGGGCCGGGCCGCCCCGTGTGCCCCCGCTTCGTTCCGCACCAGAGACGGAAGGAACGCTCGCGGATCTTCCGGCCGACATAATTCTTTACCGATCGCGGTTCGATGTTCGCCGGGGCCTCGAGGCTTCCGTGATTCGAGGAACCGCCTGGTCGCGTGCCGAGTCGTCGCGGGGACGCTCGTTAGAAGCGACGCGAGGCGACGCGAGCGTTTCCACGTTTACGGTTCTCGCGGTCAGCCCGACTCCTTCATCCCTTGATCGCGTGGTTGGTTCGAGGATCGCGTGATGACGCTCTTGAACGCGCCATCCTGTGTTCGGTTAACCGAACAGATCCGGCGACGTCCGCCGGCACGGCAACGGCGGCGCCGCGTCTCTGCATCTCCTCCTCCGTTCGGCTCATCGCGTCAGCCTGCCACCCCTGTTCGAAGAGACCTAGAACTCGCGTGCACCCGCACGACTTACCTTCGCCCGAGTCATCGACTCGGCGAGAAATGCTCGCGAACGTTTTCAGCGCGGAGGAATCGATTCTCGGTCGAGCAGAGAGGCGCCCGTTTTCACCGGAAGCCGTTCAACATTGTCCACCGTGGCGAGTTACCAGCTATCACCGTCGAATCGATGCGAAAGCCGACCGGCTCGGTGCACACTTATTTTCACCGCTCGCGCGTCTCGGCCGATCGATACGGTCTGCGTTCCAGCTGCTCGCGTCTCCGGGAAAGCGAATTCTTACCGGAACCGGCGGAGCAGCTGCCGCGATTCGCGACGTCTCCTCGCGACGGGGAAAAATCGCGACGGCGGCGAATGCGAAGCTTTCGGAGAGGAAATCGAGAAGAGGACGGGCGTCGGTACAAGAGTGTTTATTAGGGTTTATTTACAAGGGAGCAGCTTGCACAGCGATAGGTATGCATCTTCGCGACACAAGCATGAACGATACAACGTTGTGGTCTACGCTAAGGCTAACCGCTAATGATCGTCGTCGAGTTGAAAGTATCGCGGAAGGGTCGCAGGACCGCTCCGCGTCGAGTACGGATTCGAAACATAAATAACGATAACGTTTGACGGTGAGTCATCAGACGAAATATACAACTTATATTACACGCACGGGGCCGATACCAGCTGGACCTTGGAAATTCATATGCACGTATATGTATAGCTATGTACAAGTAGACGTCGCCATACAATCTGTCCGTTAAGAATGCGTATGCGTATGCGCGCGGCATTCGAGATCGACGACCGATCCTACGTATGTACAATACAATACGCTTTAGCTTTCTCCCTCCGTTCGACGGCTGTCGCGAAGCCTACGAACAACGTCGTTTCCGGGGAACGAAAGGTTCCGCGAACGCGCGCGTATCAAAGCGTCCGGCCCGCCGAGTCCCGCAACCCTTCCGCCGAGGGTCGCGTTCCTTGCAGCTTGCGAAAGCAGTATCCTTCCGTTCGGAGGCAACTCGTAGGCCCGCAAAGATACGGTGCAACGGCGGAGGAACGGAGCGCGGGGCGTTGCAGTCTCGACGATTCAGCCGCATCCGGATCCGCGCGTTCAACTTCTTCCGCTCCGCGATCATCCCCTCGGCCGCGATCCGACCGAATCGATTCGCTGGCTCGTCGTTGCTCGTCGGATCTCGGAGTGCAGCAGGAGCGACCGTGACTCCGATCGAACTATCCTTTGTACAAAAATCCCGCGGCCTCGCACCGCGGTCGTTCGACCTGGACCGGTTGCCCGTCGAAACGTCTCGAAGCGCCGACTCGTTCGTTCCCGTGGCGAAACTTTCGTAGCCGAGGGGAAGCAGCGGACAGACGATCGTAGTACGAAACGCGTTCCGAAGAGAGTCGCCCCCCGCACGCTCGACGAAATGCGAAAGAATACGAAGTCGATGCGGCGATCGCGCGAGCGATCGGAATCGTGAAAGATTTGACCGAACGTCGGCTCGGGCTGCGCGTTGGAAGTTTCTCGAAGAAGCTCGACGCGACTCTCCGATGCTCGCGGAGGGGCGGGAGTTCTTTCGATGCAGCGAGAGGGGACCGTTCGAAAAGAAAAATCGAGAATCGAGAATCGAAAATCGACGAGTCACGATGCGGATAGGTTTCGGCCCGCTGCTCGAGGCGTCCCGTCGGAAGCGACGCGTTTCTCATCCGCCATCGATGGCACGATTATCGCGGCTATTCGCCGGCCTGGCGAGTGGTCCCAAGGTTTTCGAGCTGCGCGACGATCCGTCGAGGCAAGACGCCGGTGACTACGAGGGCGAGAGATCCTGAGGGTCTCTGCCCAAGCTGTCGGTCGGAGACGGAGTGGCCCTCCTCGAGGGCGACAACGCGGGCCCCACGGGCGTGGAGGACTTGGGCGCGGGCGTCGTGTGATAAGGCGAGAATCTGTGGTGGGCCAGCGCGAGGGCCGACGGGTACAGGGGCCTCGGAGCCGCGGGGCCCGTCGGATTCTGTGAACTCGAGCCGGCCAGTTGTTGTTGCTGCTGCTGCTGCTGCTGCTGCTGTTGCTGCTGATGGTGAGCGGCCGCGAACAAGGTCGGGCCTATCGAAGAGGCCCACCACAGGTGACCCAGCTGCTGTTGTTGTTGTTGTTGCTGCTGGTGCTGCTGTTGCTGCTGGTGGCTGGTACCCGCGGACGAGGCACCGGGGTAGACCAACGCCGGCCCCACCAGTTGGGCGTAAGGACTGACGGCGACCGCTGCGGCGGCTCGCAGCAACATCTGCGACCTCGCGGCCCACAGCGCCTTCTCCTCGAGGCTGAGGTTGCTCACGGCGCCGGCCTGAAGCTGCTCCATCTCGAAAGGCAGTCGATGGGGAAACCTCAGACTCTGCTGTTCCGCCAGCATCGACTCCATCGTCTCCCTGAAAGGGAAGCTGCTCGATCATGTATTTTCCCCGTGGAACGGTCGAAAGCCAGGGGCGAAGGACCACCGAGACTCGAGCCCCGTCGAGGCCGCCGCGACGCTCTCGCCGCGACCCGAACGACTCGGTCTCGGGGCACACAAAAAACATTTACCTCTCGAAGTCGGTGAGGCGAGACGAGTCCCGGAAGCCTTTGGCGAACGGATTGCTGTCGATCTTGAGTTTCGTGATCTGAAACGGAAAGAAGAGCGGCGGTTCGAGGTGCGGTCGCAACGCAGGGAAGTCGGACGCGTCGCGAATTCCTTTCATCTTATTGCGCCGGCTTCGCTCGGGAATTACGTCACCAGATGGCAACGACGCGTGGCGGAAAACGGCCGGCTGTTTCGAAACGGTTCGTTCCATCGATCGAGAGTCAACGGCTCGTAAAATTAGAAGAAGGCGGGAAAACGATCCGCCGTCGAGACCCGCCGAACGATGGACAGGGAGAGAATCGGCGGCCGAGAGGGGGTCAGTGCGGGGCAGAGGGGCAGGGAGGAACGGGAGAGCGATCTCGTTTTCGGTGTCCGGGAATCGGCCGTCGAGCTGAAATCGAACGAACGAGGACGCGTCGAACGTCGAATTTCGTTCCACGCAACGAGCATCGTACACAAGAGAATCGCATGACAAGAGAATCGCTTCGCGATGCAACTATTTCAGAGCGTTCCGCTTTGACGCGCGACCGGTTTTCATGGAAATGCAAATCTTCGGGAGCAAGGATGCGTCGACGGCGCCCCGGCGACGCCTGGCTGGGGCTCGAATAAAAGTTGCCGGCTGTTTCTCGGGATGAAAATTGTGATGGGAACGGTGATCGATGACCCTCGGGGCAGCGAACGCGTCCGAACTTGTCGCGTCGGCGAATGATTTTTACGCGGTCGGCCGCTTTCGATGGACTCGCGTAGGTGTTCGAGGAACGTTGACGAGCGGAGGAAAGACGGGAGACGGCGCGCGTCGGCGGAGCGATTCGGTGCGAGTCGTCGGGCAAAAGGAACTGCACGATATCAAAGAGGAAGTTTCGCGCGAAGCAGCGACCGCGGGTCGATTTCAAAGACGCGAGCGCGATATTAGCGAGTCGCGATCGTAAACGGAGACGCGCGAAGGGGCAGGAAGCTAGGCGAGCACGGCGGTGGTCGTAGGCGCGGAGCGAGCAAGAGACGACGGCGGAGGAAGAGGAAGAGGTTGAGGTTGAGGAGGACGACGGCGGAGGTGGGCCAGATGTTTGGCTAATGATGTCAGCGGAATCGTAACTAAAACCGAGGCAGCTCCGGGCTTAGCGCGGCTTAGCCTCGGCTTTGAAGGAAAGAGTCTTATTACCAGGCTGCACGTGCTGCTCGTGAGCGCGAAACCGTAGGGTAATTGGACCACCCACTTCACACCGTCCCTCTTTTTCCTCCCTCCACCTACTCCTCCCTCGCTCTCAATCGCTCTCTTTCGCTCCCTTTCGCTCCCTTTCGCTCCCTTTCGCTCCCTCGCCGGCTCCTCTCGCCGAACAAATACGCTCGACGACGAGCGACCTTCGGAAAAACATCGGAATGCTGGTCGACGACGACGACGACGACGACGACGACCCGGAAGCCGATCGACGAAGAAGCAGTCGTCGAGCCGTCCGCGCGACG
Organism: Macropis europaea; assembly: GCA_916610135.2. Classification (NCBI taxonomy): domain Eukaryota; kingdom Metazoa; phylum Arthropoda; class Insecta; order Hymenoptera; family Melittidae; genus Macropis; species Macropis europaea. The sequence goes on from OU744348.1 coordinate 288,631, forward strand.
AGATCGCCGTCGTCGACGCTCGGTTCGTTCGCTGGCACGGGCGAGCAGGGATGACGAGGAAGGGAAGCGGCTCTCGGAGGGTTTGCGGAAAGGATCTCGTCAGCGAGCCGATCGAACGACCCGGCCCGGCGGAGACTTTGACCGGGGCCACCTGTGCGTCGCGTTGCGTCTCGTCTCGTCTCGTCTCGTCTCGTCTCGTCTCGTGTCGTGTCGTGTCGTGTCGTTTTGCGTCGCGACGCGGGTGGGCCCGCGCGTAACGCGAAACGACCGACTCGCCCCTCAACCGCTACTTAGGATGGATTTCCACGAGGGTGCCTGCCGCCCCACCGCTCGCTCTCGAGCTACCCAAACTGCTGGTTTCGGCGAGCGGTGCGACGAGATGATAAGCCGAACTTCCGTGCCTCCGTTGGCAACGCGACCGAAGGAGAGGCAACCCCGGACGCGGCGTCGTCCGCGTTTCTGTGCTCATCGTCGGGCAAAGAATTCGCTGTCCCGGCAAAGAATGGCGGCTCGCGGTGTCTCGAGGCAACGCGAGCGAGTTCGAAGGAGGGAGAAACGCGTCGGGAAAAAGGTGGATCGGTCGGTCGGTCGGGTCAGGGAAGTTATACGATTTCGCTGACACGGGCCGACCAAACGGTTGGACCGCTTCCCAGACCGATTTACAGCGTGGACGGTGGACGCACGGCGAGCGGCAGGCCGTGATAAATTTCCGTTCCCCTCTCGACCGATGCCAAACTATCCTCGGGACGAATAAATCGTCGCAGACATTTTGCTCCGTGTGTATCGGCCGCGAAAAAAAATGCCGCGAATTGTTCTCGTGCGGAGTTCGTTGCCCCCTCGCGGTGGAACTGGTCACGCGAACGCGCACCGATTCTCCGAGACGCTCTCGGGGACGCGCGTTCGCGGTGCGAAGCCGAGTAATTTTCGACGGAAGCGGACAAAGGCGAAAGGACGCGCGGCCAATTACGTCCAGCTGTCGATGAGAATCGGGTGAGAAGTTGCCGAGTCCGTGGGCGGGGTTCCCTCTCGGGGATGATCCGTTTCAAAGACTCTCGGGAATTTCGCGGCTCGCGTGCGCGCTTCCGCTTTCGAACTCGGAACCGGACTCGACGACGCGACACGACGCGACACGACGCGACGCGACACGACGCTCCGTGGCCGCCAACAGCTGCGAGAACGACCACCGATCGAATCGCTCGGGAACCTCTCCGGAGAATCGACGCGGAGCTCTTCCCAGCGAAGCGTTTTCGAAGCCCGACCGCGTTCTGTCGGGAAGACGATTCCGCCGTTCAGCCGGACGCCCATCGATTCACCCCTTGAAACTCGCTTCCGTGCTTCCCGAGAACCCTTGTTTTTCAGCTGCTCGTCCGTCCAGCGTCACCGTTAGGAGGGTACTACGATTTACGGCAGCACCGGTCTTCTGCCTTCTACCGTCGCAGGACCGCCAGGAATGCATTTTGCTGGCCGACGCTTGGAATATTCTCTTCCTCCGTTTGCAGCTCCGCGTTCTTTGACGCTTTGCGAAAAAATGAATTGAAATCGTCAACCGTTTTCTCCCCCACGCTCTGTAAAGTGTAAATGATTCAGCGCTCCCGCTCGACTTCCTCATCGCCCCTGCGAAGAGAGCTCCATGCTTTCGGATCGACCGAATCAACGATGAAACGAATCGTCGAAACGTTCGCCTCGGTGCGCGTGGACTCCCATTTATGAACACTCGTCGAGCGTCTTTCCTGAATGAATAAAACAGCGCATTCGTGCGCGTATCGTCCGTCGGAAGGTATTTCGATCGTTTCCACGATTCTGCATTTCGCAAACATCATCTTTTATCATCCGCGATCGCGTCGTTCGACGGAAGGACGGCTGGCGGGTCAGCGGCGAAGGTCGCTCGTCGGTCCGTGCCTTTCGAATTTCCCGGCTGGATCGGAGCACCGACCAAAAAGGAGGCGAGAAGTTTGTTGGTGCGTCCGCGTCGGTCTCGGTCCCTCCGCAGAAGCTTTGCAAAATGAAGCCGTAGGTAATTGAAAGGGATGCTTTCGCAGCCGGTCCGCGCTGCTAATAATAGATTTAATAGAGACGCGCTCATCGAAGAAGGGCTCCCACCAGCCCGCCTCCGCTCCGCTTCTCGCCCAGCCGCGCTATTTAATGTCGCCTCTCACACTCCCTCCCTCCACCCCTCTTTCCCGCCCACCATCCTTCCTTCCTTCCTTCCTTCCTTCCTTCCTCCCTCCTCTTTTCTTCTTCGCTCGGCAACGCGCCGACGTCGCACCGATTCAATGAAATCGTCTCGAGCACGCTCGCCGCTCCGACACCTTCCGCGAGATCGGTGCTGCTGGGCGCTCTCGCCGGTTCACCCGGATCCGAGCATCGAGAATCTCGCGAAAGGTGTCGGAACGGTGGCGTTGCTCCCTGCGCGAGAGGCTGCGAAGAACGGGGCTCGCTCGAGCAGCGTGTGTGGCTTCCACAGGGGTCCCCGCTCCCTCCGCGAGCCACTCCGTCTCATTTGAACGCGATTATTTATGTTTTCTTTCGCTGGGGCGAGCCGACGCCGACGCCTGCAGCCACTAAAACCATCCGCTCCTTCTTACTCTTCGCCTCCTCCGCCGCTTCTTTCGCTTCCGCCCTTCGCCCCGCGCGAGTTCGATCCTGCATCGGCGAGGGAACTCGAACGCGCGTTCTCTCCGCGTGTCGATCTTCCCCGGAACGCGCGACGCGTGAAACGTCTCGACGCCGCGGCCGGTCGTTCCGGTTTCAGCGACGAGCAGCTGATCAGCCGACGGCCGAGCGCGCAAAGCGGACGGATGAGGAGCCACGATTCGATGCCGCGAGAATTTTCCGCTGCGGCGATCGCGCGATTACGATCACGATCGCGAGCACGATCAGGCCGCGGACGCTCGGAGACGCGATGACGTCGAACGATCGCAGCCGCGTCAACGTTGTCGCGTTGTCGCGTTGTCGCGAATCCTCCGGGAGAAATCTCGTGACCGGGGACGCCCGGCTTCCGAGCGTATCGTCCATCCGACGCGTTTCCGAACGATTCGACGGGAACGTTCCCGAAATAAGGGAGCGGTTGCTCGTTTTTCCCGCGCTGGAAATAGTCGACTCGTGGCGAGCCCGGGAACCGGGTAACCGAGTTTCAAACGCGCCGTGACGACGGTCGCACCGATTTTTCCTAACGAACTCGCGTCCACGGGGAAACGAGAGTTCCAGAGAGAGGAAGAGAGAGGGAGAGGGGGGGAGAACGAGAGGCGGGTCCGTGACGTTTATCGCTCGCGTCCTTCGACGAGAATCGCTTTCAGACGCGCTGGCGCTCTTCCAGACGCGTTCCTCCCGCTTTGACGAACGTAAACATCCACTGGAAACACCGTCGAGTCATCAAACCGTTTAGCCACCTTTTTTCCGACCGACCATCGATATCCCGCGGGCGGTCGACGTCCTCGTCTTCATCGCGATCTCCCTTCTCGACCCTCTTCCGAACGCGAGAAAAATTCTGCCCGAACGATATCAGCGTATATACGTAGGAAACGCACACCGGAGCAGCGATGCCAGAAGCGGCGGGATTCGACGAGGAGGAGGGGGACGACGTCGTCGCCGGAGGGCATCGGAACGGTGATGCACGAATCCGCGGACGAAAAAGTTGGAAAGCGCGGAGGCAGGCGTTCGAAGGATATTCCGAGGCGCGAGCGTGCAGGGTTCGTTCGTTCGGTCGGAACGCGGTCGGAACGCGGTCGTCACGGAAGCCTGACGGCGTTATCTCTCGCCGAGCGTTATCTGCCCGGGGACAACCAAATTGGATGGCCGAGCGGACGATTCGACGGCCAGCGTGTTCCGATAAGTCGAGAGACCGTGAAATTCAAAATCGTTCGAAAGAGGTGGAACGCGCGGGATGAGGACCGACGACGAGCGGGACGATCGGGGGAGAAGCTGGCGAGAGAGCGAGAGAGAGCGAGAGAGAGCGTGAGGCAGAGGGTTGGGGGGCAGAGTGAAAGAGCGAAGGAGGGAACGAGGGAGGAAGAGAGACCGGGGACACGGACGGAGACGACATCGGCCGGCGATAAGGAGGCTGCGGAACGGATGGAGGAAGAGCAGCGTGGCCAGAGGGAAGAAGGACGGCAGTTAGGTTATGAATTATGAGACGATGCGAGCGAGAAAGACGGATCGAGTCGGTCTTAGAGGTCGTTACGAGAGACGAGAAGAAGAAGAAGAAGGCAAAAAGCGTCCGCAACGATACGCGGCTCGCACACGGGATGCGGCTGTCGAGAGAAAAAAAGCTCGGTCGCTGCTAAACGAGCGCGCGCGACCGCGCGCACCCCTCGACGTCGACGCCGACGGTGACGACGACGACGACGACCACGACCACGGCCACGACCACGGCCACGACCACGACCACAACAACGACAACGACTACGACATGATGAACGCGATCACGACGAGCGATGGGAGACGCGCGAACCGCGCGACGAATGAATTTCGAGACGTCCGGACGAACCACCTCGGAAGTTCTCACCGATCCGATGCGCCTCCGGGCCGCATCGCTCATCGACCGCTTCCCATCGAGAACCTCGAAAGCCTAAAGGCGACCTCTCTCCCTCAACGCGTTTCTCGCCTGCTTCGTTGCTATTCATCGTTCTCGCTGGAACTCGAGCGATCTCGTGCCTCGAAGTTTCGATGGACTCGAGGCTCGATTCGCGACGCGGCACAGCCGAATCGCCCGGGCCTCGGGATCGAGCGTTTCGGAGGCACCCGAGGGAAATCGCAGGGATCGAGGTTCACGGGAGAATTTCTTTCGCTTCGAGAGAAGAGCGGAACCGACGCGATAACGAGGAGCGGGCGGAAGAGGAAAGAGGAAAGAGGAAAGAGGAAAGAGGGAAGAGGATAAAGGGCGGAGAGAGAGAGGGAGAGAGTCGGCCGGAGGTAATTGCCTGGGCATCTCTTCGCACCTCATCATCGTCGTCAACGGTGGCGTCGTGCTCGTCGTGCTCGTCGTGCTCGTCGTCTCGAAGGAGGGTGGGGCCAGCCGGACCACCCGCTGCCGCTTTGAAGCCGCTCGATTCCTCGTCATCGGATTCTTCCCAGCTGATTAAGAGGAAAGCCGGCGGGACGCGCGAACGAGCGGAATCGCAAAAGGAAAGCCGCCGGTATTTTTCTTTCGGGAGAATGCTCGATGCCCCCTTTGTCGTCCGGGAACGAAAGGATTCCGATCGTCGCGATCGGACGGAGAGGGACGACGCCGGAGCGTTGGGAACGGAGAGACGCGAGGCGTCGCGACGCTCGAGGTATGCGAGGGACCACACATGAGGTCTCCTCGAAACGACCGGCGTAAAATACGAGGACGCTCGTCGGTGTCGCGCTCCGAGCGCGGACGAACGAGAGGAATCGTCGCGCGACCGAATCGCCGTTATCTTGGAAACAAAAAGTCGGACGGGACCGATGCGCGATGGTCGAAACGTGCTCGGAGTCGGAGGTCCGCGGTTTTCAGCGCGCGTCGTCCGAAACGGCGAGAATTCCGCGCGCCGAGATCGAAACGTCGTGCAAGGAGGAAAAATACGATAAGAAGACGGGCGCGACAGAGAGAACGAGGGAGCGAGAGAGAGAGCGAGAGAGAGAGAGAGAGAGGAGAGGTTTGATTCGGTGGATAGGAAACGGTTATGCGAGCGGACGAACCAGTCCCGGGGGCTGGAGCGAAAAAAGGCCATAAGAGAGAAGAAAGGACGGGGGCGGGGATGGAAGAAGCGCGAAACGAGTGGTTGCGAGCAGCGGTAGCGAGGAAGAAAGCGAGACTTACGAGTTGATTCTGATAGGCGGTGACAGCGGTGAATATGGCCTCCGGGAATACGAAGGTCTTGTGCGGCTCCTTCTCGAGGTCCGTGATCGGCTTGGCGGTGCCCGAGTCCGGTCGCTTCACCAGGTGGATCCTCGGTTGGTATTTGTGCATCGAGTTCAACACCAGCTGCAAATCGTTCCGATTCGTCAGAGAATCGACGGAGCGTCGGGTATCGGCGAGATCGAGATCGCGTTCGTTTCGTTTCGCTCTCCGTCGGCGACGTTTCGTGCGGACGCGCGCGGCCAGGAAAAGCGCACGGGGCGACCGGATCTTTTCATCGAACTTTCCGGCGGGCGATCGAGACGTCGCGTTCGTTTCGTCGTCCGACGAGACGGGATCCCGGTGGATGAGAATGCGGAGGAATCGGGACCGCGCTCCGCCGATCTGTCGGGACCGTTCGGAAGAAACGAGTCGTTTCGAATCCGTTTCGCGTCGGGGAGGCTGCGACCGCGGCTGTCCGACCGCGACGGGACGGCGACGAAATCGGGGGAGAAAACGGCGGGCCTCCGCGTCTGTTTCCGAGCAACCGGAATGGAAACGAGCGGGACCGCTTCCGACTCGCTCCGCTTTCCCTCGACTCGTTTTCGCGAAATCTGCTTCGCGGGTTGCGAACGGGGGGTAGGTGCGATCGATCGAAGGAAAAGGGTCACCGCTCGGGAATCGGGCGGAAGCGATCGCGAACGCGTTCGAGAACGATGCGGCCGGTCGGCCGACGTAAAAGTACTCACGTGGCCGTGCCTGTCCATGTCATTGTTGGTGAGCTTGACTTTCTCGAAGGAGACGACCTGCTTTCGAAGCTGCTCCCCGGTAAAAGGCGAGTCCGGGTGCACGTAGAGCCGCGCCGGCGCCGGAGGGTCCGCTTTGCCGGCCACCAACCACGAGCTTCTGTGATAAGCGTATCGATACCTCTTGTTGTCCACCGGCACGATGTCCATCAGCACCGCGTATCGGCTGTCCGCCTTCAACCCGTTGAAGGACACTCTGCACGTCGGGAACATCCTCCTGCGAAACGAACGAGCCTGGCTCAAGGAAAGTCGCGACAAAGACGACGGGAGCTGTTGCGTCGCAGCGGAGATTCGAGCGTCGACGCGGCGAGGGGACCTCGAGCTCGATCCGAGGCGCGGGAGGGCATCGAATCTCCGAAGCGGGATCGAATCGGCGGTCGAAAACGGTCCGCGGTGATTTCAGGGTTAACGCGGTGACGGCGACGGCGACGGCGACGGAGAGGGGGCGAGGGCAACAGCGCGACCGCGAGGGGGGTGCGAGGGGCCCGAGGATGAGGCCTGGCGCGAATGTTTTGCCTCGGAGGCGAAACATTAATACCGTGTCGGGCCCCCCGCTGCTCGACCACTAAAACGCGGGGACACCCGCCGATCTTATCTGCGTCTTCTCCTCGGTCCTTGTCGACTCGGTATGCATTCATCCCGCCAGCGCCACGAGTCTGAGTAATGCTTTTATTTATCAACCCGTCCTTTCTTAATGAATTGAACTCGGGAGAAGGTGCCCCCTTCGATTCTCCATCCCCTCGCCTCCTTGCTCGCCCCGTCGAACTCCTCTCCTCTTCCTTCCTCCCTCGGTCCCTCGCTTTCCGTGCTCTGCACCGAAAACGGATTTTTTCCGCGATGGAATCTGAATGAAGGTTCGCGAATTCCCTCCTTCGAGAAACGTTCACGCCCACGATCCGCTGGAATCGGGGGTGGAGTGGCCCGGAGAAGGGCGGAAAGAAGGACGGACGGAAAGGGGGAAGGTCTGCCCTTTAAGTCTGTGCAAATAACGGGAGCAAGTGGGGAGGGCGAGGGAGTGCGAGGGGGTGGAGAGAGGAGAGAGGAGAGAGGAGAGAGGTATCGAAGGCGGGCGTAAGTTGACGGTCGAAGGGAGCGACGAGCGGCATCGCGACGCGGATCTAATTACCGAAGGGGTGCGAGAGCAGCGGCGGAGAGGAGCGGCGGTGGGTGGATGGAGCCCCTCCGGGAGCAGGGTGGATGTTGCCGAGGCGGGCAATTAGGCGCTCGTCCGCCGAGTCGCTCCTCCACCCTCATCCCTTCTCCGCGCCTTCACCCTCCCTCCTCGATTACCCACGCATCCCCGTTCCGTCACTCTCGCCACGTCTAATTTCACCGACAACGCTTCGCGTTGAGCATCCTCCGAAAGGCTCGATGATTTTCGCCTCAGACTCTATCAGCGAAAGGTTCCCGGCGAAAGGTCGGATATCACCGAGAGCGCGTCTACTTTTTTCAGGAGGAGTTCTCCGAGAGGGTACGGGTGAACTCGTAGGACCGTCGCGGCGGAGCGAGGGGGGGGATTGGCATCCGTTTAGGAAAATGTTGCCGATCGGGGGAATCGTGTCCGACGAGAAGAGACGAAGAGAGAGAGAGAGAGAGAGAGAAACGAAACGGGACGATCGCGGAAGGAGAAAAGCGGCGAACGGAAGGCGGTGGCGGGCGATCGCGAGAGTTCTCGAGCGGATTCCGGGGAGGTAAGATCCTCGCGTCGCGTCGGCCCGACCGATTCACCTTTCCACGCTCCACTTTCCTGCTCCTTCGAATTCTCGCCTTGCAGTCTTGTCTTCGCTTCGAGAGCGAATATTCAGACTTTCCAACGGAGAGGGACCGCAGTCGGCTGAAGCAACGAAAAAATACGGTATTCGGTGCGACTCGCTGTAAACGCCCTGAAACCCTTCGTTGCGCGACGGTATCCCTCTTGCCGTACACTCGCATTGAGAAACAAGCGTTGCGTGGAATCGTGCAAGATGCAACGACCGTTCGACGAAATTCGACTCGACTCGACGAGCCGGTCATCGACGACCCCCGTCCGATGCGACCTCGCGGTCGAAAAAGACCGAGTTTGAACCGCGCCGGGGGCGGAAACGGGCGAGAGACGACGGACGGACGGACGGACGAACGAGCGACCGAACGAAGGAACGGTTCGATCGGTATCGAGATCGTCGGGGCGCGAACGGATATCGTTTAAGATTGCTCTTACCTTCCGGTTTTGGTAATGATCATCTCGGTGCCCAGCTCGTTGAACTTGTCCCACAAGTCTTTGGTCTCCAGATGACAGACCACGTGCCTGAGCTCCTCGCAGTTGGATCTTTCCTGAAGGAGAGGATTGACGGGGGAGGCGGCTTTGCCGCTGGTGCTTCCGGTGTCGTCGGTCTCCGGATCGTCTTCCGGCGCGATGGTCTCCTGGATCGGTGGAGCACCGCGGCCGACGCCGGAGACGCTCGGCTCCCTCTCTGTAACACACGATGGAAGAGAAGGTGGCGGGGTGAATCTTCGTTTCCGATGATCGACGACCGATGACGGACGGCCGCGCTAAATACCAGCGACGAGTCCGATAAGGGGGGGGGGCGTTGGGAAACGTCGCGACGCCGACGGCTCGAAGAAAGACGAGAGCTTGCGCTCCGTCCTCCGTCCTCCGTCTTTCGCACCCCTTTTTTATCGCTTCGCTGAGACAGCCGGTCGGGTCGGGTCGGACCGAGTTTAGCTCGCGCTTCCCCCGCGGAGATCGAAAGAACGTTCGGGAGACGAAGCGACGAAAGATCGCGAAAGAGTCGGGGAGTGGGTGCTCCGGGAGTCCGAGGATCGGTCGGAAGACGCGGTCGTTGAGGAGCGGCGCTCGACGAACGTCCGAGCCGCGGCAGGCCGCGCTCGCTTTCCCCGGATCGGCGCGGTTCGGCCGTTCGTCGAGCGAGGAAAGAACTCGCGAAAGAAGTTCGCGTGGAAACAGGGGAGAGATAATGGTCGATAAATCGAGGTAATTAATTGCTGCGTCGCGGTTATCGAGGCGAGAGGAAAAGTTGCCGTTGCGTGCGGATAATCTCGCGAGTATCTCTCGGTCTATTGAAAGGTTTCCAGCTGCGAGCGGTAAGTGCGAGGTACACGTATAAACATAGAGTCCGGGGATGTTTTACGGGTAAAAGTAGCAGCGCGAAAGAAAATTGCCGTTATTGGAAGTGGTAATTCGCAGGTAACGCGAATTGCCGCTCTTGCGAAAAACCTGCCGCGCGGTAGAATGAATTCGATTGTCTCGATAATCGCCGGCCCGGCCCCGATCCCCTTCGGTTGCGTAAACGCGATCACGCGAGGGACGCCTGTCGCGATCGACCTTCCGAAATCTTCGATCCGGCGCCCGTGGTCCGTGTCCGATGTCGGGAAGGAGATTCTCTTGCGACGCGGTTCGCGGCTTCTCGACGGATGCGTTCAGAATTTCTCCACCGTCCGCGGGAAGATGGGACGCTCGAACGTCCACCCTACCCGGCAGCTTCGCTCCGAAGACGCGCGAGTCTCGCGATAAAGAAAAGTTCTCCCGATCCGGCGAAGGCGGGCGGGGATCGTAATTTCACGAACGGCTGCCGCCTGCTCGCCATCACGAGATAATAACGCTAAACGAAACCAAGCCCCGTCCTAAGTGGATAATTATCCTTTCGCGGCGTTATTATCCTCGCCGACGAGGACGCGAGAAACACGGAGACTCGCGCGTTTTATTATGCTCCGGCTAACGATCCTTGAAAATCGCCGCTCGGCGATTTCGTTCCGAGAGCCAGCGCCGTCGATATTCATGTCGATTCCGCCGACGGAATCGCCGTTGGAACAGTCTTCGAATTCCCCCAACGGACGTTATTCGTGATTCGTCATTCGTTTTTAGGAATGGTCGTGGAGCGTGCGGAGCCGATGCGAAGCGGGCGGCAAAAGCGTAGCGACGATGGACGGTCGGCGAGGCGTCGGCGGCACGGACGTCCGAACGGACAGGTTAAATCGGACCGAGTTTCACCGGCTGATTGCCCGATGGAAACGAAACGATTTCTTTCGGCTGCTCGCGCGATCAGCTCCGTCGCGAGGCAGGTGCGCGCAGCCGTTATAACTCGGAATTATAGCGAATAAATTAATACTAAATACCGGGCTGTTTGCCGGCCACTTTCGCGCGAGATTCTCAACGGCGATGCGTTTACAGCCGTTTGTTTCGGTTAACGCGATTTCAGCGGACGGGCACGCTTAAAAATTACTTTCGCTCGTTAAAACGATTCTCTCCGGTCTCGACCGGAGGAGAGCGAGCGGAGGCGAGAAGGAGAGAGAGGAATAGAGAGAGAGAGAGAGAGAGAAGCGGGGGACGAGCGGATCGTTCCAGCAGCAACGGTTGTTCCGCAGGGAGCTTCCACATCCGAATTATTTCACGCGACGCTTATCGCGAAACGCGGCCGATCGGCTCTCGAGTAACGCGAGACGCTTCGCCCGAATCACGCTCGCGTCGATCTCTCTCGTCTCCGCGACGCTCGGATTCCGCAGCTCGTCGACGCACTCGCAGGAGAAGAAAATCTACCGTCCAGCCGCTCGTGCAAGGTGGCGCCGAGAGCCTACCGACGACCGTTCAACGAATTCGTCTCTCGCTCGCTCGTTTCTCGTTCAAAGCGGAGCGCTTTCCCCGAGCGCGTCCGCCTGAATCCGCCGCGACACGGTCGGAGACGGGAAAATCGAGATACGAATTTTCGCTCGAGCTAATTTGCCGACGATGGAAGAAGGGAAACGGATGGATGGATGGATGGAGGGAGGGAGGGAGGGAGGTAGGATGGCTCGATGTGTGGTCCGACATCCGCGTATTTTTATTCGACACGGCGAACGGCGGTGTTAAACGACTGACGAAACGGATGACGAGTCGTTGGAACGGTGCGTGGCCGGCGAGTTTCGAGGGAGTTTACGAGCGACCTCGAGTCAAGTGAGTTACGGTCGCGAGCGCGGATCAAAGGAGGACAGATTGAAACGCGTCCCACCGTCGCTCCTCCGCCTCCGCCTCCGCCGCCACCGCCACCGCCTCCTCCTCCTCATCCGATATGTCCTCCCACGACGAGAAAGCTCCCGGCGAAAATTCCACCCGCGATTTGCGAGCGAACGTCCGGCCGCCTCGCGAGCGATGTTTACGCGAACGTCATCGCGTTACCGAGGCGCGACGCGGCGATGCGTCCAGCTCGCGCGCGTATTTTTAACGACTCGATCGAAGCGATAAAGGTGTAACCGCGCCGGAAGTCTCGGTCCAGACACGGAGACAACTTTACGAGCGCGATACACGGTCTCGAAATGAGTTACGCGACTGAAACGGCGCGGCGCGGCGGCGGAGGACGCGGCCACCCGCTCCGCCGCTCTCCTTTAGGATCCTCGAACGGCCGTTCCGCCGCGGCCGGCCGCGTCACCGCGCCAATCACGAGTCCGCTATCGATGCCGATAATCACCGCCGCCCCCACCCCGATAATCGACTCCGATCTGTGACTTCGCACTCCGCTCGACCGCTGTTCGCGTCTGTTCGCGACAGCTTTCCAAACCCTCTCGGCGTTTGTTTATCGATTATTTCTCACGCGTATCGATTTATCAAAGGATGGCGAACTCCAACGTTTCGGAACGGATGGAGAGTTCCGAGGCCTTCGCGGGCCGGGTCGTCGCAACGTTTCGCCAGCACCGCACCTGGCATCGATCTCGACTCTTTCGAATCATTGACCGGCCGATCAGATTTTAATCGGTCGGCTGATCGATTAAAATACGGGAGAAGGGCTGCTCCGGACTGGGTCGAGACAACGGAACGTCAAACTCTCTGCCGACGTTGCTAGCCTTCTTTTCACCGTTTCTACCGTTTCTACCGTTTCTACCGTTTCTCCGTACCTTCGAGGAAAGCTTCCTTTGCATTTGTCTAAGAGCCTCCGACGTTTTTCGCTTCGAGGTCGACGAGTTCGTCCGACGAATGGGCTCGTCGAGCGGTCATCGAGAGTTCGGTTCGAACGGAGACGTCGATGCGGCAGCGCGTATCGGATTTGGTTGAAATCCAAGCAGCCAGTGGCCGGATCGACCGGCCCGAAGAGCATCGGCGAGCGAGCGAATCGCATCCGACTCCGAATTTCTTTCGGCCGGACATCCGGCAATGTTCCGAGGTCGCGGTGCGATCGAAACGGCGAAGCTCGTTCGCGCGAATCGGTAGAAGAAAAATCAGCGGGGCTCCCGTTCGCCGAACGACCAACGATGCCGCGGCGTTATCTGATCGCGACGGAGACACAGACTCGTTGGTCGATCGATCGATCGATCTGTCGACGGGTAATTAAAAGAGGCAGCTTGTTTGTTCGCGAAACTCGAATCAATCTGGCCGTGACGAGGTGTTTTCTCCGGATCGCGGCACGACTCCCTGCCGCGGCCCTCCTCCTTCGAACGATTCGATTCGATTCGATTCGATTCGATTCGACTCGGCTTATCGGAAGATGGCCGGCATCGCGATCGTCGTCGTATCCACGGATCGTTCGAACGCTTTCACCGAAAGTCCACCGATTCGTTCGAGCGACGCCGCTTCTTCGACGATGCGACGACCGGGAGAAAAATGTCGCTTCGTTCAAGGAGGAAGATACGCGGCCGATGGAATCGCTCCGAACGTTGCATCGAATTCGTAAGCGAAAGTTCTTGAAAGTCATGGGAAGCTCGATCGTGCCCCGACTCGGCGCACGGTTATATACACCCTGCGAATATACACACAGCAGATATGAAATGTCACGGGCTGACGTTCTCTCGCGAGAATCGATTGACCCTCCGCTCCTGCGCTCTTCAAATATTCAACGCCACCGAGTCCTCCGAGATTTTTCAAACGTCGCAGACATTCGGAATTCTCGAGAACGCCTGAAGTCGACTCCGCGCGGCGGGGCGAGGCGCGAGCGAGCAGTACGTTCCAGGCGACTCCGAAGGAATCTCTGTCCGAATATCGGGACCCGGGGAGCGTGCCCATCGAGCGCGCGGAAGAAAAAAGAAATCGGTTATCGTTGATTCGTTCGGGTCAGCCGGTTGCCTCTGCAAAAGGAAGAGCAGCAACGAAAGAATCGTCGAAGACGTTTGCGGCGACGAATCGCCGTGCGGGAAGGAAAATCGGCATAATTTTTCAGTCGTTCGCAGCGATGCTTCTGTCTCGAACGTCGCTCGCCGATCGGTTTCGCTCGAGCAACGGCGAACGATATAATTCCAGGCGAACGATATAATTCGAGGCGAACGAAGCGTGTCCCGTCCCATCCCGTCCCGTCTCGATCGAGCGATCCGTGCAGTCGATTCGTCCGACCGGAATGGAATACGCTTCTCGTCCTCGCAGATCCTGCCCGATTATCGCGTTAATTGGCAAAACTGTCACGGGGAAACCGAAACTCATTTTCAAAGGGCGTGAAACGGTTCGCAGGTGGACGTCGGCTATTCCGTGCAGCTTTAATTGGACTGCGCGTAAAACGCGTAGGCATCGGTGATTCGGCCTTGCGCGTCGCGTTGCTCGGCTCGATCGTGCGCGCTCAAAATGGGTTTTTCCCATGCGTGCTCGTCTCCGATCGTTGCTCCGATTTCACGGAGCGGGACGGAGGCGATTCCAGCACGGATCAAGAAACGAAACGAAACGAAACGAAACGAAACGAAACGAAACGAAACGAAACGAAACGAAACGAATCGAATCGAGAGGGTGCGGTTGAAAAACCGAACGCTTCCGCCGTGATATTCACCAACGATCTTGGACTTTTAGGTAGTTTGTACGGCATCGCCCGCCATACCGAACGCAACGGTTCCCGTTCGATCCCATCCTTCGAGAGCGGCGGAACGATCGAACGCGTCGAAAATCTTCGATGCCGGCAGTTTCTTCAACGCGTCGCGGACCACGCACTTCCTTGCCAGCGGTATCGAGTTTCTTCGTCGCGGTACGCATTCGAACGGTTTAGAGAGTGAATTCGCGTAACGAATCATCGAAGAAGTTGGAACGGTTGCCTCCCGTCACCGAGTCGCGCAACCGCTCCGGATCGATGGATAGAAGAATGGAAGACGCGAGACGCAATCGTCTTTGCTGGCTGTTGCGCGGCACGGCGAAGGAACGGCGTGTGTTCCGAAGACGGTGAAAACCGTGTACGGTTAACGACTCGCGAGGGACAGAATCGTTTAGGGGAGCACGCGCGTTCTAGCACCCGAAGACACCCAATAAATTCTCCCTGCATGCAGACTTTTAGATGTATATTCGAGTCGACTCGTTGAACGCGTCATTAGCCGACAAGTAAATAAATACGCCGTATGCCCTTGTTGGAACCCGCGAATCGATACGCTCCCGGCAGATCGATCGGTGTCGTTCGTTGATAGCAGGTAAATACATGAACGGTGGCTATTATTATCGGCGTCGATGCGCGCGGACCTATCGCGCGCGAAAATCTGCGCACGTATCATAGAAATTAGTTGGTCGAGCGAAAGATTCCGCGCGCTCGATAGAAACGTTGAAACGTTATCCGGCCGTTCCGGTGGACGGAGATAAAATCGTGAAGGTAACGCGTTCGAGCCGAAAATGAGCGGTATCGGTGGGCTTATCGTTTATCGGCCGGAGAACTCTGGTCGGAGGCGATCGGATAAGAAGCTCGGTATTCTGTTTTGGAAACGCGAGTCGAAAGCAGTTTGCGGGAGAGACGTCGGGCGGCCGTGTCACGGATCGTTCGATCGGCGGAATGGGCCGGGTGATCGGCCACGAGATCGTGCGCGGGTCGTCGCGACGCCTCGCGCGACGGAAGGTCCCGGCGTTCGCGGCGCTCGCACACCGTTCATCCGTGCCTCCGTTTCGACGCCTATCTCTTTCACCGGTATCGAGCGAAGATAATCTCGCCTCGTCGCGGAACGTTTACACCGCTGTTACACCGGTAAACAGTCCCGATTTTCGCCCGCACCGAAATAACTTTGTTATCGCTCGCGTTGTCGCGGATTCACGGTCGCTCGCGTTTACCTCGCCCCCTCCGGCACTCTCTCGCACTCTCTTTCCCATTCTCTTGGATTCGGTAAATCACCGGCAGATCGAATATCTCCGTTTTATCGATGCAACGCGCGCACTGATAAATATAATCCTATGAATCTTATCCTACGACATAGCCAGCCTCGCGAGCACGGATAGCGAGAGCGTCGAAGGCGAGAATTTTCCACGAAGGTACGCAAAGGTGCGCACGCCCGCGAGTTGTGGCGCGGATGCTTTGCGAGATGCGAAGCGAAATCGCGTTCGTTTCGCGCGCTCCTCGAGACGACCAGAAACGGGGGGAGCGACGGATTTCTCGGCGAGAGCAAGCCGTACACGCGGAATTGCCGAGGCGGACGGCTTCAAAGAACCTCGGTGACCGGGAATCCAAGAACGCCGATAGCGCATTCAACGATATCGATGGTTCGTGCACGACCGACGATGAGCCGGACTCGATCCGGAGGTAAGCTCGATGCCGGTGTCGGAGCAGACTCTGCGCTGGCTGCGATACGTGCGCGGGCCCTACCGCGTATGTACAGCTCCACAACTCGGTCCCCGAAGGCGTGGCGTGAACAACGTTGGGACACGGAACGACCTCGCCGCACTGACATCGAATTACCAAATAACGCGTTTTCGTCGCCAGTGTTCCGGCGTTCGAAGCGTACGACATTACGAGATGTCGCTGATTTTCACGGAGCAGGTTCTGAAAACTGTTACGAACAAGGAGGAGGAGGAGGAGGAGGAGAAGAAGAGATGGAAGAGCGGTCGACGAGCAGATCGAAGGACGAAACGCGCGGAGAAGGGAAGAGGATAGGAGCGGTTAGGGTTCGGTCCTCGGGTTCCCGTAGGTCTTCATCTGGCTTCGGGTTAATCGATCCGGAGCCGATTCCAACCGGTCGTAACTCGTGCCTCCTCGCTTAACTGAGTCATTGGCTATTTATTACGGTTGACACTCCGACGAAACCCTATACGCCGCGGCGTGAAATTTTGTTCGTCGCCGGTGGCCTCCAGCCTGGAAACGAGCTACCGTTTCGGTGGTCCGGGCCGGATTATCGCTCGAAATCTGAATGACGGCGCGGCGGACGATGACGGTCGGCCGCTCGGCCGCTCGGCGGCACGGCCGCACGGCCAGCCGGCCGCTCGCTCGATCACGGCTGAAAGTCGCGAAAAGGAGGACGCACGACCGGCCGAATATCTCATTCGGCTTAACGGTTACATTCATCAACGCCGAGAAGCCGTTAAACGAGCCACGCCACCACCCGACTTTCTTACATGTCCGGAGAATGTTATTCTCGTGAGCGGCGATAAGCGTCTCGCGTGGATGACGCATCGCCGGGCAACGCACGAGCCGATTTATGTAAAAACGGCCGGCAGACATTATTTTTGCGTCTCCGTGCGGTCTGGTTTCGGAAACTGCCTCGCAAACCGTTCGGACATGCTTTTGAATTCGTGACAAACTTATAATATCGAGTTATCTTATCTCCGCCGCCGTCGCACGACGCGCGGTCAGCCGTGGTTTCGGGAACGACGACCGTTCGGACTTTCTTGCCGAATTTCGAGGAGCGCCGCGCGACGCGAAACTTTCCAAACCTTTTCCTCGCGCATCCGAGATGCGGTCGGAGCGTGACGCGTCGTCGTCCGATTTCACGGATCGCGTTCGTCGATCGAGCGACAGGGCCAGCGGAAGTAGAAACGCTCCTTTCGGAAACGTACCAGCCTGCGTCGACGATGGCTGTATTGAAATTTGAGAGGGGCGGGCGATGCACGGTGATCCCGTGTTTCGATGGCGAGAGCGGCGAGCATCCGCATAATCGAGCCGTGCTCGGAAGGGAAAATCTCTGTTCGCTCCGAAAGGGTCGTTCGGCGGAGCCGCGTTGACGAAGGATTTCTTTCTCGATTCACCGGGGAGCACCGCGAGTCCGCCGATCCTCGAACGAGCTTCCATCGACGCGAATTTCGTGCCGATTCGGTGACGCGCGGCGCTCGCGCCGGTCACGCCGCGCCGGAGACGTTCGACGGCTTCCGGAGATTTGCGATTCGATGCGCGGCCGGTGAAAAAAGGAACGAGCCGTTTCTCTCGCGGTGGTCTCGCGATCGGGACGCGATCGGGACGCGATACCGGACGCATCGGTCGCGGTTATTCCATTCGATAGCGCGGACCGGTGAAAAACGAGCGAGCGTGGATCCGGTGATACGCTGACACGCTACCGAAAAGCGGACCCACCGGGAGCGACGGAGAGCGAGGGAGAGGAAACTGACTCGGCGGGGGAGACTTTGTTGTCGGTCAGCGAGTCACGAGGCGAGAGCTCGGGATTAGCGATTTATTTAACAATTTCCAGGTTGCCGGTCGGTCGAGAGGACGGCGACGGCGGCGGCGGCGAGGGGGGCTTCGGTGCGATGGGCTCGAGTGGGAGGTCCAGGAGGGGGTTTATAGGGAGGGGGAGAGGCGAAGGCGGGGAGTCGCGCGTGGTCCAACACACGTGCACGCACACACGCGAGCGGGCGAGCGGGCGAGCGGGCGAGGGAGAGAGGCCACCGGTCGATGAATCGCGCCGTTTACCCAAGTTTATTTGGGAACGTTTCCGTGGCTGAATTGCACCGTGGCCAACCGTAAATTTCGTCCGCGTAGAATCTTCGTGGGCGATTATTCGCCGCGGGCGTCCAAGATACGCGATGATGAAACCAAACACCGAGGCCCGACTCGTTCGGACGTCTGGCCGGCCACGCTCGTTTCCAGAATTCCGATGCGACAGCTCACCTGGCTCCGCGAAACGACCGTTTCGACCGACACCCGGATCCTCGACACGCGGCGCGTTTCATTCACCATCCTGCCCGCGGAACAGAGGCCGTTCACGGAAACTACCCGACACGGCGGAACGAAAACGAATCGCTGGACGGGGAAGCTGCGCGCGCGAGACCCGCCGCCGCTCCGCCGGCGTGCCGTCGCCGCCAGACCGAACATCGCTCTTCCGTGGAAAGAATCGTTCGACGGGAGATCGTGAATGTTTGGGGAACTGGTTTGGAAAGCAGTCGTCGCGATCAGGGGGAAGATGACGAGCGTGCAACGAGAAGCCCGCTTCCACCGAGGGTCTTTTTCAGAGAGGTTTTTTGCTCGTTGGAAGAAAGCGATGCGGCGGGCCATTACACGGGATCGGACAAAAACGATTTCTCCGGAGGAGGCGGTCGGCGGAAAAAGGCTAACGAGCGAGCGTCTCGAGGGGTTCTCCCGATAAGAGGAGCGTCGGAACGCGGTGGGTTCAGCGAGGAAACTCACCGTGCTGGTGCAGCTTTCCGCCGCCGACGGCCTGTTGCTGAATCTGTCGATGATGATGATGATGATGATGCTGATGCGTCTGCTGGTGTTGCTGCTGAGGGCTGTGCGGTTGCGAGGCCGCGGGCTGTTGCTGTTGCTGCTGCTGCTGCTGCTGCTGTTGCTGCTGCTGCTGCTGCTGCTGTTGTTGCTGCTGCTGCTGCTGCTGTCGAGAGTCTCTGGCCATGATGGCCGCGATGCTGAAGTCCGTGGCGCACTGCCTGTTCGAGTTGCAGTTGTTGTTGAGGCTGTTGGGCGAAGGGCTGGAGCTGTCGTCGCCGTCGTCGCGTGCGGTGGCGGCGGCGGTGCCCTCGGCCTGCATCTTTCTTCCCAGAAAAAGGTGTCGAGATTCCTCGTCGTCCTCCTCGCTGCCGCCGCCCCCGCTGCCGCCTCCTCCGCCGCCGCCGCCGCCACCACCACCACCACCAACGCCACCCTCGAACGAAGACAGCGTCAATCCGTTTCTCTTCCTGCCGGCGAGACCTCGCGACTCCAGCAACATATCACCTCGCGGTCTGCTCGTCGGCCGTCGAGCGCGCGTCCCTCGACGGGGTAGATCGCGAGATCGCGAGATCGCGCTACGACTCCTCGCCGGCTCCCGCTCGACCTCGACCTCGGCCTCGGCTTCGGCTTCGGTTTCGGTTTCGGTTTCGTCGCCTCGACCTCGCTCCGTCGCTCTCGATCTCGATCTCGATCTCTCCGGGAGGAGTCCTCAGCATCCTCCCGGAAGACGCGGTCGGCGGACCGAGGCTGGCTACCGACGGAGCTCCGCGAGCGAGTCGAGAACGGGAGGCTGGTCGGCGGTCGCGCGAGAGATGGTGCGTCCGCGTCACGGGACGTGGCGCATCGCGGCAACTGCGGCACCTTTGCTTCCGTACGATCGCTCGACTTCGAACGGAGGCGACTGCCGACTGCCGATTGACGATTGACGATTGACGATTGGCGATCGGAACACCGGAACAGAGAGGACGACGGCACTGACGATGATGTCGCGACGATCGGCGGTCGCGCGGTCGCGGTCGCGTCGCGCTCGCGCTCGCGAACGTGGAGATGGATGTTCGCGGAACGATGATCGCGAACAGAAGGAGAAACGAGAGAGCGACCGGTTGGCCGGTACAGACTGACCCGCGCCACCGGCGCTCGACTCCTCGCTTCTGCTCCCACCCGTGAGTCCTCCCCCGGTGGGCGGGGGCCACAGCGTCGCGTCGGGGCGAGAGAAGCCGAGAGACGGTGGCTCGCAGGGCGTGACCCGCCGCCAGGCTCCGCCCCGTCGATCAGCACCCTGCGCCACATCCCTCTGGCCCTCTCTCGCTCTCTCTCTCTCTCTCCTGCCCCCCGCCCGTTCCGCCGAACCGTACATACAACATCGCGCGACCACCTTATTACCGCTTCCGTCCTTGTCGCGATCGCCGACCAGCTGTCTTTCGAGCGCTACCATCCACCGAGCTTCGATTTCTGTCCATTCCGCTACCGATTTCGCTACCAGTCGCTAATGGCAGTGTCGGCGATAGCGGCGGCGGCGGCGGCGGAGGCGGTGGTGGCGGCTCCGAGGATGGCGGAGCCGGTTGGCGGTGCCGCAGACCTCCCCCTTTGCGGTTCTCTCTTTCTCCATTCTTTCTCCTCTCTCCTCCGCAGCTTGTTTCTTTCGGCACTCCTCTCTTGTCCTCTTCGCCGCTCCTCTCCGCTCAACCCCACTCCACTCCGCTCCGCTCCTGTCTTCTCTCCTCTTCTCTCCTCTTCTCCACTCCGCTCCTCTCCGCTCGCGAGAAGCAGCACAGCATTACGCGGCATCCAGCTGCCATTTTTTCTTACGAGAGGGGGCAATTGCTGACAGCGCCCGCTCTCCTCTCCTCCCTCCGTCGCCCTTCGGACGAACGCAATTTATCGTCTCGGTCTTTCGGATGCACCCCGCTCCTTTCCCTTTTCGATTAATTTCTGAATAAACGTAAAAGCTGAAGAAACCGATGACCCAGGCCTGCTCGGAACCGCGTACCGGCTCTCGCGAATCTGACGGTGCGCTTCCGACGCGAGTCTCGTGCCGTTCACCGCCTGCACGGTCCACGCGCGAGCGCGAAACCCTAGCTCGAAAAGAAAAGTCATTTTTACATAGATCGAACATCTTAAAAGCATGGAACGCTCCCGTTTACGAGCGAAACGTGATATGCAAATGAAACGAGCAGCAGAGCAAACCGTGCAACGACAGCGTTTCGGGAAGACAAAATCGTTCGTGGCGTGCGAGCGAAGCGAAGCCATGCGGACGAGTGGTACGCGAGCAGACATCTTTCCGTCGTGTGCTCGTCGACCGCCGTCGAGCGATCGACCGCGAAAGCGATTCCAACGGACGATGCGGAATGGCGATTCCTGCGGTATGCGGACGCGGACGGGTCGACCGCCGCGTTTCTGCGAGCCAAAATCCATCCGCTGTTTGAACTCTGAAGCAAAACGCGTGCAACTTTAAGTTGCACCTCTCGCAATCGATATTAGGAAATCTGAGGAAATAAATAACGATCGACCGCGAGCGCGCGCGGCATCCGCATGCTGATCCGACAGCGAGGTTGACGCGAGTGACGCGGCGCGGCGGTCGAAGGGTTGATTCCGCGACGGCTGCATGAAATGACTGCACGGTGAAAGAGCATCGACAGCGAGGAACGATGAAATCAGCGGCGTGGTCGTGCCGCGGAAGTTCGAATCGGCTCGGTGGCAGCTTGGTCGAGCGCGACACGGTTACCTGTTAAAGCTCGCCCGTTCGAGAGCTTCGGCATACAAAGACCACACCGAAACATACGATTTGCCTTTGATTACCCTTTCAGTACCCTCCGACAGCCAAACGAGCTCCGTTCGTCTTCATTTTGATAGACCAGCGCGAGTATGCGTCGCGTTTCTCCAACGCACGAAGCACGATCTACGTCGCGAACGCGACCCGGTGTTACGAGCGGAGGGGTCGAAGGCGCTTTCGGAGGATAGACGGGGCACTCGGAGGTGGATGAAACCGCGAACGGCCATGTCTGAAGCGCGAGGATGTTCCGGGCAGGTGGAAAAGTCGCGAGCGTGTCAGGTGTGCCGTCGACGCATCCTCGATCACGACGCGTCGCGTCCTCGTCGACGGCCGTTATCGATTTCCGGCTGTTCCGGAATCGTCTCTATCGTCGGGAGAGCGGTTAACGAACGCGCGGCTCGCTCGAAAATAAGGAGCACCTCGAAGCAGCGGGCAGCAGCGGGAAGCAGCGGGAAGCAGCGAGAAGCGGCGCGGCACGGCGAGGCGAGGAACGTTGAGAGGAGGATAGATTGCTCCGGATATTATTATAATAAAGCAGGAAATTGCCAAGCGCGCTAAATACGTAGGTAGCGATACGTGGATCGCTCGCGATATCATCGCCGGATTATTGTAATTACACGGCTTGAGATATAGAAAAAACGGGCCGCGATATTATTACGAGTTAGAAATTTCACGCGATTCAATTCCGTGATTATCCGCGAAAGATAAATATTATAATTCGCGGCTGCGGCGGTGGGATAAGTCGGAAAATGTGGAGCGCCCCGATTCGACACGGCCTCCTTCTCTCCTCTCCTCTCCTCTCCTCTCCTCTCCTCTCCTCTCCTGGCCCCTCTTCTCCGCTCGTCTCCTCTCCTCTCGTGGATCTCCGCCTTCCTCGACCGATCGATCCGAAAACTGTGCCGCGATCCGAAGCGACACTCGCCGCTCGATCTCTTCCGATGCCGTCGCGCGTCCCGCGCCGGTCGGTGCAAAAACGCGTGGATCGCGCGGTTCGAATCGATGGGCTGGACATGGAATCGTTGAACGATCAAACCTGTCCTCGCGGGCAGGGGATGTTCGGCCTACTCGACGGATTCCTGCCACTGACTCATGAATTTAGCTGGCCGCTGTGCAGAATTGCAAACAAATTTGTACCTGCGCACGCCGTAGACGGCTGTTCCACGGTTCCGAACGGTCGCCGCTTTGCGGAGAGTTCGATCGCGGGAGGATCGAAGGAAATCGACCCAAAGGACGAGCCGAAAACGCGCGTCGCCGCACGCTCGTCGAGATCGGAGGGTGCAGGGCTGAAGAGACGTTGGCGCGGTTTCCTGCATACGGAGAGGCGTCCGTAAAAAATGGAAAGATGTTCGACGGGGCGCGATGGGTATCGAAAGCGTCGGAGCTGACGGAAAGGGTTTCGTCGATGAAGACGGAGCGCGGGAAAGGGCGAGAGAACGCTTGGGTGTCCCGGGGGGCGGATGGTCGAAGGCGGTCGGTATCAAAGGGAAAGCCGGAGGCTTCCGGTCGTTCGCGGCCTTCCGGCAGTTTCCAGACGAGCGTCTCGGACGGTTACGATCCTGGCTGGCGTTACGATCAGGTGAATCCGTTTGATAGCTGCGCGCGGACCGGGGAAAACCACTTCAAAGGATCGGGCAGAAGTCAAAGCGGAAGCCGGCCCCGCTCCGCGTAACTTTATGTATCTTTCGGTTTGTTCGACGGGCATCTCCTCGGGCAGGTCTCGGCGTAGGCGCGGAGATATATTTAGTCGGTGGAAGCATGCTCGCCGTCGATACTCTCCGTCCTCGCTTCCTGATCGCGCGACGAGTCCGTTGCGTCCGCGAGGTCGCGATATCCGACGCGGCTCGACGGTAAACTCTCGACCCGGAGGACCGACGGATGCTCGGCGGGGCGAGGAAATACAGAGGGCGCAGCTCCGGCAGCGAGTTCTCGCGAAGCGGGAAGAATCTCGCCTCGCCGTGGGGGCGTTCTTCCGGAATCGTGGAAATAAAAATCGGGCTGTGCCGACGGCATCGGGAATTTCTCGGTCGGAACGCGACGACGAACGCGACGTTCGGCCGAGCGCTCGCGATTCGTCGAGCGGATGCGACATTCGGATTCGCGAGGGACGTCCGTTCGAGCGAGCCGATTTTCTCTCGGGCTTATCCATCGACGGACCCCTCCCAACGGACCCAACCGAACAGCCTTCGACTCTGTTCGCCCTTCGTTCAGGGAGACCTCGTAATCTGCTTAGTCTGACGCTGATCCGGACAAATCGCCGCGCGGTTACGCGGCACTTATTCTCGACTTTCGATGATCACGACCACTGCTCTCGCCCTCTCCCTCCGCCTCTGCGCTCATTCGCCTTCTTGGTAGACGTTTCGTCGTACGAATCTGATCGATGACGTTGCCGATCTCTCGATATCGAGAAGGCGGCTGGTCACGCTCCGAGGGTTTCGAGTCTTTCCTCGGGAATCGAACGACCTATCGCGTACCCGCGTCCATTTATTCGCCGTAACCATCGCTCCGGCGTCGTTCCTTTCTCTTCGTTCCAGGAACTCCGGCAACGAATCGTTATCGCTGGAGGAGACGCGGCCAACGAATCGTCCCGTCTCGCGAGTCACCTCCGACGAAATCAATGAACCGCCTCGCTCGATCCTTCCGACGTCCACGACCGTCCCCGCATGAACGTCGAGGCGCGTGCCCCGCTGGCCCGAATCCGTCGCGAATCCGTCTACTTTCCGTCGAGGCTGGATACCATTTTCGAGCGGAACGCGACAGGAGTTCGCCTTGCACCGAAATACCTATGTATTTTTCTACTTGGACGCGTGCGAGGTTATATCCGTTCTTTATAACGAAACCCTTGAACCGGAGCCGAGTGTCATGTATCCGCTCCATTAGCAAAAACACATTGATTAAGTGGGGAAGTTGCGAGGGTGGGTGGTAGGGGAAGGGAACGAAAAGGGTTAGGGAAGAACCGACTGCAGTGGAAAATAAATGAGCGGGGTGCGTGCGATGCGGCGGCGACGCGAGGGTGACGGTCTCGGACAGTTCGAAACATCTCTTTCGGCGTTGCGACGATCGGCCGATCCCCGAGCAACCGTTCGGCAGGCGCGGCGTTTTCGGAGGCCGGCGATCCGTGTCGCGAGGCGACGGTATTTGATCATCGATCGGTGAAGAGCGCAAGAACGGTCTCGCTCGGTGGCAGAGGCGAGCGGCGTCCGCGTCGCCGAGCCCGGTTCCGTTTGCCAGCGTCGAACTTGCGGAATATTTGCGTGACCGGCGAAAGGGCGAGCCGATCGCAGCGAGCCCCGCTGGGTTGTCCCTCTATGTATTTTGACGCGCCCGATATTCAATGGCAGGTCGATATTTAATAATATCGCGAGAAAAGGTGGCGGTAACGCGAGACGTTCGGCTCGCGTGACGGGGGCGAGACGCTTGGAAATCGACGCGGAAACTGCCGGACCCTTTGACGTCCCGCCGCGCCACGCAACCAGCGCGTGCCGTGTTTTGCGCGCCTTCGAAACCCCCGAGCCGAAACCGGATCGTATCGGCACGAACGAGATGCGAAAATCGACGAAAAAGAATCGAGTTCGAGGGTCACCCGCTCGCCGAAATCGATCGTTCGATGGGCCTTTTCTGACTCGAATTTTTAGCAGCTTGCGACTCTTTCGAAGAGAATGCCGGGGCGCCCGTTCGAACGTACCATAATTCTAAGATATACCTACAATGATAAAGAGAGTAGCAGCGCACGAAGTTGAAAAAAGGATTCATAAGTTTGAGGGGCGGACGGTGGGTACTCGTAAAACGGAAGGCAAAAGTCTTGATAAACGTGGGTCGAAAAATGAATATCGTCGGAGTATCGGACGATTCCTCGTTTTGGTCAAAGCGAGTGACCTGCTCGGAATATATCGGACTCTGTGACGCTCGTTGAAGCAACGCGCAGGCTAGAACCGGCTGCGTTGTTTACGGACGAAGTTTATGTACGCGCGTGCCGTTGAAAAGCGGAGCGCGGGTACGCTCTCGTTCTCCGGGCCTTTTCTCCGGACGATCGAGTTCTCGCGTGCAGCCTCTTCAAATAGCGCGTACGACGCGCGATGCATCGGCGCGGCGGTTTTGTCGCTGAACCTTCGAGAGGCTGGGGAATCAACCGATTCCGTCTACGACGAGCTCGCGCGCTGGCAAATCCGATAGAAACATTGCGGGACGTCTGAAAAAACGCTTAACGAGTGATCTCCGGCACAGCGACTGCACGGCGCTGCTCCGACCAAAGTTGGCCTTCGCGAGAGGTGGGCTGTTCTCCTTCGCGAAACAGCCGAAATTCAAATTCGTTCAAGTTCGGTCGAGTTTCGATTCTCGTCGGCATCGGTTGAAAGTTACCGAGTCATTGGTCGAGGTTCCGGCGTCAAAGACCGGTCGTGGTGTTTAGTTTCGCGCGATACCCAACCTTGTTACGGTCGCTTGAACTTGCAAAGCGTGCTCCGCGAGTTCGCCGGGACGCAAAGTTCCGTTCCGTCCCCCAAAAAGCTCGAGGAAAGACGGAGGTTAATTAAAACTCGGCTCGCTCTCCACCTCGCCAATTTTCTCCGAGGATATCGCTGGAAACCACTTAATCGCTCGACCGCAGAAGTGCCACCAATTTGCCGGCTATACGAGAGCCTGCTGGAGCGGTGGCTTCTTTCGAGGTCCCCGGGACGGAGAGAGAGAGAGAGAGAGAAACATATAGAGAATCGGAGAGAGGGGCCGAGAGGGAGAGAGAAAGGGCAGAAGGAAATGGAAGGAGCCGAAAGGAACGAAACGATCGCAGTTGGCACCCGGACTCTTCCAGATAATCCCGAAATCGATCGAGAGGCACGAACGCCTATTACACGACGCCTCGCTTCATCCTGATCCGCCTCCGACTTTTCGATCGTTTCTTAACCCCCTGAGACATCGGCCCGTTCGGATGCTACACGCGCGTCAGGTGTGAGGATTTATTTGAACGGAACAATATTTCTTCCGAGCGTTAACAAAATGTACGGCGGAGCGTTCGAAGGATTTCTAGCGTACGCTTGCCTCGCGACAACGAGTCCCGCTCGTGTTGCGGATCACGGTCTGTACATTGGAAATATGTACGAGTAACAGTTGATTATGAATCGTTAAAAGTTTTACAATATAGCACCCTTGCCCTTCACAGAGTCTGGCGAAGCAAATTGAACGCGTCCATAAATGTTTTTCCCTTGTCTCCTCTTAAGCGCTCGAACGATATAGCTTCAAGGCCGGATGGCCGTCGAAAAGAATTGCAGGCAAACCAAGGGGCTGAGAAAGTAAAATTTCATCGAAACGAGAATTCGTTCTTCTTGCAAGCTAAAAATTCGAAATATTGGTTTTTCAGATCGGAACGGATTCAAAATAAACCGAAGTTTCTTGCTCCGGCCGGTTTCTCCCACTCGCCCCAAAGTTTGTAAAAATGTTAAGCGATGCGGCAGTTCGAACGATTGAGCGCGTCTTTCGGAGTCCAACGAAATCCGGTGAAAGGCACGGGATCGCGTTACCGCGTCCGGATATCGGAAACGGCTCATCGAATAACAAGCGATTCGATGCGTTTTCGAAGAAACGCGTTTTCACGATAACCGGGAACCGCGAACCGCGGCCACCTGGCGAAGCGGCGACCGTTAACAGGGTCCGTGAATATTTCATGGCGGAGTAAGAGGTCGAGCAAATGGATATACCAGCCTAACGGCGGCGGTTATAAGCGCGTTGGCTTTCCGGTTCGCGAGGTTCCGACGTTTTTGCTAGAAAATTTCCGGCGTTTGTCTCGTGAAATCGAGTCGAATTGCGAGCGGTTGCGCGGAAACGAAACGAACCGGCGAGGAGAGGATAGGTAGAGAGAAGCATGAAGAAGAAGAGGAGGAGGAGGAGGAGGAGGAGGAGGAGGAGGAGGAGGATGGGGAGGAGGATGGGGAGGAGGAGGAGGAGGAGGAGGAGGAGGCGCGTTATCCCTCGGGACGAATATGATGTAAATAAATGATGAGCTGCCCTTAAGGGAGTGGATATCGGAGTGGGGGTAAGAAGTGTTATGAAACATAATTAGCGGCCGCCGCCACTGACTCGCGATGATTACAGGGCGGTGAGCAAAAGTCCTGGCGATGGAGAAGGGAGCCGATAGATTTCCTGGCTGGCTACGAGCTACCTTCTTACCTTCGCACACGCACGCGCATGTGGCCACCGACCGCACACCGCACACCGCACGCCGTTCACCCGCACACACTGCACACGTACGCGTCCGCATCGCTCCCTCCGTCCAAGTACACCCACGTTCGACCGTGCTCGAGCTTTCGTTCGACGTTCGACGTTCGACGTTCGACGTTCGACCGAGCGATTCCGCTCGCGCGGCACACACGCCCGCGGAATGTGCACGTGCAACGCTAACCGCCTACGTGCCGGTGGTCTATATAGCGGCACGGAAAACGCCGGTTTTCCGATCTTCCGCTTCTCTTCCATCGAAGACTCGAGCGTTCTCTCGACGCACGCACCTTCGATCTCTCACGGGAGTTTTGCGACTCGTCGATGGAAACGCGGCGTTCGCTCGGCCGGTCGGTCGGGCTGTCGTTCCGTCCAGAGAACGAGCGGCGGGTCGAACCGATTTCAAATGGTACCGCGAGCATACGTACGCTCTTACATACGTATGTACGCACGGAGGTTTAATGGTCGCCGGTGTAGTAATTGGCAGCGAGCCGCTATCGGCTCGGGAAGGAGGCGGATCCTCCATCTTTTTTCCAATTTAATGATTGACCGTTGAAAACGAAGGACGCGCCGAGGGACCATCCTCTTCTCCGCCGATGAGCTTGTTCTGCGTTTCATTGCGTCTCGCGCAGCTACTTGTTATTTCTGGAGGTTGACATTTACACCGATTCCCATGAGTCGCTCTACCGCGGCCGCAAAACCTCCTGAGATCCCGTCGTACGCCTCAGGGCGGTTGATTCGAGCGTCGCAATTTTAATAAGTCGTCGTCCAGCCGATCGCCGGGCAAGCTGTCTCGATATTTCAACGTCCCCCGCGGACAGTTTTCTTTTTCGCTGCCTCGATCGTGGCCCAACCCCCTAACGAATTCCGTCGAACAATTTCAATAGTTTGGAAAGTTTATTCGGCTATATAAAGCACGTGATACAGCTACTTGGGAGGCAAGAGTCTACCCCTTGCGGAGGATATTCGGCGACATATGCGTACGTGCGCGAAAGCAATATGCGGAGAGGAGGTGGTGCCGTAGGAGGTGGGGCGGGGACGGAGCGGGAGGGTGGCGGGGGAGGAAGCAGAAACGGAAGGCGAAACGTGGAAGAGAGCAAGAGGACCGGGAGAAACGGGAGGAACGGGAGAAACGGGATGGTCCGGCCACAGCTTGCGAGCGCACCCCACGAATGTTAACGCGTCGCATTAACTTCCTATTGGTTAGAAACGCGAGCTCCAGCAATAATTCTGATAACGCAGCATGTTGTCGCGTTGCCCGGCATACCAAACGGCCGCGTCTAAACTTCCCTTCGTACCTTCCCTTTTTCCCTCCCCAACCTCCACCTCCACCTCCACCTCCACCTTCATCTCCTCCTCCTGGTTCGCCGTCGCCTTCGCCTTCGCAGGCTCCTTCTTGAGAACTACACAAGTACTCTGTTCGCTCACCGAGAGAGGAAATTGGCCGGCGATCGAGACCATCGGCGCGAGTTCCCTTCGAATCGTCGCGAGGGATCGAAAGTAACGCTCGCGTAAAAATTTCATACGCGTTTCTTCTCGAACGCGGTAAGTCGGCCTCGCAGTTTCCGCGGAAAGTTTCCGCAACGCGGTCGTCATCCCGCACCGACGGCGGCGGCCATAACGCGCTCTTACCCCGGATAAGAGATCTTTAAGCAGGCCGTGCGCCCGCGCCGTAAAAATTTGCGAGCATGCTTTTCCGGGAAACGCGATGTCGGGAGACGACGACTTCGTGGAACGTTACTGGCCCGTAAACGTTACAGCGTTACGAATGGTCGCTAATAAATTAGGTAGATCGCGAACATCTTCGACCTTCTTTCTTCTCCCCTTTTCGTCCGCCCCATTCGTCTCGAGCCGCCTCGCCGGCTCCTTTCCTTTCGCTTCGAACGCGCAACTTTATTTCGCGGAAGAGTCAGTAAACGAGCAAGCAAGTAAGTAAGCAAGTACGCGCTTCGCTTTTCCGAATGCCTCGCTGTTTGCTACACGGTTTGACGAGTCGCGCGCGAATGTTACATTCTTTCATGCATACCCCGTACGTGTAGATAGAGTAAAAGCAAACAGGTGATACCGTGAAAAGCGTCACGAGGATCTCCGCTCTCGGCGTCCAAGGGTTGGCTCTACCAAGAGAATCGCGGTATCTCGTTGGAATATCGATATTTTTTCATACAATTTCGAACGCGGGAAGCCCGAGGAACGTTCCAATAAACCAGCGAATAACGGAAGAGACGCGTATTTGTACTTTCTCCGCGCTTTAAGCCCCAAGTGCATCCAGCTTTCACGCCGGTCCAAGCAGAATAATCCCTTCGCCACCCGACGAATACGATCGAACTCGACTGGAAAAGGCCGGCAGAGAGGAGTCGGATCCGCAGAAGCATCCGGCAGAAGCGGGGATCGTATCCGCGGGTCGAGCGGTTCAAAAAGAGTCTACTCGACCCACTTTCCTGCGTTTAGCATGAGAAAGTTCGCTCTCGCGCAACCGAGCAACGAATACATTTTTCTCGGGGCAATATCGGATCCGATATCGCGGCAGTAAATGGCAAGGATATTATGCATCGGCCTAATAACGATCGTAATAAACTTACGAGGTACTTTATGGTCGGACCGCCGAGCCGCGCCGCGCCGCGCCGCGTTGCGCGATGGTTTCAGCTGTTTGGACAGATGACGCGGCTCGTAAAAATTTCGCCGATTTTATTCCGTGCCTCCCCGAGATCGATCGAAACTTCCCTCCTGACTTGGAGCATGACCGGGCGACGGTATTTCGGTCCGGTCGATCCTCCGTTTTGGGCAATGTTTAAATCGCCGGATCGGGTTGCGGAGGACTCGTTAACCGCTCATCAATTTCTAGCCGAGAGAGAGAGAGAGAGAGAGCGAGAGGGGGAGGGAGGAGAAAGAATCGCGTTGCCCACGGTCCTCCGTTCGTAACGCTATATTACACGGTTCCGCTCGTTGACGGAGATTTTTTATTTTCTCCCGGCTCGCCCCCCGCCGGTCGCGTTCACGAGGCCGTGAAGAATCTCTTGTTTTGACGTGGCCGATTTCGACGCGCGACTCGGATTAAACTGTTTACGGTTAAAACTGCTGCGAATTACACGCATCCGATTTAATCCGTGATTTACGAGCGAGAGATCGGGGACGCTACCGGCTGATCCCGATCCCCGTGGAGAATCGAGTCGAATCGAGGGTGACCCGACGCGCACCCTGCGCTCGTGCCACCGTGCATCCCCGAAGCTTTTTACGTCACCCCTATCTCTGCAATTAATTCTCTGCGCGAACCGCGTCTTCTTTCCTTCCCTATCGTTCGACTCGACGGCCGCGGCGTCCCACTTTCGCCCAGAGACTTTCGATCGATCTTCGAAACTTCTTGTCTTCTTTATCGACTCTTTTATCTCGGACTGTACAATTCAAAATCACTTTCTCTCTCTCTCTCTCTCTCTCTCTCTCTCTCTCTCTCTCTCTCTCTCTCTCTCTCTCTCTCTCTCTCTCTCTCTTCCCCTTTCTCTATAAAGAGTTACTCGAACGCGATGGAAGATCAACGTCGCAGCACCGATGCGCTGGGTTCGCATACAGGGGCATGGTTTCGTCTCGAAACTTCTCGAACGGCAGGAGTACACGGTGGCGAGGTGTCGCGTGTGCATCGACAGGTAGCTGTACGGAGCATGGCGTACAGTGGGTGAGCATGCGAGCGCGATAAGTCGTTCGACGCGATAGAGAACCCGATTCGACGCCAATAAATCCTTCGATAGCGAGATTTACGATTGGGACGAGGATGGAGGGAACGAGGGCGAGGGCGAGGGCGACGGCGAGGGCCGCGGGGAAGGAAGGGGAGCAGCGTGAAGAATTTCATGAAATCGCTGTCGCGATTTTTTTTCTAGCGCGCCGCCTCTGATCCACGGATCGGAGATCGGATCGACGTCCGTGCGAAATCGAAGCTTTACGATCGTTGGCGTGCGTGCTCGTTCCCGAACTGCGCGTTTATCGCGTGCGCGCGAGCTAGTTCCCGACTCCTTCGTCGCGATAACGCTCCCAACCTCTTAACGTCGAGAGCGCGCCGGGCCGGTGTTGGTGTACCAGCCGCGAAACGCTGATGATCGCTCAAAAATTATCCCTGCTCCGCTGTATTCCTGTCCTCGGCTTACAAAACGATCCACCGTTCAGGCTACCACCGGGGACTGTTAACCGCGCTCGTTGTCCCCCGATATGCGCTCGAATGCAGAACGATTTTCGTGCAAAACTCCGAACGGTTCCGCCTGTGCGAGATATAGGCGGCAGCCTTTCCGCGCTCCGCGTTCAAGAAGAGGAAAATCGGTAGCGGGTCGGTGGCTCGCGCTCTTTTCCTTGAAACCGGCTGCTGCGGCAGAGCGGACGAACCCTGTCGGGAGTTTCGCATTGAATATCTTTTAAACCATCGACCGTCTGTGCCGAAAAGCACGCACGTGCAGGGAGATTCGTAAGAACGCGCTCCGTCAACGTGCAAGAGCTCGTTATGATCCGAGAGCGGGAGTTCGGGAGCTCTGCTCGTTCCTCCGTGGAAAAGTACCCGCTCGACGAGCGGAAGGTCTCGGGTTAGAATTCCCGACCAGGTCCACCCGATTTCTTTCTCCCTCGCGACAGCCTGCCCGGCAATGTCCAACAGTTTCTGCCCAGCCCTGACTCGCAGGAGGAACATTTCAACAGCCTTTTCATGTTTCGACATCAAGAACAATGAGGTTAAGATTTCGATGAAACGTCTAGGTGAACTTCGACGAATCGATCGACTCGGTGAGCCGGTGACGAAACGACGCGTCCATCGTTCAAAGACGGCGAATGAACGCGCTGATGCTCCGAGTGATCCGTTATTAAAATTGTTGAGCAGAACTCGATGGTATCTCCGTGTTTCTTCGTAGTCGCGTCGATGCGATCGCGTTCGGCACCGTAAGGAGCGAAACGGCAGGGGCAACGAATGCAGGTATTTCTCAGTGGGTCCGAATGGACCGCGGTCACGGAGAAATGGGGAACGTTTCCTCGATCGGATCGGAAATTGAAAGACGGCGGGAAAAGAAGAGTTTATAGGTGGGTATCGTTCGAATGGATCCGGCTGCGCCGGCATCACGTCCGCGCTAAATGCGAGCGGAGCAGAGTTAAGAAAGTGCGCGCTGAGAGGCCACCTAAAGTAAATTGATTCAAATTAGTTCCCAATAGCATGTAATAACGCGCGTTCCCGCGGCATCTCTGTACCCTCCTATTTCGCCTTAGATACATCATTATATCGGCCGCCGCCTAATACTTAGGTCGATAGGTGATATAACGTCAGAATTATTGCCTGCATACCGGGTGAACCATCACGTACGCAGTGCCACGTAACGTTTCAGAAATTGCACGGAGAAGACAAACGTCGGAACTGAAACGCGACCGCCGCGCCGCGCCGCGCCGCGCCGCGCTCTGCCTGCCGACAGGAAACGTGTGTACGCGATTCGAAGATACGCGAGAAGAACGGAGCAACCCCGCTATGTCCGCGCTCCTTTTCCCTCGTCCATCGTCCGACATCTCCGACTCTCTTTTCATGGGTTCAAAGTAATCGGATCCGTTTCGCTATGGATGTATTCCTCTCGAGCTTCCTCGAAGCGTGAGTCAGGTTCGAATCGAAAGACTTCAACGACCGCTTCGAATTCGGAGAAACGAGCTTAAAAGCATCGACGCCTGTAGGCACGAGCGGAGCCGCCGATGGTCGAAGAGAGTTTTTCAACGTTGGCCGGTTCTTTTTTCCACCGATGCGTCGGGCACGGTCGAATCGTCGTCTCGGTGGCGGAAAACGCCCGCGAACCGTATAGACGCGTTCGCAAGATGCGTCTCACGGTACTTGGAAGGTTGCAAATGCGATTGTTAGCAAGAAGAACGGGTAACGTGCGATGTGCGCCGTAAACCAGAAGATACATCAACTTTTCCTTAAATAATGCATAACTCGAAAGACATGCTGGGATGTTTGGTGTTACAGGAGAGTAAGCACGGATAATTTCTTCCAACGGGCAATTTGTCGCAACGGGCCGAGCATAAAGTCGAACGTGGCTCGCCGATGACCCACGCGGCACTGGACGCGTTAAAATGAGCGACGATCTTTTTGTTCGGCGCGTACTTTTAGAAGCTGTCCATCGGAGATGAAACGACGTTTCGTTTCTCCCGAGCAGCTCCGTACGACGGAGCCAGCTTTTATCCGTTTATACTGAGCTAACAAGATGTTTCACGGATCACCGTGCTGCCACAGGATCAGATACGCTTTGGAGGTCTCGCAGCCACGTTTCAGCTCTCCGCTCCGACGCGTCGACTCGAAACTCCGCATACCATTGATACAACATTTTCAAGCCTCTCGAGCCTCTCCTTTCGATTCGATTTTTCAGCGAAGCTTCGTCGTTCGGTCCTCGCGCCATCGGCCAATGATTCAAAGAGTCAGCGGCTTTCGATGCTCCGCACCCTAAATACTTGCACCGAATCATTTATCGTAACAAACGACGCTCCCGTTTCATCGAAGCAACCGTGAAATACGCCGAAATGGAAAAGAGTAAGAATGACTAAAATGTCCGATGAACGTTGCAGCGATCGTTGTCATTATCATTCGTAATACATACTTCGCGATTTGTCGTAAGGAACATTTGGTAAATTACTTCTCTCGGTGGGAGTTCCATGAACTTTTGCAACCAACCGATCGGGATGCTCTGGGATTCTTTCCTCGTCCCTTTTTCTACGCTGGATGACTTCTTCACCCGCTTTCGGGACTCTGAAATCTTTGCGAATTTCCTCGTTTCCGACGTACCACGTGGCATCCGCCATCGTCCCAAGAACGATCGCTAGGAGCGTTTTCTCGCTCGCTGCGTGACCTTTTGCTCCTGTCCCCCGGCCTGATATTCCGTAGACCCGGACAGGTTTCATTAACGTTCCGTGGATTCGCGATTCGTTATCTGCGCCGAGATCAGCCACTGGTCAACCAGCAGATACCGTTCGTGTCTTTCGAATCCTTACGTTATGCATCAGCGATTCGATGCTTTGTTTCCGAGCAACCTTCGAATCTGATCGCGAGCCTGGGTGCTTGACTCGATTCGCTCGCGTTATTTATTTTGATACGCGTTGCTTCGCATCGCGTCGCGTCTGCGCAGCGTAAAGATCATGCGGTTGCATTTCCCGGGGTTGGCCTTTATTCTTTTATGCACGAGCCGTCTCTCGAGTTTCATGCCGCGTTCCTGTAGTCCCGTGAACGCTGTTTGTAAAACTGGAAGCATGCCGCGCACAGCGTGCACGGTATCGGCCCTGGAACGCATCCTCGGGGACCTCTTGCATCGATATCCCTGATTCGTGAGGTCGCAGCGAATGGCGGTGAACGTCGGCCGATTCGAAGTACTTGGGTGCGAAACCGTTGATCGCGCGACGACCGGAACGCGTCGAAAAAGAAAAGCGCGGGCCGCGGGCCGCGGGCCGCGGCCGGTGGAAAAGGAAAGGAATCATCGCGTCATCGTTTGTCAGCGTTCGAACGCAGTTTCTGAAGTAGCTGCGCGTTAATGTTGTCTTCAGCGCTACCGTATAATCGTTCCGGTGGCACGAAGAAGCTTTCTCAGGCCGCAGCGTCGAGGGTGTTCGTGATATTTGAAGAGGCTTGTGCGACGGGGATAGGTCGAGTGGATCCGAAACACTTGCCGTGCCTCGTGGAGCCAGGAAAACACTCGACCGTTCACCCTAACGAAAACACTAATTTGCCTTTCTCCGCTCCTCGCTTCTCAGCCGGGCGACCGGCTCACGCAACGATCCTCTTCGAATGTTCCGTTCGACCCGACCGCAGCGCTTTCGAGGACAACGTTTTCGGCAACGAATCGACGATCATCGACGCGCAGAACTTTGTCCGCCGTGCGGAACGGCGGAACGGCGGAACGGCGGAATCGGTCCTGAGAACCTTGCGTGCAATCGTTTCGATGAGAATCGAAGGTGGAATCGGAGCGACACGGCTGTCCAAGCGTCGATCGGAAATGCAACCGCTCGACGGCATCGAACCCTTTCGCGTACGATTTCACGCGGCTTCTTTCCACCGCTTTCCTCGTCTCTTTCGCAAGAAAAATTCGCGGAAATACCGGACGTCGCATCACGGTACGACGTTTCGCGAGAAATTCCAGTAAAAATGCTGGATCCGCTTACGCGTCGCAACGGAAAGCGGGAGCCTGCTTGAAATCGTTGTAAACGCGCCGCGATGAAAATCCAGTAGCCGACACGTTACGACGACCGCAGCTCGTCGTCGCTCTACGCTTCGGCATCGACATCGGGTTACCGCGACGAGCCGGAGCAGTCGTTCGAGTCCAACGAGTTGATTCGAGAAAGATTCGCGTGGCTGCACCGCGCGGTATCCCCGGTGGGCATCGTTGATGCCCGGGCACGGTAGTCGTCGCGAAGGTACCGTCCCGCTGCCGTCGCCGTCGCCGTCGCCGTCGCCGTCGCACCGTAACGCTTCTCGGAGAAATGATTTTTCGATGCCGCTGAGCGGGATGAGTCGACGGACGGCCGGGGGTTCGCGATCGGTTTTCCACCGCGAAGCGAAGCGAAGCGCTCCGTGGGTTTCGCGAGAGGCGTCCGTCGAGAGAGTTCGAGAGTAGAGGCCGGCGTCGCAAAAAACCATCGACCGTGAAGGAGCAAAGTGTGTGGCATCGGCGAACGCGTCGGCGCGAGATCTCAGCCCTATTGGAATACGTCAGCCTCTTTTCAAGGATGCATCCTGCGGGTTTTTTTATTGGTAGCACGTCCGCTATCGGCTGCGCGGATCGTGCATTCTCGCTTCGAGTCGAGACTGGTAGCGAAAGAGTTTGCGGTGTAGACGAATCTGACCGTTTATAGGGTTCGCGCGATCCATGCAGGTAGTAGCGGAGGAGGGCGGAGAGGAGAGACGGAAGAGGAGCGTGGAGGAGAGGAGGGGAGAGGAGAGGAGAGGAGAGGAGAGGAGAGGAGAGGAGAGGAGAGGAGAGGAGAGGAGAGATGAGAAGAGAAGAGATGAGAGAAGAGGAGTTCTCTCGCGGTAAGGAGGGTGGGCTGACGAGTGGCAGGTTGTACCCGGAATACCCACCGCGGTGCATCGCTCAGTGGGGTCTCCTCTCTTATTCTAAATGCTGGCGAGCCGAGAAGAGGACCGAGCCGATGTTATCTTCGCCGCTGGAGAGGGATAAAAGCTTAAAGGCTGCAGCGAACTACGATGATACCACCGCTGGTGTACGAGAGTGTCAGAAGGCTCGAAGAAGGCCAGCAACGTACGAATGGACACGAAGAAGAAGGGTGGCGACTCGGGGGCCCAAAGCGAGAGGAACGGGATGGGCAGATCGGAATGCGGTGACCGGCAGGCTGCGAAGAAACCGTGCGGCGGAAGGAGAGGATGGGAAGAAGAAAGAGGAGGATGGGAGAACGGGCAACTCTGGGGGACACTGACGTACCCCCCGCGGAGGAACGCGCATGCACCTACCGCGTCTTTCTTGCACCTACGCGTGATCCTCGATCGCCTCCGGACCCTACTTTTTCTCTCCCTCGATAGTCTCGCCCGCGGACCTCCGATCGTTCAACGACCAATTGAAATCCGGAGGCTCCGGCCACTCGTCGACCACGCGAAACGCGTCCTCCGCGGAGAGGCCGATCAGCCGGACCTCGCTGTCCCACGGATCTATCGGAGAGACGGGGATCGGCGAACGGGCGCGCGAAACGAATCGCGAGAGAAGGGCCCGTCGATCGGAGACGTCCGGTGCGACTCGCTCGCGTCCAGCCGATCGAATCGCGATCGATCAGGATGGAATCGACGCGACGCCGACGGCTGTAAATGGAGGAGAGGATCACCCAGCGGCAGGGAGAGCGAAAAACGGGCAGCTACAAATAGCCGGTGCTGAGAATCGGTGGAGGCGGTAGATAACGAGGATGATGACAGCAACGATGATTTAATGCCGTGCGTAACTTAATGACCGAGTTGGGCCCTCGGGCCTCCGCGTTATTCTTCCGGACCATTCACAACATTCGCCGCTCATCCTTCGGCCCCCCGCGGATTCCGCGCGGGGCTTAACCCCAACGTGCCAATTCATTTCCTCTCCCGCCGGCGCGTTAGCCTTGCTTTATGGTAGCATTTACAATTATAATCGGCCCGTTCGCTGCCGATCGATAAAAAAACCATCGGAACCGGGACGGACTCGCACCGTCTCCCGACCCCGACCTCGAGCGCGACCTCACGCTCCTCTCGTTTCATCGGACGCTCCCCGAATCATCCTCCGAGCTTTCGTTCGACCGAGAACCGCAGCGTGCGTCGCTCCGACCTTCGATCTCCTCGACGTGTCGCTCGACGCGAATCCACCGGTCTTACGACCGGTAATCAGCAATTTCAGAAAGAAAGAATAAATCTTCTCGGACCGAGAGAGCCTCGGCCCTCCGTCCCATCGAGGGTCGTTTCTTCGATCGAGCCTGATCTCGATCGTCGTCCAAACTACCGTGACGATTCCGACGAAATCGTCCGTGTAGCTCGGGAATAAAAAGGAGAGGGAAGAGAAGAAAAAAGAAGAAAGAGGAAAGAAAAAAGAAAAAAGAAAGAAGAAAAAAGAAAGAAGAAGAAGAAAAAAGGATGATCGGGAAGGGAAGGGGGGACGTCGACGGGTCAGGGCCAGCGTGTGAAAAGACTCGAGGCAGCAGGTGTCTTCGAGCTCGACGAGATGAAAATCTTGCGCAGGTATTTATCACTCGAAAAGCCGAACCACGCCCACACTTCGCTGGCCACAAATCAATCGACGAACGACAGGCTATGGAACGGTTCGGGATCGCAGAAGGAAAGCGACGCGTTAAAGAGCACCGTTGTCCCACTGGAAGCTCCCACAAAAGGGTGAACGGGCGCGACGGATGGCTGGAGGGGTAGGGGTCAGAAAATAAAAAGGAAGTCGATTTGTCAGGCTTCGAAACACGGCGGTCGATCGCACCGATAACGGCCGCGATAACGCTAACGAGAATGACGCGCGATCAGCTTGCATCGTCGGACGCGCGAGACGGGCAACGGGAAGACAACCGCTTCCTCGAATCCTATCGAGACGTCTCTTTCTTCCATCCCCGTCGATCGATGGATCCCCCCGTTTTCTAACGCGAGATTTCTTTCCGCCTCTGCCTCGCGGCTGATCGGTTTGGGAACGCGTTCGAAAGCTTCCTCGAAGGGGACGTCGCATGCATGGAGTCGATCGGAAACGTTCTTTCGCGAAGAGTCGGGCCACGCTGGACGGCGCGGCGTGAAAAGAACGTGAAAAGCTTTTACAAAGGTACCGTGTCTCTGTTTTTCCGTCCTCCAGCCTCGCGCAACCGCCGCAGACTCTGCGGGGCGACGACGAAGACGACGCGGGCGAGACGATTCAGCAACGGGAGTCGAGTTTACGAGAGAGTTTCAGGCCATCGGCCGTTATTATTATCATTGTTATTACATGTGTGCGGACATGGAAGGAAAGAGTAGGAGGAGAAGGCGAGAAGGACGCGCAGGAACGAAAGCGGGTCGAATGGGCGATCGTGAGCCGTGAGCCGTGAGTCGTGAGTCGTGAGTCGTGAGTCGTGAACCGTGAATCGTGAAACGAGCGAATCGAATCGCCGTACCCGATCTCGCATTGTATACGAGCCACGGGCCCGGCTCATTTGTCGCGTTAATAATTATAAGAAGGTGTGACCCTCCCTCGCTCGCTACACCTACGGACAGGCATATTTATGAATCTCGGCCTGCGAACCGGTGAGACGTTCCCAACCGGGCTCCGGCGAGGCAGAGGCTCGGCCAGCCCGCGCCGGTTCTTCTTCTTCTTCTCCTTCCTCGCCGATTCCGCCGGGTGCTCGCTCTTCGACGGGGGCCCTCGAACGGCTCGCCCGGAATTCACCGATTACGTCCGGAAGCCGATGGAAATTGATTTTTAACGGCCTTTGTTGGAACGAGTGGCCAAAGTTGGGAACCTCTGGGACGAGGCTGCGCAAATACACGGGGTGACGCCGAACGAAGAGACTCCGGCGTGCGAGCGAACGGGCGACCTCGTGTCAAAATATTCCAGTGAACGCTGCTCGGAGAGGCGATCGCTGAAAGGCCATAACTGTAATATCATTCGAATTTTAGTCTAAATCGAGCGCGTTGCTCGGATCGTGATGACTCTGAAGGGTTTCGAGATCAAGTTTATTCGACCTCGATGCGTACGAGATAGAAAGCACGACGATCGTCGCGAAGGGAGGGAAAGGCGGAGCGCGTCCCGAATGCGTGGCAGAAGCGGATAAATAATAGCTCGGGCGGTTTGTACGTTCGCGGAGAAGGGTTGCTCACGGGAGACTCCGAGGGACCGCGTTCCGCATCGGGTGCAAAGTCGGATGCGTGCGTGCCTTCGTTCGGAGACACCGTGTAGAGGGCTGAAACCACGGGGGGCGACGTAAACTAACCGCCGGTTAATTATTGTCCTCTCGCACGGCGGGCCCGGAGTCCGTTCTCCGTGCATCGGAGAGAGCGAGAGGGCGAGAGAGAATGAAAGTGGTAAGTCCGGCGTAACCCCTCCTCCGAAAGCGAATGGGCCTGAAATGGGTCCGACGCGGGACCCGCGCGACGCTGAATCGGTGCCACCGAATCAACGCACGAAAGCAGCGGCGCGGCGCGGCGCGGCGCGGCGCGGCGCGGCGGTGGAAGAGGGAAGGGACGCACGAGAACTCCCGAGGGCCTGCTAAGGACCAGAACTACCGTGGTAGCATTCAATTAGCCTCGCGGCATGTGAAATATTATTGTCTGGCTCGCTTCATACACTCGATTTTTAAAAGGGGAGAAAGAAAGGCATTACGCCGACCTCCTAACATATTTCACTACTGAATCATTCTACCCCCCACTCACTCTCTCGCATTCTCCTTCGCCGTTTTGCTCTTGCTTCTGCTTCTGCTTCCGATTCTCTCCTTCGCGTCTCGCCTCGCCTCGTAGCCCGATTCCCGACCGCCGACAGGGGAACGCGGAGACTCCGAGGTTTCGCTCGCGATAAGATAATCGTTTGTCGCGGTCGGAGAGGAAGATTTGTAGGAAACGGTTTGTCCTGGCGGTAATCAGCGGAAACGTTTCGAGCGAATCGATCGCGGGCGTGAGCGGACGTCGATCGTTGTAACGGAGCGAAAGAAAGCGATCGTCGGGGGAATTCGAAACGGCGGCGGCGGTGGCGGCGGCGGCACGATTCCCTCGATGCATTCACGATAATTGAAAGGATCGATTGGCCGGTTGGGAACGAGCCGAATAAGACTAAAGAGCCACGGTCACGAACCATTCGATTACTCGGCCAGTCGTAAATGCTCGTAATGCGGATATGCTTATCCGACGGAGCAATTGTCGGAGCGTTTCCGACGTCGATCGCGCGGCTGGCAGTTTCAGTTTCCGGCTGATCGGTCGCGCGACTCCGGGGGAATCGGCGACGCTTCGATCGGACGTCGGGTGTCCGTGAAATTTCGGAGAACACCGGGAATCTTCCGGCGCGCCGGACGTCCTGCTCGAGGACGTTGTTTAGAAACCGCGAGCGAATCCGAGCGTTCGCGAGGCTGCGAGGCGGAGGAGGAGGAGGAAGAGCGAACGATTTCGTTGGGACTCGGTGCGTTGATGAAAACGGAACATGCATATTTGGATGTCGAGCCGAAAGGCGGGATAACCCTGCTGCCATCTGGCTGGCCTTTGCCTCGGCGATTGACCCATCGGCACGGTGGAAGTGCGAGCAAGCGCAGAACTCCCCAGCATCCGAAGGGGTTCTCCGGAACCGCGGAATCGGCGACCGAGAGGTTCTCGATCCGACGGAAAGCGTTCCGTCCTCGGTGGGGACAGGGTCGAGAGCGTCGGGAGGACTCGAGGTTTTCCTCGGCATCGATCAACGGGCGAAACGGATGGCTTCCGAAAACGATCTCTCACCCCCTTCGGAAAGCATCCGTGTGTTTCGCTTCGTTCGGCCGTGTGCCTCGTGAATCTCGGGCGGAGGCGTAATTTTGGCGAATTCGTGACAGGAAGAGTCGGCTGAACGATGGAAAAGCAACAGCGAACAGACACGGGGAAACGGAAGGGAGACGAAGAAAACGGTTGTCGATCGAACGGGATAGGAGAGGGTGAGAGAGGGTGAAACGGTTGAAGGCAGGCAGGCAGGCAGGCGGGCAGGCAGGAAGGGGGTTGGTTCGCGACAGGAACAGCGTTGCCGTCGAGTTGTCTGGCTGATTTCCTGCTCGGAGCGGAGCGTAGTCGTCCCTTTAGCGATTCCCAGGGGATGGCGGGAGGTTAGGGGTGAACGGTGGCTGGAAGGGGTTCGCGACGGGGGCGGGAGTGCTGATGGCGGTCGAGCGAGAAGACAAGGGGCGGGAAGAGAGGCGGAGGGGCAGAGGGAGAGAGAGAGAGAGAGAGAGAGAGAGAGAGAGAGAGAGAGAGAGAGAGAGAGAGAGAGAGAGAGAGAGAGAGAGAGAGGGAGGGAGAGAGAGAGCGAGCGCGCGGCGGAGCGTGTAATTGAGTCCCGTGCGCGCGATCGCTACTTTATCGACCCCCTTACATGCCTACCCCTTTCCCTTTCCAACCCCTTATCTCCTCTTTCTCTCCGCGTATCTCCGACCTACCACCTTCGAACCCCATCTTTCGCCTCTCTATTTCCTCTCGCCGCGGCGAATATTCCGTCCTTTGCGCGTTGCGACACCCTCCCGGCGCTGATGAACGCACGAAGGACATCGGGAGTACAGGGACGAGGACGACGGTCGAGAAGCCGAGGGTGGCTTCAGCGTTCTGAAAATTGATGAAAACGAGCTGCCGTTCTTTCGCGCGATTTCACCCGACCTCGCGGAAACGATTTCGCCGCGGAGAGCCGATGGTCCGGCGATCCGGAGGGATACGCGAAGGACTTGCACGCGAAACGCGATAGAAACGAATCCGCTGTTCGGCCGCAGAAGCAACGACCCGTCGACGTGGCGGCGGTGAAAGATGCGGTCGCGATCCTTCGCGGCGCGTGCAGCGAGACCTTCGCGCCTCTTCCACCGACAACAACACCGAAATCCATCGTTGAAGCGTACTCGAATGTTTTTCGACTTCGACCTCTCCCAACCCGCCGCTCGAGTTTTCTCGGAAAAGAAAACAGAGGAGCAACGTCGGGATGGAAAACATCTTTGTTTCGAGCGAGTTGGGAATGGATGGGATTGCCATCGCGAACGGTGAATATTTCATCCGACTCGTTACAGGAAACTGTTACTTCAATAACGTTATCGCAGACAATCTGACAGACGGGATTCGCGTGTAGCACGACGATTCGCATCAACGAGTCGCATCCATCTTTGATACGAATCCGTGCTCGGTAAATTATCTATGAAGACCGAGTATATCGAGCCGAGGGCCCCGCTGAGACTCATCGGGGTAGCTTTATTTAGCTCCGGCCAATTCGCACCAAAGATGAATCTGCTCGCGGGTCTGCCATCGAGCATCCGCGTCGGACGGGTACGCGGCGTAAAATCCATGCATACCGACGTCACGGACAGACGTATATCAATCGCCGCTGGACGCGTGTATCGGCTCGTTCGGAAAAATGCTGGAAGGTCCGGTCCGCGCGGCGAACGACATCGACCGTTCGTCAACCCTTTCCCGCCCCCGACTCGTCCTTCGATTTCCCTGCCTCGAACGACGACGACCGCGTCGTCGCGACAAATCGAACGGCCGCCGGTTTGCCAGCGACGCGCGGAAGCGGACGATTGCGCGCGATGCGGCGACGGAGCGGAGGAGCGGAGGAGCGGAGGAGCGGAGGAACGCGTTTCACGCGCGCTTCTGCCGCTGCATCCCGAAAAGAAAGTTCGGAGAGCGCAATTACCGCGCCGGCAACGATTCGGCGTGCATCGGAATTGATGGTTATCATTATCGGATTCGCGTTGCGATCGTCCGATCGTCCGCGTCCGCGTCCGAGCGAATGCTTCTCGCGTACCTGCTCGCGAACAATTAACTAATTTTTGCGTAATTGCGCGTTACTCGCAGCTCCGAGCGATTTCTCATTTCCCGCGGAGCAATTACGGTGAAACCATGATGATTATTTCGAGGCTTTCGCTCGGGCGAACGATCGATCCTCGAAACGGTCATTAACCGATTGGAAGCGTACGTGCCCGCCACGGGAGTCGGCAACGAAAGGGTTGTAGCTATTTGTAACAAAATTAAATTGATCCCTGCGAGCTCCGAGATCGACGCGTTACGGATCGCCTCTCGTCGCCTCCCTCCACCCTGCTTCGGCTTGACCTACCCCCCTGCTCCCCTCTGCTCGTTCGATCCGGCAGCGGTCGGTCACGCGACAACCTGCTCGCGACGTCCGTGCAAAGTCGATTCTCCAACAGCCGTTTCGGTGGATGCGCGCGAGCCACGGCGATGCGTACGCGCGCGTGTCGTCGCTGCGTCAGCGGCCGACGACGAGTCCCGTGCGCGAAGGAAGGTCGACTCGAGAAGTCGGAGCACGGAGCCGCCGATGCCGCGAGCGGACGAGCAGTTCGTGGGCGGAAAAAGAAACGGAACCCTTCGGTCCCGCGAGATCCTTTAAGATGGCCGATCCGCGCTCGCCCGATGGAGAAATGATTTGATTAAAATGTAAAGGAGGTCCGGACCTTCTGTTTGCGCATTTCACGGTTCGCCTGTGAAAAGCACGGGGCCAGCCGTTAGACAGATGGCAGTCGCCGCACTCAATGACCTGAGAAATTGGATCGCGTTTTAACTCCCTTACGTTTTCAGGTTCGAGAGCTGCGGATATCGAGGTTGCACCGGCGCGGCGGCGAGCTACGTGCCCCGGCGACCCTACCCTACCCTACCCTACCCTACCCTACCCTTCCCTAGCCGATTCGCGTCGCGGCGCGGCGCGGCGCGGAGCGGAGCGGAACGGGCTACGGAAGCTCGAGCAGGAACTCGCGCGCGCGATCGCCACCCTTTCCCTCTTCCTTTTGCCTCTTCTTTGCGAGAGACGCGCGTACATACGTGAGCGAGCAAGCAAGCGAGTACGCGCATCGGGGAACGCAGC
The DNA here is from genome assembly GCA_916610135.2 of Macropis europaea. NCBI lineage: Eukaryota > Metazoa > Arthropoda > Insecta > Hymenoptera > Melittidae > Macropis > Macropis europaea. Next base: position 333,483 of record OU744348.1, read on the forward strand.
GAGCCTCTGGCCGAATCGCTGACAGAACGTCGGTCGAGCAACAATGCGGGGCGAGCACGCACGCTTTGATCGCACGCGAAGCGAGCAGAAGCAATCTTCTTTATGACGACGATAGAAGAATCCCCGGGGGAACGGTCATTTTCTCCCGAAGAAACGCAGGTATCGCGTGGTTACCCGTGCGTGTTTGCGCGTGTCATTCGTCCGCTTTCGTTCCTCCTGCGTGCGCGACCGTCAACCACCGTCCGAACCTCAAGCGACGCGACGCGGGAGATTTTCGACGCCTCCAACCTGACTCCTCGCCACGATTTTCGTGCGTTTCAAACCGAAAAACGTGTCACGCTGGAAGCGGAAGAACCACCTTTGTTCGCCGATTCCTCGACCGCTCATGCAGGCGGGAATACGGTGAAACGCTGTCACCCGAGCGAGCCGGGGACCCTGCGAAAGCAATGGTCGTGGCGGATACGATGACGGTGAAACCGTTTCCGCGAGAAGCTGAGAATTTCATTCCGAAAGGGGTCACCGGTCAACCTTGAGAAGCCGCAGAATTTTCTGGATGATGCGGGCCGGTGTTTCGGCGGATCGTCGGTCCGTCGGAAAGAAAGAAAGAAAGAAAGGTGGAACGGCGGGGGAAGCGTAATCGCGCGGTGATCGGTAATACGGGCGGGTTCCATCGAAACTCTCGTCCGGGTACGGGCGAATGGTCGATCGTCGTAAAGTCGTATACCCCGCGGGAATCGAATGGGTAAAACCGGACTGCTGTGCGAGCATACTGATCGCCGTGGGTCGGCGCGGCGGTTCGAGTGACAGCGATATCCGCTGCCAATGGCACCCCGATCTAATGCCCTGCCGTGTCAGTACGCTGTCGACTTTAGTGGTTTTAGCCCCACGAGCGCGCGGATGCTCTAAATAGTGGCTGCTCGTATTGCCTTCTAATCGAACGGAACACGTTCTCTCCTCTCCGCGCCTCGCCCGCCTCGCCCGCCTCGCCAGTCCTCACCGCTCTCCTCTCCGCGCCGCGCCTCATCTCATCTCACCCTCCCTCGGAGGAGAGGAAAAGCGAGAAAAGACGGGAATGGGCGTGAAGGGGAGAGAGCCGGGTGAAAGAAAGAGGAAGAAGGCGAGCTGCGTGGGTGGACAATCCGGGAGCAGAAGGTGATACGGTCATGCTCGAGGATAGTAGGGATGAAACGGACTTTTGGTGGGAGCGACTCCATCGAAAGAAGGGATAGTATCGCGGTGGGGATGTCGATGAACACCGGCGAGGGTGTGGAGGGGTCGACGAACAAACCTGGTGGCAGCAATCACCGTGAGTGGGCGACACGCGCTTCTCTTCTCTGCTCTGCTCTGCTCTTCTCCTGGGTTATCAGCTTGATGAGCCGACCTTCCTCCCTTCTCTCTCTCTCTCTCTCCCTCTCCCTCTCCCTCTCGCTCCCTCGCCCTCGCCCTCGCCCTCGCCCTTTGCTCTTACTCGTGCCCGTGTTTCGCGCTACCACCGCTGCACCGAGGGATGAGACTTTATCACCGCACCGTTCCTCTTTCCACGTAGACGCGTAACGAGCGCGTCGCTTCCGCAAAAATCCCACGCCGGCCCTTTTCATCGTTGTTCGGTAGGCTCCGACGATTCGGCTCGAACGACGGGGCGACTCGACGATCGTTGAAGCGCGAAACGACACCGGACCTCCGCGAGCATTCGTAGGATCGTTGCCGAACCGATCGAGCGAGAGAGATTTCCAAAGAGGAGAGGTTGCGCGCGACTCGACCGAGCGATCGGAGTTCCTCTCTCGTTGGAAACGCGCAACGGGGCTCGATGATCGCAAGAAAATGGACGGGAGAACGAGGGTGGTCCGCGCATCAGCCCCATGGGGAGCGTAAGTACGCTGCTTACGCTAAACGTGCGCCCGGACTTTTGCCATATGACGCTACCGATCGGGCGAGCGAGCTCACCGAGGGGCTGGTAACGATGCCAAGGGACGCGATGTCGCCTCTGCGACATGCGGTAACGTCGTATACACAGAGTCCGCACAATTTGTATTAAAATGAGCGCTACCCCCTTGCGGCGGTGAGCGATTTTCCAGAAACGAAGGACCGCCGAGGGTGAGAACCAGCGCCGCGGTGGCCGTCCGAATCGCCACGCGCCCGCAGACATCTACGTTCTTCACCCGTACAGTTTTTCCTCGCCGTCAGTTTTATGTATCGGCTCCGCCCGAAGAAGCGTCCGATGGCTTACGGATGAATCCTGCGGCTGAAAATCGTACAAAAGAGTGGCCCGATGCATCGGGAGTCCGTTCGCTTCTTCTTTTTCCGATGCAGTCAAAGTCGTAGCTTCGATCGTCCGCAGGACAATTTTCGAAGACACGCAGGCCACGGAAAGGCGGAGAAATCGCATGGAATATGATTGGAAATCAAGTGGGAGTCGATCGGTTCGAAGCATGGATACCGTCGCATGCGTGGCTCGCGATAAGGGCCTCTTCGAAAACCGCCGCCTGCCGGTTTTTCTCTGTCTACTCGTACGCTATCCAGTCTTCCATAAGCGTGTTCTGTTGCTCAGGGATGAAATTCGTGCGACGCGGAGTCGGCATTCGTATGACTTTTCACCAGGTTCCTACCGATTTTGCTTCTTTCGACCATCGACGCGTCGCGGGTCGAGGGCGACGGGGTCGCGCGTGACGGTGATGACACCTGCTTGCGGATCGCGTGCCGAGAACCGAGGATTCGAATCCCGGTCCATTCGGTCCGCGCTGCCGTGCCGGCTCTCTCTCCCTCTCCCTCTCTGGACGATCTTACACCCTGGGAGTGGTTCAGAAACGTTTTGCTGTTCGCAATAGCCGTGCGTTTCTTCTCTTTGCTTTGGAAGAAAGCTCTGGCAAAAAGATATGCACGCAACGATCGGTGGCTTCAGGAAGCTCGGGTGTCGGGGGCGCGAAACGTGACGTTCTCTCGCTGGGTCGGGCTTGTTGCATTCTGGCGTTGCGCGAGATGAACCGGGCGGCGCGGCGTAACATGGGCATTTCTTATGCAGAGGAGCGGACAGGTGGGTAGGTGGCTTGCTTCCGGAGTGCGCGCTCGGATGCGAGCAGGCAGGCCCGGGGCGGGTTGTCGCGTTCTCCGTTTCGGGTATCAACGAATCGTTCGCGTGACGAATCTGCACCTGGGATGTCAGAGAAGAGTTCGCTGTGAATCTGACGCGAGTCGAACGTGTTTCGACATCTTCGAATCGCTCGGATGTTAACGCGAACCGTTCAGAGGTAGTTTTCGCGTTTGCGGTCGGAAGGACAGGCTCGAAACGGTCGTTCTTTGCACGTGCGACGACCGCCGATTCCCAAAATCGTTGGTCGTCCACGAAGCATCTCTTTAGTCCCGCGTTTTTCTTTTTTTTAAAGAGGTTCCAAGCGGCAGCAGCACGAAGATGGAAGAGACGACGGGCCGAAGAGCCGAAGATTGCCGGCAGATTGCCACAAAGAGGGAAACTACCAAATGATTATGCATCCTGGAGTTCATCCGATGCACTCAACGAGGCTCGACCAGCCTTGTTTACTCCTTTGTTGGCGTGCTCGGTTTCTTTGCCCGCTCGCTGGTCAGTCACCCAAACCCCCGGGTGCGAATCGCGTTTTCGATCGGTGTCGCTAATAATTCACCGACTTTGCAGTTCTTTTACTTTCTGCCAAACATAATGTGTCGATACATCAGTATGAATATATAGATATTTTAATGTCCACATATATCAATAAAAAATCGACGTTCGCTCCCCGAATTGACGTCATTGTCTGAGCAATTACTCGTTTTTGGATTCGGATGACTTCAACGGCAGATATCGTGCGAGCCATCCGAGAAGAATTCTTTCAACTCGTCCACCTCCCCGGGAAAATGATTGCTTCGTTTTGGATGACAACGACGTAGAAAAAATTCATGATCGCAGCATAAATGCGTACGAATTATTAGGAATTTTGCAAAGTTTCGTAAAGACATGCTGTTGAGTTGTCTAAAAAATTTCCCGAAAATATAGACATCCTCGAAACGAAGAATTCTTTGCAACTCCGACGATATTAATTTTTCGACCCACGATCGTCGGCTCTTTTTTCCTCGATTTTGCGAGTACTGCCCGCCCTTGTAACCTGCAACCCCTTTTTCTTAATACCCTGTGTATCCGTGAACTTCCGCGCACTCCTTCGGAGGCACCTGTGCGATTCACGCGGTAGAAATGCCGAGCGCTTTTTCTGAACGAAATATAATTTGAACGCGTCGTGGAATGGAAGAGAGAGAATCGAATAAAACGGCAGGAGGTAGCGCGTGCGCTATCGAAGGAGGAAGTAGGTGGAAAGATTATAGAAAACGAAATGGTATCGAAGGGAGGTGAGACGTCGCGGCCGGCGGCCGGCGGCCGGCGGTCAGCGGGCAATTTGGTTGATATCGTTCGGCGATGCATAACGATGAGCGGAGGCACCGCTGCGAAATGTTTCTCGGTCGTGGCGTGACACGCGTCGAACGCGAGCGCATCGATCGACCCAGGCATGCGTGAAGAAAACTGTCCTGACTTCTCACAGCATTCGGTCCAATCGCAAAAATCCACGCTCGCATCGTGGCTGCGCGCTTTAGCCCGAGAACGAATTGAAAGATACCCTGTGGAAAGGCCGAAGAACGCATCGAAGGATCGTCGATCGGACTCGCAAGCTATCTCGACGCGGGCTTGCGAACTGTGTACATATTACGTTCGAAAGAATGGATGAGAATGGAAGCGATGCGAGTGAGGAACGCGGCTCGGCGCGGCTCGGCGCGGCTCGGCGCGGCGGTCCGAAGCGAAGCTCGGTGGCCGATATCGGTCGCATCGAGGCACGCTGCCCCCCGCGGTTCGCTTCCATCGGAAATCCAGATCTGGTTGGCGAGGACGACGAGAACGACGACGACTGCAACGATGATGACGAGGAAGAGGAGGAGAGGAGGAGAGGAGGAGGAGGAGGCGGAGGACGATGACGATGAGGAGTTCGTTGTCAGCCGGGCATGTTGAACGAGTACGCGTCCCTTGTAAAAGATAGAAGAGGGAGAGTCGTACGCGCGATCAGCGACGGTGATCAATCACCTTCAAACCGTGCTCGTACAATGCGTGTCGTGCCACCAGAATCTGTCCGCTCGAGAGAGAGCTATTGTTGCCACCCACGTTGTGTCTCGACTTCTGCTCGGCCGCCAGCACCGACCTTCCTACCCGTTGCTCGAAAATCCGACGGATCCCGTCCGCCATCTTTTCACCGACGGACGAATTTTCCGATCGGCCATCGGTCGGTCGATTTCTCCCGTGTGCGATACGAGCTCCCGCAGGAGCCCGCCGACGGTTCCGAAGCGACAGCGGGGAATCGGTGCGCGCACGTGGTTCCCGTAAATCGAGTTCGCCGCTCCGAAATCTAAAGTTCGGATAAGTCGACATAAATATGTGGAAAACGTTCCCGCGAGACTCACCTTTTGCGGGAACCCTTCGATAAACGACGACCGGGAGACGAATTTTAAAGGTTTCGGTCAGTTTCGGACTGAAAGAATGGACATCGTAAAAGCAGGAGTCAGCCTACCCTTCGTCCGCGTTATCGGATCAATGGCTATCAGTTTTGGGCGGGAGGACCGCGTCACGCAGCAACCTCGAATCGCTCGGAATGATCGAAAAGGACATGCACTCGTTGCTATCGCATCGGCAATGTGCACCGATAGCTTCTTCTTTGCCCCAGCGTGTTCGCGTATGGCCGTATCCGCACTCTTTCCTCCGACGAACGAATGGCCGCCGACTCGAAGTCTCTCGTTCACCCGCCACGACCGTACAGACGCTCAGGGGCGCCCGTCGCGTCGCGTCGCGTCGCGGCGCGTCGGCAGTTCGGAAGCGCACAAACGACTCGAGTCAAGAGGCGAGCGTGCAGCGATTACGATGCAGGCGGATGGGTATCGTCGAAAACTGTCTGGATGCGCTCGAGTGTCTAACTTCTGGTGGCCGGGAAGCCCGTGGGTTCGACGATAACGCGATGGATAAGTGGCGCGTGTCGTCCACCTTTCTTTCCACCGGGACAATGTTGCTCTCGAGAAAATCACCGTCTATCCGCTTTTAAGCCTAACCAGACCATGGCACGGCCGACGCGACGCCATGATCGGGAGAGCTCTTAGCCTGTCGCTCGCGACGAGAAATTATGCAGAGCTGAAATATTTTTATACATCCGCGTTCAAGGTACGCGTTCGTGCTGCAACGTCACCGGGATTGCTCGTGATCTCCGTCGTCGCGCACAGGCTGGTTCATGCAACGCGATCGGGACAAGAACGGAAGAAAAGACGATTCGACGGGGATGTCGATCGCCGAAACGATTTTTCACGAACGTCGCTGCAATTTCTAAGGTACTCGATGCACGCGTGCTCTTTTCCGCGTTTCCGCAAACCGCAAGCACCGCGGTTCCGTCAGCTAACAAATACGCACGCAACTCGGCATTCGCGTGCGGTACGGTAATCAGAAAGAACGCGTGCCCGCAAGGATTCGCGTTCCAAACGTGTTTCGCAATTAGAATGGAACACGAAAATCGACCTCGGTGAACACTTTGCAGCTGTTTTCGAGTAATTGCCACAGCACGAATCTACGCCGCATTCAGGATTCGGTACCTACGTTGCTCTGCAATCATCGTGTTGTTCTCTTACGAGCGTGCGACAGAGAAAGCACCGACGGATTCGAGCAGCGCTCCGCGACGGAAGCGAATCGACCCTTCGACGACTCCGGATACAACCCGTCAGGAGTTCGAATGCAAAAGCCACGAGTGCAGAAACGCTGGCTTGTCAAACGGATTTCGTGGAAGCGGAATGGAGGGGATCGGAAAAGAATCTGGCTCGCGATGGAATGTCCAAGAATCGATGGTATCTCGAGAGGTCCGGGCCGAAGCACCCCCTCGATGACTACGACACAGATCTCGCGCCATTAGTCAGCCGAGCGGTGGTACGAAGGCGACTTGAACAGAAAGGGGGAGAGAGAAAGAGAGGAAGAGAGAAGGAAAGTAAAGGGTTGGCGGTGGTGGTGGTGGTGGTGGTGTTGGTGGGTTGGGACGAGCACGGCCGCCCATCGTGCGTGGGACACCGCGTAAAAATGAGTTGTGTCAACGTGTGGCTCGAGGCCCCCCGCACGCTTGCCACCAGGTGGTCAACTTGTTTTATAATACGTGCCTCGTATACGGGCTTCTACGCGCTCATCTTTTTCCACGTGCTTCGGGATTACACGTACGCGGGACCATCGAACCTCGTCCGTTGCACTCGATCGCCCGTCGAACGCGAACCGGCCTCCGAACTCGCCGATCCGACGCGCGTCACCCGTGCGGATTTAACCCTTTCGCGATCGTCTCCGAGCTAGGGGATGCGTTTCTTATGCGCGCGGAACGTGACGCCTATATGTTCGACGCAGATATCTTGAAAGAAGTTCTTAGAAACGCGTGTCCTCGCCTCGTTCCCAACTCACGAACGTCTTTGGTTTCTGATCTCAGAGTAAAGGAACTCGGAGTTCGGACCCGCTTCATTTATAGCACATGATACGTACAAGTACATACGGACGGCCAACCGGATCGTGTTATGAACCACTGAATGGAATCGGTTGCGTTACAAAATTTCGCGAACAAGCTTTCGAGCAGGATTGGAAATCCGCACCGTAGAACGAGTTGAACGGAAAGGGGGAAATCGATTTCTGTCTGGAACGAACTAATTGGCACGATAATTAGTCCTCGGAGTCGAGTATGAAGAAAAGAGAAGGGAGAGAGAGAGAGAGCGCGAGCGCGCGCACGTCCGGCGCATACCTGAGCTGTTTCCCGTGGACGCGAGAATCGATTCGAGATGATTAGCGATAATGTCAAGGGAGTAGAGAGGCACGTCCGTGATGAGTCCGTGACTGGCGTACCTTCTGTGTCGGCGTGGTTAAGTCGCTCCAGTACGAAACCACGAATCCACCTAATTGAAGTAACCACAAGGCGCACCGCGCTACGTTATACGGCAATGCGATCGAACGGAGCACGGCGGAGGACGGCAAGAGCGCGTTCGGAGAACGAGATGGAGCGGCTGGTCGGGAAGGGGACGGGAAAGGGAAAAGAAGAATAGAGAAGCCACGGTGGGCGAACCGCGTCGACGAGGCTCCTCCGTTCGATCGTCGAACGACTGCCTCCCGTTTCTCTGTACTCTCGGCACCCTGCACTTCCGTTCGCACGTGCCGGTTCGAACGGGGAATAGCCATCGTGCAGTACCGCTTTTTAGACATGCTTTCTAAATGCAACCAGAAACAATGGAGCAAACGAAAGGCAAGGCAGGAGATCAGCTCCCCGGGCAACACAGGAAGATACCGCGAGCAATCTGCCCTGCAAATCGTCGCACCGCGTACTCCGTTGCGCTCTTCCCGGCTCCATCGGTTCTATGAACTTATACACGAGCTTGGAAAAAATGTTCGCGATGCCTTATCGAACCTCTTGACTTGCGATCTTTCCAACGGTTTCGCGCGACAAACTTTGCGATTCGACTCTTCGAGTACCCCGATAAATAAAACGCGTCTATATCAACACACGCTTTAACTGCCTCCTGAGAGACGAAAGTCCCTTGCTGCAAACTTTTAATGAATCGGCATTCCAGTGGGACTCGTACTTGTAACATATCGATCGGATTCTGTGTCGCGAGCATGACTCGTTCATGACAGGCAAGGTGTTGATTAAAGAAAACGAAGGCGAGCTTGACATCTCACAGACGATTCGAACTATTTCCGCAGAGCTGTCGATTCAGCCGTCGCAGTGAATGACTCGCACGCTTCGGGGCTTCGGGGCTTCGTTTTCACGCAAAACGCTTCGAAACAGAAAAGGATTTCTTTATGCATAGTATAAATATATTTATGTGAATATTTCGTTATACCATTGTGTCTACATATCGCGACACGTACAATGCTAATAAATGCCACCTCTCTTAACTGGATACAGGGTGTAAAAGTCGCTCGTTGATTCTTCGCCGTTACTCGCCCGCCTATCCTACGTAACATCGAACGTATCGTTCGATCGCGTGACAAAACCATTGCGCTTCGATACATCCTCCTCGCGCGTATCCAGTTCACGTAACGTTCAAGTAGTAAGATTCGTGAAAAGAACATTAGGCGTAGAGTTTTCGTTCATCGAATAACACGATGACCGCTCAATAAATAATACGTTATTCCGTCCAAGTGTTGACCCGGTTCATCGTTTTCGTCAGCCGTGTTGCAATCGGATGTTCTGACCGTTCTCGGATGATCTTTTACACCGCGCGTACAACGTGACTGGTGCCGCTGTAACGCATCCGTTAGGTTCATTAAAGTCTTACCAAGTATAAATGTGTGTTAATTCTCCTCTGTCACTTCAATTCACTCATCGTGTCGGTGTGCGAACGTTGAACTGTAACGAACGTTGATATGTACAAAATCAGACGTGAAGTTTCTTTTCGTCTTCTATCGAACCAACGCGCTTCCGTGGAAAAGTTTCTGCGTGACAAAGCAGCCATCCGTGAAATTTTGAAATCGTATCGGTGATGCACGTTTCGGAACGTTTGCAAACTTCGTCTAATGAAGGAAAGTGATGTTGGTAACGTTTCTCGGTAGTTTCATTTATATGCAATCGGAAATATAAGTATCTAAATAATGTATCTATGATATATCGTACGTCTATACATTCATCGTAAAATCTCTAATACTGGTCTCACTAGGAAAACAAGTAATTTAATCCAGTATGTTGAAAACGAACACTTTGATTTCCTTTTCTTCCTCCTCTCTGAAAACTTTGATTCCTCGGATGTTCATTGCTTTATTCTATATATTCTGATTCGTTTTATCAGTGGATATCCGAAGCACGAAACATATTATTAACCGATAGCACCAACTATTCTAATAGAAACGTCGAAGAAATTTTGGACGATTAACAGTTCTCTTGGGAAAGTTTTGCAAAACCAATGACGCTCGCGGTATACGCAATCTTTACGAAACAAATTGAAAGAATTAGGAGACGTTTGTGCAACATAGTTCGATGAAATACGCTCAATCGTATTGGGAATAGTTTCCGTAGAATCGATGAGAAATATTTAGCCAGAATTTCGTGTTGAGTGGAATGTGATCGCCATTACGATGTGAACGATACAGAAGTAAATCGACCGAAATTGTCGCGCTGATATTTAGCGGCTTTTAACATATCTCCGACGAGTAATATTTCTTTTTCAAAAAGGAACCATGTAAAAGCACAGTTTCGAATTGTTCTAACAGTGCTTTCATACTACGTGTGAAACTTGCCGCTCGCTATTGTTACGCATAATTTCGTATCCCCTTCGGACATGCTGTGCTTGCAACATAAATACTCTTCTTACAAGAGCGTGCACTTTCTCTTCTTCACTGGCTCAGGGGGTTCCAGCGCAGCTAATATTGCTTCATCGAACACATTCTTCAAACCTTTCTGTAACGGTAATGATTCTTTAAGCATGGTACCAGGTGGGTGGAACGTGTGCTGTAACTTATGACGCGTTACCTGCGTGAGAGCACTGCATTCCACGTATTTCACTGCTTTCAGCTCTTTGGCGAGCTTCTCCCCTTGCTCCGCAGATATTGGCTTTTGCTTATTTTTTGCCAACTTTTCTATCGTAGCGACGTCATCTCTTAGATCAATTTGAGTGCCAACCAGAAGGAACGGAGTCCTCTGACAGTGATGCGTTATTTCTGGCACCCACTAAAATATTAAACATACCCAATCAATATTATTCCGTTTCATTGTATATTAAACTTTTTTAATCGATGCCGCTTGCAAATATTTCTAACCTTTTCTTTGACATTTTCGAACGAAGATGGCGATACTACTGAAAAACAAACAAGAAATACATCTGTTTGCGGATAACTCAAGGGTCTGAGCCTGTCATAATCTTCCTGACCTAGAACATTAAACGACATTCATAAGTTTTCCTTCTTGGAAATAAAGGAATGTTCGAACGAACATAAATTGATCTTTACCGGCAGTATCGAATAATCCCAATGTGTAAGGATCGCCGCCGATCATTACTGTTACCGCATAGTTGTCAAAAACTGTGGGTACATATTCCGATGGGAATTTGTTTGTGGTATACGAAATCAAAAGACAGGTCTTACCCACAGCCCCATCTCCAACTACGACACATTTTATTGTCTGCATGTTGACGTTTACTATATTATCTAAAACAACTGAATTAAATACAAGTATTATCAGCTAAAGCAACTGAGGAAGAACAAAACAGTTTACACAAAAGTCTAGTACAATGTTGTGTACGATATGTCAATGTGGCCTCATAATGGCAAATAAAATGAAAGTAACCACCCAGCACTTTGATGCTCCGTATAACATAAAAATTTGAAAATCATTATTCTCAGAATCTGAACCGCACACAAAATATGCAAATTAAACGGGATCTTTCACGTGAATCATATGCGAGCTTGATCCGCCCTTAACCTACAATCGCGCACCTAAAATCCTCGTACGAAAAGATCGTGCTATTTCAATTATTCTATTTTCGCTCGCAAATCCAATGCATTTGATGTTATTTTTCGTACACGTTTGAAAACTGCACGCAACCAGTGCTCGCCGAAGAAAGGCGTGTTACTCGTCCGTCGTGAAAATAAGATAATTACCTTAGATCTTACGTCTGTCATTAAACGTGAAAATCGCAGTTCATAATATTAAAAAGGAACGAACGGACGATTCGAGATATTTGGAAAGAAAATAAAAAAGTGTGTAAACAACATCTAACACTCTGGCACTATCAGTTCCGATATATTCCACAGTACTTCACATTTATCACGAAATATACATTTTCCCTGACGGATTCTGATTCACGAATACTTCTCGTACACGCCTAAAATCCCATACGCATGGCAGCAGTACGGTACGAGAAGTACCTAACTTTGGGGAAAAGTTAATTCACTAAAACCATAATATTACCACGCCAAACAAAATACTTGACAACCCCCTTCCTACCTTCCGAGAAACGTTGCGAAAGACGGCATTCCCATCTACGAGGCGAGGTTCTGTGGCGCGGACCACAGCGCAAGTGGCACCATCTCTGACAGGATCCCGGAATTAACTGCCGGTGTTCCAAGTGGCGGCATCTCCGACAGTACCTCGGAACTAACTAGCGAGATCCCAAGTGGCGCCATCTAGCGAAAGGGACCCGATTATTTATAGAAAGATCCGCCAGGGGCGCCGCGGGCGCCACGTCGTTGTTTAGTTCCAAGTTCTGGCAGAAGATGGCGCCTGGTTCAGCTCGTAAACGCATTGCCAGATTATAAGCCTAGGCCGTAGGGTCTTTATTTTTTTCAATAAACTCAACTCGCCTCGTAGATGGGAATGCCGTCTTTCGTAGCCTCTCTCGGGAGGAAGGAGTGGGCTTGATAAACACTGTGTTCAGCGGTATACCAATAAAATCGATGATATTCCGATTATCAAAATCTGTATTTCTTATTAAGTACGACTAAATGATGCTAAAATCTTTGGAAATTTTTCCATGTAAGAAACACTAATCAGTGACGCCAACATTTTGGACTACACTACTCTCTTGGTTAAACATTTCCTTCTTTTAATACTCACACCAAATGTAATAACTGATAAATTAATGATTATATTTTTCGAGTCAGATACATGCAAGAGTATTATAGATGGTTACTGTAACGTTGTCACATACGTGTACCTCAAATCACAATAACCAGAAATAATTTGATATTCGTCATTTTTCGCCAATACAAAAATAATGATGATTTATCCCCTGCGTTGGTGACATATAGAGCTTTCTTATCTCATAAGGACGTATGTAGTTTCATTATTGCGTTTCATATATTATAATTGTTGATTATCTTGCTTCAGGTTTTGAAAAAGGTTGAAGAGAACCTGGTTGTACCCAGGATAAACCCAATGCTTTGTTGACATCTTCCTCCTAAGTTATTTGAAATGATAAAGTCGCAATACAAGAAACATGTTGATGTTATGCATTTGTTTTTGTACCTTGGATTCATAAATTTCACGTTTAATGGCGTCATGAAGTTCGCTGTTGTACGGACTGAAAGCTATGTAATGAGGATCGTCCATCATAGGTGGATTATAGACTTTATTCAAACTTTCCCCCACGCATTTTATTACACGTTCCCGAAATGCTTCAAAATTGCTTTCTAATCTGTAATATGACAGTAGCATTTAATACATACAAGTCAAATTGAAATTTAAATTCATAGTACATAATTTGTGTACTCACAAAATAGATGCTTCTTGATTTATAGGATTCATTTTAATGTCTACTTTAGTGAGTATCTTTGTGATGAATTGTATTAATTGCCAGATTCTATTGCTTCTTCTCCATTCAGGGAATCCCCAAGATGTGCATAACTCTCCAGATTCAGGATCGATTAAAGGATGAAAAACTGGCGTTTGAAATGTGACTTTCTACAATGTATTGAAATGCAACTGAAATTGATTCCTTAATCTTAATGGTACATGTTAAAAAGCAATGTCTTACAGGACATCCTCCATCTGGAAAATTTTGTGGTAATACGATTGTGAACCTAAAGATTCCTCCTTGATAAATTCCTTGCCGAACAAATTGTACCCCGAACCACACTGACACAAAACAAATCTATTGTATTGAATAAATATTCCCTGAGAACTTGTACACGAGGGAATGTAGGAAAAAATAAATCGTGCACATATTTACATGAAAACCATTATATAAGATGAAGTCAGGACAAGCAAGACCTGAGAACCAATTGACATTTGACTTAAATAATTCGAATAGGTAATCTCGTTTGCGCACAGAGTGCATTAAAACAAAAACCTAACTTCCATTTGTTTATGTTACTTACACAGGGGGTTCTGTGCGGATGGTATGACATAGACTCCTTTTAGATCTTGCGTACATAGCGTGTTACTACAAAAAAGAGAAAGTAAAGGAGATTGTCCTCTATTGAATTAGAATGATACACTTGTCTGAATAACTTACTATTCCGATAAAATATTATATTCGTGCAGATAAGCTGCATATTCCTTGTTAGTTTGTGAAACGGTTGGTCTGTCGATCATTTTCACGGACATACTCAGCTGAGAATCTCCATTGGTATTTAAGGGTAATAACTTTCGAAAGGAGCCTTGTCTCTTTAGACTGTCATCTTTATTACTATCTCCCTACCATCGATAAACAGTTAATTGTTATTATTCGAACGATTCATCAGCGTCTGTTGGGTTGATGGAAAACGCTTAATTGGTTTCCTTAGTTTGTTACCTTTATGCCTGACATAACGATTCTATCGATACAAAATAATATATCAATGAGTACTGATGACGACAGGTTTAAACAAGCAAGATGTTTCACATCCTTTCACGATTTTGTTTTAGACAGTTATTCAGTAACATAAACTAACAACGAAAGAGATGCGTTATTCGTTGCCGTTGAAGCCCAGATTTCTGGTCCACCATTTCCACGATAACGCTCCATCTCACCGATAACGAAACAACATGCAACAACGATGATGGTCGATAAATATCGATAAAGATTTCAAGCCGACCAAAATAGTTTCTTAAAGACTGTCAGTTGCAGTAGATTTTTCATGCGTTTGATTGTCACGTTTCCTGGACGCAGCTATTAGGGGAAGAAAACAGATTCTAAGAGGATTCTCAGAGAAGAAGTTGGCAGCAGAAGGTTTCTAGGAACTGTGGTACGTTTCATTGACGGCTATCTTTTTATTTATCTCTGCGCGTACTTACGTGTTTCTATTTACGCGCTACAAGCACAGGTTTGTAACAGTCGGTAAGGAGGAACTCGAGAAAGGAAGGCAAGGAAGATTCGCGACAAATAACACGAACGACGCCGACAGGTTCTCCACAATCTCTGAAAAAATCAGACCTTCCGTCTTCCTAGCGTGCATGAACTCTGATCAACATTGAAGCCTGACAACTGTCAAATGACAAGCCCACTCGGGAAATTACGATTCGTCGATTGAAATGGCAGCAGAGATAAAGCCCGCACCAGGAGTAAATCATGATAAATTCAGCACTAGCCGCAAACCTATACTCCTGTCGAAATTAGAAGGTTGCAATGATGATGTCAATGCGGCTATCATTATACCGCGGGAAGAAGGTGTGATTAGCGTGTGCGATGACAGGTAGTCACCAATAAGTTCTATAACAATTGATATTCGATTTTTCTAGCATTCCTATCATTTCAATTCTGTATTTTCCAAATGGTGCTGAATAACCTTGTTCTATATAATCCGTATTCTTACATTATATTATAGAACCATCAGAGTATGGTTGAAACGGGATTCCGGTCAGTATTGGCCAAGCGTTTGTCAGTACATGGCAGCTGGAGCTACATCAATGTATTATTGTGTGGAAACTAGACAGCTGTTTGTTGGTTTGGAAAATGGAACTATAAATGTATGCGTTATTATGATTTCTCATTACTTCTTTCCCAATAACTTTGTTGTGTTGTAGTAAATATATGGAGTATTGCTTTCAGGAGTTTATTTTGGAACAAGATTACAACCGAATGACTGCCATGCGAGAGTACTCTGCGCACCAGGCAAGAGTTACAGGTGTTATATTTGCACCGAATTGTGATTGGGTTTTAAGTGTAGGCCGAGATAAACTCTTCCAATTGCACTGCTCGGAAAGCGGTCAAAAATTGGGATCATATCAGACAGACGCGTGGTACACTGCTCTGCAGTATCCTTTTTATAATAAATTACTTCTCATGTGTTTGTGGGTTGTTACATGTCGCATTTGTTTAATACTAAAAATTTCCTCAACTCGCACAGATTCGATGCGCAATCAAAACATGCCTTTGTCGGCGATTACTCCGGACAAATAGCAATGTTAAAATTAGATACCAACGGCGTTACATTAATCACTACATTAAAAGCACATACAGGAAGCATTCATACACTGGCTTGGGATTCCGAGAAGCAGCTTCTATTCTCCGGAAGTTTTGATCAAAGCATCATTGTCTGGGATATCGGTGGTCGCCAGGGTACTGCCTATGAACTTCAAGGACATCAGTAAGCAAATTTGCAGACTACGACAGTATTAAACAATTTTACATTCGACAGTATCACATATAATTTTGTAGCAACAAAGTGACAGCGCTGTGCTACGCGAGCGCCGAACGTGTCCTATTATCTGGAGGAGAAGACGGTGTGATAGTGTGCTGGGATATGGCTGCAAACAGAAAAGAAACAGCAGCATGGGTAGAGTCTGATACGTGCCAAGTATGGGACTATGAAATTACTAAATGCCTGAAACAATTATTTTGTCACACGATAAAATCACTGTGATAAATTTAGGCCTGTGGAAGACCATTTTTTTGGAATATCAAAGCGATGATGGATCAGCGGCAATTGGGTTTGAGGCAACATCATTGTCGCCACTGTGGTCGGGCGTTATGCGCACGTTGCACGCCTCAACGAATACCGATACCGTCGATGGGTTTTGAATTTGAAGTCAGGGTTTGTGATCCATGCCATATTCAACTTAAAGCTGCAAAGTGAGTAAAGGTATTTAATTGTCTAACAGACGAATAGTACATCTTACTTACTTCACCTGCCTGTTATTCAGCCAAACGTCCTTAGCATCCTTTCACGACGCAAAGCACAGCGTTGTCGGAATGGATCTCGACGCTCCCAGACGAAGATTACTGACGATCGGACAGGATCGGCTGATTAAAATTTGGGACATCTCCGCACTTCTTCAGTGAACTTCCAAATATGTTTGTTTACGAATAAGGAATCTAATCAAACCGTAAGATATAAGAGAAAATACCGTCGTATTTCAATGTAAAAGTATACTATCCAGAGCCTATTTTTGTGATCACAAAATTAGTTTGTTTCATTATAACCAAATGGGTTTTTATACAGCAGAATTTGCTTCTCATAAAGAATTGTAGAATGATAGAAAGTTCTATGAAAACCAACATAGGATACGTATGAAATTATAAACAGGAACTTTTTAATTTGCAAGCATCTTTTTCAGTAAGCAAAAAGTGTATCTTGTATACTTGTTAAGCGAATAGTAAATAGTATATTTTTTAACGTTTCATATTTAGTGCAATTATATTTAAGGACGACCAAAGTACGAATCGATATTCTATATTCGAGTTATTCAACACATTGTCTCCGTTGTCGGTTTGTTATATCCAAGCATTATTTCTAATCAGAATAAATACGAAAAGGTTGTTTTATTGTTTCATTAAAGTTTAGTACAGATGAAATGCGCATTTACATGTCCCTACTCAGTACATTTAAATTGGTCGCCGCTATTTAAAAAGGTAGATCACGTCATAAGACATTTTAAAGCAGTTTCAATTTGAAATACAGAAATCAAATTAAATTATGCTTTCATTTGGTTTTCAAGCAGCTAAACGTTTTGCGAATTTTGTTGATCTATAAGAAAGTAGTTATTGCTTTCCCATAATACTCCGCTCATGGCAAATCCTTTATCCGTGGATGATACGAATGAGTTGACTAAATTTATAATCACAAAGTCCGTAACACCGATATTAATTTCTATCTATTCTGCATTGTTACGTAGTATCACATAACTTGTAAGTTGTGTGAAAGTTTTGCGGTAATCGTTAGAATTATTTAAACGGTAATAATTTATTGAGGCAGTGAAAAATGATTGCAAATTACGTAAGTTACTGTGACTCCTAGTCGTTCCATTTGTTGTATTCCTAATCATTTGATTCGTTACGTGCAAGAGAGAGGACGTTTATCGGCTTCTCGTAAATACTGAAAAATAGGTAGAGCTTGTGCAAAAACAACAAGTGTGTTTTGAAGAAAGTAAAACAGTAAGCGGGTTCCTGTGTTTTAAAAAAAAAAGAAATTACAAAGTTTCCAGTATTTCTTTAAATGACACGATTGAAGTCAAAGTGATAATACGCTTCCATAAAGGTAGCATATCTAAGATATACCTTTTTTATACATATTACTTAACAACGAGGAAACGCAACATTTGTCGTTTAATTAATTTGTTCTGTTTTTGTGTGTGGTACACGTCAGCCTTTATAATGTCATCAATATCTTCGTACCGCAACCAATCATGGAAGCAGTTGCAGTAAGGAAAGTTGTATTTGTTATCAGGATGTATTAAAGATTATAAAAATATGAACTTTGTATCTTGAGTTGATCAGTGTGTGAATTCAATGTATGCAGATTTTCCCGTAGTAGCAAATTTGTCAACCGTTTTGTACGTCTGTCAAAAGAATTTTCAGAATTCTTGTAAACTACCAAGGATACATTGTACGGTGCTAAAAGAGTACACGTACTGCACGACCGATAGAGACTCGTACTATTTCTCAGCGGGCTTTCGACCATTGCAAATATGTTCCACCTAATTTGTGTCTACTCATGTAGAAGCAATGTTTAAAATTTAGACGTAGAATCGCCATACCCTGCGTTACATCGCATGCAAGAGTTTACAGCATTTACCGTGTTACGTTACAAGCAATCGATCCTAATATAATTTGTATCCGATCAGAATCAAAGTCAAAATCGTATTAAGATGTCTAGAATTAACACCGACAGCAGCGTAATATTATTCCATAATTTTAGTACAGAACCGATCGGGATGCTCGAAAGAAGTACATCGGCGGAATGAAAGCATCCTTCTTGTTATGCAGAAAAAAGAAGATCGTGTTTGTACATAAAAATGCTTTTATGCCCCGTTACGTCGCGCGATGCGTGTCGCATCGCCGACGTTGTTGTTGCCGCAACCTTCGATACTTCGCGTACGTAAACGTGTATATTATATGTTATAGATGTCACGCCACGTATATGTATAATACTCATCTGGAATTCGTATAAAATGAAAATATATTTTCAATGTAAACGTGATTCATAGGACTATCTTACTCCGCTATCGAAGCTATAAGAACGTGTCGCCATTCAGGATCGAATGCGACCATAAGTAGTATTTCGGAAAAAAGCTGCAGCATCCGATCGTAAAGGGTGTCTTCCGTAATTGAGCGGAGCTGTATCATTAAAATGGAATGGTTTTGGACGGTCCACAATCCGTCAGCGACTTTTCGACGGCGTAACGCAGGAAGGTGGTAATGAAAATCACAACCGACACCCCTTTCGAGGGTGTTCTCGAAAACTCGTTTACATCGTAACCAGTTGGGACGATGAAAACTAAACGCGGCGAATCGAAGAGCGAAAATATTCTCCACGATCCGCCAGCATCGCAGTCATATAAGTTCATCAGGGGTCTGAGGATGCCCTGAAACCGATACGCGTCAAGATGTTCAGACTTTTTAAAGTACCCATGTTTACGTTCCGGATCATCGATCAGGCAATCAGTTTTTCATCGGTCGGCTGAGCGACCAGGAGACGGAAGGAAGGTGTTTCGGATAGGGTTGCGGCATTCACCCGTATACCTGTTGATTTTGTTAGGGGTTTTCATCGCTTCTAGCGTTTCCCTGCATTCGCGAGGAGCCTCGCATTCAGTTCTGATCTTGGATCTGTCGAAGAATATCTTACGTTAAGTCGGATGGTGTATCGGGTGCTTGAAATGATGTCTCTCGACGATTGAAAGAATTTTGGCGGTATGTCGCGTCGATAAGGTAGAGCGGAAGGGGTCTCGGCCGGTAAAGCGGATGCCGGTGGTAATCGCGATCGAAGGGGAGCAGAAGCGGTGGCGGCGGCGGCGGCGGCGGTGTCGGCGGCGTCGAGTGGCAACAGGTTGCAGGTAGACGGATAGGTGCGTTGCTGCGTGACGGGTGACGTCACGCGATCGGGCCGTGATAAAGAGCCGAGAGAAAGATTTTGGAAGGAAGAAGAGGGCCGCGGCCGTAACGATCGCGTGAAAAGAAGAATCGTTAGAGAATCGCGAGTCGATCGTTGGTGGGGTGGCGCGAAGAGTCTGTTCTAGCCCGAGTGAGTTTTTCCACCACCTCTTCTCTCTCTCTTTCTCGAGTCCGTTCCACCTGGCACGCCCGATTCGAACCGAAGCTCTCCGAGTGGACGCGTTAATGTGCCGGTCACCGTGGCCCATCCTCCGGAACGACTACTGTTGCTTTTCGTGTCCCATTTCTTAGCACGACGAATCTAGTCGTTTTTTCACGTTCAGTCGTCTCTACTGCGAGTGTTCACCACGATCGCCTGCAGCCACCTTCGTCGTCGTCGTCGCCGCTGTCGCCGCTGCCGCTGCCGCTGCCGCCGCCGCCGCCGCCGCCGCCGCCGCCGTCGTCGTCACCGTCACCATCACCGTCACCGTCACCGTCACCTCCGCCGTGGTCGGACATGAAAGGCGCGCTTTACGTCGCGTCCGAAGTGTAGTGCAGTGCCTCTTAATGGAGTGTGCCGACGTATAGCCGCTTTCGTCGTGTTTCTCGTTACTCGCACAAGGTACGTGTTCCTTCCCGAGGGAGTAGACACGGAATATTCCATCCGTTTCCTCCGACCTGCTGCCAAGCCACCACCTTTTTTCCTCCCTCTGTGCGCATCGTCGACGGAAACGCGACGCGTTTCCCGTGACGATGCCGCCGTGGCCGATCGAGGCTTCTAAACTTCCCGTAATTCTCGAGAATGGTGCGCTCGCCCGCCACGGTCGATCGCCGTGCGATGCGGTTTCGCCGAATGGCCAACGCGATAAGAGAAATGTCGAGAATCGCTGCGATTCGGTGGCGATCGGTCGGTAAACGTACGCGTACGTATACAAGTACGCGTGCTTTATACCGCGACGGTAGGTGCGTGCGCGAGATAAGCGGAACTTTCGGATATATCTGGGACCCTATTTACGTTCGAACGTCGAGCGAGCGATCGCGTCGATGGCGCGGTCCGGCCGAACCGAGCCGGAGAGCAGCGTTTGTGCGGTCTGTATCGCGCGGAACGAAGAAGGAACAGGAAAAAAGCAAGGATGCACACGTGGAAAGAGACTGTGACGTAAGGAGAGGAGCGGTCCGGTTCGGTTCGTTCAAAGTCGATCGCGCTCGTGCTCGCGCTCGTGCTCGTCGGTCTTTTCCTTGAACGAAAGGAAATTCGGGCAGAGGGCAGGGGGCAGCATCGCGCGGCGCATTTCGCCGGGATGGAAAGATTTCGGGAAAGTCTCGGGAAAGTCGCGGGAAAGCGCGTTTTCCGCAAAATATTCGAACGGGTCGCGGAGGCGCGTGTGACACGGTCACGCGTCGTCGTTGTTCGATCAGCCGTTAAAGTCTCTCGCACGCGCCACCGCCACCGCCACCGCCACCGCCACCGCGGCCACTACCTTCTCTTCCGTGCATACATCGTCGTCCGGAATTATTCGAACGATAGCACCTTGGAACTTTCCATCAAGTTCATAATTTCATATTTAAGACCGGAATAAGAAGACATTTGAAATAACGTGTACATTTCACAGCAACTGCAACGATGATTTTCCTTGGTGGACCGAAACGTTCGAACAATCGCCGCGCCTGCTTCTTTTCGCGTTGCGTCTTCCAAGTTGAAGGGGGAACGCTCGCTTCTCGAAAATACATCCGCCGTTTCGTAATCTCTCCCATCCCTGCTTCGTTTCATGGTACTTTTCTCGAAGCACCGACCGCAAGGCTGACGAGTCGAAAAGCTTTTCCCATCACCCTAGCGACCGCACGTATGTGCGCGTTGTCGGATCAGTTCGGGCGATCGAGGTTCCGGCCCGGTGCGACGCATCGACTTTGCGTTCGATTTTTATGCGCTTCCTCGCGTCCTCGACGCATGCAAGAGCTTCTCGGACTCATCGCCGATGGATTTTTTTCGAACACCGAATTCGCTCCGAAGATGGGCTCTCCATGACGTTGCATCATGCCCTGCATAAGGTACGCCGTATACGCGTTCGCGATACGTCCTCGTCTTTCGAAAGATACCAGCCGGACGAAGAAGGAGCTTGACGGAAGCAGCAGGGTCTGTTCCGCTCGCAAGGCGAAAGGAAGCGGGGCGGTATAGTTTTGTCTTCACCCGGTCCCAGTATTTCTTGCGACGTTTGCAACCCGTTCGGCGGAGGCGAGAGAACGTTGGAAATTGATAGAGGTCGATGGTCAACGAGCGGAACGGGACGCGGCCGATCGAATTCGGACCGGACCGTTCTCACCGAGTTCCTCGCTCGAGGATGACAATCGACCGCGATGATAATGGCCGGAGGAAGAAAATATTGGACGCGCGGAGCGGTTCGTCGACCGAAGAGTTACTCGTGCGATCATGATTCTTCTCGAGCAAATCCATCGTTGCGTTTCGTCGAACGAAATCGCTGCCGATCGATGCCAGCGACGCGGAAACCGTCGCCCGTCCGACGGTCCTCTCCATCGATTCGATTTGATTTTCCTCGGTTCGATGCGGTCGGATCTGTTCGAGCGAGATCGTGATCATCGGTACGATCGCGAGGAGCTTCGATGAAACGGGAGAGATCGATCATCGTCGAGAGGATCTCCTCTCGATGGACCTCCTCTCGAAGCCGTACGGCTAGCAGAAACTGCCTAACCCACTTTTGCGAACAGGTTTATGTTTGTGCTGCTTCCACCGTAACGGTGATCGGCCGGACATCATCGTCGCATGCTGGAATGATTTTTCTCCGAGCAGCTCGTCGCGAGCACAGCTTCGTCGCGCGATCCTTTCCTCGTAGGAATTCCAGAATGCCATCGAGCGGCGAATCCTTCCGTGGCGTTCCTTCTTTTCTCTTCTTTTCTTTTCCTTTCTTTTTGCTACTTTTTTTAATACTTCCCAAGCAACGACGGTCCTTCGCGAGGCAACGGTCGGCGCAGCTCATTCGTCGATCGTGCGTATTTCACTGGAGCAAATCCGCGGACCCGAATAATATCTCTGCCCCTATCGAGCATTTCCTTCCGAAATTCGTTGGCCTTTCGCGAAGGCGGAGGGGATCGGGCGTAGCGAGGAACGCAAGCCCGATGTTTACGAGCGGAGCACCCGCTCGCGCAAGAAGGTGTTGCCCGGTAGCGTCCCGTCTCAGTCCCAGTCTCCCATTCCGCCGCATGTATGTACGTATGTGCGTGCGTTTGTAACCGCAGAAAGTTTGAAGTAAAATCGTTCGTTTGATTTCAGGCGGAGTGCCGACAACCACGACTTAAGAGATGGTCATCGTCACGCGGGTGAGTGGCTTGTTCCCGTTGTCCTCCGATCGATCAGCGAAATATGTACTTGCTTACTCGTGCATTCGTTTCGGAGGCATCGGAAAGAGGAAAGCGCTCGATCATCGAACGCGCGCGCGCGCGCGCGTTCACGCTTTATTACATATCAACGCTTTCCTCGGCGTTTCTTTCGAAGACGGTCAGTAGGAATCTGTGACAAGTGAAAATGACGGTCCCCGGATTCTTTCTCCGCGTGAAAAGTCATGCTCGAGAGACACGTGCACGGTCTCCCTCCCTCTCCCGCCCTATTATTCTCTCTCTTTCTCGACGTTCGAGAAATGGTTTGGATTCCAGACCGCGTTATCGCGTTCGAGTATCTCCGGATAAACGCATTCAACGAAAATAACAGTCGATTCGATGCTTATCGTTAGCAATCTCGGCGTGATTCGACCAAGAAATACCGTGAACCGTTATTCTTATCCGCCGATACTCCGACGCGCCGTCATTCGTAGATTACAAGCTTTCGTTTATTGCAGAAAATTCGCGGCGGACGATATATTTCACGATTACGCGTTCGTCGATCGCGCGCGGCTAGCATTGTTACCGGTTCGAAGATAAAGCGACGGTTACAAGGTAATTAGAAGATCGCTCACGGTTTCATACCTTCGAGCACACGGGCTGGAGAAGTTCTGCGCGTTTCATTGACGCCGCGAGCAGAAAACCGACCGACCGACCGACCGACCGGTTTGCCTTCGATTCGTCGCAACCCCGAAGGCCGCTCGCATTTATCGCGAATCGATGACAATTTCGAGGAATTCCTCCACCTGGAAGATGCATGCGGATCGCAACATCCTTTCTGTGTCTCTGAATCTGTTCATTTCCGTAGGTACGTTGGCGCTCAAAGCCTCTGTAAGAGGAAAATGTAAGCGTCCAAGATGAGAAACGGTCGATAGCTACATCGTTTGTAAGGGATAGGTAATTTACAAAGATTCGGTGTGAACACCTTTCCGTGCATAGCGACTATAAATTCTGGATACAGAGTGTACAGACCGATGAAACTCGTTGATAGAGACGAAACCGTCGTAACGATCCGTTCGCTTGATTTATCGATACGCTGAATGCCGTTTCTACTTAGATATTCTTATTATAAGGAAGTATTATGTCGAGCATGGTACATGCCGATCGCATAAAGATCGATTCGAAAGACTCCATTTCCCGACGTACGTTCATCGAGGACGATTTATTTTTCTCAATGACTTTCTTCAGTCTGTGATATACAGGATGCTGAAAAATGGTTCAGGACCTTAAGGGCAGAAGGTAGCCGCGAAATCGTGAAGAACGTCCTGATAAACAGTTCTACGGGTTCCATGAAAAAGTCTTTCAGTTTCTTCTTCTAAAAGAAGAAAAAAGAAAAGAACCGAAGAATTCCGTAAACTCCAAAGTTTTCAAGCTCTGAAGATTTTCTACGCGTCTCCCGATTCCACGCACGTTTCACATTTTCGTACCACAGAATTGCGTGCTTTAACCGAAACGAAAAATCGTTTCCTTCCACTTCGCGAGTATCATCAGCCCTGAAAGTTTTGAATCCGTTCTTTTTAATGGCCTGTATACGTTGCGTGCTGTTCGCAAGTTGTTTACTCGTAACTTTTTGTATCGTCGATGGACGTTGAACGTTTCGATGCACGCATGCATGCTCCTTCGACACGGTCGTATTACTTTTTTCTTTTTTCAATGATCGTTTAACGTCGCATCGATTGCCCGGCGATGCCGACGAAGGCAATGGTGTAACCTTCTTACAATAATTTCTGAAACGGTGCAGTTTCTTTAAGGAAGGAGAGTACTCGACGAACGTTGCGACGGTCGAGGTCGTCCTTCGAGGTGGGTTCTGAATCGAAATGTTGGCGAGATGCTCCGTATGTTAAACGATTCGTTAAAAGCTGATCGATCGTGTTTCTCTCGTTACATCGATCGCAAAGTGGAACGGTGCTTCTCGTCGACGAGCGTCGATGCGTCATTCCAGTCCCACCGCATGTACATACGTATGTTCCTACTTTGTTTTTCAGTTTCAAAGTTTTCTCCGTTCGAATATTTCCCGCGACTTTCGACTCGCGTTTCGTTCGAAGAAAAATGTGATGCGCGATCCACAGCGATTCGTGTAAATGCTTTCGCGAGATTCGTGCTGATCGATATCGTTTCTCGCGCGCGTGAATTTCCCTGAAAACCCGTAGAAATCGGCGTGTGCGCGCAACGAATGACGGACACACCGCGCAAGGTGTATCGAGACGAATGGTCAGTTAATTAGGCATGGTTAACGGTCCTTCATCACTTCGCGAATGCCCTGTAGACCGTCTTAGTATTTCGCGCGAGCGAACCAGCCGTCGTATAACGGGACGCGAATCGTTTTACCGGACATGCGTTTGTACCCTCGATCGTGCTCACCTCTCGCCCCTCTGGCCCTCTCTCGATCCGCGTTCCTTCGACGGCCCTCGCGCACGGCGCGCACGGTGCGCGCGGTGCGCGCGGTGCGGCGAACGGATCGATTGCTCGTTGCGGCATCGCGATCGGTCGATGGCCATCGGAAAGAGCGACGCGGGGTGATCTTCGTCTTGATCGCGAAGATATCGCTGCTGGCTCACGCGCTCGATTCGATTCGCGCGAGAGGTTGATTCATCGACTCGGAAGTCGTTGAACCGAGAAGCGCGTAGTTCGGTGCTTGATCCGATTTGATAAAGGTATGCCGCGGACGCTCGTAACAAATTTCGTAGCTACGCGTAGGTGATCAGCGTTCGGAAGGTTGGCAATTCGCTGGCCGGGAAATTTCGTTGGGCTCGATTAGCTGGATACGCGGTGGTAATTCAGAAATCGGACTGTATCGTATGTACCAGCCGTATCTTCGGTGCATGCTGGATGCGTAGTTCTAGGAGTTTACGATACGTCGTTTGCTATGGAGTTCATAGTGCTACAAGTAATCGAGTTAAACGTTAACGAGGGTTCTCAAACCCAGCGGAGAGTCCTCGGGTATGTATCGCGAGTTCGGTAGAACCGTGGTATCCGCTGCTCGCGCCTCGGTCGTGACATCGTCTTCGCGACCGAGGAAAAGCGAGACGATCGATTTTCAGCGAACGAAAGTAAAACCGCGTGGAAAAAGAATCTCGGCCCGATCGGAGTCGTTGTTTCGAGGTAACGAGCGGATGAGCTCTCCCGATGTTCCGGTGTGCTGAACAATCGGAACGTGTACGAATATCAGGCGCAGCCTGTGCATTCGTATAGATGCATCCGTGGAACACAGCACGGGCCAGAGGTTCTCAAAGTTCGCGATCGCGATCCGGCATCCGCGATCCGGCATCCGCGATCCGCCGCCGAAACCGATCGTTTTGCAGCACTGTCGGCCAGAAACGAAAAGATCGTCGCGTCGGCAAAAAGAGAGAGCTGCTTGTCCGCGGCGCGGAAGAAGTCGGTAGAACGAAGAAGCGTCGGCTGGCCGCTGAAACGGTGCGTTTACACGCTCGCGGCTACGGTATCTTCGTAAGATAAATGCTTCTTTTTACGTAAGCTTGAGTTCAGCGACGGGCAGCGGCTGGTTTGAGAATGGCTGCTCGAAGCATGTGCATGCACACATGGAAGTAAGAACGAGTCGATGCGAACGGTTACACGCGGAACTGCCACAACGCGTTTCGTGGGTGTTCGCGGCAGCTCAACGACCCACGTTCGATGCTCGATGCTCGATGCTCGATGCTCGATCGGCCGTTCGTGCCACGGAAAAGGGTTTGCCCGTAGACGGGTTCGACGGCTCGTTCCTCTCGCCGGGAGCTCGCGTCGCGCGACTCGTGAAAATTCGTCGTCGGAAATATGATCGGATCCGAATTCATTGTCACTCTGCCGAGGAGAGGTGGCTATCGCTTCATTGACGGTGCATGCTTTTAAGCGTGGACGGCTTATGGTTGACGAGACATTTCAAGTTTTTACTGGGTCTCGATATAGTTGAGCGGAACGCCTACGGACGGATGAAAGCATGGAGTAGACGGTATCTGTCCGGAGGAAGTATGTTACTTTTTGCACGCAGGTTCGAGTCCCGACCTCTTTCCTTCTTGTATTTCTTTTTCGTCACCAAACGTAATTTTACTGTTACGCGTGTCCTTTAAAGACACTTACCTATGTATCAGTTTTCTCTGATCCCCGACGCTTCGTTTGCGATCATGCGATACATTTGGCATCGGTTGTTCTTAAAACTCGTAGGCGAATCTGGATCGAGTCTGCTCGACGGAAACATTCCTATCTTTAGCAGCAGGACAAAGTTGAAGCCGCAGAGTTTTCCGATACGGTGACCGACGGTGCCGTTGTGCGAGCAGATTTCAATGAGACTCCAAAGAGAATTTCATTTTATTCGTCCCGATACGAATTTGTTGAGTCGTTCGAGCAGTCGCGGCCGCAGTCGGAAGCCAGAGCAACGCTCGACTAACTCGATTATCAGCGAAGGGGGGCGAGAAGCGTCGTTCGAAGGAAAATTATGCAGTCGACATCGGAGACGATGCAACCGGATACCTGTGAAACGAACGGCGGCGAGCCGATCGAAACGAAACGTCGAAGCAGGAACGCGCGTGTCGCTCGAGCACATTCGATTTACTTCTCACTTACGAGCATCTTTGCGATCAGAGAAAAAGGAACTACCCCCGGATTACCTGACAACGCTTACCACCGACCGTTCGTTGAAAACGGTAAAAATGTCGTGTGAGGGAGTGCGCGTTCGCCAGCTCCCCGATCGCTGTGGCCGTAGCCGTAACAGGCGTTCTCGGTGAAAGAGGCGATCCGTGCGCTCACCTCCGTTAAGGTTTAGTTTTTCAGTTTTTCAATTTTCCAATTCTCCAATTTTCCGTTGAGTCGTTAGGCGATCGATGGGCGATCCGCGGCTTGCCTCCGTCGCCCGGCTCGACGGAAGCAACGATATTTTGAGTTCCCATGCGGTCCGTCGCGACGATGAGAGCCGAATGATTTGGCCGGAGTTACCGCTTGCCGCCCGAAGTGTTGTCCGTGACGAAAAGCATGGTCGTCGCGAGGCGAGAAAATCTGTAGAATCAGCCGGAAAATAACTACTTTTCAGGGGGATTACATATGGATCGAACCAATCTCAGGCAGAGAATTTGACGTTGCGATCGGAGCACGAGTGATTTCCGCGGAAGGCAGACGTATTCAAGTGAAAGACGACGATAACAAGGTAATCGTTAGCTGCTTTCCGCGTTCACTGAATTTCTCGATTCATCGGCGAGCATGCGCGCGGTGCTCGCTCCTCTCTTTCTCCTCACACCCGACATCGATGATCATCGTTTTTCAAAGAATCGTACGTTTTTCAGGAACAATGGCTGACTCCGGAAAGGCGAATCAAGGCGATGCATGCCACTTCGGTGCAAGGTGTCGAAGATATGATCAGTTTGGGCGACCTCCATGAAGCGGGTATTCTGCGGAATCTGTTGATTCGCTACAACGAGAATCTCATATACGTGAGCGATCGAATCGGAATAATCGACGTTGTCTCTGATGTTCAGGGCGCATCTCGGCTGAACGCGTTTCTTTGTTCGCAGACCTACACCGGCTCCATACTGGTCGCCGTAAATCCGTATCAGATATTGCCCATTTACACCGCGGAGCAAATAAAACTGTACAAGGATCGTAAAATCGGTGAACTGCCGCCTCACATATTCGCCATCGGCGACAACAGCTACGCGCACATGAACCGATATGGACAGGACCAGTGCATAGTGATCAGGTACCGATCGTTCCTCCTCCCTCTCTTCGCGATGCGTCCTTCGTTCGTCAAATTCACGAATCTTTTTGTGTCTTTTGTCCCAGCGGCGAAAGCGGAGCCGGCAAAACGGAGAGTACGAAATTAATTTTGCAATATCTGGCAGCGATCAGCGGCAAGCATTCGTGGATCGAGCAGCAAATTTTGGAAGCGAATCCGATTTTGGAAGGTAACGGAGAAAGCGCGAGGTGCGCTTGGAAAGAAGAGAGAGGGGTAGGCTAATTTAGTATTTTCGTTCCAGCGTTCGGCAATGCGAAGACGGTGCGAAACGACAATTCGTCTCGGTTCGGCAAATACATCGACATTCACTTCAACGAACAAGGCGTCATAGAAGGAGCGAAGATAGAGCAATACTTGCTGGAGAAATCGCGAATAGTGTCGCAAAGTTTAGACGAAAGAAACTATCATGTATTTTACTGCATGCTGGCCGGCCTCTCGAAAGAAGAAAAACTGAAACTGGAACTGGAGGATGCGTCGTCGTATAAATATCTGACAGGGGTAACGCTCCTCTCTCTCTCTCCCTCTCTCCCTTCATCTTTTGCTTTTACGATGCGAGACAAAGATTAGGTAACCGTGGTATCCGATGTTCAGGGTGGCAGCATCACGTGCGAAGGTCGAGACGATGCCGCAGAATTTGCTGACATCAGATCCGCGATGAAAGTTTTATTGTTCTCGGATTCGGAGATATGGGAGGTGCTGAAATTGCTTGCTGCTCTGTTGCACATGGGAAACGTCAAGTACAGGGCGACGGTTGTAGGTAAGGCGTGCGGTAAGGTTGCAGCGATGCGGTCTCACCGGTTTGCGATTTCCCCCCGACCGCTTTCAAGTCGCGGAAACTTTTGCCCCGAGAACGGATTCGAATTTGCGTCGCAATCTTTCCAGATAATTTGGACGCCACGGAAATTCCGGAGCAAACGAACGTGCAAAGAGTGGCGCATTTGTTGGGCGTCCCTGTTCAGTCTTTGATAGACGCCCTGACTCGCAGAACGATATTTGCTCACGGTGAGACGGTTGTAAGTAACAAGTGACTTGCGTTATTCCGACGTTCGCGATAATTCGACAGAGGTGAAAAGAATTCCTCGACGACTCACGAATCGTAACGTCTGCATAGGTTTCCACGTTATCCAGGGAGCAGTCGGTAGACATCAGAGACGCGTTCGTTAAAGGTATATACGGACGGTTGTTCGTGCACATCGTGAAGAAAATAAACGAGGCGATCTACAGACCGAAAAACACATCCCGAAGCGCCATAGGTGTATTGGATATATTTGGTTTCGAGAATTTCAATCACAATAGTTTCGAACAGTTTTGCATCAATTACGCCAACGAGAATCTTCAACAGTTTTTCGTGCAGCACATATTCAAGCTGGAGCAAGAGGAGTACAATCACGAGGGCATTAATTGGCAGCACATTGAGTTCGTCGATAATCAGGACGCGTTGGATTTGATCGCGATCAAGCAACTGAATATCATGGCGTTGATCGACGAGGAGTCAAAGTTTCCGAAGGGGACCGATCAAACGATGTTGGCAAAGATACACAAAACGCACGGCAGTCATCGGAATTACTTGAAGCCAAAGTCGGACATCAATACGTCGTTTGGATTGAATCACTTCGCTGGCGTGGTCTTCTATGACACGAGAAGCTTTCTGGAGAAAAATAGGGATACGTTCAGCGCCGACTTGCTGCAATTGATTCACATATCATCCAACAGATTCCTGCAAGCTTGTTTCGCCGAAGATATAGGCATGGGCTCTGAGACGAGAAAAAGAGCGCCGACCCTGTCGACCCAGTTCAAGAAGTCCTTGGACTCCCTTATGAGAACGTTGTGCAGTTGTCAGCCTTTTTTCATCAGATGCATCAAACCCAACGAGTACAAGAAACCGATGATGTTCGACAGGGGACTCTGTTGCAGACAATTAAGATACTCCGGCATGATGGAAACGATTCGAATTCGTAGAGCCGGTTACCCGATTCGCCACTCGTTCCCCGAATTCGTCGAGAGATACCGATTTCTCATCCCCGGCATACCTCCGGCGCACAAGATCGACTGTCGAGCAGCCACATCGAAGATTTGTCACATCGTGCTGGGCAGATCGGACTACCAGCTCGGCCACACGAAAGTCTTCCTCAAAGATGCTCATGATTTGTTCTTGGAGCAGGAGCGCGACAGAGTCCTGACGCGGAAGATCTTGATCCTTCAACGTAATATACGCGGCTGGGTTTACAGGAGGAGGTTCCTCAGGATGAGGGCATCCTCAACGGTGATTCAAAAGTACTGGAGAGGATACGCGCAACGGCAGAGGTACAAACGCATGCGAATCGGTTACATGAGGCTCCAAGCGCTGATACGATCGCGGGTACTCTCCCATAGATTTAGACACTTGAGAGGTCATATAGTTGCTCTTCAGGCTCGGTCCAGAGGCTACTTGGTCCGTAAGATGTATCAGAAGAAATTGTGGGCCATCGTGAAGATTCAAGCTCACGTTCGAAGGCTGATCGCGCAGAGAAGATACAAGAAGGTCAAGTACGAGTATCGATTGCACGTAGAAGCTCTGCGACTTCGTAAGAAGGAGGAAAGAGAGCTGAAAGACCAAGGAAACAAGAGGGCCAAGGAAATCGCTGAGCAAAATTACAGAGAACGAATGCAGGAACTTGAAAGGCAGGAGATCGAGATGGAGCTGGAGGACAGGCGCAGAATGGAGATTAAGAAGAACTTGATAAACGACGCGGCCAAGAAGCAAGACGAACCGGTGGATGACAGCAAATTGGTCGAAGCTATGTTCGACTTTTTACCAGATTCCAGCAGCGAAGCCCCGACGCCAGCCAGAGAGACTTCGGTCTTCAACGACTTGCCGGCTCCAAAGGCGGATCAACAAGAAATCATCAGTCCGGTTCAAACAGCGTCGGAAGACGAAGAGGATCTCTCCGAGTTCAAGTTCCAGAAGTTCGCTGCAACCTATTTTCAAGGGAATATCACGCATCAGTATTCCAGAAAGCCGTTGAAGCATCCTCTGCTGCCTTTGCACACACAGGGGGACCAGTTGGCTGCTCAGGCGCTGTGGATCACTATACTCCGTTTCACCGGAGATTTGCCCGAACCTAGGTTCCATACCATGGACAGGGACACCACGTCGGTAATGTCAAAAGTCACGGCAACGCTGGGTCGGAATTTCATACGGAGCAAAGAGTTTCAGGAGGCTCAGATGATGGGGATGGATCCTGAAACGTTCCTCAGGCAGAAGCCCCGGTCGATCAGGCACAAATTAGTATCGTTGACCTTGAAACGAAAGAATAAATTGGGCGAAGATGTTCGTAGGAAGCTGCAGGAGGATGAGTACACGGCTGATAGCTATCAATCTTGGCTGGAGGCGAGGCCAACGTCGAATCTCGAAAAGCTGCACTTTATCATTGGCCATGGCATTCTCAGAGCTGAACTAAGGGACGAGATATATTGTCAAATATGCAAGCAGTTGACGAACAACCCTTCAAAATCGTCTCACGCTCGCGGTTGGATTTTATTGTCACTCTGCGTCGGATGCTTTGCTCCTTCAGAAAAGTTTGTCAACTACCTTCGTGCGTTCATCAGAGAGGGGCCGCCAGGCTATGCGCCCTACTGCGAAGACAGATTAAAGAGAACGTTCAACAACGGAACCAGGAATCAACCTCCGAGTTGGCTGGAACTTCAAGCTACCAAGTCGAAGAAACCGATCATGCTGCCCATCACTTTCATGGACGGAAACACAAAGACGCTCCTTGCTGATTCTGCGACGACTGCGCGGGAACTGTGCAATCAGCTATCCGACAAGATATCTCTGCGCGATCAGTTTGGTTTCTCCCTTTACATAGCGTTGTTTGATAAGGTTTCGTCGCTGGGGAGCGGCGGAGATCACGTTATGGACGCCATCTCTCAGTGTGAACAGTATGCAAAGGAACAGGGTGCTCAGGAAAGAAACGCTCCGTGGAGATTATTTTTCAGGAAGGAGATATTCGCGCCATGGCACGAGCCGACCGAAGACCAGGTCGCTACCAATTTGATTTATCAGCAGGTAGTCAGGGGCGTGAAATTTGGTGAATACCGCTGCGACAAGGAAGAAGATTTAGCTATGATAGCCGCTCAACAGTATTACATCGAGTATCACATCGACATGAACGTCGACAGGCTGTACACCCTGTTGCCCAACTACATTCCAGATTATTGTTTAACGGGCATCGACAAGGCGATAGATAGGTGGGGACATCTGGTTCTACAGGCATATAAAAAGGTACAGGAATAGGTTGCTGATGTCTGTGCTGCGCGCTTTATCTGCCTTGCGCATGACGAAATATTTCTCCTCTTTTTAAACAACAGACCCTTCCGTTAGAGAGAACAGTGGTATATTTCCGATGAGCAAGTCGGGCTAAACGTTCGGCATGAACGGCAATTGTAACTCGTATGCTGTACGATGCTTTGTTCTTTTTTTTTTTTGCAGAGCTACTACTTGAAAGAGAAAGTACCTGCTTTACGCGTTAAGGAAGATATAGTCGGATACGCGAAGTTTAAGTGGCCCTTGTTGTTCTCTCGCTTCTATGAAGCATACAGAAACTCTGGCCCGAACTTGCCGAAGAACGACGTTATCATAGCTGTCAATTGGACCGGAGTGTACGTTGTAGACGATCAAGAACAAGTGCTTCTGGAGTTGTCCTTTCCTGAAATCACCACCGTATCTAGTCAGAAGTAAGCGTCGTTCTAATTGCAGGATCTGCTTGAGGAACACTCTGTGCATTCATGTGATCATGTTGATTTCGCGTAATTTTTAGAACGAACAAAATGTTCACGCAGACGTTCAACTTATCAACGGTGCGAGGAGAAGAATTTACATTCCAAAGCCCTAACGCCGAAGACATCCGCGATCTGGTGGTATACTTTTTGGAGGGTCTGAAAAAACGTAGCAAGTACGTGATCGCCTTGCAAGATTATAAAGCGCCTGGCGAAGGTTCGTCGTTCCTGAGCTTCCAGAAAGGAGATTTGATTATTCTAGAGGATGAGAGTACAGGCGAGACAGTCCTCAATTCCGGATGGTGCATAGGCACTTCCGAAAGAACCAGTGAAAAGGGTGACTTTCCAGCCGAGACGGTTTACGTTCTGCCTTCGCTGTCAAAACCACCCAATGATATTTTGGTAACACGATCAACCGGGCTATACGTAATCTGGCGCGCATGCTTGAACCAATGGTTTTTCATTTTAAACGCTTCAATCAAATCGATCGAATTTCCTTTTCAGTCTTTGTTCAGTATCGAGGGTACGGACAATGGTCGTAAACTGTATCCGCAGCAAGTGAACGGAGTGGAATCTCGTGACAAGCCTCACACTCTTCTGGAATACGCTATCGATCACTTCCGGTAGGTTCAGCGATGATTCGTTGGAAGGTCGCGATTGCATTTCCGGCCGGCCTGCCTTCGAAAACTGTATTTCATGTTGCAGAACACCGCCGAAGAGGACAATGTCGAAAGCTTTGACCTTAACAACGGCACGACGCGGCCATACGGACGAGTTATGGCATCACTCCAGAGATCCCATAAAGCAGCCTCTTTTGAAAAAACTCCAATCCAAAGAGGAATTGGCTGAAGAAGCGTGTTTCGCTTTCAATGCCATCTTGAAGTACATGGGCGACCTGCCGACGAAGAGACCGCGTATAGGCAACGAGTACACAGATCTGATCTTCGACGGGCCATTAAAGAACGAGATTCTTCGAGATGAAATTTACTGTCAAATTATGAAACAACTGACGGACAATCGGAACAGGTTGAGCGAAGAGCGAGGCTGGGAATTAATGTGGTTAGCTACCGGTCTCTTCACCTGTAGCCAAAGTCTGTTGAAGGTATAATCGCGACCGCGTCGATTCTCGTTCGTGATAAGTGCAGAGATACAAGATGCCCTCATTGAAACGCGCTGTTCGCTTCTTCGTTACAGGAACTGACGCTGTTTTTGCGTACGAGGCGGCACCCCATATCGCAAGACTCTTTGCAAAGACTGCAAAAAACCTTACGTAACGGCCAGCGGAAATATCCCCCGCACCAAGTGGAGGTGGAAGCTATACAGCACAAAACCACACAGATATTTCACAAAGTGTACTTCCCCGACGATACGGACGAAGTGCGTGCATCAAATTCTTACCTATTTTTTCACTATGTTTCTTGAAAACATCCCGCGACAACTTAACGTTATTTATTCTATAGGCGTTCGAAGTAGATTCATCGACGAGAGCGAAAGACTTTTGTCAAAATATCGCGCAAAGGCTGAACTTGCGATCTGCCGAAGGTTTCAGTTTGTTCGTCAAAATTGCCGACAAGGTCATTTCGGTGCCCGAAGGCGATTTCTTCTTCGATTTTGTGCGACATTTGACCGACTGGATTAGGAAAGCTCGACCATCGCGCGACGGTACGTTACTTCCAATTTACGCTTGCAGTTACTCGTTGCATTTACAAATCGGTTGCATAAGAACGTATTAATATTTCGTACAGGTGTCTCGCCCCAGTTTACGTATCAAGTCTTCTTCATGAAAAAACTGTGGACCAATACCGTTCCTGGCAAAGATCGAAACGCTGATCTGATCTTTCATTTCCATCAGGAACTTCCGAAATTGCTAAGGGGTAATGATTTGTGTTCAACATTCTTATTGATTTGTCTATCCGTGTATCTGCAATCCGTTCACTCTTCTGTTTTATTCTGATCGTTTGAATTTCATTCGGGTAGGATATCATAAGTGTACGAAAGAAGAAGCATCGAGATTGGCAGCATTAGTGTACAGGGTTCGCTTCGGTGAAATCAAACAAGAGCTCCAGGCGATTCCGTAAGTGTGGATCACCGTCATAAGTGTCACTCGCGTAATGAAAGATTAAGCAACGATCTTATGCGAGTGATATGTTTACAGGCAAATGTTGAGAGAGCTCATACCGGGTGATCTGGTGAAGGTACAAAGTGCGAACGATTGGAAAAGATCGATAATAGCAGCATACAATCAGGATGCGGGTAAGATACTGTTTCGTATCGCATCGCGATGCGTGCCAATCATATGCGCGTTTCAATGCACACGACACGTCCGATTAACGTCTATACTTGTACGCGTAGGAATGAGTCCGGAAGACGCGAAAATAACGTTCTTGAAAATCGTTTACCGATGGCCAACATTCGGTTCAGCGTTTTTCGAAGTCAAACAGAGCACGGAACCGAATTATCCGGAATTGTTATTAATTGCTATCAATAAACACGGCGTGAGTCTCATACATCCGCAAACAAAGGCAAGTAGGCGCACGACAACGATGAATTATTCTGTATTTTCAATCGACGCTCGCTAAAATATAATCCTTTGTGCTTCAGGATATACTGGTGACGCATCCGTTCACAAGAATCTCAAATTGGTCGTCCGGTAATACGTATTTCCACATGACTATTGGAAATTTGGTACGAGGCTCGAAATTGTTGTGCGAAACCTCGCTCGGATACAAGATGGACGACCTTCTAACTTCGTACATTTCGCTAATGCTCACAAATATGAATAAACAACGTACGATACGGATAAAGTAAATCAGCGATTATCCTTCGCGCTAATATTTCGTGATCTTTTGCCAAGTGACAGAGCAGTGAACCGTGAAATAAGGATTTCATCTTTTCCTTACCGGCTATTAAAATTGATTTTATGTCGCTATTAAAGATTTATTTAAATGTTAATCACTTTTATTGCCAAGAAAGTTATATTCGCAGTGGCGAACTCTATATTATGTAATAAGAAATGTTTTATACGTAAACGTTCGCGTTTTAAATTCTATAATTTATATACATATATATATATATATGTATATGTACGTTACTGATTAGAGAACGTGATGGTCGCGTTATCATTTTCATACTCATTAACTAATTTATACCTAGTTACAGTAATCCAGAAAGATACAAGGGGGACCGTAAATCACGTGTACACAACTGATTAGCTGAAAAAATTGTATATGATTTATTTACAAATAAGATTCTCATATAGATTTGTAAAATATTATTTTAATATATGTGTATGTAGAGAGAGTGAGAGCGAGAGTGTGTGTGTGTGTGTGTGTAAGAGAGAGAGAGAGAGAGAGAGAGAGAGAGAGAGAGAGAGAGAGAGAGAGAGAGAGAGAGAGAGAGAGAGAGAGAGAGAGAGAGAGAGAGAGAGAGAGAGAGAGAGAGAGAGAGAGAGAGAGAGAGAGAGTTATAGGAAATATAAGAAATAAGGATGAATCGTATTCCGTCGTTTCCGAGACAAAGGCAAATTTTTCTGTGCAGCAAAAACAATCATGCGTATGCGCGATCGAAAGG
The DNA here is from genome assembly GCA_916610135.2 of Macropis europaea. Taxonomy (NCBI): domain Eukaryota; kingdom Metazoa; phylum Arthropoda; class Insecta; order Hymenoptera; family Melittidae; genus Macropis; species Macropis europaea. Next base: position 370,684 of record OU744348.1, read on the forward strand.
ATCCCAAATCGACGAGAATTGTATCGAAATCGATTGTAACAAACCGCAACGATCATTCGATGACTATCCGTCCAACGATACGCGTAAGGATGTAATTATTATTAACTCGCAATTTATTACTGTGAATAAAGATAATCGTGTTCTTCAGGTACTCGGTGCAAATTTTAATCGTGGGTAAATTCCCATGGAATACATATACCGACATTCCTCTCTCGTACAATGGATCTCTTCAGGAAGACAATTCCCAAAGCGATCTTATCTGACTTCCTGCGCTAGATAATTATATTCGATGGTATCTAGGAAAAAAGGCTGTACCGATTCGATGAGGTGGAGGAGTCAAGAGACGAACCGCCGCCGTCGCACGGCCGAAACTTGCACCTTTTGTCGTTCAGCAACAGCTCGTTGCCTCGTCCCCGAAGCCGAACGAAATACCTCGCGAAGGTAGCACGATCTGTTGTGTCGGAGTACGGGATTGAAAAAGACTCAGCATAAGAAAATATTACATGTATATTTTCCGTAATCACAAGTAATCGATAATTTTCGGCAACCTTCTTTTTACAAAGAATTATGCGACAATCTTACGGCACCTTGTGTCCCTACCTACATTCACTATATTTACTCCGAAGTCGAGCCTACCTTTGAATCTTAGGACCTGGAAGTAACGTCGCAAAGCGGGTCGCAAAGCGGGTCACAAAGCAGAGACCTTATTGTACAAACGTTTCTAATTTATTGTAAAACATAGAGAGAGACGTAAGAACGTGTGTATGCGTAGATGTTTCGTTCGCTCGAAACCGAAAAGCAACTGTTTCTCAACGATGCCAATTCGGACGTGGCAGTCGTCAGGCAGTGAGATTAATGAACAGAGTGCAGAGTAGTTAGATCCGTGGAGAAAGAACCGGAAAGGTTTCGCTCGTGAAACAACGCAACTTCTGAAAATAAATAATGATCGATGCAAGATGAATACCTGAATACCGCGCGCGCAGAAAAATTCAAAGGGGTTAGAGCTTCGACTGACTCCTGGCGACTCATCGCACCGCGTCCTCCCGCGTTACAGCTACGATTACTCCTATGTCGTGTAAATATTCTTGCAAAATGAATACAAACGTTCCGCTGAGATTACATATGTAACGTAGAATAAATGTAATCGTGATCATCCGGTGAATCGCACGTTCGACATATGTACAGAGAAAACGCGTAAGACACGAGTTATGAAAAACCATAGGCGAACCGAGAGCGAAAGGTCGATTACAGAGGGCACAAAAGGGACGAAGAACTGCAACTTCTCCTCAGATCTGCAACGCGTGTCGAGTCGCCCGTGTTCCTTAATAACATGAGACAGATGCGTTTCAAGATCGTTCGATCCTACGGATTTATAAACGTACAAAATCTTCAGACCTAAAATAAGTGTACGCGCGTGTTCTGCCGCGCACGAACGCACCTCCGTGATGCTGTCGCGAATGAGACTTCTTGTACAACGACTCGTCTCTCGGGAACGAACGTAATCGAATGCACAACCCTTTTCAACGATCGATATGCAGTTATATACACGAACTGAGCCGTGCCACTTGTTTGTTTTCTTTCAGGGGACGACGAGCATCATCTCGTCGAGTTTCCCGTCTCCTCGTAATTAGCTAAATATTCACATTCGTACAAAGCTCTTAATTCTAGAATTGCTATAAATTATTATCTCTGTGTAAATCTGTATCAACACTTAAAGCTAAGAACCTACGTGTTACGAACATAGGGAAGTGGTACACGGCACATTGTACCCTGTACACATCCAGAGGAGTATAGAGGTGCTTCCGCGGCAAGAAGTACGCCGCCCGTTCGATGCGAGTTTCGGTGAAAAATTCGTGCGAGCCAGCCGAGGAGGGTTTTCGTTCGGCGAGTACATGCAAGTTCACGCAGAAGAATGGCAACGAGGTCTTCGCTTGAAATTAAAGCCCGCGCAAAAGCAATGTACCCTTTATCTGTTCGACTGACTTTCGAGCGTAGAATCATTCCCTCCTCGGTTGTCACACGAATTTCGAGCCATTCGGTATATTCGAGACGCACGGCGACACACAGCTTCTGGTCGAGCGGCGAAAGTCATTCCAACCGTGTGTACACGATTCGGAATCGACGTGCCGCAGCTTTCCGAAAACGTGACTCTGATTCGCTGTTGCCGGACGAAGCTGTCGCAACGATCTGTGTCGTCCGAACGTAGCTAGCGTAGCTTTTGATCTGAAAGCGGTGTAACGCGCGGCGAGGGGGATGCTACGTGGTCTTGGTATTGTCGAAATTCTTTGGCGTGCCGTTTTCAAACAACAGCGCGTCTTGTTTCGCCGCGTAGACGTCCTGATCGTCGTTATCGACGGGAACCGGGATACCGTTCGGGGGGTTGGGATGTAGAACGTTCGTATCACTACGTCGTGAACTTTGGTGATGATGCGCACTGTAATTGTCTAGGAAACATCAGAGACCCGACTGAGGCGGCTGGTGGGTGTTCCATGGGACATCGGCGATGGCTGGAGGCATGCTGGCTTGATTGTGCATGGCTCGCGGGGCTCTCATGATTTCGTCCGCCGGAGGACAGTGAGGTCTGGGTCCTGGTTCAGGCGTGTAGGTGAAGGTCAGACCCGTCGCGTAGATAATACCATCGTTTCGAACCAACGAAACGGGAACTTGCGTTGGTTGTCTTACCCACAACCATTCACCTCTGAACTGCGATATGTCAGGAACCACGCACAGCATGCTTTCCTGGCATCTGTACATGGTCTCTGCCTCCACGTCGCCGAACCATACCTGAAGATTCGGCGTGAAGTTGTCTCCCGTGAGTTCCAGCATGGCTACGTCGCCGCCGCCGTTCAAGTGCAAACTGTGAACCAGCGGAACCGGCGTCACCGGTGACCTAACCGGGCCCATACCTTCGAAGAACTGATACTCGGCTTTGTCGGTGCTGATTATAGTCCAGCACGCGCCGTCGTTTATCATCTCCTTGTTCGCTTCCTTCGGACACGGAGTCGCCTGAAACTGTATTATACGCTCCTGCGATAAACAGAGGTACATGTGATCGGTGTCCTTCATGTAGAAAGCGCACTTATGCAATTGAGACACCGGATCGTCCGCTTCCAGACTAGCCATCTGCTTGTCCACCTTACGGATCACCAAGCGAGGAAGAGCCATTCCTGTTACAGAGCACACCAGCTTTACCGTGCTGCCATAGTGCACGTAGCCGTCCCGTACTTGAAACTCTTCGGACTCGCTCTCGTTGTCGTCCAACAGGTGTATCGTGAACGCGCCCCACTGAGTTGAACTAGCGTGGAAATTACCGTTCTCCACATGAAGGTAACGCGTGCTCACTGTCTGCGATCGCAATCGATTGAACAGCGCAACCTTAGTCCCGCTGGCGATGCACAGATCGGCGTTCTTCAGCGACTGCTTTTTCTTCGATGGCTTCGAGATCACTTTGATACGCTTGCTGTGGAACACGCCGATATCGTGTCCGCTACCGTAAAACATTTTCACCGACAGCATAAAGTGTTTCCTCTTGTCGGAGTCGGATATGTACAGCGTCTTTGCAGCGCAATACTGTTTGCCGTTGTTCAAATCCAGCTGCTGCATGTCTTGATCCGAATTGCCTATCCCAATGAATGCGCATAATTGTGCAGACTGCTCGCTCTCGCCCTCGCGAAGCATTTGTTCCTGACGCATTCTCCAGCCGTCTCCGAACAGGTAAATGCACGGCGGAGGACAGAAGAACCGCTTCTCGTTACCGTACGATTTTTGAGCGACCTTCGCGTGAAGAATGACGATTACCATGTCGCTTCTGTCACGCAAATACCGCTCCATAGCCTCGCGCGTCAACCTCTGATCCTGGTGGTCCGGTCTGTAAACACCGGATCCGAATCTGGGATAGACGGACATGACTGAAGTCGGCGAAGGAGGAGATTGCATTCCGTGCGCCATCGTGGGCAACCCAAACTGGTGTGGCATATTTAGCTTCAGCTTCGCGTCCCTCTATGGTACAACGGAGTCGCTAGGTACTATCCTTGTCATCCATGCATGTCATAATCGCCTCCTCTGCTTTACCTAAAATAAATTCAATCGTACGTTAAACCAAACTGAGAATGTACGCGTAAACAAATTGAGCAGTTCGTTCTAGAAAGTCAAGTGTACATTCTAATGTCGTGTAGTCTATTATTAGTTACGCGTAACCGAATAGCTATAGAAACTCACGAGTCTTTGCTAGTTTCAGGCTTTACCGTGAGAATGATTTTTGTTTTTCGCTGTACAAGATGTAATTAACTTAAGCTATCTTTCTTTAAACGAGCTGCCGAGAATTGCTAGTCTTAGTACAGGAAAGAGGAAACGCACATATACACTGTGGGAACCAAGCTGAGCTCATTTTTCCTGCCTGAATTAAATCACCCTTGTTCATTGTGTCTGTACAACCATGCCTGTATATTTGTCAGCACACGTATTGCTTCACCAATTTTACATTACTTTGTACAAATGTTAGACAGAATCCTAATTCGTCGATACAACGTGTGTGCTACTGAATGTTACATAAAATACAGGTTGTACTTTTTGACCTATCGTAGAGGACAATTAAATTCCACAAAAAGATGAAAAGTTGTGTTTCCTGGTAAAACTCGCGATGTCGATTGTCTCCGGACACAGGTTCTATGTAATTGTATAACTCTTGATTAAATGTTCCAAGAATAGAAACGCAAATACGTTATTCCACGTGAAATTAATGAAGCACGCTCAATGGTTCGCGACAGCTGCATCAGAAAAACTTGCAACAACACATACATGGCAGACACGATTAGATTTTACAGGCTTTTACCACAGCTCAACTATTAAACTCGTGTACATGATTCGACGTTAAGTAATGTCACCGAATGAATGAAAGAAGCGATCGAAAAGGAAGAATTTTCCCTAAAGGAGAATTTGCAGAGAGAAGGAAACAATTTAGTGACATTGTTACATTTTGATAACAGAAACTGAACGGTGTAATCGTTTTTAATACGTTTGTCGTGTTAAAGAATCGGTCGAAAGTAAGAAGATAGCGCGCTGTCCTCGATACAGGAGTATTAAAATACTGGCAGTGGTTTATTTACCTTTTCGGCGAAGAGAAGGTTACACCGATGAGAAACAGGTTACGTTCTTGACACTCACCTCATTTCGTGTAACAGCTCGAATTCGAGCACGAGTCCCAATGCATCTTCAAGATCGCCGATAGTTCACGAATATCGCACCGCTCTCCGGTCTTTCACCATTCGCGAATCCTTTTGCGCCCTCGTCGCCTATTCTCCCTAATCCATTCAAAAAACACCTGTTCACTTTCCGAATTTTCCGAACAGTCCTACCAACCCTTAGGAAACGACAACGCGGTATGCGCGCGCCACTTTAAATCCAACACGCGAGCGAGCGCGACGCATCGAAAGCGCCGTTTAGAGTTTTATGAGATTTCGAATGCGAGATATGTCATCGTGTTGTTTTCAAAATATTTCGTAGTTCGCTCGCACTCGATACCGTAACGAATCACAAACACCGCACAGGAAAGAGCTGCAACCTTCCCCGACGATACTCGCCGAGTAACTAAGTTCGAAACGACAACGTAGAGTTATTACTACCGCGTAAGTGGCTGCGACAGGGGCGTATCTACTAAAGGCGCCAAGGTCCTTTGCCTTCCATTGCTCTTCGCGATGCCTTCGAGTCTCTCAACCTTTTTTCCTTTAAATGGATCTTGAAAACAAAACAGAAATACCCGTTACCACGATGAAATAATAAAATATGTCGCTTTTCTCGGTACTATTTGAAAACGTAGTCACAGCGAAAGTTTCGTTTATGCAGTCACTCGAGAAAAAAATAAAAGTGTGACCGGAAATTCGAGCAGAAGGATTTAAGAAGGAATAAGAACTGTTGAGAGAGGTGTTCGAGAATATTTGGATGGTCTCTATGGGATTCGGGGGTATAGTTACGTCAGTGGGCTGCAGATTCTATTGTTTTACTGTTGTAGAATGGTTGGGTCGACCCAAGCGCCTCCAGTTTCCCCTCTTGTTCCCCACCTGACGTGAGCTACTCCCCTCTGGCCCGTAGGTGCCGTGGAATTGCTGCCGCAAAAGGATGTTGGGGTTAGCTTGGGGGGCGTGGGAAAAACCTGCTGTGGGAAAGAGTGGGTGGCCTCTACCTCACTTCACTTCTCTGATGATGACGATACGATATATACATCACCGGTGCGAGTGTGTGCCATGTGCGTGCGAGGTACACGCGAGGAAACACACAACCGTGCTTCGCGTATTATATTACGCGCTCGCATACAGGGCGTTAGAAAAAAGGTCTAAGAGTTCAGAGGCATACAGCATTCACATAGAGACGCGAATAAAGTGTAACGAACGGACGTTGAAAAATTAGCCCTTTACGCGTTGTAGCTGTTTACAAATATTCGACGAAACGGTGCGGACGGAGAACGCCCATGGGCGTTCAAAGTCTTATGTACCCTCCGCTCGTAAAGTACGGCTTGTCTTGTCAATTTCAACACCGAAAACGATTCCTTTTGTACCTTTTTGAGCACTCATAAGCATAATCAGCATGTACAAAGAATGCGTTCAGGCGTTATTTGCACGCATCCCAGCGGCCTTCCAATGCTACATGAGAGTCCGTAACTCTGAAAGTGTTCATTTTTAAAACTATGTTCGTTAAGCGTTTCTTAATTTTCGTAATAAGTATAATGCATGAACAAAGCCTTAGGCTTGCGTTCCTTTAACACCCAGTACATGAGTTGCATGACGGTATTACTGCGTAATATAGTAGGACGTTTGCGTGTGTACATCGGCAAATTAACGTCTGGTATGGTTACTTTTCATTTTGTGCTGCTCAAAATTCTTCTTTGAAACGACTAAAAGTAACTTTTGTAAACTGGCACGTTTCTCGTGAAAATTGCTATCTTCGATGAAATAAATTTACGAATTCTATGTGCTGTTTGCATGTTTCCAAAGATTGCGAATTTTTTCAGCAGTCTGTGCCGATCGTATCGTATCATTCGTTCCTTAAAAGTGTATTCAGTGAATCGGTTGCTACATGAAGTAATAACGAATGACTGGATGAAACCGTATCGCGTATTACGCAATGAAAATAATAAGAAGTATGTAATGAATTATTCGAACTGTGTGCGCAATTCGATGAATTTAGGGTAGTATTAATAAGGTTCGGTGAAGTATAAAATTGCACTGCTATTAATATTTCTCATATCGCGATTCTCACGTCCTTCGGCCAACGAACGGGCGCCGATCTTCCAGCGATTTGAAAAGTGTCACACATCATGGAATGGAAATGTCAGGAGCGTGCCTAATAGCGAGCGAGCGTATTGTTTTTGCAGTCAGCTGACCGGCGCGGGCCGATGTCAATTTGCACGGGAGTCCGTCGGATGTGGTACGTGTTATACCGAACAATATAAACCTTTCTAATGTCTTCTCGGAATCCTTGCGTACGTGAAACAATCGCAAGCGAAACTGTTTTTGCGAACGCCAAGTACTTCGTAAGGTATTCATTCTAAAACGTTTACTCTGTATTTAGGTTATCAAAAGCAACTATTGTTTTAAGATACGTATATTGCTACTCGTACAAAGGAGAATGTTGTGTTTCAAATTCAATTTCATTTTAAAAAACATTGTACCGTGATCCAAACACTTGGATTTTTCTTGTTTATTTTATTACGCTTGTTATTTTTATAGATCTTCTGGTACGCATAATGGGTGTTTATGGTCTCTGGCGTCTAATAGATGCTACAGGGAAGCATGTTCCTCTGGATACGCTCGAAGGAAAAGTCTTAGCTATAGGTACGCTTAAGTATTCATATTTTTTCTTTTACAACAGCAATTATATCCGACTATAAAATAACCAAAAGTGTTTTTAATTCTACAGATGTGTCCATTTGGATACATCAAGTATTACAAGGGTATCAAGACCGTTTTGGCAATCCTAAACCAAATGCACATCTTATTGGATTGTTTAACAGAATATGCAAACTCCTGTATTATAAAATCAAACCTGTTTTTGTTTTCGATGGAGGTGTGCCAATGCTGAAGAAGGATACTATTGTGAGTATAACGTTATTGCAAGAAGGGTTCCAATAATTTATTACTTTACAGAATTTAACTTTCTAAACAGCAACTATTGTAAGGCTGGAACAGCACTAAACACATTGTATATGTGCGCAGCAATGAAACTGTACTTTTATCTTGATTATAATATTGTCTGTACATAATTAGTTTGCTGTGGGAATCAGGTAGTGAGAAAAGAAGCTGTTATTCTTTTGTGTTCACAGGCCTTACGCAGGAAACAGAAATCCATAGCTAGGAATAAAGCCCAGCAGAAGAGGACAGAATTAATAAATAACTTGATAAAGCACTCTGCGGTGAAAACAGTTCTTAACACAGATAAACAGATCGTCACAAATGGCTCTACCGAAGGGACTTCGAATTCGCAAAAGAAGCAAACCGCAGACGACATATTTAAGTTACCAGATTTACCGAACACGGACAAAGAAGAAATAATTCTTAGCGACGAGTACGATTCCGATTCGTCCATTGAACTGAGTCCTCGGAAGCAAACAAAATGGATGGGAAATATCCATAGTGTGGATGTATCTAGTACAGAATTTAAAGCTTTACCGGCAGATGTGCGCTATGAAATTCTCACTGATCTGAAGGAAACGAGAAAGCAAAATTCGTGGGGTCGTTTGCATGAAATGCCCGAAGTACCTACTCGCTTTATCATTTATTTGAACACTTGTTTTTATTCGGTATTTAACATATGTCTGTATTTAGGAATCGGGTGAATTTTCTGGCTTCCAAATGAAACGGCTGTTAAAACGCAGATTAGTCCAAGAAAGTTTGGAATCCGCTGAAAAGGAAATGGGAGGGAAAACGCTCACATTAGAGGAATTGAATAAATTGTTAACCGAACAGGGCGTAACTACCAATGCTTGCGATTACGCCCACCGCATTGCGGGGGATAGCACAACTAGATTAATTTATATTAGCGGTATGTTTTAAGATTCCCTAATTTATAAATTAACATTGATTGGTTCTTTACTATTGTAAACTTTTTGCTATAGATAAAAACGCGCAAATTAAAAGCAATAGCAGCAGTGCTGATTCGAACAATGCAGTGATAAGCAACAGACCAGAGGAAGAAACTGATGAACCTATCCCTGGATCTAGCAAGGGCGTACCAATTTGCGAAGACATGAACGAATACGAATTTATTGATGACTGGGACAGTGATATTGAAATAACAGCGGTGGATAATTCCAAAATGACGATGGAAATGGGCAGTGAGGAATCGGAAATAGAATTCAATGAATCACGATCTCTGTCGAAAAAGTACTTTGGTAAAAACAGTATGAACCCCGCGTTAATGTACATGTTGGAATATAGCGGATTAACGGAGAAACAAATTCTATTTCTTCTGGAACAAAATAAAAAGGAAAGCAATGAAAACGCCGCGAGCGCCTTGAAGGCACGAGAAATTGATTCTCTTAAAGCACATGACATAGAGAGAAAGAACAATTTGTTAAATATAGAACACTTAGATTCGGAGTGCAAAGATGCCAAGGAATTCGGGAAACCTGATTTTGTAGAAACTACAAAGTCCATTCCCGTACAAAAGACTGAATTATCTAAAGCAAATGTTTCAAATGAGGAGCAATTTAAATCAACAGAAATAGCGGTGATCAATACAGGAAGTTCGAACTCTACTATGAAAGATAACGAGAGATTTTCGAATCGCGATTCCACAACAGCTGCAGAGCCGATTGTTATACCGAAAACTGTATTATCGGAACCAACCGCGGAGTCGGACATCGAGGGAATTAAAGTAGCAGATGGAACGGTGATCAGTACAACAGACTCTGATTCGGATGACTTCATAGAGATAGAAGATACGCCAGTATCGAGTGCAGATACTAGAGTTAAGAAAAGTGGCCCGCAACAAGCTATTCAAATAACTTTCAAGTCTGATCAGAAAATAGAAGATGATATGTTTTCTGATATATTTGGGATGTCAAACGATGAATCAAATACGGAAGTAAATTCTCAAAACACCTCAGTGTCCAGTGGATTTTGTGAGAAATCAGTTAAAAGCATTGTAGGTGATCAAGAAATTATAGACAGTAAAATTACTGTAGAGGAAACAATTGAAACATCAGCGGAAGTGCACGTTAGAGATGAGCAATCACCTGAAGCAATAACAGTAAAAGGCGTTCATGCAGAGTTCACAGAAAATGATACAGATATTATGGAAATGAATGTTCAGTTAGAAAAGAATCAAATGAAAGAGATACGTTGCGTGGATAATACTGGTTCTCAAGAAAGTAGTACAGAGGACATAAACATTCAAGACACCGCGAATGCAAATGTATCCCTAACGATTGATGAGTCCGAAAGAATAAGCCCATTACCTGTGAACGAAGAAGAGTTATTGTCGCTAAAAGTTCGTAGTTGTCAGTTAATAGTCACGTGTGAATACACACAAGGCAAGTATTTAATGTGTTTCATTTGCAGGCTCGATTGGAAGATGAACAAACAGACCTGATGGCGAATATTGGTAAATTAGAGAGGCAAGGTATTGATATTTCTGATCGAATACGCGTTGAAGCTCAGGTATGACGATATAAATAAATGCTAAAAAGAATAACGTCAGCCTTTCCGCAGAAACTAACATGAATTATTTATTCACAGGAATTATTACGATTGTTTGGTATACCGTACGTCGTGGCGCCAATGGAAGCAGAAGCACAATGCGCTTATTTAGAACAAATTCACCTCACGGATGGTACGATTACAGATGATTCAGATATTTGGTTGTTTGGCGGACAATGCGTTTACAAAAATTTCTTCGATAACAATAAAAAGGTTCTTCAGTTTCGTGCCTGCGACTTACAACATCATTTTAGTACGTTTAATGGATCGTTAAACGAAGGAAAGAACGTTTAAAAATGTGGTGTAAAGAGTAATGTTACTTTCCAGAATTGACGCGAAACGAAATGATACGACTTGCCTTGTTGGTTGGCAGCGATTACACCGTAGGTTTAACCGGCATTGGGCCTGTCACTGCTTTAGAAATTTTGGCAGCTTTTCCTTCGGAAGGAGATAATTTATTGCAGGGTTTAACAGACTTTTACTCATGGATGAACAGCGGTAGATCCGCGGGTCCTGGAAAAGCTGGTTTACGAAACAAATTACAAAATTTACAAGTTCAGAAGGGTATGCAGAAGTGGTCATACTTTTTCGTGTATTTTATAAGATGACATTTAAGTTTATTGTTTGTAGGTTTTCCAAGACAAGCTGTTGTACAAGGATATCTTTTTCCTGAAGTGGACGAATCAAAAGAGGGCTTCACTTGGGGCAAACCTAATACCATGCTCTTGTCAAATTATGCAAGACAAAAGTTTGGTTGGAACAAGACCAAGTTCAATGAAATCATGACTCCGATATTAAAGAGACTGGAAGAGAAGCAGAATCAAAAATCGATAGACGCATATTTTAAAGTGCAAACTATTCCAAAATCGATAGAGATGACTCTGAGTAAACGAGTTCAGAAGGCTGTGCAGAGATTGAACAATCAAAATGCAGAAGAACCTGAAGACGTTGCAGAAAATATGCAATCACAAATTAAGAAGAAGCCGAAATCGTCGAACGAAAACCGAAAGAAAAGAAAGGGGACGAAAAACGAACAAGGTGAAAGCGATATCGTTGAACCTAAAATTTGCAATGTCGCTGCACCAAGCGACAAAAATGTCAAAGAATATATACCACAGAGAGAAAAAGATAAAGCCGAGTCTTTGAAAAAGAAGTTGCATGCGATCGAAGTGCTGAGAAAATCGAAACAAGGACTATACAAAACGAAAAAAGTAAAGCGTTGCGTAAGAAAAGTGAAGGAAGAAGCTGAACTTTCAGAAAGCGATAGCAGTGGTTCATAGTGTAATTTAATTCATGTCAACAAATGTATGAATGAAGTTTAGTGAATATACACATGCATGAAAACAAATGTGATCAATTAATAATGTACAGGAGAAATTTTTGATTTGTACGTAAAACTGAGCAAATGTTTCCGAATGTCTCGATGTAAATAAATTATTTTTTCTTACAATACTGCTATCGATGTTTTTTAAAAACATTTAATATCACGGCATTAGATACAGATAACATGCTTATCACTTGCAATAATTGTAACACCGCACTTAAGGTACGTTTAATAACATGCATAAATAACAGGTATGTAATTGGAAAACTTAGATTTTCAAAATAGTTGAAAATGAAAATTGCAGAGTTATCGTTTCTTCAGGAACGCTTTAATTCGGAACTTTGTTTGTCTAGTTGTTGTATATCGGTTTATTGTTAAATATTTTCCTGCTCGATACTTATTCTACTAATACCTTTTGGAGATATCGATTGAATGTTTAAAAAAATGACTCGTCAATTTGTACAAGTAATTCCATATCTATCTTTCACTGATCGATGTTTAGGCTTAACGTCCATTTTATATTAAGTGGAATTCGAATACCGAACCATCTGTCATCTCTTCTGACTCATTTTATTTACACGTTTCCTTCATCAATGTAAAAACAAATCGCTCAAAAGCCTGCAGTCCTTCCTTGCCGTCGGAAGTCTGAGCTGGCGAATAGCATTCCATTTTCTTTGGACACGGCTGTGATGGCACTTCCGATCCCCGAGAAGGTAGTAACATTATGTCCGATACTTGATAAATAATTTAAGACATATTCGGAAAATCCCTTCTCATTTTGAACGTTCATCGGCAGTAGCTACGGATTCAAAGATATCTGCCTTTAGTATCGCGAATGATAATAATGTTAAAAGGTGACCGCTTCGACGTACCTGATGATGAATCCTGAGCTCGTCGATCGCCTGTTTTATATTATAGCCTGACCAGAGATTCAATATCATTCCTATTGCAACTCCGCTTGTAATTTTGGTGCCACCAGCGGCACCGATCACCAAACGGACACTCTGTTTTTGGTCTACCTTCATAAAAAAAGCAGGAATACTCAGTGTCATGCGAACGGCATTTCCATGGAACGTTTCGACGATTCTACATCTTCTACGCGGGAAAATTCTATACCGTTTTACCGAAAACATTCAAAATGCAAGTATTGCGTATTACGTGTTCGAGAAATGTTTTGAAATATTTGAAAGATACGAGTACTGCAACGAAACAACAAGGTATGTGGTGGGACACTCACAACTATGACTGGGCTCATAGAGCTCATAGGTCTTTTGCCAGGTTGAATGAAATTCGCTGGCGAGGGAGGCAGGTCGAATCCATTAGTTATATTCGGAGAACTGAAATCATCCATTTGGTCGTTGAATATTATCCCAGTCGATCTAGAACGTATCATCGCGCCGAACCTGTTGAATAACGATACGAGATTAAGAAGCGTCCTTTTTGAAATGATCTTCCGAATTTAACCATGCGGCAGATCAGCACCGATCAACGTACACCTGATTTATGGTCGAGGTGACCGATACGGCAGATCCATCGGGAGCCAAAACGGAAACGTGAGACGTCCCCGAATCGTCCGGTGTGCTCGTGACCGCACCATAATATTTAGGATCGTTGCTCGTTTCGTTGTCTTTGATTCTGCTTCGAATCAAGTCGGCGTATCCGCTGGACGTTAAGTTAGCTAACACTGCGTCTGCAAACGAGTTAACAATTATACGACGTCTCGATGTGTAAAGATTCGTTCAGGCGACAATTACCGCAAATTGCAAGCTACAATTATAAATCATTGTGTGTCTGCGTTTCCCTCTTATCGCGTCAATTAATCGTCGCGACTCTGTAGGACGCTATACATATGGTGCAATCAATATGAAGAGCACGCAATGCATCGAACATGATCAAACAAAATTTTGAATTATCTTCATCTGGCAAAAATTGCTTATCACATTATTGTACTTCTTTATCTCTTGTTGAATGTACGTTAATTTTGAAACAATTTACACGATAATAAACTCATGTGTATCGTACACTCTTATCCGTAAACGCTATTACGCAAGATTACATCACGCTACGCGAATTTGTAACCGGTTTCTCTAACCAATTTACTAACTAATTTATTGCTATTTGTTACGTAGATCATCGAGTATGATTCTACACGGTGGTGGAAATTGTTGACTCACTTTCGGTGTAGTCAGGATCACCTAATTCGGTTCTTCTGGCGTAAGCCCATTTGCACGCTTCGATGAAACGCTGCCACATTACACCTTTGTCGCTTACGGGTACCAGACCATTAAGAACGCGCATGATGAAACTCAGGATCGCTCCGGATCCTGGAGGCGGTGCAGTGTAAATTGTCAGATTCCCGACCATGGATTCGATCGGTTTCCTCCACTTCACTCTGCAACAAGTTTCTCATTGATCCTGCATTCTTTGCACCTTCGATTCAATTGCGAACGACCTTTTTTTTGGCCGTTCGATTATTGTTCTTCTTGCAATACGTTATTAAGCGTTAAAAGCTGAGAGATGCATATTCTTTGCGTTAAGCCAATTTCAAGTTGAAGAGATAGAAGGTATTCTTCTCCCGAAGAATTGAAAATTGACTGCTCAACCGTTGGGAGGACTGTTCAATCCCACCTGTTTGTACTTGGGCGCAAATTAAAAATTACATACCTCAACGATGTTCCCCGACAAAAAACGTTTCACACACACCTGTAACTTAATAGATCCTCTTTGGTGATGATACCGTTGAAGGCTTTGATCTCCTTGACCAGATCGTCGCCCATGGTGCCGTTGTAAAATATATCCGGCCCATCTCTGGCGATCAACTTCAATGTCTCTGCTAGACGTGGCCTCTTTATTCTATCGCCTGCCTAACAACGATTCAATCACGTCATTACTCTAAATCTCGATCGATGCAGAAACGAAGAAGAAGAAGAAGCGTAACAAGCGCAAGCGTAGGTCACCTTCCACGTGGAGTTCGTAGCGGGATCGATGAGGATCTCTGACAACGTGCTCTCCGCCCTTATCAATGGCTCTTTGTGCGACAAATATGCGGCCAGGTAATTGTTCACACGCGATCCGGTTCTGCACAACGATATAGTTGGCTCGAACAAGTCGGTCCATGGAAGCTTTCCGAATTTCTTATACGCTTCCCAATAACCCAGAAGCTCACCCGGCACGGCAACCGCTAGTCCACCTGTCGAACATCATTTATTTATCAGAAATCAAATATTTGTATGTATATGCAAAACGGATACACCTTCGCAACACTTAAACTTCAGAACTTTTTTCAACGACGACAAATCGCTGGAGCGCCACGAAACGCGATCGCCATCCTCTGCTTCGTATGCAAAAAAAACTGCCAACGAGTTCTATCGCGTTTCTGTTTGTCTCATGGCAGTATACTTTTTCAGGGAGATTGCAATTAACGAGAGATCGTGAAAGATTTCATATTTCTACGACTTCTTCAGTCACTTTGTTACGCGCGTTAAAACGCAAGCGTTGACTTTGTGCAACAGTTAGCAGAATCTGCAAAATTTTCGTGAAAACTACGCATATTTGCACTAATTGCAAGAATGCAGGCCTGCGTGGCACTTTTAGCATGTGTCTTTGTAGATCCCTGTGGCACGAAGACTAACTTGTAAGTTGTCTCGCCACACGTGTATGACATTCTGATCCTGGTAGCGGGAAGATGTGCATTTTTAGCTGTACTCGAATGGAACAGTCGCGACTATCGAGCGAAGCATTCGTTCGGTAGACTTGCTCGATTTTCCAACTGTATCGAGCAGGGCCTGTCGGCCTGAAAAGAATTACGATACCTTACCGTACATCGCTTTATCAGCATCGCCTTGAAACATATCCTTGGTCGCCGCTTTGGGGGCTGCTTCGCGGGCATCCAAATAGTGGGCGGTGTTTGTTCGAGCGTCCCAAATTGTCATCAAAAAGCCACCGCCCAGGCCCATACTGCGATTACATTCGAAACAATCCCGCGTTAAAGCTTAAAAAACGGGGGATCAGGGCGATCGAACCGTAAGTTACGCCGTCTGGAATGAGCTGATTGTGAGTAAGCGTGCAAGCGGTGAGCCGCGCGTTGACGAATCACCGATTCTCAGCCGCGTCATTTCAGACTGATGCTGCAACAAATAGTTGCAACACGCACAGCGTACCTTTCGGTTTGAAATAACTTGTACGGACGTTACCTGTGTAACGATGCTACGCCCTCGCATAAAAGCGCGGCGATCGCCGCGTCCACGGCCGATCCATCTTTCTTCAACATGTCTATGCCGATTTGGGCGCATTCCTGCCCGTTCGTGGACACTGCAGCCTTGCAAACAGATCATCGACGAATAAGAGAGAATCACTCCGGTGTCATGTATGTACCACGCACGATCACGAACCAGTCAACAAATACACTGGTTAACGTTCTCGAGCAAGCGTTCACCGTGAACCGAGGCAAACTTTCGGCCAGCCTCGGATAACGATAACAACAGATCAATAAAGACGTGCTTACATTATCGAGACAATTGCTATTTATCTAGTGACGGACAACTGATTAGCACGAGGGCTATTCAAAGCCGGGTCCAGATCGATATCAGGGAAATCGAGACGCTTATCAGTTTTGGTTGTTCTATCTAAAATTTGATAGGTGCCGCCGAGAGTTCGTGCGGCTTTTCCCGCACGGTCAATTTATCGTTGTACCTGCAAACGTTTCCAGTGTTTTGCCGGTTTTCGTGTATAGCAGCGGGGAGAAATCAAAATGAGACGGTTTATGGAAAGTATTCATTTTGTGTAGTTGAATTTCTCCTACAAAAGTATTGCAAACTATCTGCATCCGATACCGCCCCGCCCGGCAGGGTATGGCAGGTGCTGGGCCGCCATTGGGTGCGTAACGAGACCCCCGAACCCGAGTTATATCCCATGCCTATGACGGCCCATATCATTTAGAAGGTCGGGTGCTCCTTCATGGGTAGCGGACAAATGTCCTCGAAAAGTGTGACCGGTGTGACTGAAACTGGTACCTTCGGGGGCTTCGGCTGCGCGAAAGCAGCGCTGGTGTTCGGTTTCTGAGGAGTGCCTATAGCGTATCTCCCGTTCGATCGCCAGCCTGTGAACATCCAAAGAGGCTAAAGGCTCTGAGAATTCGAAATGAATCTCCGATCAGTTGAATGGGGCTGAAGAGTCGAATGGAGGTCGGTTCGAACGGACGTAGCCTCCAGCTACCTACCGGTCATCTCTTCAGTTTTGGTCGGGGGCAGAGCGAGCGTACAGGCGTGTACGCAGTGAGTTCGCCGGCCCGTGGTTCCCCGTGGATACGGCGCTGACCATTGGAGAAGTCATCCTCCATTGGCCACGACGTAACTGAAGGACTCATCCGCGGAACACGCTCTGCGGCGCTTCTAGATTTTTCCGCGCTCGTCCCGAGGCGGTTTCGCTGGTGGTGAACCAACCGATGCCGGTATAGGGGCAACCCTCAGAAGCGGCTAGTCGCTTGCGACCGGTTACACTAAATGTATCCAATGCCGTGCTTTGTTCGTGCTTGCACGACGAGTATAAACTTGGAGATAAAGCTACGGAAGCTGGCAAAAATATTTGTCGAGCATTAGACGAGGAGATCTCGTGAATAACGATGAAGTAAAAGATATCGTTGAAGGGGGTCTCCAACAAGATCGTACAGAACTCTCATTGCCAATGGAAGATGAAACGCGCGTGAAAAAAGGATACGGACACGACGACAGAGTCTCGGGAGGGTGAACACTGTACAGTGTGGGAAGATTGGTACCGCACGAGCTCACGGACCACCAGAGAAACGCCATAGGCTCGCGGCATGCGTTCCGTTCCCTTTTTCTCACAGAAATGAATTGGACCATTCGCTGACCCGTCATGAAGAATGGGTCACTTGTGTAAATGAACAGCGACCGCATTATTGGTTATCACTTGGAATTCCAGGTTCATTCGCATCCAAACCGAAGTCGCAACAGAGAAAGATGTGGCTGTGTGTTTGATGGACGATTGCAGGGATTGGTCGTTCTGAACGGATACGAAAGGGCAACATCGTTATACCTGAATTGTGTTCGAGCTAACTCGAAACGGGGGCAGGAAAAGCTTTTGATGAAACAATCAGGATTTGCAAATCGCAAGGGTGTCCTGTCCCTTCGAGATAACGCGAGAGCACGCAGTCCAAAACGGACGTTCCAAAAGTTACAGACCTTGGTCAGGGAACCGTAATGCATCCATCATTCGCATGACTTATCCCGAACGGATTACCATTTATTTTGATCGCTGCAAAATTATTTGTCCGATAAAAACTTTCGAATCGATCGCGATGTAAAAACCGCCATCGCACAGTTTTTCGAATCGAAAGCCACGAATTTTCATACAAGTGGGATTCACAGGCTTCCATCGCGTCGGGGAAAAGTTATTGAATCCGACGTTAATTACGTATGTATTAAAGAATAGGAAACCGCACGAATTCTCTGAGGCATCTGATGCTTCGAGCCAATTTATCGGTGTGTTTGCTGCACCTGGGAGTACGAGATATGTAATTCGTCTCCAGCGATTTCCAATTACACGCATACAGGGCGTTTCTGCTTGAGAAACGATCCAGATAACAGGTTAAGGTCGGTACCGCTGTTTCGTTCGAACTCGATAGAGTTTTGTCAGGTACAGCGCGCACACCGATCAACGACCGCGACAACTTGTGGCTACTTTACCTTGTTGTACACTCCATAGTTCTGGCCGGCGTCGTCAGCGTTCCCTGATTGTTGAGCGAGATAAACGATTAATATCGCTACGATCACGGCTATAATGACAAGAATGCTCACCCCGAATGCTAGAAGCTTCTTCTGCTTTGATCTGCATAGAAACAGTATCGAGTTAATCCACGGAGATCAAGGGTTTTCGACAGCAACGGTTTCTTTAGCATTTTTCACGTTTACTCTCGCGACCGTGACAGCAACTTCAGGCCTGTCTCGAGATCGTTGCGATTTTCCGTCAACAACTATCCAATCATCCCGTAAATAACGTCATTCTTAAATGTGACTTCAAGGTAAATAATTCAATAATTGCACTCTTCTTTCATTATCGATACGTTGAACATTAAATTTGGTATGCTTGTTCCACTACTTTCACAATTTCTTGACTCGATTTTCAACAAATTTTTATACTTTCAAAACAATCCATTTTAAGTTTATCGTAATCGATCAGTATGATCGGTTTGTTTGTCGGTTGAACAATTGTCGGCATCCAAAATCGTGTCTAATTTAGAAAATTGTTGGCTACAGATCTTTGCTGTGACGGTTGAAATTTTTATTAAGAAACTCAAGATAATATACATTTTTGACATTCCGCCGCGTGAACAGTCAAATCTTTATTAAGTAAAATCGAATAATATATTCATTCTTAGTTAAAGTGTGTATGTTTTATAAGAAAGGGAACGACATTGCTAAATGGTATGATCCGATGGAGTGGTTCGAAATTTGTAGTAGGACTCAAGAGGGGTTGTAGTTGTACCAACATATTCAGCGTTGATTCCTCATGAAGAAGCGAATCGAAAATGTGGAATCAATTTTTTTCTCCGCGCAGAATTATTTTCCGAAAAATCGTTTTTGCAGCATGGAGTACAGCTGAGCTAACATGTTTCGCGGTTAATTTACTATTAATCAACGTTCATTGCAAATGAGGTAGAAAGATGTAAGTAATGTAGCAATGTGGTAGTCACGTGTAAATAACCCGGTTCGGTAATGAGCGCCGTTATGAAGCCCAACCATAACTTTCTATTTCAATTTCTACTCATTTAACCTCTTCATGAATGCTGCCTCGCCATTTCACTATTTATTAATTCATTTTTACCGTCATCGGAGAATTGAAGAAATTCAAATTTGGAATTACATTGCTATCTATTATTATCCGCGAGGAACTCTCTGTGCCACAACGGGTGCAATATTTACGCTAATTTCTCATGTAAAAAACGCAAATAACGGTAAACATATCCCGCGATAAAACGAAAGTAATGCTGTGGAATATTGAACATCGAAGTTAGCCGAACGATATTTTGTATTCAGCTGCAGTACAGTATTCGACGAATCTCAGCTTTCTCTCTAACGAAGCTCTCGACGAACAAAATTTATTCTTTGTCTTTTCTGTATTTCGATACGAAGAATCAGCCGCTTTTCGGTTGTACCGCGAATCCGAGACTATCCCGTGCGAGCAATAGCAACTCTTGATACGTTCATTGTCGATTCTAGCCGAACGATCGTTTTGAAAGACCCCGCGGCGCTCGCGTTCGATACATTTAAGTACTCGTATTTTTACACGGTGTAGAACGCGGCGCGGCACGACGCGGCGGCCGTAATTGCACGCACACGCTTTATCGTTCGTTCGTTTGTGTAATCGTAATTAAACAATTGATTCCTCGAATCTATTGTTGATGAAACCCAATCCATTATCGCACGCACGGGATCAACGGTTATTTTTCCACGGAGAAATTTAGAAATTCCGCCGAGACATTTCCGTGAATGCTCGATGAAAACGCGAGTATTACAAAAGTCTCGGATAACGAAGAAAAGAGCAAATGATCAGCGTTTTTATAAAGGGACGGCAGACTCTGGACTTCTATTCGCGCAGCTTCAAATCAACTTTATCAATCTCTATCCCCATTATCGAGCGTATGCACACATTGGAATTGTATTTTTATCGATAAGCATGCGAGAGCGACACGAAAATGGAATTTATTACCGTCTTACGTGTTTTACGACGACTGTATCACGCACGTAACACGCCTCGTAACAATCACACGCGTGAACGATGTTCAAACGCGTCGACTCGATGCGCTCGATAATCGGTTGCTCTATCCGCGCGAGAGAAAGAAAAAGGAATAGCGTAACGGAGTTCGACGAGATCGAAGAATCGAACGTGAAAGAAGAATTGCATGCGAACGAGTATCATCGCCGCGTGAACGAGTTTCATAAAAAACGATCAGTTTCAAGCAGCAGATCGTTTACGCGCAAGGATACGCCCGAGCTGTGATAGAAGTCGATTAGCTCGATCTACGATTACGACGCGAAACAAGGAAACTCATTAGCGCATGATCATCTCGAATCGACAGACGATACTTCGGAGAGCTCGGCTCCTTCCGTGCGATCGACAAAGTAATCGTATGTCACGAGTGGTACACGCTCGATTGAAAATCATTGAACATCATCGAATGCAATACCTTTACCGTTACGTATCCTGCAAACTAGGACGGAGACGAGCACGATTATCAAGGAAAACTGTCATGTCGCACTTTGACACGGATTTCATGCAACTGTCACGGGGAACACTGTTCGTCGAGTACGAGTTGTCGAGAGACGAGCAAAGCGTAAGAGAATTAGAAGGATCTTTACTAACCCGATCATGTTGCGTGAGCAAACGCGACACGGGAGAACGCTCAACCTTGACTGAACGTTTCACCAAGCCGATCGTTGCCTCTTATACTAGTTACAATACACATTCTATCTAATCATCCCCACCACTCCCCCTCTGCCACTGTTATTCGTAAAATACCAAATGCACCTTGTTCCTTGGTGCTCCTTTGTATAGGCTGGTTCTCTCGAGTCTGGCAGTTTGTTCGACCAGAAAGCAGTAGAAATGAAAGGGAAAAGGAACACATGTATATGAAACGTTCAAGCGACAAACGTGTAACGTCAGTTTCACGTGTTTAGTGTACCTTAAGGTGAATCTTGTATGCTGACAGAGACACGAGGGAAGTGTCCGCGTCCCCCTTCCCAGAAGTCTCAACAATCAGTGCTGGGAAATATGTACGTTGTTCTAGGAAGAATCGTCCTCCTTTCGCCCTGAGCAAAGATTGCTTTGCACACCGAGTAAACGCTGCAAACGCTGAATTGTAACAATGTTTGAGATCAAAGGAGCACAAGATGCACGCTGGTAAGATGCAGGTACGAAGATACGTTAACGATATGCAAGTATTCAAACCATACGTACACCCTTCGGAGGTTTGACTGGCAAAACGAAATATCAAATCGCGCAAGTTTTATAAGCACCTGTGAGCACCCCACTGCACCCCACTGCTCAAACCCCGGCGGTGGAGGTCGAGCACCCCTGTAAACAGGGGGCGGCGCCCTGCTCTCTTGAGCGCATCTCGCACGGTTGCCGAGCCACTTGTCATAGGGAGAAATCTCGCCCTTCTGAAATATGCAGTCTACCGACCCCGTAACCCGTTCCGGACATACGCTACGGAGAACCGGGTAGAAAAACTTTTTTCTTGCATGCATCTCCTTTATAGGTGGATTCATCTGTCGCCCTTGCCCCCCCATAGAAGACGGCACCGTGTCCGTTGAATGCCGCTCCTGGTAATTGCATGGTCCTTGCTGAAAGAGTTGTCAACATTTTCATTTGTTACAACAAAACTGCCTCTAGGTTTATCTCAAAATACATTTTTAATATTACAAAGAAGTTTTGCATGTGTATTATATCAGGTGTGGCGTCGACAAAAAGACATTTCTTCTCCGTGGATGCTTCGCCAGATGTGAGGAAGGTTAAGTAACATCACGTGGCCACTTTTTAAATTTCAAACAAAAAGCTACACGTTTTAGTTTAGAGAGTACACTTATTGTTAGAGATTGCACTTCGAGGTATGATTTGAATGTCATTCTTGTATCAGTAAAATCATTATCTACGCATTGAAGTATTTGGAGAATTCCGTGTACTCATTGTGTGTTGCTTCATGCTGAACAAACCTTCGATTCATTCTGTTACGTTCGAAAAATTTGTGATTTTTTTGAAATTACAAATGCTTCTGAAATTAGTCGTCATCCGTGTACGAAGAAAAATCATAAACATAATTTATTTCAAATTGATAATAAATATATGAAGCAACGATGATTAAATCTTTCCTTTCTTGAATGAAAATGTTTACCGAATAAACCTCAATACATGCTGAATTAACGCAACGCGATGTTACTGCATTTGTTGAATTTTTCAGCAATGTCATTTCTTTGTTCTCAAGAATAACGAACATATTAAAATTAAATATATTAAAAAAATGCAGATCTTCAAGCTTGCATTGCATTATTCAACTTCGAATGACCTTGTATTGGGAGTCGTTGAATTATTCAAGAAAAGAGCTACGATCGTAGGTGTATAAAAAGCTATGATTTTATTTGAAACATCTTGTAAAAATACATTTCACATATTCTTCCAGCATCGCGTCCGTTTTCGATAGAAATTGAATTACAGCTACAATATAGTGTTTGCGGCTGACGCGTTAGTAAGAGGTTCTTAAAAACTATTCACGACAAACGTTTTCTTTGTCAATTTCAAACAATTGTATTGTCTAACAATTTATTGTTATCGTTGAAACCTGAAGGTGAAACTTATTAAGTGGTGAAGATGGAGCTAATAAATTCCCCTGATGAATTTTTGACGGGCATGAAATAAGAAAATACTGTTTAATAAGGAGAACGTGCTAGTAATTCGTTGTCAGCCTAATAAGGTCTCTCTCGCTCTGTCACGCCTTCAGTTTTCAAGATTACTTTGTGGGACAATTATTTATTTAATTTACTGGAACAAAACGTTGTAGAGGGAATGTAATGAAGATATATGAATTTGCAGAAGCGCGTGTCACGTTGCCCTCTAGCGGTAAAAAGCGGAGTTGTAGCATGCAGATGAGTGGCAGTCGCTTTGAAAAACGGCGAAGTCATTTCGTAGGAATAGTACCATCGACGTTCTTTTTCAAAAGTCCAAGCAATGTCAGCGAGATACGACAGAGCTATCACGGTATTTTCGCCGGACGGGCATTTGCTTCAAGTAGAATATGCTCAAGAAGCCGTGAGAAAAGGTTCTACAGCGGTACGTTGACAAAATTCTCCTAACCTCTTTCCTGTTTGCGGTGCATTCCATACAACGCTCTATACTCTTGCTGTATTAAACATAAACATGAAATATAGCCCCTACAGTGTACGGTATTCTGTTACCAATACGTTCTTTAGAATTTTGATCATGGTTTTAAGAACGATAGTTCAAACCGAAATGACTATAACATTTTTAAATACAAACACATAGTCACTGCATGGCAGGAATAATATTCTAAGAAGTTCAGTCTGGTTACAGGTGGGAGTTCGTGGCAACGATGTTGTTGTTTTGGGGGTTGAAAAGAAATCTATTGCAAAATTGCAAGAAGAACGTACAGTTCGCAAGATATGCCTCTTAGATGAACATGTTGTCATGGCATTTGCAGGTATGATTTCAAAGGACTCTTTCGAACAGTACAATAACAAATAACTCTCAACCATATTATTTTATAGGTTTGACAGCAGATGCAAGAGTGTTAATAAGCCGTGCGCAAATAGAATGTCAGAGTCATAGACTAACTTTAGACGATCCTGCTACTCTGGAATATATAACACGGTATATTGCAAGTAAGGAATCATATTTTCTTCTGTGTAGGAATACATGTGCAACAAAATATGAATCTATAAATTATTTTCAGGTCTAAAGCAAAAATACACGCAAAGCAATGGCAGAAGACCTTTTGGAATATCGTGTCTTTTAGCTGGTTTTGACTACGATGGTGTTCCACACTTGTATCAAACAGAACCTTCAGGCATTTATTATGAATGGAAGGTATAGTTTGAGCTTATCTTTTGTTATATAGAAAGTGACAATTTATTTCCTGGAACAGCAGCAGCGTATTAACATTCAATTTTGTTTAATTAAAATTCAATTACCCAATTAGATCATCCTGCCTGTTCGCTCGACTTAGCTCCTTGTGATTTCTGGCTTTTCCCAATATTAAAGAATGCACTAAAAGGACGAAGATTTTCTAATATCGCTAATATCCAGCATAATGTGACACAGGAACTTAACAGTATTCCAGAAAGCGAGTTTCAGGGCTGTTTCCAGACATGGGAACACTGTCTAACACATTGTATGATTGCACAAGAGAACTACGTCGAAGGCGACAATAGTCATTGATGTACAGTTCCAAAAATATAGTTTTTATAGGTGCATTCCAGGAATTAAATTGTCACACCTCGTATAAAATGTCAATGAAAAAAGAAGAACACATGTTTTTCCTTTTCAAGGCAAATGCAACAGGTCGAAGCGCAAAAACGGTGCATGAATTTTTGCAAAAGTATTATACACCGGAAGAAGTAGCAACAGAAAAAGGCACGATAAAATTAGCTATTAGAGCCTTGTTGGAAGTAGTACAATCTGGACAGAAAAATTTAGAAATTGCAGTGATGAGACGTGGACAACCATTACAGGTATATCCTACTAGGTTTCTGCGCAACAAAAAGTTGAATATTTTACTGTGTGAATCATTTCCTGAACTTTTCATATTGTAGATGTTGGACTCAGATACCATTGGAGTATACGTTGCAGAAATTGAGAAGGAAAAGGAAGCGGAAGCTGAGAAGAAGAAACAGAAAAAGTGATTTCTTTGTATGCAGTTATATTTTTATTTTTCGTTCATTGAT
Source organism: Macropis europaea (assembly GCA_916610135.2). Classification (NCBI taxonomy): domain Eukaryota; kingdom Metazoa; phylum Arthropoda; class Insecta; order Hymenoptera; family Melittidae; genus Macropis; species Macropis europaea. The sequence goes on from OU744348.1 coordinate 396,171, forward strand.
CTTTCATACGAAATATACGACAGATAGGTTAAAGCAGGAATAAAATCGCGAATTTCTTTTATTTGTATTTTACTACCGTGTTCATAGGAAGTGTATGTACATTCACATATATCTTTAAATACATAATTTAAAATTGAAGCCACTGTCATGGATGGCTTTAATCTTTTTTAGTTTATGCTCATTTTTGCTACTGATATTGGTAATAAATGCTGATTGAATTTAATTGTATGCATTTGCATCCAGCTTCATGCTTTATTTATAATCCTGTGTGAATTGCGTCACGGGTGCATAATGTTTTAGAGATTTCTGCAATTTTACATACTTTTGTGCATGTACTCTGGGGATAATAATCTTCCACGATGATTGAAGATTTGGAAAGAAGGGATGTTTCTCAATGTTTCCCAAGATTTATTTTCTAATTCGACCACCGCTCGAATTTCTTTGAAATCACCAGCGATATACACTACCCCGTACATAGTCAGAAACAAACTGACAATAGCTTGTATCAAAATCTGTAATCAAAGAAACATTTGTCATTGGCGTTTTAAAATCATGTACCACCGTAATACTTACATCGATCGGTAAAGTGGTAAATTCTTGCTCCATTAATCGCACATACGAACGATCTACAAAAGCATTACATTCGATATAGGGAGTTCAGTGTGCTACATGGTACGGTATAAGTTAACCTAAAACGCAATGAATTCAAATGCAAAAATGTTACGTACGTTGTGCAGCCGAATACGCGGCGTGTAGCATCGACATTAGTCCTATAAATGTTATACATTTATGCACTATCGTTGCTGGCATTGCAATTGTGTTGTTAACGACAAACACTTTGCGGCAATTTAATCGTAATCGATTCTCAAGTGTGTGTGGTGAGAACTGTAACAGATAAGGCCGGTTCTCAACGGGCGATTAAAAGCGATATTCACTAAGAAATAGAAGGTAGTTTTACCGAGACGAAGGAAAGTACTGCAGGTACGTTTTAACGAACGTATATCATTGAATGAGTGATTCTTTGAAATTCATCGAATCACAAATTTATCATTCGAATACATTTGTATTGTCCGACAAATTGGTCTTGACATTTCAAGGAATTCTGATTCAAGGGATGACGAATCTTCACTGTACAATAGAGTAAATGAAACATTCTCGTCACGCATTCTTAACTGTCGTGAAACAGAAGAATTCTATTCAGCAATCAGAATATATCAATAGTTTGTTCTCATTGCAATAAAGTGCTCACATATTCAAGTCTCATGACAAACTTGTCGGACTGTACGAAAGTATTTCTGTAAGTGCTGCCCCCTACAAAGGTACTCGTATTGTTGACTATATACACATAGGTAGACAGATAGATAGGTACACACGGTAAACAATGCTAAGAGTAAGGTAGTATTATGTGCGAAAGTTGATTGTGCTTTCGGTGGACGGCGAGTTAAAGATGTTTGTTTACAGTTGATAATTGTTCCAGTAGTATTAACCATGATGGATTACGAATTTAAAATGAAAACCCAAAAAGACCGAACAAAGGTCGAAGATCTCTTCGAATTCGAAGGGTGTAAGGTCGGGAGAGGGACTTATGGGCACGTCTATAAAGCCCGTAGAAAAGAAGGGTTAGTGCTTTTAATTTAACGGATTTAATTGCATGTATTTCCTTCCTGTATTTAGCTTTCTTCCCTAACGGGCATAATCCATAATTTCCTCAGACTTTAGAAATTCATCGGAGGTTGCCGATTTTATTTGTGATTTCTAATCAGTTATGAGATTCTACCGTACATCTTTCTACAAAAACAATTTGGCTACCGTGTTACATGAGTTTTATAGATTTTACAATTTCCTACATACGATGTACATAGGATTTAGTTCAGTAATTCTTTGGATTATGTTTGTTAATACACATAGAAGGTGTGGTTGCATATTTAAAGTTTCAATTTTATAGTGTGCCAGATAGCGAATTAAAATCTAGGCCAGACACAAAGGATTTTGGATTGAAACAAATTGAGGGCACAGGCCTTTCAATGTCTGCATGTCGTGAAATAGCAGTAAGTGTATCATACTTCCTCATTCTTAATATCAGATATTCAATAATTTACTACAAGTATTTTAATCAGTTTTTTTCTGCAGTTACTTAGGGAACTAAAACATGTCAATGTAATTACACTGATTAGAGTTTTCTTGTCACATAATGATCGTAAAGTATGGTTATTGTTTGATTTTGCTGAACACGATCTATGGGTATGTTTATGCTTATTAAAATTTATAGCTTAAAAATCTTATGTAAAAGAGTAATGAGTCTATGTTTAATTTATAGCACATAATAAAATTTCATAGAGCAGCAAAAGCCAATAAGAAGCCTGTTATGGTGCCAAAGGGTATGGTGAAGTCTTTGCTATATCAAATTTTAGATGGTATTCATTATTTACATTCCAATTGGGTTCTGCATAGGGATTTGGTAATTACTATTGCATTTAGGAACTTATAAAAAAGCATAATATTATCTGTAATTAATGTAGATATTTGTTATATCATAGAAACCAGCAAATATTTTAGTGATGGGAGAAGGAAATGAAAGAGGACGTGTAAAAATTGCTGATATGGGTTTTGCTAGGTTATTCAATGCTCCTCTAAAGCCCCTAGCGGATCTGGATCCAGTTGTAGTAACATTTTGGTATAGAGCACCGGAATTACTTTTGGGTGCAAGACATTACACGAAAGCTATAGGTACATTGAATGCGTTTAGAAAGCAAAGTTTTATCATGTATCTGTTTCTTTACAGACTTTGTTTCCGTCTTTCAGACATTTGGGCTATCGGATGTATATTTGCAGAACTTTTAACGTCAGAACCTATATTTCACTGCAGACAGGAAGATATTAAAACTAGTAATCCGTATCATCACGATCAGTTAGATAGGTATAAGCGCCATCGATGCAAGGTTTTTATACATTAATGTATAATTAATTGAGGAAGTGTTAACGAATTAATGATTGTTTAGGATATTCAATGTGATGGGATTCCCTTTGGAAAAGGATTGGGAAGACATAAAAAAAATGCCAGAACATCCTACTTTATTAAAAGATTTTAAACGATCGAAGTAAGTAATCGTTTAATAATATGGACAAAAAGGTGAAAAGCAGTTTTAATAAAAGCGGTTCCTCTTTTGTAGTTATGCAAATTGTTCTCTCACGAAATACATGGATCGGCATAAAATTAAACCCGACAGCAAGGCGTTCAATTTGGTACGGTCAACTGAAACAGTTTAATCACCATCAATTATTTCATTGAATAAGCACGTTGATTTCCCTATTTTAGCTTCAAAAACTGCTAATGATGGATCCGAATAAACGGATAACATCCGAGCATTCTATGCAAGATGCCTACTTTCAAGAAGAACCACTGCCAACTCAAGAGTATGTCTTTTAACTTACAAGACCTTCGATCGCTCGTCCTTAAATTCAAGGATTATTATAATGTTGCAGTATATTTGCCGGATGTCCTATTCCATATCCTAAAAGGGAATTCCTAACGGACGATGACACTGAGGAAAAGACTGAAAATAAAGCGCGACAAAATCAGCAACAAACAGTGAGTACATTGGTCGATCAAAGTCATCGATCTTTTCTCATGCGCACTATGAACTTGCAGCAACAGAACCAGCAACAGCAAGGAAATGGAGATCATAATCATGGACAGAATGCGAAGCGGGTGAGGTTGAATGGCCCGCACGGCGCTCCGGAATTTCATCAACACCAGAGTCACGCGATGACCCACCAACAGCCACCGGGAATGGTTTACTCTACTGCCCAACCAACGCAACCGTCGAATTTTCATCAACGCTTTTGAGTGAATCACGTTTCGTAACCCCACGAGGAACGAACGTATCGATTGCTTGATTAAATTATTAGTCCATTAATTTAATTTCTGTATCGATGAAAAGAACAGCGACGCCTGTATATTCCTTTACAGTATAATAATACAATTTTATTTATATATAACGAGTATACGTTCATTCGAGCATTAATTTTGTTATTTTATCGAGGCAACGTGTTCACGATGACGAGGGTTCCATGCGGAAAAACGATATCGGACATGAAGAATCACAAGGTGAAAATAAAATATTTTAACTATGCTGCTGGATTCGATATTTGTAGGCGATGTTATTATGAAACCTAGAGTCAATGACTTTTTTTGCCAGCAACATAACATGTGGAGTATAGAACAATCTGGCTTCCGAAAAACTGTACGGACATCGGACGACGGATGGTAAAGGTCGGTACTTTGTTACCCTTGAGACACTCTGTGCGATAGACTCGGAGTTCCGCAAAGGCTCTCAGCGTCTCGGTGAGCCAGTAACATTGCCATAGCGGAAAGGCTGGAAGAGATGTGCAGCTTGATTTCCGGTGTCACTGAGAAAGAAGAATCGGTCGAAGAAGAAAGGAAGCAGAGAGGAACGAAGTAAATGGGAACGAAGCGAGAGGCGGTCGTAGGGGGGAAAGAGATAGATGGATGGATAGAGAGAGAGAGAGAGAGAGAGAGAGAGAGAGAGAAATGAAGGGATTTTTAGAGGTGGGGTAGGGCGCATGCGCGCGAGTCGATTCGGTAGGATCGCGGCGTGTCGCGCGCTCCTGAAACGCAGTTTCCGCGAATCGGTGCTCGACGAAAAAAGTGTGTGTGCTTGCCGCGTGCTACTGCGATCGAGATGCCACGGATCACCCACTCGCCAATCAACCTATTGACCAGATGAGAATTCAAGGTGAGGGAGCAGCAGCTTTTCTTGATCGAACCGATTTTTCCGACTCACCGACTTTAATTCGTTTCGGCGAGTCGAGTTGCACGCTCGCCGCGCGAACGGACACCTGTCAAATTTCGCCGCGCTTTTTTCCTCAGCTAGCAGACGTATTCCCTCGAACGTCGACCTATATCCTTCGCGCTACGATATTACATCGCGTCGGTTTGTTGCGATCGTTCTATTCGCATCGACGCATTTCCTTTTTTGGACGAACAATTTCGATTTGCACCGTACGAAAGGCTTTGCGCAATGCACGGCGCGATAATTATGACGAATGATTCTTGGGAGTCCTGAACGAGAACCGTATTCTCTTTCCATCGACTAGGTTTCGTACGCATCATGTTGAAAGTGCAACACTTTTCGAAGTTTGTAGGAGTCGTGCAATGCGATTTTTCATTTCCTCCTTGCGACCGGCTAGTTCGATTCTTGCTGTGGTACAAAGGGAACGATCGAATGTATTAAAAACAGAAGAACGATATTTCGCATGATAGGAACGAAGACCGACGAGCGACATGGATGCAGAAGTAAAAGTAAAGGGGGGACGATCCTGAGCACTGCGTGTCGACCGGTCGGGGCCGTGACCACCTTGCGACAAGGTAACTACGCTTATCAGCCGGAATGATTGAAAATCGCAGGCCGGATCGTTTGGAATGACAATTGAAATGAAGGCAGACAGGTGCGAGCGTGTCTCGGGGGCATTCCGTTTGTCGCGAATTTCAACGAACGCCCACCGTGCGTCGTAATTGCGATACGAATGTTGGTAAAGAGAAATGTCGGTCAACTTTTATCACGCTCCATCGCGACTAGAAAGAAAGCAGAATGAACGTATCCCTCTATGCTTGCGAGCACGCGAATCGTCAACGAAGAAAAATACCAAGGACCGCGCGATTCGCTTGGAGCGCAAGGACGATTGGTATTCTATCGTGACTTTCACGCGGAGACGAACGTGATGAAACTGGCAACTGCGTTCGGTAGGGAAATTTTGCCTCGGAACGATAGCGAAATCGAGAGAAATCGCGTGTAAAAATACGTGGGACGATCGAATGGATCGCACGGCGCGACCGATCGATGCACCAGCTGCTCGGCCGCGGCATTATTCGATTCTTCCGCTGCTATCTCTAGCCGCTGAAAATGAGACGCATCGCGCCACCGCTGATTCGCCGTTTCGTCGAAATTTCGTCCGGTCGTGCGTTGGTCGGAACGAAAGACGCGTCGGTGGACGACGAAATAGAAAACGCATACATGCGGATGTCCCTGATCGCCTCCGTAGATGGTGACACGGCCTCCGTCGATCCGCGCGGGTCTTTTCTTCAAACGGTCGCCACCGAAAGGATATTCGGAAATGGCATGGACCGTGCACGTGCGTGCGACCATTTACGATCGTTCACGCGCGCTGAAAGGAGGCTGTGCAGCTGCGGACGGACTGGACCGCGCGCGGCCCCTCCTAGAGATTTACTCGGAATCTCTCGCGGCTGTCAAGCTGCCGCCTCCTCCGATCCCCGTGAGACGGACCCTCGAGAATTTTCGGGACGCGCGTCCGCCGCGACGACGGCGACGACGGCGACGCATCGAAATCTCCGTTCGACGGTGACGGACGAACGTCCGAGAAGCGACGAGGCGCAGAGACGGACGAGACTTCTTTTGTCGGTAGCGAAAGAGACGTGTGGGAAGTGAGGAGAGCAGATAGAGATAGTCGGCGAACACACACGGTTTGCTTGCGCGCGCGCGCGCGCGCGTTCTCGAACGAAAGAGAACGAGAACAAGAACGAGAGACAGAGAAGAGAGGCGAGGTCAACAAGGTACCCGATATGGTATCCCACGTCCGCCGTCAGTGCTATTTCATATATATGTATGCCTAAATATACACGATACACACGCAAATTCGTACGTACTTCTACAATCGTCTCTCCGCTTGCCTACTATTAGTAATCGTCGCGACCAAACTGCTTCGCGAATGCAATTTTATACGCAACCATCTACGATCACCGTTCGTACTTACGCTATCGGCCGTGCGCAACGCGTCCGCCGTCCGCCGTCCGCCGTCCGCCGTCCGCCGGTTTTCCGGCCAAACTTTCTCACCGTGTTCCGTCTACCTACGAATAGGAAGGGAAAGACAATGAAAATCTTCTCGAAATATGCTTCATGAACCTTACCGGAAACTCTTTTGCAAACCACTTTGCAGGAAACAGCGGTTCACGGTCGTATCGGTGGAAACCGATAAGCTCAATCTAAATTGTAAAACACGAAATTGTCGTCGCGCGGTAGCGTAGGATAACGCGATATCGTCTCTACATAGTAGTAAACGCGATGCATTCGGTGCGTTCGTGAGTTTCGGCATCGAGACCTTCCAGGCGACCCAGTTTCTGATCGAACGTCGCGATTCGCCGAGTCTTTTTTCGCCTAGAGACCGTCCCACGCGGAATTCGAACGGCCGAGCCGAAGAATCGGCGGTTTTCTCACGAATTTCGGAGGGCGATCGCTGCTCCGAGGTGTCGCTCGGGAAAAAGCGGGTCGGCCCGCGAGCGCGCGTATTTTTCGCCCGGTTTCGATCGCCGCGGCCTTCCCAAGTTGGCCGGTGACCGTAAACGCGGACTCGCAAGTGCGAACTTCGAGGTCGTCGGCAGGAACGGTTGCAGGAAGCTCGGATGGCTTGGTACGGCCGCGGCAAGGCGTACCGGCATGAATCACTTCGACCAACTTCTACTGCTCGTTATATTCGGAATTGTACTCGTAAATCTTGCTCACCGACACCCTTCCGATCGCGTCCTTTCCGCTCGCAATTCCTTTAAATCGATACATGATTTTTCCCGGCGAACACATCGGTGGATCGTTGGAAGATGCCTCCGACGATTTTTATACCGATCGAGTAATCTTTTCTTTGCCTTTTTCAGACTTTTAAACGTTCAGGACTTTAAGAACGGATAGTACTCGCGAAACGGAGGAAAAAGGTCCTGATGAACGTGGGTCGAGAAACGAATACGATCGGAGTTATAAAGAAGTTTTCATTTCGGTTGAAGCACGCGATTCTCTGACGAAGAAGGTGCGGAGCGTGCGTGGAATTGAGAGGAGGACGCGTAGAAAAACCTTCCGGACACTTTGGAGTTTACAGAATTCTTTTTCTTTTCTTCTTTCTAGACGAGCCAGCGAGTCACTCGCCTCGAGCAAAACGGAGAACTGTTTATAATTTCGACATGTTTATCAGGACTTGTCCTTCATTTCGCTAGTATTATCTGCCCATAAAATCTGGAACGCCTTTTTTTAACACTGTACATATAAGATTGATCGGAATTGCAACGAAGACACGTCTTAGCGGCTCGCAGTCCCATTGACCGTGTGCATATGGATCGGCTGAATTTGAACGTAAATAAATAGTAAATAAGTATAAAGGAATAGTGTGCTTTTATAGCTTCTTTATACCGAAATAGTAACAATTGCACTCTGAATTGGTTCCAGCGTAACTTGAATACTCTTCTGCAATCTGGTCTTCCCGCTGCAGAGAATCCGATACAAAGTGCTGTGCAAAGAACAATCGGTGAATCGATGGAGCGAAAGCGGCATCGATCTCCTCGATAGAAAGAAACGTCATGCCATCGGGGATTCTTCGGTGGAACGAATCCTAGACGTGGTTTTGCCGCAGCTGAAAGAAGCTGCCGCACGCAGGAGACTGGGTCTCCTCGATCGACTTTTCGTTTCGTCGTTCGTGTCCGCGAATCGATCGGAGAATTCGTGGAATCTCGCGATGCTCGAAATTTCGGAGCGGTTGGGGCGAGTTGCCTTGACCTTTCGTCGATCGATGGAAAGTCGGGGTATCCGCCGATCGATCGGCGCGCTTCGGACGGATCGAAGTCCGAACGGGTTGTCGCGGTGTATCGCGCGAAATACTTGCATCTTGGTCCTTAATATTCGAGAATCTATTTTTAAACGTGACTAGAGGTATGTGCATGCATATGGTGACGCAATCCTATGGTCTTTCCCTCTATATTTCCCTCTCTACGGCTGCTTCCTCTCTCGTCCTTTCACTCTTACTCTCTCGCACTTTTTTCCCATCTCCCTCTTCCCTCCGCTACTCCCGCCCCCTCTGACCTTTCTTTCCGTTTCTCTTTGTCTCTTTCCCTCTTTCCCTCTTTCCCTCTTTCCCTCTTTCCTTCGTTCTCTCGTCTTCTACGTTCACGGTCCCATCTCGAGGCTTCGCTGCTTTTTTTTTTACTGCTCGTTGCTCACATCCGGACCAATGCCTCGTCAATGGACACGCTATTCGAATTTCCTCGTACGATTCAATGACGATCGTTATCGAGATCGCGGCGGCGGGGCGGCGGCGATGTCGGAGGATCGAAGCGGAGAATTTGTCAAGGGAAACCGATGTCTAAAAAGTATGGTCCGTACGGTGGCAACCCTTTATGGGACTCGCTTTCGAGCGCAATACCTTTTTTTCCCAGGTCGCTCGATCTTAGTCATAGCAGCATATTTATGCAACGAAGTGCACGTGGATAGAGCAGACCGTCGTGTTCTCAACCGAGACCTCGCTCCGGCTTCGATCCACTCTATTTCTTAGCGCGAATTCGTGGTTTTACCAAGTGTCTGGCTGAACGATCGCGAGAACCATCGACCTTCCAGGAATGATCAACGCGTTTCGCGATTCGGTGCACGCCGTTTCGTTCGAGTTCGATCGAACGCGCTGTGAATTTCTTTTTCTCAACGTTCATCTTCCCTCTGATCTCCCTACCCATCATGCGATAGGTTCGTTGCCAATTATTCCGATCTCGTAAATCTTGCGGCCGTCGCGTCGCTCGAACTCTTCTGCCGCGCTTGCCGCACCGAGCGGATCGCAACCTTTGTTCAGCCCGAACGACGATCGGTCGACGGCGATGAAGAATCGATTTTATAGACGTCCTTAGCTGTCGATCGCTGCAAGAAAGGTTCAGCGGCCGTTATGAAACGTTAAGCGGCGTCAGATTCGCTTCCAACGACCTGTTTCTGCATTGGCACGCCTTAATGGAATTATTTAGAATTATGTACGATATCGTGACATTTCCTCGTGCGCGCCTCAACGCCTTTACACGTTTTCGCGTTTACCGCACGCATCGCTAATCCCTTGCGAATGGACAATTCGCTCGTTCGTTCTTCATCCATGGTTCGTCCGTTTGTTTCAGACTGGGAGCACGGTGTCCACAAATGCAGTCAATATGGACTCCCATGTTGGTCTCGATTATATCGTGGATAATCCTGATTACTGTGCGAAACTCGCCTCGGGTAAGTTACTCAACGTTCTCGCCATTTTCTCTCATTATAACGTACGCGGGCGATTGGAATTAAATGCCGTCTTTCTGGAAAGACAGAGGAAATGAACGCAAGAAACGTGTTACCTCTCGATTCCAGTCTGTTATTTAGCCAACAATTATATTGAAATTATACACCCACTTATTTCTTCCGTGCGTGCGAAATTCTGCGCTTCGTACTGATCGTGTGTTTCGTTGTGTTTCAGCCTTAGACACCGCGTGTCCCTCGGTGAAGAAACAGGTGGTGGAATTGCTTTCAGCGCTTTGCGTTTACAGTCAGGATGGAAGGCAGAGGGCCATCGACGCTCTTCACGCGTATCAGGTGCACGCGTTGTTTCTCTTCTATCGCCCTTCGAACCACCGAGGACTCGCGAAACGAAAACGCATCGTTGCAAATCTCGCGCCGTTCGAGCGCGCAGCTGTCGCGGCCGTTCATCGTGCGCCAAGCTCGAACAAAAGTCACGGTTCAAGGTCTTCCTTCGACGAACAAAAGAATGATCTGCACCGCGGCGACACGCGGCGACACGCGGCGACACGCAGCTCCTTGTGAAATCTGCTTTTTATCGTCGACCGATTTGCCGCGCAAATCCCGCGTTAAACGCAAACCTCCCGCGTTATCGAACACGAATGCTACGCGCGCAAATATCATTATAGAGGCGGGGAAGATCGGTTCGAAAGCATCGTGAAGCTCGCGGCGATGCAGCTGGGATATAAGAGCACGCGAGCGGAATAATAGAGGAATCGGATTTGCGATGCAAACATTGTTTTGTCCTCGAGGTTCTCCCGGAACGATGAAATTCGAAAAATTGAAAACGTTTCAGGAACGCAAAGGTGAGCGGTACCGTTTGCGGATCGTGGTCGAAGAGGTACAAAAGGCGACCACCAGCGATTATCAGACTGCACTGTTGGCGTTCATAAACTGTCTGGTCATCTCTGCTCCGATGCTGAAGGATCGCATACGAATTCGCAACGAGTTCATCGGTTGGTACAGCAACTTTCATCCTTTGCGCTTCGAGTTTTCCGCGGGACGCTCGGCTACCGTTCTCGATTCGTAACCGAGACGACTGTAATTGCAGCTGTCGTTCATTTCGTGCAACGGAACAGCATTTGGAACACGGTACGCGTTCGAAATGAATCGCGTGGTCAGGGTAAAAATGAGGAAATTAGGAAAAATAGTCCTCTTACCGAAAGGCGCGCGCGCGTTCGCCTTGCCCGCTCGGTGGCCGGCTCCTTCAGGAACGACGTCCCTTTTTCTTGAAAAACTGGCAAGGCGACGTCACAACGACCGATCCTTCGATACACTCGGTGACAGTACGATCAGCCAACGTCCGGGGTCTACCCATCGAGTCATGCTCAGGACATACGTGCTCCTGTAGCCGGTGATAGATAAGGCTAAAGCGAAATAGCGTCGCGCTATCTGCCCTCGACTCCTCTTGAAAACACACCGTCGCCGGCACACGAAAGCAACGGTACCGATAGAATTCCGTCGAGGGCAATGCTGTTTTGTAAGAACGGTTGAAATGTTCCGAATGTTCGTTTCGCAAAGAGTAAGGGAGAAACCGTTTAACGTTGCTCTATCGTTCGCAGGTTTGAAGCTGCTGCCGATCTTGAACGAGCTGCGGTGAGTACTCTCCGATGACCCGGATTCATCACATTAACTGATTAACACCTTAACATTGTTGAATAATAAATAATAATGAACGTTACGAAAGGGCGCTTTATTGTACCCACACCTTCTCATTTGCACCTAATGCAACGTTAATGTCGCGCATGCATCGGCCGTCCAGCCAGGACTATTAAGCAATTACGTATCAAGGATTGGTTAACTAACGAGGAGGCATTCATTCAGCCTATGCAACACGCAACACGCAACAACTGCATGCACTAATCCACGATTGTAACGAGATTGTGTCGAGCATACAAGGCGGTAAGCCGTTGCCGCGGCGGCGTTCGTTGTTGTGTAAACAACGGCCGATCGACGAAATGGGAAAGAGGAGCTCGTCGGAAGCTCGAACGGAACTGCAAGCATTTGCGACGAATCATGAGGCGGCCGCTGAAAGTTTTGTCGTTTCCTTTAAGGTCGCCGCTTAAATCACTCGCTACAGGAATAGTACGATCTGTCATTCCTCCGCGGGATGACGGACGTGCAAACTATTCTTGATCGAGCAAAACTATTCAAAGAAGTCGCTTTAAATATCGCCCGGAGGAGTCGTCCGTCGTAATTCACGATAGAAGGAATCGCGGTTGAAATCGATTCCTATGCCCCGAAACATCATGTTGTCCGGTTAAAGAGCCGAAAGCGAATGATTCGATCGGACGAACGTCGTGAACCGATTCCCGGAGGAACGGAAAGAAATGCACCCGCCGCGCGATTTGCAGACCCGTCTTTTTCCGTTCATCTTCCCGAGTTCATGAACGAAAAAGAGACAGAGGGTGAGAGAGAGAGAGAGAGGGAGCGAGGGAGCGAGGGAGCGAGGGAGAAAGTGAAACGGAGGAGCGAGCAGGCCGGGAGAAGCTTCGCGCAAAACGGAGAACAGCACGGAAAGGAGGAAAGGAGGAGAAGAGAAAAAAGGAAGCGGACAACTCGATGGGAGAGAGAAAAGCCCGAATTAACTTCTCGCGAGAAAGCTCCTGGCGCGCGATGCACCTGCAGCTGCAACTGCAACTGCGACTGCGACCGCGACACGCTGGAGCGATCAGTTCACCGCTCCGCCGATCACGAGAACGACTCCACTCTTTTCTGCTCTCACTTTTCTCTTCTTTTGCCTTTTTCCCTACCGCGTATCAATCGGTTACGTTCTTCGACGTACGACTATGCCGGTTGACGCGGAGCAGACTCCATTCCGTTCGATGAGACACGAACCGGTGAAATAGTTTACCGAAACGAGCCGCTCGTACAGCACACTGGAACGAGGTGTACAGTGAAAAGTGTTGTTCCCGGTTTTCTTCTTCCACTCGGAATTCTTGAATGACGATTTTATCTTCCCGCAGAGGCAGAAGATAGACGACACGCAAAGACGGTGACTATTTTCGGGTGTGCATCGTGGAGACGAAAATTGTCTTCGAAACGCGACTGGAGCTCACCCTAGGAGCTCACGAACCCCGTCAACCTCTTTGTAACAAGCATTTTTTCGTCTTCATTCGTCTTGTAAACAATCATCATCTCGTAAGATGTTTCTAACACGATCATCTTTCATTTAGAAAAGTGTAAACCGTTGTGAACACGGTTTTTCTAAAAATATACTGCTCATAGCGGTTGGAGGATCAGGTTTCTGCATAATTTTTTAACGATCTAACAAGTATCAGAAACGAAAGAAATACTGCACCCGTGGAGAATTTCGCGCCGACGATACCGCTCGGAAAACTGGTTATAACGCGAACGACATCGATTTTCCGACGTATGCTCGCTGGACACTTTTCATTCGCTTAACCCTTCCATCCGTGTAAGCTCATACATGGATTCTGAAAAATCGTGTACCGTGTGCTACGGACCACCTACTGGGCCGCGCGCAGATGTTATGTATCTACGTATTGCCGAGCTGCATCAGTGTATCTTATTAAAATCCATGTGTTTTATTAAGTATTTTGCAGTTACATAACATTGATAAAATTGTCTAGAAGACGACTTTCGGCGTCTTTCGGCGTCTTTCGGCGCCTTTCAGCGTCTTTCGCCAGAGAATATTTCGGCACACGGCAAACGGTTTTTCCCGAAAATCTCGGGGCTGAACGGACCGATGCTCGCACGATCCTCCGAGTTCGTTGAGCAAAGAATCGCTTGCTTTCAACGATGCATCGTTCGCTTTGCTAACGCAACGCTACTCCTTACAGCAAAGACGAGTGGGAATGTTGGCATATTATGACAAACACGTATCATCCTCCCGCTGCGTAAGAATAATCGAATAACGGTTCGAAACGGAAGCGATGTTGATGCATGATACACCATCGGCACTCTTCTCTGGCAGATAGAGCAGATAGAACGGCTGGCTGTCGATAATTATCCGACCGATCGGAGCGGTACGAGCAGAAAGTGTTTCCCTCGCCGTTCCAGCGAGACAATGAGAATCGAGGAAATTCGTGGTATCGAGAATAGGGTGCAGGCTAGGGCGGTGAAATCGAAATTCTAGAGAAGACATGTGTGTCGAGCGGGCCGAAAATAGAGCGAACAACCGCGTAAAAGCTTAAAATGTACCCGGATCAGGAAGGTGACGATTATTCTTGCAGGAAAAGCCATGCTCCGGATCTGAGAGTGCAGTTGGACGTTTTCGACGATCAACGTGAAACCGACGAAGAACTGTCGAACCACGGCCCGCCCGGGATCGATCTTTCCTCTCACGTGGACGTTTTCTACGCGATCCTCGGACAAGTAAGGAAGAACACGTTCTCATAACGATATTACACAGCGATTGTGAAACGCGAGCAGCGGTTCTATTTTCGAAATGACCGATAAGCGAACGCATCCCCGCGTATGCACTCCAGATCGCAGACACCCCGCAAGAAATACCGTTCTTGAGCATTCTTCAGCATCTGCTGCGGCTGGATCCCAAAGACGCTGCCAGCGATCTGGCGTGGGACACCGCGGAAACTCTGGTGCACAGAGCAACCTTGCTGGAAAGCCGAGAAGACGCTACCAAGTTGCTGCGCTCGCCCAGTCTTCAGGTAATCGTTTTCGCCTTCTCCCTTCTTCTCTTCTTTTCTTTTCTCTCCTCTCCTCTCGTAGATCGATCGTTGTACCCGATAAGGCCGAACGTGACTTCGTCCTGGCGGACTCGCTTGCAAAATTATTTCGAAAACGCAAACGCTCTCTCGCGACTTTTCTTTGCGCGGACGTGAGCGACCGGATGGCCGATTTATTCACTTCGATCGTTACGACTAATTCGATACTTTCCCCTGTCGCGTAATCGCGGTACGTCCGGCGCCCGACGCCCGACGCCCGACGCCCGACGCCCGACGCCCGACGCCCGGCGCGTGCACGCGTTACGTCAGCTCGTTAAAATTTCACGCGAGTTTCTCGTATAATTGTCAATGTCATCGGCCTAACGCGAACTGACGTAACGCTTAGCCTGGCCGGCACTTTTACTTTTTTCAGTCCCATAAAAGAAGAAACTCGAATGCGACGTTACGCTACGATTCGTTCGTGCTCGATTCCTCGGTTTCTGTTTCGCGCTGTCATACCCGTTCCACGCTCTCAATGAAACCGATGCGGTAATTATGTGAAAAGTAGATTTTTAACATCCCTGTCAGGCGATCTAAATGTTTCAGTAACTACATCGAGGTGTTATGAAATCGATCATTCGATTATTCAAGCAATCAATTTTTAATCATTCAGCCTCATTTTATTAGGCATATATCTGACACAGCTACTCGACCAGGTTGTTGCACATGAAATGACCGATTCGGTGGATGTACAAATTTCGTTACAATTTGATAACGCGAAACAGAGCTACCGATTGTGAATAGCATTTGCGATGCTTCGATCGAAAGCTTGGAGTCTGCTTCAAGTTATTTCGCCAGCGACTTCCGATTATTCTAATAGAAAACGGCGGATTGCTGGGCGAATTGTGTTTAATACGTTTTTCATTGAAGATCGGTTGAATTTCTGGAACGAGGTGTCGATCAATCGATAAAACGATGGGAAAAAGTCATTGAAAAAGCGGGAAACTCTATTGACGATTAAATCTATTTCTGTGTACCTGTGTTTCTACAATAAACAGGTTCATAGTAAAATACGCGGAGACTTTCGAAATGATCCGATGCAGAGCGATTTGCTGCTGGATGCTGGACCTCCGTTCGATGTGTACCGTCGCTAACAAGGGACACGACGTTGTTTCACAGACGAACCTGTGCTGTCATTGCCGAGGCGGAGAGCAGACGTGTGGAACATCTCGGAAGGCCTCGCTGCCAGCGAACAATTCGGCAGCTCCTCTGCCACCTCCGCCACCGCCTCCTGCTCCGGCAGCACCGTCCACCCAAGGACGCGTTTTACCGCCACCGCCACCCCCGCCGTTCTTCGCCGCCAACGCGACGCACGCTGATGCATCATCGATGGAGCCACCGCCCATGCCGCCACCGTTGCACGTGCTACCCGCTGACAGGCCACCCACCCCCGACCCTCCTCACCACGCAAGACTGCTGCCGCAACAGGAAATTCCCACCCCCAAGACCAAAATGAAAACCATCAATTGGAACAAGATACCCAATCACAAAGTACTCTCCCCTTCCTCTTTTTCTTCTTCTTCTTCTTCTTCTTCTTCTTCTTCTTCTTCTTCTTCGGGGGAAACTGTTCCTCTGCACAGGGGCGGTCATGATCCGTACGACTGCTTTTCCAACTGAAACTTTGTGAAATCGTGACCTCCCCTTCCGAGCATCATGACCCCGTTCTAGCAGGCAACTTTTTAATAACAGGTGATCGGCAAGCGAAATATTTGGTCCTTGGTCGCCAACGAGCACCTAAACTCTCCCATGGCGGACATAGACTGGGCAGAAATGGAGGGTTTGTTTTGCCAGCAAGTGCCGCCGGTGATGCCTGCTACCTCGTGCTCCTCTCTGTACGGGGGCAACTCTGACGCCGATAGACGACGTCGGGAACCAACAGAGGTGTGTCTTGATCGTTTCATTGATAAACAAGTGTTAAGCATGGCGGACAGTTTGCCTGTGTTCAACGCTGTAGCGCTTAACTCATTGCCAGCCGTGCAATTTACTTCGTCAGATGCCGAACACCTAGTATTTTAACTCACTACCATAGCTTCTATGATGTGTTGATCAATGATCTAACATGAAGAAATTGAATTGATGATGACACGGCAAACCATGCTTTCGTTTCGTCTATGAAATATTTCAGATCGCGCTTCTGGACGGCAAGAGGAGTTTAAACGTAAACATATTTTTGAAACAATTTCGAAGGCAAGTAGCAGCCACTGCGACATCGAGAAAGAACACTGTCGAGCAAATTGAATGATAATCGAATTGATTTGCAGTTCGAACGAAGATATAATTCAGCTGATCAAGGACGGTGGGCACGACGACATCGGAGCGGAGAAGTTGCGAGGTCTTCTCAAGATTTTACCCGAGGTGGATGAACTGGAAATGCTGAAGAGTTTCGACGGTGACAAGTCGAAGCTCGGCAATGCTGAGAAGTTCTTCTTGCAACTGATTCAAGTGCCGAAGTAACGACAACTATCAGCTTAATCAACTGTGATCGCTGCAACTTGCTTTACGCGAGTCTAATTGCTTTTTGTTTGTTTCTTTTTTTATTTGCTTGACCATCTTCAGTTACAAGTTACGGATAGAATGTATGCTGCTGAAGGAAGAATTCGCCGCTAATATGGGCTACTTGGAACCTAGCATCAACTCGATGATACTCGCCGGTGAGGATCTGATGACGAACAAGCCTCTTCAAGAGGTCTTGTACATGGTTCTAGTCGCTGGAAATTTTCTCAACTCGGTACGAAAATTATACTCTCGTCCTTGATCGAAGCAGATTAAGTTCTAAGAGAAAGTTCATTGAAATTGTTGCGTCAGGGTGGTTACGCTGGAAACGCCGCTGGAGTAAAGTTGTCCTCTTTGCAAAAGCTGACCGAGATTCGAGCGAACAAACCGGGGATGAATCTCATACATTACGTAGCTCTGGTAAAGTAAATCGAATGATTCCTTTTCGAGAGTCCGTTGTATTTGTATAATCGAATGATTTCCAGCAAGCCGAAAGGAAACGAAAGGATCTGCTGGATTTCGCGAAGAGTATGAGCGCCTTGGAAGCCGCCACGAAGTAAGTGCGCCGTGGTTGAAATGTGGGAAGTTAGCGAATACGACATCTTCTTTGATTCTTTAGGACCACGACGGAACAACTGAACAACGAGTTCAACGCGCTCGACACGAAGATCAGAAAGATCAAGGCGCAGATTCAACTTCCGTCGACGGAAACCGACATACAAGAACAGATGGCGCAATTTCTGCAGGTACGCGAATGGATTCGATCGTCCTTCGAGTTCCAGGGTTGAAATAAAATGGTTGAAAACTCCCAGATGGCGGAGCAAGAGATGAGCCAGCTGAAGAGGGACATGGAGGAACTGGAGACTCTGAGACGATCGCTCGCGGAATTTTTCTGCGAAGACATGAACACGTTCAAGATCGAAGAGTGTTTCAAGGTGTTCCATCAGTTCTGTCAGAAGTTTAATCAGGCCGTAGCGGAAAACGAAAGGCGGAGGATTCAAGAGGAGCAGGTGCTGGCGAGGCGCAAGCAACGAGAAGAACAATTGTTAGCCAAAAAGCGATTACGTACGTTGACCCGTATCTCATCATTCTCCTCGACAGAAATCTTTCCTCTTTTTCATCGTTGCATACTTTCCAGTGAGCAATCAAGCCGAGACCCCAGCCTCGGAGTCTGAGTGCAATTTAATCGATTACGGCCTCTTCGATCTCCATACCGGTTTACCTCAAAGAAGTTATAGTCGTAACGATGCCAAGGTAAATATTCTTGCGACGTGCTTCTGTTTCACAGGTATTCAATTAGAACGTTCCTTCATGTTGATGCAGATGAAAAGATTGCAAAACGGGGGTGTCACGTCCGACGAAGATATCTCGATCACCGGGTCTCCGAACATTCGACGTCGGTTGGGCTCCTGTTCCGGCGGAATCACCGATCAACAATCTACCAAAGAAGAAACATATTCTCCAGGTGTTATTTCCGAACTTTCGTTGGCCTCCGTGTCGTTGCACGAGCACCGTTATCCTCTTCTTTTGTTTTAGATGTTACACCAAATGGTACTCTTCGTCGTCGCAGAAGTCGAATACCTTGCGAGGACGACGATGGCAACCTGATGGACTTCCTGAGGACGTCGGGACAAGACAGTACCCGCGAGAGGAAATCTTGGGGAAGTTTAGGTATAATACGATCCGAAGGATACCGCGTGAAAGTAAAGTCTGTTTTTGCCGACATATAACTGTTGTCGTTTTCGTTGATACAACGAACAGACCGGTCGTGGGCGAGAAGAGCTCGCGGTCAATCCCGTCGAAGCGACTTGTTGAACGCCGATTTTTCGACGGATCGCGAAAGGCCCAGCTCGCCGTCGCCTCTGCACGAGAACAAGCCCTTCTTGCAGGAAGAAGAAACGAAACCTGCAGGGTAAGGCCCTTTGAATCTGTTTGTGCGAATGCTTCTTTTAAGCTGAGATTTGATATGCGGGTGATGTACGATGAAGTAGAAAAGCGTGGCGACAGAAGATCGAGGCGTGGTTGTCGGAAAACGAGAAAGAAGATCGTGCGGGTGAAGAACTTCAAAGGAAAGCGAGGCAGCTGCATCAAGCTAATCGACGGTCCTTCGAAGACTCAGGTAACCTTGCACCGTCAACGTTGAACGTTACGATATCTCGTACCATCCGACTCATCCGCCATGATATGTCTGACATGCAGAAAGTGAAGGCAAGACGAACACTCCGAACGAAAGTAATTCTACGCACGAAGCATACTCCGAAGTTTACGACTGGCGTCCATCGGTCGAGAAGACGGACGTGATGCGTACGATGGAAGCCATAGAAGGTTTTATCTATCGCTATACGCGCCCCTGAGAAGAGTAACAGCAAAACGCCCGAGACTCACGTCTGGTTCTTTTCAGAAGCTGAAACGCATCCGTCGCAAAAGGACAAGTCTCCTTGGCGAAAGTCTAGCTTGAACGTACCAAATAGTATAGAAGAGACTGACCCACGATATTCCCGTAGGCTAAGATCGAGACTCAGCACAGAAAATATTCTCACCTCGAGCACTTTGCAGGTGAGAATAATCCTATAGGAAACGTTGTTGATTCATTTAATATTTCTATGGTTCCTCTATAGAATACAATTACATCCTTTCATGATTGCAGTCGATCAAAGAGGAAGACAGGAAGAAGAACAAGCTGAATGACCCAATAAACTCGGCTAATCAGGACGAATTGACGATTTATCTGCGGCAACCCTATGCGAATCCTCAAGCGTCGGCGTCTCGAAGATTCTCAAAGTACAAGAGAAACGCGGAGGAGGAAAAGATCAGTGATAAAATAGAGATCGACTCTGATAATATCGAAACTCCTCCGGCGACCAGAAAGCTGTTTAGCCCGCCGAAAGAAGTGAAGCCGGTTGAGAAGGAACCGTGCAAGAGGGAACGTTGCAACGGTTCCTTTCAGAATCGGGATCTTAGGAACGCGATCGTGAAGAATGTGAACGGTAACCCTGATTTCGGTAACGGTAAGTTTCAGACGAAAAGCAGCTGCGCGTCGCGTACGTTGGCCTGTCGCGGAACATTAAGATCAGACTCCTCAAGATTCTATCTCTCCCACGGGCCAGGCAAATAATTCCGATGATCGTTTCAGGTAACTTCGATCGATACTCGGCGACCAGGCGAACGCGAAGATACAAAAAGATACAAGACGCTCCGGAGAAAGAGTCGAAACAAGATGCAGGCTCGGAACCATTTGAGGAGAAACCAGCTCAACGTCCGCATACGTTGCCACTTTCCGAAGAAGGCCGCGACGACGACGCGATGCTTCGCGTTTGGCAAGACAAGTTGAAGCGTCGAGAAGCGTCCTCGTTCGACATCGACGCGGCATTGGCGGATATCGCTCGATCCGGCGAGGATCTTCAGCGTCTGTCGCGACCGTTGACGCACAGAAACTCGAGGCTACCCGTCAGTCAACCACCACCCGTCGTCGCGGTGACGAACACCGTTTTAAGTCCCGTGATGCAGGAGTCGAGGCCGCGGGAGCCGTCCCTGGCCGTTCTCGCGGAGAGAGCAGTGACCAGCCGAGAGCGCCAGAGGAGCATGATCGATCCTAGTCAAGTTAAGGAGGCGATAAGGCTGACGAACAATCCGCCGAGTCAGGTGAACCAGAATCAAAAAGAAAATCTAAATTACAGACCGTTGAATTCTCTGGAGAGTGGCCGCGCGGAGGATGAACCCGAGCATCCGGACGACTCGAAACGTCATCCCGTGCACGGTGAAACGTTCAGTACAGTGAATAGCAACTTCGAGGCGAAACGATTAGACTCGACGGGTCGGACGAACGAGATTCGTGTCGACGCTGCTCAACCATCCACGGACACTTCCATGTTCCGTGGAAGATTTATTCCTGACATAAGCGTCACCTCCTCGTCCCCCGTGCCCTCCGCTGGCAAAGGAAGAGACCAGGAGATGAACGACGAAGGCTTCGAGGAAACGCAGAGCCTGGTGTCAGAGAGCTTGAGTCAAGAAACCTCGTCGGGTAATTATGAAACGGACACGCATGATTCGACGCGTTGCTCGCCGGCCGAGTTGCGCTACTCTGCGAACAACGATCGCGGCCACGCTTCCATCGACGACGAGGAAGCTGGAAAGTCCATCGAGAGGACATTGAAATCGTCGGTGAAGGGTTCGTTCGACAAACGACCCGGTTCCGCGCGAAGCGCAAACGAAAAGTCGAGTTTCCTACCGAAACGGACGAACAGTTTGAAGCGGGACCCAGTGTCCAGGAAAACAGATACGTTGCAACAAAACGCGAGTTCACCGTATCAGCAAGCCAACAATCCCTCGAGGAACGAGGTGGAACGATCGGGCTCGAGGAGCAGTCTGCGCAGCTCAAGAAGCTCCTTGAACAGCGCTACCTCGGTGAATACCGTGAGGAACTTGGTCCCGGCTCACACTCGTCTCCGTACTTACACGTCAGCAATACGTGCGCTCACCAACGATCTACGAAAGAGTCCATCGAACACACCGTTGCCGCCGAAAAACACGGAGAAACAACGGCGAACGGCCCCTAGATCGACCGTCAGTCGAATTCCTGCCAGCAGAAGCAGCAGCAGCGGAAGCAGCGTTGGTCCAGCCGCGAGAAACGTTCGCAAGTCTATCGGAGTAAGTCCGTCGTAAATATCGTAAATATCGTAAATATCGTAAATATCGTAAATATCGTAAATATGACTAGCCAAACAGTATGATGCTCGGACTTGTCCGTTGTCAACGGTTGACAAGCCCTCGTACCGTGCGCGAATTTATCCAAATGAATCACGTTTGCATTTTCAGCCACCGAACGACGCTCCGAAAGCGAACAAAGGTCGAGTTGTCGCGTCCCGTAGCAGCAGCAGCGGAAGCGGAAGCGGAAGCGGTAGCTGCGTAGGGCCACAAGCCCTTCAGCTGAGTCGTGCGAACGCCGATAAAGCTGCAGCGGCGAAGAGCAGCAAGCTGATCCATCCGCGAGCCGGAACCAGAAATCACAGTTTCATGAGGCCAACGGCCGCGAGCGTGAACAAGGGCTCGATCTCGAACCTTCCCAGGAACATTAAAGGTTTGGTCAAGTGATTCGTAGCTTTGGCAAAAAGATCGATCGACGATGGTACGATCGGTACGATCGGTACGCATCGCCCGTACCGTGTTTTCGCGCGCACCCTGAAATACGTCTGACCTTGAGAAAGAATCGACCGATCCGTACACTCTGCACTCTCTTCTCCGTTAGTTGCGTTACATTATACATCGACAATGAACAATCCGTGATCCGTTATTTAGATGAATTTCTCACCTCACACAGAACGGTAGGCGAGCCGTCGTTAAAGCTGACGAACTCTATGCATGAACGCTGAAGTATTAATGATTTTAAATTTATTGACAAGTGGCATTATCCCTGCAGAGGCGTTCTGCGACTCGAAGAAAAACGTAGTTTGCCCGCATTATAGAGAACGTAAACACACCACGGGTTTACAAGGCGTGGCCGTTGGTTCGCGAGAAGCCGTGTAACGCGAAAAGTAACCTCCGTAGGATATTTATATGTATCAAACAATTCATTGTGTCATATAGGATGAAGGAACGAAACGTTTCAACTCCTAATACAGTTGTGTCTAAGGATTCTATGGACGCAGGATACACCGTATGCCTTCTATAAGTTATATCGATTTAGTTGGTACGTTTAATGATTCAGTCCTTTCAGTCCCGTAGAATACAGTTACAGATATGTAATATATAAATCTACTAACGCATGTACGATACATGTAATTGTCACCGATAATAGTACACATGTTATAGAACAGCGCCATTAGTAAATTAACGGATTAAATAAACGTAATTTAATTTTGTTCGAAACATGATTTTCGTATGCGAGGATTCGAAAGGAAATCGTCCTGCGTAAAAGTTGCACCCTCCGTTTTAGGTAAGGTAACATGAAAGAAAAATAAAATCGAGATATCGAGGACGGTTCTGTTACAGCGCTGAATACTCCGTATATTCATCATTATATTCAACAAATACTATCTACATGTATTATTTACATGGATCTTGCATCGTCGATCCAAATTGTACAAATCATAGAAAACGTTCTGTCGCATATTCTATTGTTTACAGTTGACTGTTCGTAACGTTCGAACAGTTGAGATCACATTGAGGAAACGCTATTTGCTGCGAAGTGAATACGAGTGAAAAAAAAAGTTTGTAGTCAGTCGGTTTTCGGTTTTCGGTTCTCGGTTCTCGGTTCTCGGTTCTCGGTTCTCGGTTTCGACCGATACACGAGCGTTCGATTTAGCAACGCAAACGTAACATCGGGCAACGACTCATGGTCACCTAATCGCCGAAAACATATTTGGGATCATCTTACTCTTACGCTGTATCGGCGATTTGGCAGAAAAACGGACAAAAAGATCCCAACATGCGTCTACGATTCAATATAAATAATACGATGTTTGCGTGTAACTTGATAAATATCTTGACCAGGCGAAGAAAGTTAGTTTCAACGAATTGAACGCATTGCAAATGATAGAGATGCAGAGTAGCCGGCGAACATCGACCAACGAAATCTCTACGAGGATCACGTCTGATGCGGCGAGCGTTCAATCTCTCGCGGATATAATGCGAGCGGTGTAAGTACTACGCGGTTTGAGAACGATCGCGGAATCCAAGGAACACCGGACTCTGCGGTGCGAGAATGAACTCGAATTGCAAACCGAGTTCGTTGTCCACGATGATTTCGAATTCCCGGATGATCTAGAAATACAGAGAATTAAGTGTTCGCGGAGTTGCAGAAACTTTGCGATAGAAAGTGATGAGAAAATCGTGGTACAAGCATAAGCGGATGTTAGCATGAACGCGTCCGCTCACGATTCGAGTACCTATCGAGTCGTGCTGGAAACAATAGAATCAGTTTAGTGCGGTTGCATTGCGGGAGATCGCACATCGCGACGTTCAACGAAAAAGAAGATTTCTACGTGCAACGTGCGCGGTCCGTCTCTGGTTGTCCTACGATTTTATCCCCACCCTGTGCTGCGTCGAAGAGTAGAAATTCGTCGGCTGATAAATACGAACCTTCGCCAAGATAAGCTGGAGTGCGAGTTCCACGAAACGCTTACCCGGGCATATTCTTCTACCAGCCCCGAAAGGTGCAACCAGCAATGGCGAGTGTGGTGCGACGGGTTTCACCCACCTTTCGGGTGAATATTTCATGGAGTCTTTAAAATTCTCTTCGTTCAGACCCGCTATCCAGGTGTGCAGAAGGACCACGGTCTGTGGGAGGAGAAAAAGTGTTCGATTCAACGGCCACCGATACGGATGAATGTAAATATCACTTACTCCCGCGGTAAGATGATAACCGCTCAGCTCGATGGGTTCGTCCAGAATTCGAGCGATGCAAGGTGTCGTGGGAATCAATCTAAACGGAAAGCATCGATACGGTATCACGCGCGAGGTTGCTGCGATTGAGAAACGATAGAACGAGACACGCGTACCGGAAGGATTCGGTGATGCAGGCGCGCAGATACTTGGCTTTCCGTAAATCGTCGATCGTCAGGTCGCAGCCAGGCGGCGCCAACGAGCACGCTTCGTCGACGAGGGTGGCCTGCACTTCCGGATTACGTCCGATCAGATCGAACAGAAAGACCAAGGTGTTTCCAACCTGTTCGAACGAGAAGGCCGTGTAAACGGAAGCGTGTAATCGGAGCACGAAATCGATTACAATTCACGCACCGTGTGGATGCCTGCCGCTATAAAATCGACGATAGCCGCCTTCTTGTCGCGCATGTCGAGATTCTTTTGCCGCAGAATGGCCTGAAAGACCGCCTCCACCGACTCGTCCCTGGCGTCGTCCCGTTTTTCCCGCGTCGTCGACTCCACGATCTCCGAAATGATGCTAAAAATCGAGACCTGTTAGGAAACAAAGGGAACCCGGTGGTCGCTCAGCGCGCGCAAGAGACGTACGTGTATATAGCGTCCTCGCTCTCGATCAGCTGTTTGTACGCGGATGTTGGCAGCAACTTCCACAGCGGTAATCCGTAAAAGGCATCCCGCGACGCCGTGAAATGAGTCCTGACAGCTTCCGCCAATCTCGTCGTGAGCGAACTGTTTGAATCCGACTTTAGGAAACCGAGGTGGCGGCCCAGGATCAGAGTGCAGGTGCCTGCCGAACGCGAATCGTCATTGGTAACGTGAAAGCAAACGCTTGCTGCAGGGAGAAGTTGATCGTCTCGGAATAACGTAAACCACGGACGACCACGCAAACATGCTTGATGATCGTTGAACGGGAAAGGATGGGAAAGGATGCCTCGCGTTCGTTACATAGGTACCTGCATAGATTCTTTTAAAACCCTGTCGGCTTTTCAGACCCGAAGGTTACCTTGTTGCGTCGCCTTTTTTTCGCATTCAACACCGAGCGCTTACTTTCGAGTCCCATTCTGTAGGCGAGCTCCTCGAAACCCGTTACTTTGTCCCCCGTCCTCCGGCGACGAATCAAGTCAACGAAGGAGTCCGCGACGACGTTCAGAGCCGGGAAGAAGCCAAGGACGGTACTGGCCGCCGTCAATTCAGACGTAAGAGCGGTTCGAAGATCCTGCCACGTTTGCCCCTGTCTGAGAAGTTCATTCGCTCGTTTAAATCGATCGAATCCCCATCCGAGGTTACGCCGAAGCATCTCGCGGTCGCGTTTAAGCGCCTCTACGAACGAGAAACGCTCTCACGATCCGTGAATCGCGCGCGACCAGCTCGAGAAACTCGCTCGAAACTGGACGGAGACCCGAAACCTTAACCCTCTCGCTGGTAA
This sequence comes from Macropis europaea, assembly GCA_916610135.2. Lineage (NCBI taxonomy): Eukaryota > Metazoa > Arthropoda > Insecta > Hymenoptera > Melittidae > Macropis > Macropis europaea. The sequence continues at coordinate 422,249 of OU744348.1, forward strand.
CGTCGACTATACTCGTCCTCCGCGAAATTATCTGCGGGTAATGGAATCGCTGAATCGCATAACTGCTTCTCAGGCGTCGTCACGGCTTTTTACATTCAATTCCGTACCTAAATTTCCCTGCCATAGCGAAAGGGTTAAATTTGACCTCGGGTAATCCGTCGACTACTTACTCGTTCACCAAACCGAGATTCGTGTAGCGGTCTCGTCGGGTCCTCCGATAGTGCGATATGACTTCCTGCGGAGGACGAAGGGGGTATCTGGTGCTTCGTCGGAGAACCGCTTCGATGTCCTGACGAGAGAACACGGAAATCACGGGGAAGTTCCATAATGCCTCCTCTTTGCACAACGGCCCGTATCGTTGGTGGAGATCTATTCTTGAATCAGAAACAACGGGCCATCTTCAAATATATCTCAGTTTGTCGTCCGCCGAGCAGTTCGGTTCTCTTAACATCCAGCTGCAGAGCACGCGTTCCCGCATGGAACCGTCTCTGAACGCTTTGTTGAAAAGTCTTCCTACGTTTTCCTACTGCTTGCATACGAATGCAGCTGATCCGATATCTTCCCGCTACTCGATAACGATAAACAGAGGCCAAAGTTCTTACCTTTGTAAGCGTCGTGGACCTTGTTCAGCGAATAGTAACCGAACCAAGAGAAGATCCACCTGGTCCCGAGAACGGGCAGTGACCACGGTCCTGGCACGTCCGAGACAGTTTGAAATTTTCTATCGTCTTTCCCTTCGGCCGGCGCTGCTAGCCATCACAAGGAAACAGAACACAGGTAAATGTCTCGAGCGAGGGCGAGAGCGAGAGCGTACGGAACGAAAGAATCCGATTTCTATGCCGCCAGGGGAGACTTTATATTCGAACCTTAAGCTTTCTTTGTGCGAGCAGAAGAAAGCGGTTTTCTAAGGTTGAAGGACGCGAGGCGACTCGAGCCGCGACCTTGTCAAGGCGCTGCTGCTGCTGATCGCCAACTCCGAGTGGCTCCGAGCTTAGAAAGAGGCCCGTGACCGTGCGCGTTGCGTTATTTTCGATCGAAGGCCGCTTCCTACAAAACCTCATTTTCTTACAACTTCTTCTGTCCGCGCGAACGCTCCGCCCGCGCCCCGGCGAAGCGAAGCTAATAATCTACGCTCCTGGGAGAATGAGCTGCCATCCTCTGCTTTTTAACGATACGTCGCTGAATTATGGGTGCGGACTGTACAGACTGATGGAATTCATGAAATGAGATGAAGAAAGTCATGATGATGCGGTGTTACGCTTCCCTTCGGAAATTTCGAAAAACTTCGAGAAATTGCGGACAACGAGATATCTCGCATTTTCTGCTCATAGATCAAGAGCGGTTATTACTCGGTCGGGAGCGGCGACAGTCACGCGAATCAATTTTCTAAATGTAAAACGGTTAGCGATACAATGTCGGATCCGCAGCGCGTTGAGAACGTCTGTTCGATGTTGACTATGTTCGCCGTGGTCCTGGAAAAACTCGAAAGCTTTGCTCCCCTCGATCGGTAATTGATAGAAACGACTTCCCTTTTTCGTCAATTTAGATAAGATAAGATCCAGCATAAGTTAAGGAACGACACCGCTTACGGGATGAGCCGATAGTCGCAACGCGTACTCGGACATTGAAACTGAATTTCCTCGAAACGAAAGGCGCGTGGGGGAAAATTGTATTCCTTTCTCGTTTCGTCTAATTTCTCAAGAACCGCACCGCGATCTTCTACACACCCTGTGTAATAGAAAGCTGTACGATAAGACGCGCGTGCTATCTTTTCGTCGAGTCATCGTGTACGGTGTGCATCTATGGTTCCACGGTCGGAAGGTGGTATTCGAACGATCTCACTTTCACGAGGAGGAACGCGAGTCGATCGTTTGGAGAAACTTACCGCTGGTCTTGTGAGAAGCGCCGATCCAAAACCACCATGCCGGCCGATAGCTGGTGGCCAGGATCAATGCGGTGAGAAGTGCGGCGGCGATCGCTTCGAACCAGGCGCTCAACAGCAGCATCTCTGCGCGCTGCGACTCTTCTGTAAAGAAGGAAAGAAAAAAAATCTTCCTTCGCGACTCGCGGTCCCGGCAGATTCCACCGATCGATCGAGAGCTGGTAGAGCGTTATCCGTGCGAGTTCCAGCGAAAGGTACTCGTCCTCGGGTACGGCCTATCGTATCGGGTCTAATTTTGACTCGGCAAACAGTTATTATTTTCACAGACGCTCGCTATCGCCGCGGGATACGACGATATCGCGCCCACGTACGCGACACTCGGTGCTAGCTCGAAAAAAAAGTATTTTCGCGCTGGAAGAGCGGGACGGCGCGCGGCGCGTGAAACACGATCAACGAGAGGCGCTCTCCGCGTAAAAATGAGAAATCATAGATAGGGGCTCGATCGCGAGCGAGCGAGCGAGCGAGCGAAACAGGAAATTGATAGAGAGCTTCTTGTAGCTCGATTTACAGCTAGCAGGGAAAACGCGGTTGATACGGGATGCAGAAGAAGCGAAGCGAAGCGTGAGCGATAAATCGAGTGGCCTGAGCGTGTGCGCGCGCGCGTGCGTGCGTCCGTGCGTGCGTGCCTTCGCGAGTGTGCACGTTAAACGACTACGGGCAGAAACTAGTGCGATAAAGGGCGAAAAAATGAAGCAACGTAGCTTCTGCATCGACTCGAGGCTGACTGACTGCCCCACTGTTATTTACGGACCGCGATTCTTCTATTTATGATACCTCGATAACGCGCGTCGTCCCCGATGACCCTGCTGCTCTCGCTTTTGCTCGCTAATCTCTGGACTGTTACACGGATCGTGGAGAAAATGCTTAAATACGCATTACACCGCGATATTGGAGCCGATCGAACGGCCGCGTTCGTCCGTTCATTCATGGCGCCCGCCGACAAAGGAGCCCATCGCGAAAGGAGCAAGAATTTTACTCGATACAAGGGAAACTCGGCTGATTCCGCGGGAGCGTCTGTACGATATTATCCGAGTTGCGCCTGCTCCACCGTAACCAATGTACAACTTCAAATATTTCGGTTGCAATGTTTTATTGTAATCGGATGCAATGTTTTTAATCGAAAAATCTTGCCACAAATATGACACGCTCTCCTCTCGCAATCAGTTCTACGGAATGAGAAGAGTTGTCCCTGCTTCGAAAACCTTTCGACGCCTGCAAACGTTGCTTCAACGTTTCTCAGCTGAGAAGAGTTTGAAAAGAAATTCAAACGAACGAAATGTTTCGAGCGATCTTCTCGCGCGCACTGTCGTGACGCAACGCGGCGCCGCGGCGCCGCGGCGTGGATGTTGCAAGAGGAAGCTAGAGAACCTGTACGTTTTCGTTTTCGAGAGACTATGCGAAAGCCGGGCGGCACGGCGTTCCGCTCGACCTTGCGCGAACGCGGAGCGTACGGTCGAAACCTCCCGATCGATTCTTCTTCTCCGTAGGCTGAATCGAGCGTACCGCTACCTAAGTACCGGTATGGTATGCCGTGGTTATTTGCCCGCTGCAAGAACCCCGCGTTCCTTCATGCTCAACGTTATCCACCGAGTCACGATCCTCCTCCTTTCTATCTTCTATCGAAAGGAAAACAGAGTTCTGGCGTTCGGAAGCCGATCGCCGCTGAACGGGCAAACAAGGAGAGGCACGATCGCCCGGGGTTCGAGCGGATGAGAAGCGACGAGGAGCTGCCGATCTCTCGCATGTTGATGGATCGCGCGGCGTTCTTACGAATCTCCCTCTACCTATGTACGTGTTTTTGGGCGTGGACGGTCAGCGGTTGAAAAGATGTTCAGAGAGCTTGTGAGAATCCGAGACGCGACGCGACGCGACGCGACGCGACGAGTTCGGGAGGTCTCCTCGCGAGAACGATCGCAGCGTCGCGACGCGTCGGCGTCGATCGCGTGTGGTATGGCAGCGAAATTGCGAAGCGCGCGCGCAGTCCGATGACGAATAGAGAGTAAAGGCGAATGTCTCGTACGGAGAAATCAGCGAACGCGGAGAAGAATCGATTGCAATTTGGATATCGTGTCTCGACGATGAGAGGTATCATCTTACCTCGTATCGTATTATTTTCAGCTTAACGTCCAATGCGCGGGACGATTAAACGAACGATTCGCCGCGAGATAGCCGCCGCTGTTTGTCCTATCGTTCGTATCGGCAAGAAATCGCGACCGTGTAATCTCTTCTCCGCCACTCTTTCATGAGGATCATTGTCGTTCGCCGGTGTTGCAGTTTCTTTTCTTCGGCGCGACTGCAAAAACCCGAATGACGTCGCTCGAAATCGCGGCGAGCAGTTTCGATGCGATTCGTCACGCGATAAATCGAACGGGAATGTTACGCGAATCGCGAATCGCGAGTCTCGGCCGGTCGCGTGTTCAGCGAAACTCGAGGAAGTCGAGTGCATATTGTCCGATTAGCCCGACCCGATTGTCGGTCGATCGAATATTTGCGTTCGATGTTTCGCCGATCAACGCGCTGTATTTAGACGCGTTCACGAATTCGCGTTTCTTGCTCGCGAGAATGCAAACGTCCCCGTCTCGATATGCACGCGTTACGTTAATTGCCATGGTTACGTAATCGAGTTAACTGCTCGCGAGACGCGTGGCCGATTCTTGCCGGTACGCTAATTACGCGCAATCTCTGCGACGACGAAAGAAAGCACCGGATACGCGTACACGCGTCGCTGCTACTCATTCCTTTTCCGTATTTCCTCGGTGCAAGTTTTTCCCGCGATTTTCGACGTACGCGCGCGTTCCTGCCGTCGCGTCGCACCAAAACATCATGTCGAGTCGGTGGATCGTAATTGGTCGCGCAACGAGTATCGACGGTTCGATCTCAGACACCGCTTCCGTGTGCTCACTCGCACTTTTGTTGAAATTGCTCGGCCAACGAAAACCATTCGAACGGACGCTCGACCGTTTCGGAGCGTTTCATCGTTTCGGGAGAACGACCGAGAATGATCAACCAAGCATCGATCGGAGAAGCGTGGGTGCAATCGTTTCGATCGTCAAGAATATAATTAACACGGTCACTGATCAACAACCCACATGCGAGTCGGAACAACTTTTACGGACTGATTGCTCGTTCGAGATCCGTGTAACAACAAAATTATATACACATGACGCAAGAATTTCAAGAAAGCAACAGGAACTGTAAGTTGAATCGATCAGCCGCGATTCCGTTTGAAGAATTGTCCCGAGCCGCGTGGGTCATCACGGACGAACGGTCGCTTTAAAACTGGCCCTTCTTTCTTCATTGCCGCATCGACGGCGACTTTGCGGTGTAAAATATGTCCGTGCGTAGCCGGCGGAATTTCGTTTTATCGAAGGATATCGGTTGTCTACGAAATCTATTGTGCCGAAGAAACTGTGCAACAACGTTCTCCAAGAAGCCGGATAAAACTAAATAGATGGTAAAACTAATGGCTTACTTATTTCCTTCAACTTGATCCTTGGCGAATTACCGAACTCGTACAACGAGTCTTTAATTTTACCCTACCGGCTCCCAATGCGTTAACTCGTCCGTTCCCACGATTTACGGTAAACGCGAAGGTGCCACTGGAAACACGTGTTCGCTGAACGCGACCCGCATTATTTATCCCAGACGCGTGTATTGTGCGATACACGACTCGATTTAAATGGCTTCTCTCGAAGCGAGTTCAAAACGCGCGAAGCGGGAGCGCGTTAAACGGAGGAACGAGAGACTGACCGCTCGAACCCGGAAACAGACGAAAATCGTATGGAACTCGCGTGCTCGTGTCACAGGTGCCGGACAAACACGTAAACGTTCTCGTACTTACGGAGTGTGTACGTAGTCTGAGGTACAGTTAAAAAGAGACACCAAACGTCGCCGTTGCTGATGATGATGATGGTGGTGGTGGTGGTGGTGGTGGTGGTGGTGGTGGTGGTGGTGGTGGTGGTGGTGGTGGTGGTGGTGGTGGTGGTGGTGGTGGTGGCGGCGGCGGCGGCGGCGGCGGTGGCGGTGGCGGTGGCGGTGGCGGTGGCGGTGGCGGTGGCGGTGGCGATGGTGGTGGTGGTGGCGATGCTGGTGATGGTAATGACGGTGGTGGTGGTGGTGGTAAAGTCGGCGGTAACCGCAAGAACGTTGATAAACCGAACAAAAGGTGTATGTTGATGGGAGAAAAGAAAATTCGACGGTAATTCTCTGAAAATTGGTAGAAGAAAAATAAAGGTGCGAGGACGAGAAAGGAATACTCGTTGAATCGAGAACTGAATTAACTCCGACTGGTGTTCATTTTAACGGCGTATGAGCGAAGCAAAAGGAAAGAAAAGGGAGGAAAGAACGAGGAGAAGAAAAAGGAAAGGTCGAGAGAGGATCGAAAGTCGCGTGCTGGCCAATTTGCGAGCGTGATACTAAAATTTTACAACGGACGAGGCGAAGAGAAGACAGGACAACGCGTGGCGAGGCGAGGCGAGGCGAGGCGAGGCGAGGCGAGGCGAAATGAGACGAGACGATACGATACGATACGAGACGAGCATTAATTGCCGTTAATTGGTGTATTGTCCGGTCGTTCATAGATGCCGATTCGATTAATTTGAGCGGAGAGCGGTGGCGGAGCTGCGTGTTTCGATAAGATGAGCACGGAACGGAGAGCGCGAGCCCGGTCCGTCCGTCCGTCCGTCCGTCCATCTCGGCCGCGACGCTCGGAGACGAACTCTCTCTCTTATCTCCCTGTCCTCTGTTTACATGCTTCGCCGTTCCTCTTCTTGGCCACGGATCGAATCATCTTGCACCGAGGAGGCAGCTTTCCAAGCTGGTGGGGGGAAGGGGCTCATTCGAACGACGGCGATACGTTCGCCATCGGTAGATGGCGTTCCGGTTCTCCTGGCGAACGATTTTCCCGAAAATCTGCGACCGACCACCCTCTGCAAACGATCCTTCCCAACAAGCTGCTTCTTTTCCTGCTCCTTGCGACAACGTACTACTGCGGCCCATACGTTTGCCGATACATGCTGTCAATACTGTTCCAAGTTTCCGGGTGTAAGCTGTGATCCATAGAATTAATTGATCGACCAATTAAAAACTGATAGGCTGATCGATGATTCGGAACATGATCATGGGTATATACCGGAGCCTCCTCGGACCGCTGATCAAGCTAGCTGCGATGCTGGCGAAACATTGTGAATGCTTTCCTATTGGCCACGGTTTACACCCGGAAGCCTCGAACAGCACGGTAACTGTATCTCAACGCTGCACTTTCTTGTAGAAAGTGAAAAACTATATCCGACTATACAGGTTGTATGGCACGCAAGGGAATCAATGAGGATCGATTCCAAATTATTTCAGTCCTGGAGCCGGACTTGTTGCATTCCTGTCCTCTCTCGTCGCCGTTTCCTCCGACGCTCGCAAGATGCGTCGGTCCGTCGCGATTCTAGATAAACGTAGCCGACGAAGCGATCGTGTAATCGACCAGTCGCATCTAAAATAAAGATAAATAAGCGTGTTTAAAAGTTCGACGCGTTTCCGATAGGTAGAAGCGGCGAGGACGGCAATGAACGGTCGCATAGAACGGACTAGATCTGGTCAAGGGGAAACACGATGCAGCCGTATCCGAGAAGGGCGTGAACGGGCGTGAACGAGCGTGCAACGAAACATCGACCGAAACTCGTTTTCAATGAAATCAAGTAAAACGGTCCTCTGTATTGTGGTACGGAACGACTCGCGGGATATACGCTTCCGCTTATAATCAATTACGTGAATGTCAACAAATTCGACCAGAATGCGACTGAACCGAAGTTACGATGGATTCGACCTGTTGCTAAACAGAGAATCAGCGATATTGTACAGGAGCACGGATTTGTATCGTTCTTGCTCCGTGCTTCAACGTGCAGAAATAATAAAAATTCTGTGCACAGCGGTAATCTATCAAGGACCAGTTTCGAATGAAGGTCGAGCAGTAGTTAAATATGCAAAAGTCTATTAGAATTCATTTCTGCAGTTGGAATTACGGTGAAAGGAGGAACGGCGAAGAAACGATAATATAATTTGAAGAATCGAACGGGCGGTCGTTCGTACGAAAGTTTTCGATCCGGCAAACGTTTGACCTCCCAGTCGGTAAATACGTACACGCGCGCGGCACATCGTTGAACGCAGCCGCGTGCATCGCTACGGAAACCCGCGACACGCGTACACGCGAATACACGGCACACAGGCGCACACCGGTGGTATATCGCGTTATACCGAAGATGGTCGACCAACCAGGAAGCGATCATGGACAACTGGTCACTCGCCGGAATTCTGTTCGGTGCGATTACACGTTCACGTGGTCTGTTTTAAAATCGAAATCCTCCTCGGGACTCGTTTAATGCTATGCCATTAAAGCAGGAATTTCCTCGCGTGGTTCCTGGCTCGTGTCGATGACCAAACGTGTTACGATGAAATAACTTGTCGTTAGGAACGCTTTCACGACTCCTCTCGTTAGAATCGAAGCGTGTCTCGCTGTGTCATTATGCGAGAATATTTTCGGATTTTAGTCATCGTACAGGGTACTGGTAAAAACGAACGGCAGGACTTCCGTGAAGATGTCGATATTCGGATCCAGACTGCGCCCGAGACCCTCGATCACTACCATACTGAGAATCACGCTGCTAAAGGATCCGTCTTGCTTCACTCGATGTCGAACCATCGCGGAAAATAACTCAGTCACAACGGTACTTACGTTCAGCTGCAAAAAGTTCCGACCCTCCCTTTAAAAGAGTTTCTGCGTTTCTCGTATACCGTGGCTGCGTCTCAAGCGAGACGAGTCCGAACATTTAGAAGCATTACATTGACTCTGCTTCGAAGATGAGCGTTCACGATGTCTCGCATCGTGGTTTTGAAACCATCCGGATCCGGAGACACGTGCGAACTGTGCTCCAGAATGTATTCGGCTGCCAGTTCACCCTGAAAAGAATGAATGAGAAATGAACGATTTATCGGATCGAGGTGAGTTAACCGTACACACGTTTCCCATGAGGACTGAGCGGAAAACATCCCTGAGATTTCGTTGACAACGATCGTTCAACGACACCACCAAACCGCAATCGAGTACAATCAATTTTGGACGCTTCGGTGAGTAATTGCGATCGATGATCCTCCAAAACCAGTCAGAAATTCTTCCGGACGGCTCGTGACTCGTTTGCACCAAGATGTTGCCGGGGTGTAAGTCGCAGTGAATGAAATTATCCGTAAACACCTGAAATTCCCAATTGAAATGTGTTTACGAGTACAAAACTGATCCAGCATAAATCGAATTCGTGCCAACCATTTTCAAGACCGCCTTAATTCCTATTTTGGCCAACTCTCCTTGGAACTTGCTGTCGCTGCACTCGAGGTAGTCGGAAATAGGGGAGGCTTCGTGGAAACTTTCCACCAGTATTTCTCGGTGAGTGAAATTCATGTAGGGGCACGGGAAGAGAACGTGCTCCTTATCGGAGAAATTTGTTGAAAATCTTATTAGATTAGCCGCCTCCAGATTCATGTTCACCTTTGCGAAGATCGTGAAGATAGGTATTTCAGAGGGGTATCGAAGGAACGATAGAATCGTAATTATAGCCTACGCGGTAACGCTAGGAAATCACTTGGTTTTCCATGATCTGCGAAAACTCGTCGATGCAGTCGGTAAGACTGAGCCAATGCAGTTGCGGAATGATGTACGTCGCGCATTTGCAAATCCCCCTCATCACGGAAAGATCTCTTCTAAAATAAAAGGAACGTTATACTTTCTCATTTCTGTACGCATCGGATCGTGATCAGCCTACTTTAACCGCTCTTTGATACCGGGATGTAAAATTTTAACAGCCACGGGCTGCAGTTCTCCGCGGTACGCATCACTGCCTTCAGCTTCGTTATTCCCGTACAGCATTCTGTCTGAAATGAATTGATTCTAATCTCGCGCGGGTAACTCACGCTGATCGCGGCTCCATAAGATTCATACGGTTGTATTTACCGATGAAAGTGACGAGCGGCCCGAGTCGGAAGTACTCGACGACTGTAAAAAGAGATTCATTCGCATAAGAGCGTGCGCAAAAACTGAAATCTGCATTTTTATAGAATTTCAAATTCCAATCGTTTGAATATTCCCGGGCCACGCTACCCCGTATGGAAGGGCTTCGTAATTTACTTTGTACGAGCGTAGGTACTCGTGGTGGCTTCTCCGCTACGTCCGCTCGAGCATTCAGGTTCACCCAAGCCTTGTACACCTGACTCCAAGAAACAGACCAAAAAAAGATACAACTCGTTTTACATTTTTTTGAAAAATACACGTGTGTGTGTGTGTGTGACCGGCATCGGTCACACCTTCGGCCCTCATTGTCGGGACTAAGTTGTCGGACGGTACCTGAGCGCAACATCCTGATCCGATGGGCGTTTCGCCTTGAAACTTCACGAATACGTCCCTCCAATTGGGGCCGTAGGTAGCTCGAAGCAGTTGCTTCGTGTAAATCCAAGAATGCGGGGAAGCTGTCCGCTGTAATTGCGAGAGCGCGCGACAAACATCTTCCGGGAATAAATCTTTCCTGGTGGCTGCCCATTGTCCGAATTTGATAAAAATCGGCCCGAGGAATTCGACGCCTGCAATCATAGAGACCGCGAGCGCGCGCGCGGGACAAGTTTCAACGGAGTTGCACGGAATCGGATGGAGAATGTAAATACGGTTGAATGTTCGATGCATATATGCAATTACTTTTGCGCAGAATCGCCGGGAACGCGTTTCCGTGCGTGAAACGCGTGATCAAATAAGCGATGACCAATCCGGTAACGATCGAGCCTATCACGAAGATCCTCGCGAGAATCAGAACAGCGTCCTGAACGCCGGCGAACAAACCTTCGTTCTCCGTGCTGTTCCTCCTCAACGATTTCTTCTCGATAACTCGCAACCGGAGCTCAGGCTTGTGAGACAGAATCAGTATAGCCTTGACTGCGCGCTTCGGGCCCTCGAAATTCAAGTTTCCTACGGGAGATCGGTGAAACCGAATCGGACCCGCGTGCCCCCTTCTTCGCCAACCGTCTCCCCGACTTTTCAGCAACGCGGCGTTTGAGCGAAACGCTCTCGGTAGGTTCATGCGAAATGTCATCGTTAATCATGTTCATTACAAAATCTGTCGTTCGTTGAAACTCCATTTCGATAATAGATCCATGTTGCGTAACCAAAGTTCCGATTTCAGGTCGAGCAATGAACGTTCAAGCACGATTCACAATCTTGTCCCGAGTTTACGTTTACGCTTTTCACCCAGCGATCAACCCGCGCGCATGTCTATTTTAAAGAGCTTTCGGTCGAATGCGTTTCTTCTTTCCGCGTTTGGTAGCACTGACACCGCGAATCGAACGTTGCCGTTCGTGGAAATACATAACTAGAAAATCGGTTTCCGTGGGATTTTGAAAATCCCTTGATTGGATTCCCGGAAGAAATATCCGAAGATAAAAATGTCAACGAAACGAGCGCGAAGCATAACTATATTCTCCTAGTTCCTAATGAATTTCTTTGCTCGTGTTTACATCTTCCTAACCAAACCTGTCCGCTGTCCAGTCACCGTCGATGCTCGATGGAAATACATTTTATTCGGTACTTCTTGCGAGAAACTGAAAGAAAATCACATTTTTTAAACTTCGTTTACGCGTGTATGTATTTGTATCGTATTCGATTGATCGGAAAGTTCTGTCGGAAGTTTTAGTAAAATGTCTGTCTTGTATTATTATTGAAATTAATCGAGATCTTAATCCCCTGTATATTGTTCGTGCGAAGCAGCTTATTTACACACTTGAAAGAAATAGTGAAAAATAATTTATAATTTTCGGTAGAAAAAGCCGACAGTATTTCCCGATCAATCTAATATTTGGGAATGAAATTACGATATTAATTTTCTATCGCGAAATGACAGTATCGTCACGTTACAGGAAACTTGCTGAACTTTCATGGTTAACAAAAAATTCTTCGTGAAATTCAGACACGATTTTATAGTATAGTATGACATGTAAATCGAATGAAATGAAGGGTAAATAATAATGGATGGCGGTAGTAAAAGGTGGAGCATTTTTCCTAAATGAACCAGGACTAGCTGTTAAACGTTACACGGCTGTTGAGTGCTGATGAAAATTTGATAAGATGCCCACGATAGCCAGCTCTTCTTTAACGTACGAAATTCTTATGTACTTAAACTCCTTCTACTTCGGTATGTTTGCCGTGTGCGAATTAGGCATGGGATTCTTCAAGGCTGCAAATTTGCCATCGCCTGGCGTGAGCACAACGTTGATAGAATTTGCGCTATTATTCTTCCTTATAGCCACGGAAGGTGCCAGGATCTATCTTGGAAGAAAAGGAAATTTAACCGAACACGGATTACCCATTCTTATCGGAGTCATTCTAACTGTGCCCAGTTCATTGGCAACATTGTATTTTTTAATTTGGCAGAACTATGTACTCAGATTGGAAGTAATTCTGTGTAGCATACAATTGGTACTCCTGGCATCTGAATTAATCATTTCGATTTTGTGCCTTATAGCTATCTATCGACCATCGCCTCCCGAAGAGTAAGCGGTACCATAGCTTTCCCTTCCATCGTCTATATTCGTTATGAAGCAACTGTTTTGCTACGATATTTAATTATCAACTTTGTTCACCCTCCTTATGCACTATGTTTTTGCATATCCGTAAAGATTATAATTATTTTCATGTGAGAAACGCACAAATGTTATTCAGTGTCAATGTATACAATGCGTGAACGAAGAAAATAGAAACGATAAAAACTTTATGAGTATTTAATTTACATACCCTTCAAATTGTTCCACATAATATTTAAGAATACTTTAATTGAGAGAATATAACTTACCTATACTTATACAAAAATGAACATATATCAAGGTGTGTAGAACCGTGTCTGAGTTTAAGATTCACTTCTTTTATTAATATCTCCTTGTGAAAACATATGCAATTCCTTGTTTTTACACTTTGTAGTAGTCATATTGAAATAAATATTTCTTAAATAAATGATACATGTCTCTCGCCTGTTAAATCTTAATATACACTTTAAAAGTACTTTCTATCCAAAAGTACATTATAGAATAATAGACGGTAGAAATAAACATAAATAAAACTGCAATGAGTCTGCCATGTACCTAAAGTTTTTATAAAAATTACTCAACGTTATAAATACTTAATAGAGATTACTCGTTTTCAACGATTTGAAATACTTAATAAAATATATATGTATCCGAAAAGGAAATATAAAAAGTAGAATTTGTACCTATATTTTTTTCTTATACCTAATCTTTTATACTATTTGCAGCAGCCCTACGTCTTCTGATCGCTCGTAAACGATTATTGCAGTATATTCGTAGAAACACTGAACCAAATACTACTAGTATGCCGATTACGCCAATAACTGTCATGCGATGATGATATATCAAGCACGATAGTAGTATAGCCAAACCCTAGAACAAGAAGCAAACAATAATAATGTTTATACATATTGCATATACACGGACTTTTATGAAGAAGTTACCTGACGAATGGTCATCATGATCACAAACGTTAATGGCCCAAATTTTGAAATGGTATAAAAGATATACAACTGACCACTTGCTGAACAAATTGATATGAGTAAACAGTCCATGATAAATCTAGGATACTGTAACAGTAAAATTATTAAACTTCTGTCATAAATTATTGTTCCGACTTCATCATAGTGTGATACGTTTGATTTCAACTACCTTTGTCATGAAAGAAAATATAAGGGGGAAACTTGATTGCTGAAATAAGGACATTGCTGTCAACAAACAGGAAAACATATTGACTACACACATCATTTGCACGCTCGTTGCGCCATATTCTACGAACAGCGCATTTTGCCAGGTACTTGTGAAACTATCTAATACTAAGTAACCTCCTAAGAGAATAATACCAGAAACAGTTGTAGCTCCATCTAAAAGGAACGAAAGTACAGATTACGATAAGAATGAAAATATTATGAATCTACATCAACAACATAAGAAATTATACCATTTTTATAATCAGAACTATCTAACATGAACAATGTCATTCCAATAGAGATAAGTATTGCTGTGACGTATTCGTAGTATTCATAAGTAGTATGTGAAACTATTTTTCCCATGATCATCACAGGGATAATTTTGGAAGCTTTAGCCAGAACCTGAAAAGACACAGGTGTTACATAAAGTGGTCCACGCAAGAGTTGAAAGAAATGATAGTAAAACAAGAATTACCTGCGTTGGAAAACTAACATACTTCAGAGCCTCATATTGACACCAACTGCTCATGATATTTGATAAAGAGCAAAATGCGTATTTGTACAATGGCGCCTTATGTTGCGGTTGTCTCTGAATTAGTAGGTACAGTCCTGACATCAAAAATGCAAGAATCCGATTTACAAAGACTAGGAACTGAGAATCCTGAAAACGGTCCTTGTTGCCAGAAACATCTTCGTATTCCTGAAAAACGTGAGTTTTTTCATATCATAGAAAATCTTAAATTATAAGACACTACGGAGCCATTTCTTTCATAACGTGTGTAACCATAACGCATCATTTATCCTGAATTTTGAGTTTGGATATAACGTTGAAACCATATTAAGAATATGGTTTAAATAGAATGCAACTTTAAATTTTGTTTGAAGCGTCGTGGGTATTATTATTAGCACCCGTACCGTGTCTGGTGTAATGAAGGGGTATTAAACACCATCTTCACAACTTTATTTCACAGAAAGCCTGGATGTCCTAGAAGTAGTAACTAAATAATATACATTGTGATTCTGAAATCTAAGGTAATGGAGCAACCTGATACATGGACGTTTAAACGGGACATGTATTGATGAAACGATCAAGCAATTTAATCTTAACTTTTCAAGTAATTGCATAATAAGCATGAAGAATAAAAATCTCTCAGAATAAACTTGTAAGATATATTTAAATTCGTGTAAGTTTATTATATAGTGCCCAGAACTTTTACAGCATGTAACGTAAACTTTTATAGTAAATGAATTATACCTGTGTCATTATCTTCTCTTGTAAATAACCCCATGTTAAATAACTGATTTGAAGTCCAAAGAAACAATACAAAAGTAGCAAGGCATCTTGTGCAAAGGTACGCTGATTATGATTAGATGTTGTAGAAGTATAAGAAGACGAATCCAAAAGTCCTGATTCGCAGTTACCCAAAAAACACGAATGTACCAGCCTGTGAATGCATCCTTTACCTGCTCGAGTGTGATCCAAATTTCATATTCAAATTAGTAAACTCTGTTAAGTTGAGTAGTTCTCCTTTTACTTACCTCCTCTTTGAATGTACTTGGTATGACGTACGTATTTGTATATAAGGCAACCCGGCAATATTACAGTAGCATAACTTAGTAAATTGAAGCACAATCGAATGACCCAATTGTACGAAGAAGTCTTTAAAAACTGGTCTCCTGTGTTCACAAGAGATTTAAAAATTTCACTAGCTCCAAATATAAGGCTCACTGAAAGTAGTAGCAGTACGCTACCAAAGCAACCGTTAGTATTATTATTAATTAGTACGCTTCTCAGAAAAGAAAAATACTTAAGATGTTAATGTATAACAAATCTGTTATGAAACTTACCAAATTACAACATCACCCATAAAATTTCGCATTGTTCTTATCACAATAGAATTTCCATAAAACAAACTACTATTTCATAGCTATTTACCAGCGCCGTATTTTTGCTGATTACACCCACGAGTGCGAAATCGCATAAATTGCACACAACAGTTTCCAATAACTAATGCGTTACATATCACGTGTACGTACGATAAATAATATTCTTCAAATAATAATTTTGTAAATTCTTCATGGAAGTTCGTCCGAATATGAGATGTAAGATCCATTAATTAACTGATTGATCGAAATTATGATAGGACGCATCGATCAATAATTGATGAGCATTCAAAACCAATTCTTTCAATCATTTTTTGAAGTGGGAGACGATCGTATCTTCATGCTAACATCAAACAAGCATCTATATATACATATTTGTCGATGGTGATACCACAGACGAGATATGAAATAGACTAATCACCTTATGGGATTTCGTGTCACACGATCTGAAATACCGACAGTGCCAAAAATCAGTGTTTGTTTAGCGCACTCTACGATTTAGAACGTTGACTTGAAATAAACAACACATATAACAGAGGAAGAAGAATTGTTTCTAACGCATACAGTAAAAGTTGGATAACTGCCCGCAAATCGGGACCTAAGGCGGGCAGTTATATAGTAGAAGAATCGATTCTAATTATAGACACAGCTCGAGCCGAGGTTCGGTTTGTTTACAAACATAGAGAAGGACGGCGAGTGAAAGAAAAAGAGGTCCGAGACATAAAAGAATGCGAGAAATACGTATCGGCGAGACAATCCTAATGCAAATATAAAAATTTTCTAATTTTTATTTTTTTTTAAATTAAACTTTCACCAATATGATGCAGATGAACATCGAAGATCATGCATGGAGGCACAGACGAGGTACGGAGGTGTTGCGCTTATAAATTTACAGATCTTCGGCAGAAGAAATCGGAATGTCTAGATTGTTTAGTCTAGATTCGGATCAAATGCAAACTTTGAGTAAATAATTTTGTAATTTCAAAATGAACGGCGGAAAACGTAAGAAGTTCTCACTCTCTCGTTTCTTACATGTCGTTAGCACCACGCAGTTGTATATTAATTTGTATGATATATTATTTACAATATTCGTACGGTGGTAACGTTAAACTATTCTCATCGCGTGGTAGTTCGTCAGTCTGTCGTATGCATGCGCTATGATTGTGCGAGCAGTCGTGAAGATGAACGGGATAGAAGTCCCCTGAAATTCTTGATTTTTTATTATTTGAAATTTGATTGACAATCAAACGGAGCAAACATGACTCTCTTGGGTGAGTAAAAATTTCTGTGTAGGTGATTTACGCTATGAAACCCAATGAGATAGAATTTACGAGACACCGACAAGTTGTTTTGCTGCGTGCTAGACGGTTTTTTGTGAGTGGAGGGGATAGGTTTAACCCTATGAGAATTCGCTGAGGCACATCGCGCGGGAAATCTATCTATCGGGTTGTCGCGTTGTGCTGGCGGGTAATCCCGTATCGTTTTCGGATTAATTCCAGGATATTTCCTTTCGCATTCTTCGCATCATCAACTTTAAATGTTCTGCTTATGACCCGTGTGATATTCGGACCGTGTTCGTTTCTTGAAACGCGTTGAAACAGTGTGATCTCAAAGTCCCGCCTAAATTCTAATCTTCCAATATTTCGGCACTGCCCGAAAGAGTTGAGAATTTTCCTCCGTTTGGTGCTGTATGTAGTGCTATTTGAAATTTAAAACGGTGAAAACTGTTTGCAGTGTACTGTTTTTTTATACACATAAGATGCTACGTAGAAAATAAATACTTCGGCAAGAAAATTAAATTTATGTTTTAATTTCTCAGGGAAAACGCTGGTCAAAGTATTAACAAAGATGACAAACTCTTCTAAATTGTACAAACGACCATTTACTGTATGCATAGAGGGAAACATAGGAAGTGGTAAAACAACATTTTTAAGACATTTTAAACAGTTCAATAATACAGCGGTCTTGGAAGAACCGGTTGAACTTTGGAGAGATGTGGCTGGAACTAATTTATTGGTATGTTTCATGAATTCAGATTTATCTATGTAATTTTATACTTGCATCCAGTGAATTCGAGTTAACAGGTACGTGACTGAAATGTTTAGGAACTGATGTACAACGATCCTAGACGCTATGCATTTTTATTCCAATCTTACGTGCAGTTAACCATGCTCCAACTGCACACCTACAAGACTCCGTTTCCATATAAAATCATGGAACGGTCGGTGTACAGTGCAAGGTGCTTCATAGAAAACATGAAGCGTACCAAGATGCTAGAAGAGGTGGAAATTGTGGTTTTGGATGATTGGTATGACTGGTGTATAAAAAGTGCAAACATAGAAACAGATTTAATAGGTAATGTGTTTTAAATGTACAGAGACACCGTATCGCTTCTGGATGCTAATTGTTTCCTCATTTTTTGAAACAGTATATTTGAGGACAACTCCAGAAATTGTGTATCAAAGAATGATAGAAAGAGCGAGAAGAGAAGAAACTTCTGTGTCGCTGGAATATATAAAGCAAATTCATGATATTCACGACGAATGGCTTTATCATCAGTCGTTATTTTCTATACCAGCACCAGTTTTAATACTGGATGGAAACAAGAGTCTAGAAGAAATGTTAGTTGAATTTGAGAATTGTAAGAATCACATTTTTGGGAAGAAAATGGAGGAAAAATGCAATACAAAAAACGTAATCACAGGATTATCTCCAACGCGCCCTTTATCTGACATTAAAGCGGGCATGTCCGACTGATTGAAATAGTGATAATTCAGAGATAAGTCTCAATTTGCATAAATATTCTAATTTGCGTTATTTTGTATTATTGAATGATCTTATAGATCGCAAATTGTTTATAATGAATTTGTCTTATGGTATTATCATGATTTAATTTTAAATGTATATATATATATGTATCAAGTATAATATCGCATAATAATCTGTACACACTGATGGTATTACTCGTTATTTTTGCATTACGCACTGCACACATTCGGCAATTTTATATTCTGCAATTTCTATGGTCTTATATTCCTAAACGTAACATTTACTGTAATATTAATAACTGAAAATAAGCAATGTTAAATACTTATTATAAGAGAATGGGAAATGTATGTATAAAGAAAATATTAGAATACGAATGAAATTAATAAAGAAATGTACCTACTAAAATAATTTTTTTCATCATTAACAAATTGTGGGTACAAAAAAACGCTGTGTTCATTAATAACATTTGATATTAGGTTCTAGAAAATATATACTTGTATAGCAAACAAATGCGGTAACTCTTACGTAAACATGTTTAATTCGTCAATGATTAGTAAAAAAAAAATTGCAGCATTTGCATACATTTTTTCACACTTACAGAAATGCGAGCGTTTGGTCGTTTACGCGACGTTATACGATATAACGATAAAACATAAGAATATATAATGAAAAAGGATTAAGCGGAATTTTTGCGAGAAGATGCTAACCGTTCCGCGCAATCGTATTCCTGACAGTCCCATAATACATTTATCACATTTCCGATTTCTGCGTCTTTTGTATTTGCTTGCTTCCAATCGAGAAATATCTGATAGATCACCTGAAAAGAAGACTATTATTACACAAGAAGCGACCCAGCATGTAACATAAGGCACGATCGATGAAGGAAGAATGAATTTACTTCGCTTATTCCCCTGAACCTGTAGTTCTCTTCGAATTGTTCGATTTGTCCGTCAGAGTACAGGAGTCTCCTGGCGACGTCTTTCCAACCGTGACCGATATGAGTTTTGATCAGAAATATATCTTCTAAATTCATTTCGTCCGTACAGGCACACAGCCGCTCCACTTCTGCCGGCATTTGCCGAAATTCTGATTTTGTCCACGATTCTTCCGGCACGGACGATCCCGTATTTTTTGTGGGAAAATGATTCACGTTGCAAATATAAGTGGTTCGCGAGCCCAATTTCACTCCGTTCGAATTCACTATGTTATAATTCACGACGCGTGCTCCTGGTGCTGCTAAAAAAAAACCAGATGCAATAATTAAATAAAGAAACGAACGGGTCACGCATACTTCGCAAGCTTCGCTCACAATATCTGTACTGTTTCGATTTCGTTTTCGTTCTCGCGTTAGGCTGTCTTTGTTGTTTCGTGTCCGGCGAAGGTTTCGTGTCATCGAAATCCTGATTTATCGTAAAGTGAGGAGTATTCGTAGGTATTGCATCATTCAATTGAGATTTGTTTTTTTCCGAAGCGATTTCATGAGTTTCTTCTGATCGCGGTTCTTCTCCGGTGGGCACGGATTTCGGTTTCGGTTTCGGTTTCGACTTCGACTTCGATTTCGGCTCCTCCTTCTGTTCGTTGTTCGTTGTGTTCGGATCCAAATTATGCGTGTATCCGTTGACGCCTATTCGCGGCGGATCCGGCTTCGCATCGGTCGTTAGCATATGAAATCGACGAGATAAGTTCGAGAGTATTGGCATTTTCCTTCAGATCGATACAGCTAGAAAAGAAAATCCCATGCAGCATTGCTTCAAAGGAAAACAAATAGTTCGCGTACAGGTAGTAACATTAGTCTTGATCAAAGAAATATATTTTACGTTTTCTTTCAAATATAAAGATGTGTACGTTGTAAATATGAGTTTCGCTCGAACATGAATCGTTCAAAATTTTATATTACAGCGCTCTCGACCTTCAGAGAATTATCTAAAGCAAATGGTACGTGTCTAGAAGTGTTCTTCCTGCATCTCCTCTTATAACGCTCGAATAATGAACTTCAGCGTCGGATAGCCATTGAAAAAAAAGAAATACATAGAGCGCGAAGGAAGAATATGATGCGTGCAAGGGATCGCACAGTCCCGCGAATTGCTTTTTTACAAATATGCTCGCTCTAATTCCTCGCACTGTGTGTTTAAATGCATTTCACGCACTGTTCGAGTGCATTTCCACTCTCTGGGTTATACGCGTTCGTATCTCGATTTTTCTCTTCGATATACGTGTCGACAGCGATAACGATTTGTCTGCAGACTATTCTGTTTGGCTGACACGTCGCGCGCCTGGAATACAGAACTTCATGCAAATTGCTATCGTGCGTCTCATCGTGAACACTGAACGCGCATAGAACGAACTCAGCTACCATCCGAGGACTTATATACAATTGTTAGTATTGAGAAATGAACGCGTGACACGGAGAAACCTTACTGCAACAGCAACGGCAACGGCAACGGCAACGGATGCCTGACGCTCTCCAGTTGTGAAACAGCGATCTTTTGTTTCACAGCGGATACAAATCGATCAAGGAAGTCGGCTGCAGCGAAAATGTCACCGTTTAACGCGTCCCGCCCGTTCAAATCTCAAGATCAAGTTGCCGGACAACGGTAGAATCAAGAAAAGTCATGCATGCAGTTCATTTTCCATGACCTTGCGACGATCTTCGTTCTTCATCGGTGAAACCGGTTCCCCGCTCGTGAAAGCGACACTATAAACGCCGATAAGCAAAATGCAAATGGAACTGGTTCGTTTTAAGCAGAAACAGAAACTCTTCGTTCTTTATTATTCATTTCTGTTCTTCGATTTCAGATGGTTCATGTATATGAAAGTTAAAACTGGATCGGAGTAAATTTAGGCGCTTCTACGTATTTAAAGAGATCTTCGTCAACGCGTCACATGTTGTTCATTTCGGCACAAACACCTGCGGAAGATACGAGCGCAACAAGTTTCAAGGAACGCGTCGCGAATCTTTCGTTTTTTAACACAGGCTGCCACTTGTATTCATTACTCCGCATGAAAACGCTTCAGACATAATAATCAGTTACTTTTACACAGACGCTTGTTCGGAATAAAATTATTACATTTCGATGCGTCCACTCCGTTACTTAATTTACTTAAATCCGTTTCATGTCAAAACGATCCTCGATCGCAGCAGATCTTCAATATTTGTTTTTCCAAAGTGAAATATTCCTGTTACATCCGCCGCTGGTAAAAGACCCACCTTGTTTTCGACAAAAAAAAAAGACGTCACTCGTTCATTGGACGAATCGAACGGTGTTCGCGAAGAAAATTGACTGGCGATCACTGTGTTGTTTCGACATTAACCTCTCGACTACCGCGACTGTGCGATACGCATACGACGAGAAGAACTGAAACGTCAGGACGTGACGTACACCGTGTTTCGAGCAGCACGATCCATTGAAAGTCGAACTTCGCAGTTCTCTTTCATTCCTACTTATTGGACGGAAGCCTAGCGAAACACGTAAAAATGTAACGAGTAATATTTCCGAGTATAGATTTATGAATATGGTGTGCAGTAATAATTGAGGATAATAAACGTGTAAACGGTGGGGCACAGCGTTAATCGTATGCCCATAATGAGTCTCGGATCATTCTGTGCGTCGTCTCCCTTGCAGTTAACTCGATTCATCTATATCTAACGGGATTCCCCAAAGTTCAACGTTTAATTGTTATGTAAAAAGCGACCTTTCGTTTTAGTCATCCGCAGAGCGAAACAAGTTCACTTATATCGATTCAACTTAAGTCCGGCTGATAAAGTTATTTTTCACTTATAAATCGTATGAACTGCTTTATAATCATCTTATTACTCATTGGTAGTTAAAATGGGCTCATTCTTCTAAAGGACAATATTGTATTATTATCAGAAAACATGAATCAACAAAATATTTTGAGGGATTACGTTTTATCACAGTGTACCACTGAAAGATTAAAAGTAATTAAGGAAAAATTAAAAGAAGACATAAGTCTAGCTGACCCACTGTGGAAAATTGTAACGGGCAAGGTTTGTGTCATTGACAAAATATACGTGTTAGGTCAACATTAACCGATGTAATATGATTTAGAAAGAAGAAGAATGTGTAAGCGAAGAAACAAGTACCGATGAAAGCGAAGATGCGAATGAGAGTTCCTGCAAGATGCCTGATGACAAATTACTTCCGTTTACTCAGTTTTACTGTACACAAGCTGGAAAGAATTTTGACAGAGAAATTAAGCAGACTTCCATACAAAAGTCCGATATTGTAGAGTGTTTGTTTGAAGAATTAGAGCGTGGTAATGGAAAATTAGATTTGAGTCAATTAGAAAACTTATCAGACAATGAACTTGTAGAAGTTGTTTGTGATTTAGAAAAAAAACTAAGCATAACAGGTACCTACAATTTGTGTTGTTCCATGAACAGCATGAATTTAGAGGATCGAATGAAATATGCGGAAACATTCCACAGTCGCTTGATGTTACCAAAGGTGATGCTTGAATAAATAATAGACAGCTGTATAATAGATACAGTTAACATCATTTTAATGCTATTGCAGATAACTACTCTGGAAGAACCTTCGAGATTGCTATTGTCTGTTATCACCGAATGCATTCAAAAATTTCCAGATGACATTGAAAAATTAATCTTCATTCCCCTTTTAAATGTTGATTTAAAAGACACAACAATTGTCAATGCTATAGCAAATGGTTTTAATTCACAACGAAATTCTGTTCTCATTGCGTAGGTATTAAAGAAGTATTTAAATTGTGATGCATGCTAACATGTCAATAACTCATAGTATTTTTTATAGGGAATATTTGTCGCATGTAAAAGAACTGAAATTTTGGCATCTCCACATTCTACAGAATTTTTTATCCACTAAAACAGATCAAGCTACAAATGACAAAATTATTCACTTATTATCAGCAAAGGCACTTGATTTTGCTAAAGACAAAAATTTTGGTAAACTCGTATTATCATTTATAAAAGTCAATGGAAATTTTTCAGTGGAACAGAAGCAACTATTATTGGAAATAGCCAATATGAACCAGTCACTGTTTAAGAGACCCATTCAAAATATGCTAAAATCTTTATAAGCGCTTACAAATATTATTAATATTGTTATTTTTTGTACTTTTAGAATATGGGTTTTTTTGATAAAGTTTATTTCTTGATAACATGGAAATGTTTTTGCCTTTTCTTTCATGACTGAAAGTTTATAAAGTGTGAATTGAAAATAATGCAAGCGCACACGTGCACCGCCGAACCAATGATTATGAATCCCACTCCTGCCGCCCGAGAGGCGGTTCGATGGACGGCATTCCCATCTATGATGCGAGGGTCAAGTGGCGCCATCTTTCACAGAAGCCGAGAATTAACTACCGACGTTCCAAGTGGCGCCATCGCCAAAAGTAGCTCGGAACTGAATAGCAAAATTACAAGTGGCGCCATCTAGCGAAAGAGACCCGATTATTTACAGAAAATTCCGCCAGGGGCGCCCCGAGCATCACGTCGTAGTTTAGTTTCGAATCCTGACAGAAGATGGCGCGGGTGACTTCTTACTAGCGCTATTTCGCACAGACGAGATAAAAGAATAGATCAATCATGCAATGTACTTTTTCGGCCCGAATTCCTTATATCTCGTCTGCGTCTGTGATTTGACGATGTATTCAGAACCGAATCAGCGTCACCCGCGCCATCTTCTGCCACGCTCTGGAACTAAAGAACGACGTGACGCTCGGGGCGCCTCTGGCGGATTTTTCTATAAATAACCGGGTCTCCTTCGCTAGATGGCGCCACTTGTAATTTTGCTATTCAGTTCCGAGCTACTTTTGTCGATGGCGCCACTTGGAACGTCGGTATTAAAATATTCCCCTATTTAGTTCTGGGCTTCCGTCAGGGATGGCGTCACTTAAAACGTCGGTGGTTAATTCTGGGCTTGTATCAGAGATGGCGTTACTTGGAATTTCAGTAGTTAATTCCGGGGTTCCGTCAGAGATGACGCCACACACACATTTGGATGCACCTACTGTAAACATGACTGAGGAACTTTCCGGTGTGACAATAGTAATATTTATTGCAGCTGGAGTATTAACGATACTGTTGTTGTTCATTTTTGCAAAACGACAAATTATGAGATTCACCTTGCGGTCGCGACGCGGTCCTCATATTCCTATTGGACATGATGCAAGAAAGGTACGAACGATCGTGAAGGTTAGATTACTGTACCGTATCACTAGGATCATAGCTTCTACTGAATATCGGAGAGTTACTGTAGACTTTGAAACAAAATGTATATGCATTAAAACAGCATTGTGTGTTTTTAATTATTTAGTCACTGAAAAGGGAGATCGAAAGGCGAATAGAAGTGATACCAAGGATTCAGTATGAACCGCAACTTATCAGTGACCCAAGACTTATCATGACGCCTCGGGGACAGGTTCCACCGCATTATTATAGACTGAAAGCAGTAGATGATGTCAAAACATTAGGTAATTTACATCTACATGTTCAGTTTGGGAAATTGAAGTCTGAAATATCCACTGATTTTTCATGTATCATTCTTGTAGAGGCTGAGATTACCAAATATGATAGTTGCTTAAAAAGACATCCGTCTGAAAATCTGAGAGCGTATCTGCTTGCCACATTGGCCACTCCATTGAACGGAAGCGGGCAGCGATTGATTCATCAATTTTGTGACTTGTATGAACATGCAAGGCATGATCCAACAGAATTTGGAGATGAGGAGTATCAAGTGTATACACGCTTGTATCTCAAACTGATGGACGCGTAAGTATCTCTGTTCTAAATTATCAAAGGAATTGACAATTAAAATATTTTCTTGCTGGACAACACATGTTGTAACAGACAAAAAACTGAACTTAACTGTTTGTTTAGTGCTCGTTTGCTGAAATCGTATCCAAGTAGTAGAAAGTCGAGTCCTAGTCGAACGCCCATAAAAAAGAATGTCGAAACGAAGCGAAATATATTAGAACCTAGGATGAAATTGCCGGAAGATCAAACGTTAACTGGATCACGGCCTAACACGTTAACAGTTATGACTTTGGACAATAGCGAAACGTCCGTTTAGCATTATGAAATTCGTCACATACAACATATGTGACGAGATGATTGATCATGATCGTCAACCATTGTATCATATGGAATTGTATGCGAGTAAAATACATTCCTATTTTCTTCGGTGTTGTTACCAGAACATGTACACTTTATTAGAAAAACTGTTCCCAGCGCACGCAATTCCTTATTAGATGTCGGCATCCATTTCGATCGATAAACATCTCGTCCATACATCTTTATAGTACGGATTGTGTCTCAAACAAATTAACGAGCGGTGAAATACGTATTTGTACATATCTGGAATACTACTTGTTCTCATGGAGTTTAACCATTCCATGATCTGGAAAGTATGATGTCCTCGTTACGTATACTTGGAAAGACTTAAATTATTGTCTAACATAGTTATGCCATGTACAAATAAAAATAAATGTACATACCTGTGGAATCGTATGTTTCCACTCTTGTCTGTCAGAAAGAACGGCGAGAGCTTGCGGAAACAATTCAGTTCGGACACTTTGCGATGTTGTCAATGAATCATGTTCCATTAACGTATAATGTACGCCAGATGAACTGGCGACGGAAACGAATAAAACGTTACAGAAAAATTGTACTTTGTCGCTGTTGTCTTTCGATGAATCCACCAATAGTCCCTGAATCTGAGTCATAAAGTGTAGAATCCAATTGGGACTGGATCTTTCAAATTGCAGTTCAGTAAACACTCTTTGTATATTTCCAAGAAGATACGTATGGACGCTGCAGTGAAAACATCAAAACATCATTGGCATTTATAACGTTTTCAGGGCATTTATAACGTTGAATCGTGGTCGAAGAACAGTCTTACCTAGGCACAGATGTAGCTACGTCGATAATTTCGTTCAGCCACGATAAAGGAGACTCTGAACGTTTCTTTATAGCTATTTCGGTTCTGATCGCAATCGCATTTTTCAATTTACCGGGTGTTATGTCCCACCACACTTTCGGAGACGTCATTCTTTCTAAATGCTTCGTCGACAACTCTAAGGCTGCCTTAAAGTAGGAGTCGAAGCGATTGCATGTTAAATCTATTTGGTCCAAAAGTTTTTCTAACATGACAGAAAGCAAGGTAGAGTTGCCATCGTACGCCTCTTGACTTCTTAATGCTTGGGCGTACGAAGACATGATACGGTCGAAGAAGTTTATTGAATCTTTATGATCAAACTTCATTTTTCCAATCACGTAGTCCAACATGCTTTCCAAAAATGGTTTCAAGGTGTTCGGTTGCACGGCTTGACAGAGATCTTCGAGATTGGAATATAATATAGAATACTCGGTCTCTCGCGAAGTAAAATCTGAATCGGTCATGGATTTATAAGTTGATAAATAATTTTCAATGAAAGATTTCGCGGACACAGATATCGTGGCATGATGGCATGCGATGGAAAGAGTGTACTCCTTGGCGTCAGGTGATATATTGATAGTATCGTTGAGAAAGCTCCAATTTATGTTGGGCAATGGCTTCGGATATTTATGAGCAAATACTCGTAAGCATTCTGTAATAGTACGGAGGTTATTGGCATCCGATTTGTTCGATCGCCTCAAGTATTCACCAACAGTTCTTATGACGCTTCTATCCGGTAGATACTTATAATTCTGCGGTTCCCCTTGTGGCCAGATGTAAATACCGGACCGGAAGCTGTTCACTTCCTCTGTGATGAAAGCAATTAAAAGATCTCCAGCAGACGATAGGGCTGTTTTATTTACCTTCTGAAGCATCTGAATCCAACAAGTGCCAGGTATGTAGGGAAGCACGTCCTCTGGTTTTCTGGCTGCATCGACCGGAGTTTTGGCATAGGCTGCTGGCAACACGAGATCACATTTAAACTCTGCTGGTAATGATTTCAATGGAATTTGTTCTAGATGATAGCAAGCTAATGCTTCGAACGCAGCTTCGATAACTTTCACGTCATTGGAAGTT
Organism: Macropis europaea; assembly: GCA_916610135.2. Taxonomy (NCBI): domain Eukaryota; kingdom Metazoa; phylum Arthropoda; class Insecta; order Hymenoptera; family Melittidae; genus Macropis; species Macropis europaea. The sequence continues at coordinate 449,644 of OU744348.1, forward strand.
ACATATTTCCATAGATTCGATATTATAATATTAATCAATTCATCGTATTCCACGAGATTTTGAGACGGCGGATACGATGGAATATCACCGAATAGTTCGCAAAGGCTTTGTAAAACGATAGTACGTTTCTCTTTCTCCATCTTCGGTGCGAGCACCCTCCAGGTCGAACGGATATCTATGATGGAAGCTTGGCAAAGAGCAGAAATACTTTTAAGTGCAAGAGCGCTTGCAGTTCCACCATTTGTGTCCGTGGAACGGTTTAATATTTGCGATAACAGAGGAACCAACTTTTCTCCGTGTTCAGGATGATTCTCGCAAATGTACATCATAGCTCTCGCGCAAGTTGCGTCCGAATACCATGAATGATCGCTCTTCATAAGGCGAATTATAGCAGTCGACAAGAATCTGTAACATCTTGGTTCTTTTTTCAATGTCTTTAAATATAACTCGACCGCGAAATACTTTAATTGCTTGTCACTGCTGAGCAGCGTGTCCAACGTGTATGTAACAATTGGAACGTTTTCTTTTGTAATGACGAGTTCCGGTATAGCGAGTAACAAATATTTGGATTCGGTGGTGCTTCTGGTTTTCGTCAATTTATGCAGTACCAAGGAAAGTGCGTGCGATCCGAAACTTTTTGTTTCTCCGCTGATACCGATAAGTATGTTGTAACTTAACTTGACTACTTGCGGATCGTTTGTTAGTAAAAATATTCCAGATATCAATAATTTACATTTATCTTTTAAATCGAACGGTACGCACGACATGTTCTTCAACCAGAGTAAAATATCATTTGCTTTCCATGTAGTCAGACAGTGCACCATCTTTGTATAAAACTGAATGTAAGAATCCGAATAAGTAAACGCTGAAAATATTTTACTACGTATCTTCATGTCGCCGCTACTCGTGGACTTTCGGGTACCAATGTCTTTGTTTATTAAATCTCTCGCCATGTCTAAAGCATCGGAACACAAAACAGATGGATATGCCATCCATTTTAAAATTGATGCCATTAAAATTTTCAAAAATATATCGTCGTACAACATTTTCTTTACTATAGTCATACCTGTAACATAATTTTGCAACAATTTATAAAATAGAAATCTTTGATTTTCTTACATTTTAAATACTTACATATCTTTACAGCACTATACAAGTAAATAGCTGGACACAACACAATCAATTCTGCCATTAATGCCAACATAAGATTTCCTACATTGGTATCGCAAAGATCTATGATCGAGAACATTGTATCAAAATTTTCTCTCGGATCAGAACCATGTTGTATCAGTTGTATAGTCAAAGATGCAATCCTCGGTAATAAAGCTGTGCAGTACTCTTTATTTTTTTCTAACAAAGCCTTCTGAGTGAGTTCTAAAACTCTGTAGTTTGTATTTACACAAGAGTTAACGTCTGTTGTACGCAACCAGAGCAAAATCTCTGTCTGCAAATGTATGCTGTATTTTGATTTGATTAAAAGCTGCCAAGCTTGATGCATGCTGCAGTCCAATAAATCTAACGAAGGACTACAGAGAATATGTAAGAAAACAGGACGTAATAGGTCTATGCTCCATTCCCTAATCCTAAAATACTGACTCGTAAGTATACGCGTACATGTACATTTTATATATGCATGGTTCCTTACATACTTTGGATCCCTATGGTTCACCATGAATGTCATTTGATTTAATACGGTTTGCCAGTTGCGCTTGTCCTGAGTCAAAATCATGATGAACGGATGCTGCGGTATATGAAGCGTAAATGGATAAGTGTTTTTATTCTCCTTGTTACGTTTCAGATCTAATATTAAGAGGTGAGTAATAGCTGTAGCTGCAACAGTGAAGTTCCTGAAATGCAACGACACATTTCATGGAATGCATAAAAATGTAGGGAATATTGGGAACTAAATGTATGTACTTTATGCAAGAAAGGCTGGATGCGAAGCAAGAGAGTGCCTCTTCGATGTTCCACAATCCATTTTCCACTAGAGCAATCAGAGCCTGACAAGCCGACATACTAAGCGCAATGTCTGTACTGTCTCTCTTTGCTAGCAACAAATTAAATTCTGCAACCTATTCGATTCGATAACAGGGTAAAAAGGATGAACATAAAGGTACGTGTACATAAGTAGAAAAAATGGAATTGTTACTTTTGAAATATGGTCGATCTGTTGGATGTTGCTCTTTTTCATGATGGAATCGAAGAGTTTTGATATTGCCTGGGGGAGAATTCATGGTAGAATCATCGTATTAACAGAGAACTATTTATGTTGCGAAAGGTGAACCACTCACGTGCGATACCAAAACAGGATTCGTTGATTCTAATTTGTATTCTATTTCATCCATGTTCGTACTTTGATTAAAAGGTGGCTTCTAAAAGGAAAAGCGTTCAAACGAAACATGCTAGAAAATCCATAGTTTATTACATACGGGGATACGAGAACCTGCGTAAAAATTGAGGTTGGAAAGTATAACCTACACACAAGTCGTAATAATTTACCGGTAAAGCGTACTTCTCATCAAGGTACACTTTGTCGAGACTTTGATCAGTCCCTTTGTAAACTACAAAGATTAAAACGACATGTTTACACAGGAGACGAGTTTCAGTAGAAATTGTCCAGAAACCGCGCGTGACTAGGAGTAAATACAGTTAAATATTATACTGAGGCGCAGCAGAATTGTCAGCCGCCGCAACAGCGATTCTCAACGTTTGCATACGTTTTGGCGGGTAAAAATTGACGAGTCAATACGTATGTGCGGAGGACAGTGTTAGAATTTCCAGCGTTCGAAAAGCGTCGAACATTCGATGCGAAGAAGTACAATGGAATTTGTCTTTCGATGGACAAATGGGAATTCGAACGGGAGCGTGCCGCGTCGCAAATTACTCGCAGCGATTGAGGGATACGACGCGATGAGATTTTTCAATATATTTATTCGTATGGACAAGTTGGAGCATAGTGCACAATATATTTAATATATAGTAGTCTGAGGAAGGGGATCAGAGTACATTCTGGAGTTTGAACACAATATCTTACAATTTAACGACAAGATGCCTGCATTTCTGTACTTGCTTCTGTACGTAATGTTACTCGTATATTCATATATTCGAAGTGTATAATATATATATATATGTATATATATATATATATATAAAGCGCAACGACTCACTATTTTTATCATTCTAAAAAAAAGGAGACGAGAATACGGGTCCTTGTTTATTACGTTACGTTATACTTCAGTCCGTCTTATGTTGTTTAGTTTTTTTTACTCATTCGAGGATTTTTTTTCGTAATGGATTATGCAACATCGTGGCAAATACGACGAGTACTCGCTAGAGTATGAATATCCTTAATCCGGACGTTGTCTCCAATTGCTAATTACATATTCGTTCGCTCGTTCGCATCAGCGCAGGGGAGTCTAAGGGTGAGAGGTGATGGGAAGGGCGGGGCGGGGCGGGGAGGGGAGGGGCATGGTATGGCGTGTGTTACGAGGGGTGCGATGAAAATGAAAACAGGATAAAACCGTGGATTAAAAGTCTATCGTTCGTCGTACGTTTCAACTGCTGACCGTGTGGGATGAGAGGATCGTGTGTATGTGTGTGTGTACGTTTACGTATGCGTGTACGCGCGCGCTAAAACGCCTGGGCATTTTAGAATAAGGCTTTCCCCGCTTACGGCGAGGGTCGTCGTTCGAATTCGAAAATGGAAGGAGTTTATGAATGACCGATGAAACGTCCAGTATTTGACGATTGGAGACAGCACCTTTCTCTTCGCGTGATCAGCGATTAACGATCTATATTAAATTTTGTTTGAAAGCAAATACACTTTACAGCCTATACAATCCATACAAGTTCGTTTTATCATTTTGTTTTTGCATTTTTTTTTACCACCATTCCTCTTTGCTCTAGTTGAGTTTACATTTAAGTTTAAAGTTTACGTTTTTAAGTTTAGGTTTTACGTTTACGTTTGTGGAGAGCGCAGGGCAGGTCCAGGTACTTAGGCTATCTGTATATTTTCATAAAAATTTGTCAAGATCTTCCGTTTCCCCCTCTTACTCACCCTCTCGTTCTCTCTCTCTCTCTCTCTCTCTCTCTCTCTCTCTCTCTCTCTCTCTCTCTCTCTCTCTCTCTCTCCCCTCTGTCGCGACTCGTTTGTTTTTTTTTCATTTTGTTTTTTATAAAAATCACAGCACAGCACCAGCATTTACTTTAAAGCCCGGCCGTTTCTCCCTTTTCTCTCCCATTTGAGCGCCTCATTAAAACTGAGGCGACAAATTCCCAACGGTTCCTCTGCACTTGGCCAAACGAATCGCCGTTGTGTTGCTCCAATTAAAAACAAACACGCCTTGTTCTCTTTTCCTTTATTTTTTGGCATTTTGCGACACTATGAACGGCACGATAAAACTATTTCTTCTTTTTTTTCGGATTCTTGGCAACGCGTATTTTACCAATCGTTCGTACAACGCTTCCATCTTTCACCGACGATACAATAATAAAATAATGTAACCGATAATTATGAATGAATAATCGTAATAAAAGATACAATGATAATAATCGTTACTGAACTAACGTTAGACAGACGCCGGGATACAATGCGCGTGTACCACGGCGACCTACATGTACACCTAACAGGTTTTCATTCCTCTCTCGCTAATTAGTCTTGGCCATCTTGTCTGGTCGCTCCTCTTTCGCTCTCCCTCCCTCTCCCTCTCTCATTCTCTCTCTCTCTCTCTCTCTCTCTCTCTCTCTCTCTCTCTCTCTCTCTCTCTCTCTCTCTCTCTCACACACACACACACACACACACACACACGCGCGCGCGCGCGCGCGCGCGCTCTCTCTCTCTCTCTCTCTCTCTCGCTCTATCTCCCTCTCACGCATACACACCACACGCTACGCTTCTCTCACTTTCCCTCTCTCTTTACTAATGTTCGCGCAATACTAACTACCCGTTATTTTTAGTAAACAAATAGCATTCTAGCGTATTCAATGTACAGTCACTTCTTACCACCACGTTATCGTTATTTAGAATTCTGATTTTTTTTTCTTGCTCGCGTGCACACTTTGCGAGACAAGCATACTCGTTTTCGTTTGATATCGTTACCGACGTTACATCTTCTTACAATCGATAGGTAATGAAAAACGTCGAAGGGTTCGCGACGTCCGCGAAAGTTACAGAATTTCTCTAGAAAAATCGAGTCGAGTCTGCAAATTTGCAAAATCTTCTTTTTTACAATAAAATACAACGTTCTAATTCTCTCACCGTTATACACAACGTTCTCGTTCGAGCACTCGCAACGCCACGCAACACACGCGACAGCGCAACACGCAACGCAATACGTACACGCACACCGTTTTCCTGTCTCTTCGCATTTGAACACGCGTGCTCTTTCGCATTCGCGCGCACCACGACGCGTGGTCCTCCCCGCTTTCTCTATGCGTCTAAAAAGTGCAATGAAAATTCTAGAGGAGCGCTCGGAGGCAGGCCCGCGTACGATCGAACACCGAATCGAGCAAAATATCGAATTGTTTTCGCGGTGCGGCCGAATATTCGTACTTCATAAGCGGTACGTTCTACGAGCATCCTCGAGGAAATCAGTCTAACAACGAGATTACCGTTCTTTTCTCGTTCGCCTTCTTCGTCGCTTCTCCAGCTCGCGGTTCGATCGCTCGATTCGAACATCGCGGAATTTTCTCGAGACCGATTCTCGAGCCGCGAGCTTTCTTTTCAGTTTGCTATTTATTTGTCGCTACGCAGCTAAAGGTCAAGATCGACGCAGACCCGCCGTTTCAGCTAAACGAATCGCGAGGCTTGGTCTCGAACAGTCTCTCCCTCTGGTCGGTCACCGTCACCGGCGTCGTCGTCGTCGTCATCGTCATCGTCATCGTCGTCGTCGTCGTCGTCGTCGTCGCCGTAATCGTCGTGATCGCCACGAACAGCGCGGCGTTCCGCACTCAACGATCGCTCTTTTTTTTCACTGACCAACGCGGCGTCGAGAAAACGATCGGCAAAGTTACGGTATTACAAAAAGGAAGTCATTCTTTATCGCATTTCTATTGGATCGTTCGCAGCGTAAGTGGTCACGAACGCGCGTCCTAAGAATTTCGCGTGTGTTTCTTGTGCGTAAAGTTCCCTCTTCCTCTCTCTCTGTCACACTCACACACTCACACACTCTCTCTCTCTCTCTCTCTCTCTCTCATTTTCCTCGGAAAGCGAATCGCGCAAATTCGACCAGGAAGGCTGTCGGATAGATGTTCGCGGAATCGCGCGAACGTACGCACGTACACTGAACCTTAAGTACGTGTTGGTATCGGTAAAAGAAAAGAAAAAGCATGGTCGCGGTAGGTGTCTCTTGCTCCGAGTCCCGTCGATCGGTTCACCGATCGTGCACACGATGGATCGCGTTCCAGGATGATTGGGTGTCCGTGAACGAACGAATCGTCGCCGACGGTCGCGACGAGGACGATCGATGGAGGAGACGACGACGACGGTAGACGGCTGGCTGGTGGGCTGTTGAGCTGGTGGGCTGGTGGTCGACCGGCGGACGATGCAGGGTTCTCCTCGCGTTATCGAAGAGGAGGTAGGTAGCAGGCAGGAACGAATCGAGACCTAGGGCTGCCTGCCGGCGGAGGCGGAGTGCGGATGTCCCGCAGCGGTCGCGGCGTTGACCGGTGGTGGATGGTGGTGAGTTTGTGCGGAGGTGGGTCCGGTGGTTCCGGCAGCTAGTACGGGACCGGGGGCCGCGGGTCACTTGGGCGGGAATGGCGAGATCACCGATGCGGCTACTGCGGCGGCCTGCTGACTCGCCAGCATTGCCGCTGCAACACACATACAGACAGATACCGGCCCATTAATTCCTTTCCTTCTTTCAGATCCTCCCCCATCGTGCACGAACGCGAAATACCCCCGCGACTATCTTTTCTTCTCGATTTCTTTCTTTTCTGCATTTTTTCTTTCTTTACCATCCCGACGTCTCGCGTCGCTTCTCCTCCTCTCGACCCTCTTTGCAACGCGTCCGGTCTCGGTCTCGGTCTCGGTCTCGGTCTCGGTCTCGGACTCGATCGCGACGCGCTCTCGGCGATTTCGCACCACTCCGGCCCAAATACAACGCGAACATGGAATTACGGGACAGTGCTCAAAGACGGAAGAATCGGATTCGGCTGGAGGTCCGAAGAGACGGAGAGGTGTGATAGAGGATGGAAGAATGGCGACGACCGACGGACAAGGTTGTTGGGAGCTTGAACGTGTTTCCAAAGTGTAACGCAAACGCGTCGCCGGTGCCTCCGCTTCGATGGCAGCTCGTTCCTGATCGTTTTCTCGTGCAAGAGACCCCCCGCCGACCGAACGACCAACCGCGTTTCCGTTTCACCGCGACCCGCATCGTCGCCCGATCGAATGCGAAAGCGACTAAAAACATATTGTTCGATCACGAGGGTACCCTGTTCAATCTAGAAAAGCCATTATCGTGTAAAAAGGAAGAAAATCGTCGCGAGGAGACGGTCAGTGATGATTCTCGAGCGCAAATCGTTTCATGCGTTGCGCGCGGTCTCGCAGCGGATTCCGTTTACGCGGACATCCTGGCAGTGGCTGTACATTCCAGCACGCGTCGCGCTCACTTCTCATGCTTCTTCCCTTTCCATTCGTTCTCGTTCTCGTTCGCGTCCTTTCCGTTGTCCGTCCACGCTACATATACTCAACCGAAACCAGGACGTTCCGAAAAACCCTCTGCAAGCGTCTGCATCGATTTACGACGAATCGCGCGCATCCCTATACGTCTTCTCGAACGTTCACAGAGAAAGCTTCGTTGAGATGATCGGCGGAGCGCTAAACGGCCCACGAAGGGAATGCTCGAGTTCTCTTGCCTCGTCTCCTATTTCGAAGTCGAAAGGTACGCTGCTGCTGTTGGTGCCGCCGCCGCCGCCGCCGCCGCCGCTGCTACTGCTGCTGTTGCTGTCGTTGCTGCTGTTGCTGCTGTTTCCGGCGCGTTGCGATCGCGATCGGTCGATCTCGTTCGTCGACGACGAGACGAGACGGGATGGGATGGGATGGGATGGGATGGGATGGGATGGGATGGGATGGGATGGAACGGGATGGGACGGGACGGGGTGGGCGCATCTATCGGTGTTTCTCGCAGGCTGGTCGGAGGGAGATGCGACCGGGCCGCGTCGTCGCGCGATCGACGCGAGCATTCCGCGAGTCGAGGGGTTCGTCGTGTTCTCGTGCCAGCAACGAACACGATCAACAAGTATCACAGTTCGAACTATACGTCTAACTACGCGTCCTACCGCGCCCTCCTGGCAAACGAGACACGCCACGCACGCGTACACCTATATTATTCCAATGTTACACGCTCCACTACTTCTGCTCCCTAAGATTTCCAAAATATTCGGTTCCTAATTAAGTAACGTATCGTCTATATACGAGAATATACATGTGTGTGTGTGTATGCACGTATCGTCGTATGTGTATCGATAAAAAAAATGTAGCTGTCAAATTCGCCGGCGCAGCTAGCGACGCGGGTTCGCGCTTCGCCGTTGTCCTTTCTCTCGACAAACTCTGTACAATCGATTAAAATGATCCGCTGAATAAAATTATTTACACGCTCTTCCCTGGATAAGTTGGCCGTCGGTGTCTCGAGGCGGTCGAACGTCTGTGCTTCTCTTGTTCGGAAACGAGAAGAAAGCAGGAAGAAAAAGGGGGATAGGGGAGAACTGCAGGCAGCTTGCTGCCGACGGTCTCGCGAAACGACGAATTCCGCGCGTGGATCGGATCGGTGCAGCGTGTTCGCCTCTCCGCTCGGAATTCGTTCGCGCGTCGCATGCACCAATATGGTGTACGATTTAGCCGATCAGGCTTCGACGGATGAAACGACGAGACGAGCTCATCGGAGTATCGTTCGAAAGCCTAATCTTGGGGAGACGACACAGAGAGAATAGGTGAGACCGCGCTAGGCTGACGGTGATCGGATCAGGATCGCGACCGAGAACGAGAAGCGGAACGGCGTTCTCGAGGGACCGGTAGCGGCGAGTAGACGACGACGACGAGTAGACGACGACGACGACGACGACGACGACGACGACGACGACGACGGCGACGACGAGGACGATGATCGGTATCCTTTTCGATTCACCGTCTCCGCGAGACGAGGCGAGGCGAGGCGATACGAAGCGAGACGGGGCGATCTCACGAAGCCTTACTGTCAGGGTCTGACGAGAGGCTTACCTCCGTAGGGGGCAGGGTACTGTCCGGTCAAGAGGGGATACCCGAGACCCACGTGCGTGTGGTGATGCGTGTGCACGTGTCGCTGGGGCGGAGGTGACCTATTGTCTTTCGCCAGGGTTCCGGTTGCGGCGTCGACCGGGGGCTGTTGCTGCTGCTGCTGCTGACCGGGCTGCTGCGGCTGCTGCTTCGGGGCCGACTGCTGTCCCTGGGGCTGGGGCGGACCCGGGCCCGCGACCGAGCTCGGCGGCCCGCTCGGCGGTCGCGACGGCGTCGGGCCCGCCGACGAGGGACTCGCCGAAGCCGCGGACGTCTTCGGGGTCGGAGACTTGAGCGCACGCTCCTGAAGCTCGTGTATCTTGTGCGCCGAATAATACTGATTGGCATGGTGCTGAAGCAAGTCCAAGGCTTTGCCGCCGGGAGGTCTGCTCAGATCCTCCGGCGCGTGATACCTCGGCAGCTGGTGGAGGTACGGGTTCCCGGAATACGGTCCGGGGACCATGATGGGACTGAGCCCTCGGTACACCGGGTGGCCGGGATCGAACGGAAGGGCGCCGTAGTGCTGCGGCTGCATGTAACCCGGGTGAATGTAAGCGTACTGCGAGGTGGGCGGAGGCGGAGGACCTTGCGTCTCCATCGTCGGCTTCACGCCCTCCTGTTTGCTCTTCGAGTCGTCGCCCTTCCCCAGATCCTGCGGCTTCTCCTGCTTCGGCTGATGCTTCGGACTCGGCGGGGGCGCCTTCGCCTGCTGACTCTGTTTGCTCGCTTCCTCCTTTCTCCTCTGATCCCCTGGGTACAGGTAATACCTTCGGTCGTCCTGCATGGGGCCGGGAGGCGGCGGCGGCGCCGCCCTCTGGCTCTGAGACCCGTGATACACGTGGTACGGACTCATCTGACTCTTCATCTCGATGCTCTCCTTCAGTATCTGATGATTCTCGTGCTGCTTGTCCTTCAAGCTGGGCTGCTGCGACTGCGGCTCCTGCTTGATCTTCGCCTTTTGCTCGTGAAGCTCAAGCTCCTGCGCCTGCTGCTGCTGCTGCTGCTGCTGCTGCTGTTGCTGCTGCTGCTGCTGCTGTTGTTGTTGCTGTTGCTGCTGCTGTTGCTGCTGCTGCTGCTGCTGCTGCGACAGAGGCTGCGGAGGTTGCTGATACGGATACCCGGGAGGCATGTAGCCGCCGTAGCCGCCGTAGTAGTGGGGTTGCTGCTGCGGTTGCGGCACCGATTGACTCAGCTCCTTCTTCTCCTTCTCGGCCACAACGTTCTGCATACTGGCCATCGTGGGCATCTGCGGTATGTTGAGAGGCTTCATCTCCTGCTTCGGCGTCAGGTCGCTCGGCTTCTGATCGACCGGCTTGCTTTCCTGAACGCTGGATACCAAATACGGTGGCTGGCCGTAGTAGGGGTACATGCTGAAGTGAGCCGGCAGATGCGTCGCCGCGGTGGCCTTGCCGTCCTTCTCCTGACTCTGTTTGCATTTGTCGGCGGGTTCCGCTTCGAGAACGGGCGCCGCGTCGTCGGAGATGTCCGAATACGCCGGACTCTGAACGTCCTCCCTCGCGGAGTCGACGATCGGCGGTTCGAGCGGCGAGGGGTGCGGACTGCCTCCGGGCGACTTCCGCGACTTCTTCTTGTAGCCCTGAGGTTTCGAGGATCTCGGGTCTTTGCTCTTGTCTTGCTCCGGCATGAGAGCCGCGGTCGGTTTCACCTTGAACTGCGGCATCTTCGCGTGCAGAGAGACGCTCTGATACGGCTGCAGATGCGACTGCACGGCTTGTCCGGGATGTCCCGGCTGCGGAGGGGGCGCCGCCTGCAGTCCCGCCTGCTGCGACACCTGACTCGCCAGACTCTGAAGGCCCGGATGTTGGCTCGCGATGCCTTGCAGCCCGCTCGGCTGCTGTTGTTGCTGAAGTCCCGCTTGCTGCACCGCGTGCGCCTGCGCGGCCTGCCCGAGCTGCGCCGACAGCGAGTGCTGCACCGTCAGCTGATGAGCCGCCGGCAATTGTTGCTGTTGCTGTTGCTGTTGGATGGCCTGCAACTGTTGGGGTTGACTCGACTGAAGTTGCTGCGGCGGAGGCTGACCGGGTTGCAGCGGCTGCTGACTCTGCTGCAGCAAGGAGTTTTGCTGCTGCTGCTGCTGTTGATGTTGCGACATCTGGGACGGCTGAGGCGGTTGGGGGATGTTGAGGGGCGGAGGTATGTTCGCGCTCGGGTGAGGCGAGGGGACTGGCCTGGGCGACTGGCTGGGCCTCGGGCTCGGGCTCTGCGGCGAGTTCGAGCCGCCCAACGCCGACTGGCTCTGCTGCTGCTGCTGCTGCTGCTGCTGCTGTTGCATGGACTGTTGCCTCGCGGACGAGGATATCGTCGGTGGCGGCGCGGGTAAATCGTCCTGTCCGAACCTGAGCACGCCCGGCTTGACGATGCTCTTGTCGGAGGTGAGAACCGGCGCGGGAGGGTCTATGCTGGGCGAGGCTACCCGTGGAGGCGGAGGGGGCGTCTCCGGGGGCAATCCGGTGGCCGGAGGGCTGGCCGGCCTGAGCGGCGTCCCTTCCGGCTTGTCCGCGGGGGATTTCACCGGGGTCGCCGGACTCGGCGCCTCGATGTTGCTCTCGTCGTTCTCGGACATGCTCGTGATTCCCTCCTTCGTGTCGTCGTCGTCCGCGGAGCCGTGCGCGTGGCTCTGATGATACTTCAGTCCGTTGATGTGTTTGTACTTTTTGTTGCAGTTCGGCTCCGGGCACTCGAGAAGCACCGGGCTCGCGGGCGGAGAGCCGCTCGGAGGCGTCGGCGGAGGCGCCCGCCTCTTGTTCTTCTCCTCTTCCTCGGGACCGCGGGATTTCCGCTTGGCCGCGGGGTCCGGTCGCGGTGGGACGAACGCGGCCGGACTCGGACTGGCCGCCGGCGAGCCTTGCGCTCCGCGACGTCCCTTCCCGCCGCCGTTCCGCAGCTTACTGTGCACCGAACTCCTCGTCTCCGTGAAGTTGCTCAGGTCGTTGCCCGGCGTCGCGTTCGCGGCCGCTCTTCCTCGCTTCCCTCGCCCCTTCGGCGTCCGAGCGTCCAGGTCGCTCGTCGGTGAATCGCAGAACCTCGGCGGCGCCCAGTCGTGACGAGTGCAGTCGAGCAACGTACCCACGTACGTCTTTCCTCGCCACGTTACGTTCACTACCAGCACACCTGCAATACACATAGCTTCGTCAACAACGGTCTTCCATCCCTTCCCTTCCCTTCCCTTCCCTTCCCCGGCGATCGCTACACGGTGCTTTCACGGTACCGTCGACTTACGACGTCGTAACAGTCATAAGTACATAGGTACGAACGTCGACGGATAGGCATAGAATTGGCGACGAAGAGATGCATTCGCTGGAAGGGAAGTGAAAGATCCTCGTTCGTACGGAGATTAGAAAATCTTGATGCGGACGGATTACAGTTTAAACGATCGCAGATGCAGCAGCATGATCCGAGGAAAGAAGGGGCAAACGGTCGGTGCAACGTGGATGGTAGAGTTCTCGCGCTCTGTACAGCGATCAGCCGCGGGGGAAAGTCTGAGTCGATAGAGAAACAAACAGGAAAGCGTCTTAGCGAAATCGCCGAGGTAGAATTCGTGTTCCAACGGGCCGACGTGATCGAGCCACGAACGGGCGAGAATTTCAACGGATGACAGATTCTTTTACTCGCGGTGAAGGAATTTTCAGAGATGCTCGGGACATCTCCTTTGAAAATAATGATGGCAAAGCAAGGTTGCTTTTGTCGCGAGAGGCGAGGCGGGGGGACGAGAAAGCCGAGAGAAAAAAGGGAAGGATCTCGGTGCAGGTTGGTTGAACCGGTGGACAAGCAGGTATATGTACGCGCGTTCTGCCTTTCCAGCCGGTTCGTTTCGAACGGTCGAGAGATAGACGAAAATTCGGTGGGAGAAGATTCGATAGAAAAGTGACGCGAGCAGCTGGCAAGGTCGCTGGCACGCCCCCTGCCCCCCAGCCGCCATTCCTCAGCCTCTCGCGCTTCGAACTCACCTCCTTCGGTTTCGTGCCAGACGATGCCCTCGAGAGTCACCGACGTCCCAGGTTCGCAGGGTCCCAAACATTCTGGCTCGGTAATGGTCCCCACGCTGGTTCCGACGCACACGTCGGACATGTCCTGCAAAGACAACATTCGCATGTACTTAGATCGACCATCGACGACTACGCTCCGCGTTCACCGTTCCAACCCGATACCCCCGCCAATGATACGCGTTTCGCGGCTTTGTCGGAAGATTACCGCGACCGATGAATTCCACGATTAGGACGGAAGCGGTGAAATCGGTCGACCGGCGCCGGTGGTTCACCGGCGACCGCGCAAGACGTTTACGCGCTACCTCTCGCTCGCGATCATCTTTGCTTTCGGGCTGTTTCGGTGTTCAGCGCGTACAGAAGGGGCGGGACGGGTCAGGATATCGTCGCCCGTTCGTCGATCGAAGCGACCGAAATCGATAGTTTCGAACATACGTTTCCCTCGGGCGCACCTGACGCGCATTCACCGTTCTCGGGCTACCTCTCTCTTTCTCCGCCCCCGCGGTTCCTCCAAAATCCCATTGAAAAGCATGAGAAAAGAAGTGGACCGGCACGGATAAGAGGAACGGCTCGGGTCGATGCGGTGCTCCGTAAGGAGAATCCGAAGCGGCCAAACGGCGAGTATAAATCTTCTGCCCGTAGGGATAATGCGATCAAACTATTTATTCTGTCGCGAAATCGTATCGTTGTTCGGTTCGCGTGAACACCGAGGCGATGCATTCTTCATGGGGAGGGAAAAGTTGCGCGAGAGCGTTACGCATTATCGAGCATCGACCGCTTTGCCGTTCAACGTGCAAGGGTCAAAGGGTGAGCGCCTTTTACCTTCTCCATGGTCAACCCCGGATATGCTCGGGTTCATCAGCGGTTTATGCGTACGAACACGAATATTCCGGCATTCAGGGAGCCGAAGGGACCGAAGGAAATTGAAACGACCACGACTTTTTGGACTTGCTGGCAACTCCTGCGCGCGAATCGACGGTTCGATCATGGTTACGAGTAACTAATAATTTGTCCAGCGATCATCTCGAATCGTTCGTTCAGGTTATATCGTCCGACGTGCCGCTCGTGCATGTCGTGCCGCTGAATCGATATGTTCGGGTCTAACGGAATAGACGGTAAAGGACCAGCTGAATAAATATGGATTACAAAACGAATGTTTTACAGAAAATTCTTTATAACTCGGACGATATTGACTCTTCGACGTGCATTCATCAGGCACTTTTTATTAAGTTCGCTGAGCATTATCTCCCCTGTGAATCTTGGATACTTCTTCAACGCCTCTATTCGTGAGTCACGGCTGGTTGCCGACCACACAATATCGACCATTATTTTTACCGACTTTCTTCCACCATAGACAGAGTTCTTCGATGCGTTCTTGAACAAATTGTTCTCCGCTCGAGCAAAACATTCGTTTTGAGCCGCCTTCGATCGACCGGCATCACAGGGTCTTATGGTTAACCGAACAAATCTTTCAACCGCCGGAATAAACAGCAATCTGGTAGATGCAAAAAGAATCGAAGCATCATCGTGATGTTTTCCCACTAAAACTGCACCGGATCGAGGAAATTGTTGACAGCGAATCGAAGTTTTTCTCGAGCAAAATTCAATATTATATTCGTGTGTACTGAACGTACATGGTACACGATAAAACGCGAGATTGCTTAGAAAATTACCCGATGCATGCTTGTTCTATATTTTGTACGAAGAATGTCGGTAGCGTATGAGAGAAGCGCATGCATGATCGCGCGTTGTCGCATGCACGCGCCACGCGGATTCTGTTCGAGTTTATCCAGCAAACAACAACGCGACGCGACGATGAAGCGTTGAAAGCGGTGCGAGCGGATTGCATTCCGGCGACAACGCGGGCACGGACGAAAAGAGATATCGCGGCGTAAGAAGAAGCGCGAGCTTCTCCGGGAAAAACTGGCTGGCTGGGATTCGAATTCGCGGAGTGGCGTTTAAAGGGACGGGGGGGGCGTTTAGCGTGGAAAGGGCGGGAGGTACTCGCAACGGTCGCCATGTTCCAGCTGATGAATATATTGATGCGAGAAGATCGCGCGCGGAGCGAGAAACGCGAGTCTATCCTTCCCACTCGATGCGTGGCCTGTCCGCGAAACGCTGCGTTCGCTGTTACAGCTCGGAGGAGTCTCGCGACGCGCGCGGTCGCTGGGAATCCGCGAAAACCCGAAATCATGACCAACGAGCCACGCGACACGGAATCACGAAAATATCTCGCGGGATAATTATTCGAATTACAGTTACAATGTTATATTCGACATAGGCGTGCGGTAACAGGAACATGGAACTCGGGGAACATCCGATGGCGCAAAGAATGTTTATAGAATATTCTTTGAAAATTTCTAACAGCATGGACATGCGGTGCACGCGCATCGATCAGGACCACCGAAATCTCGCGAGAGCGGTATATACGTCCGAAGTAGCCGATTCGCTCTGCGATACGGTCACCGTCAGGTTATTCCACGAGCAACGTCGCTTCGCCTCCAGCGTCGAATGATCATCGATCAGTTATTTAGGCGATGAACGTACGCAAACTCTCGCGAAATGCAAAATATACGAATTCGTATAAAGTCGCCGCGTGGATGATTGAAAGCCATCTTTAGCCTCTTTAGGTAGGCATTTATTTGTTTGCATCGAAGATGAAGCGCAGAACGAACGACGGTGCTCGCGGGATGATCCGATATTTGGACCGAGTGGATTTTCGAGGGATTTTCGAGGGATTTTCGGTGAAGGGGAGAGGGGGCGAACGGATTCCCGCAGGAACAACAAATTGATCGTTTTCCTGGCCGCGTACGTGCACATGCACGTGCACGTCCCGTTATTTGCAGCGGCGCGGCACAGCACGTGTGCGCATGTACCTTCCGCTAATAGGCGTACCTCGTTCGCCCTGTCACGCGACGTACTTCGCGCCGCATAATTTCCATCGCGATACCGATGATTTATGCGAGCGGCTGCAGCACCTAAAAACGACCGATCGATAGGCGGCAGTTCCGCCGACTTTCTTTCTCGTTCGTCGATGAACGGCCTGAGCAGCGCAGCACCGCCGATCGAAAAGAGAGATGCCCGCGAGTCAGCGAAAATCGCCAGAGACGGAAGCTTCCGGGCACACGGGTGCTGCTGGTGGTGCCGCTGGTCTCGGGGAATTGAATCGAACGTGCCGTTCGAGACGACCGCCGACCGCCTTTTACCGCGAAATTGCTCCGCTCTGCTCGCGAACGTTCCTCCGGTTGGAGGTGCGCGGCTCCGGTTTTGCGCGGAACGCGATGGCTCGAGACTCCATCGCGTCGAGTTTCTCCGGATCGTAAAGCGGCGGGCATCGCCGTCCAGACCCGGCTCTCGGCTCAGCGATCGAACGCAACAGCTGACCGCGACGCGGCCGGTGAACGGTGATATCGCTGAACGAACGGACGGCGTGCAGGCCGCCCGAAGCCAAAGTCCTGCCCGTGCGTCGAGGAACGAGACGACCTTGCCGACGCCGACGCCGAGATCGCGCCTTCGGTTTCGACCTCTCCCGCCTGCCTGCTGCCTGCCCGCTGCTCCGCTCTCCCGCCCGCACGATATAAACCAATTCTACCCCCTCCCGCCGAGCTTCTTTCCGCTCCCCCCACACACCCGCCCCGCCAGCCCACATCATCCCTTCTCCTTTCACCATCCTCTTATCGCCACCCGACCGTCAAACGATACAGCCGCTTATATTTCCGCGCTTAGACCGCTGATCGGCCTACGCGCTGCTTCACTCCACCGATTACCCGACACCGCGCCGCTCTCGGCTCTCCCCGTCCGTTCCTGCTCTCGTCTTGCGAACCGACCGCACGAACATCCTGATGAGATTATCGGTGTTCGGAGAAGAACGGAAACCGTTCGAATTCGAGGTACTCGCGGGCAACGCGCGCTCGGAGAACCGGCGAAAGCGAATCGCAAAGATCGGTTCGGTTTTAATAGCGATAACTCGCGAGTAACGCGGTTCATTGGTTCCGTGTTATTCGAGTCTCCGGATTCATGGAATTTCGGGGTCGCGTTCCGTGCTGTTGAAAACCCTTTCGGTTCGAGGCTCGTACAAAACTGTCCGTTTGGCTCGATTACAAACGCCCTGCGATCGAACGAGAATCGACTTCGGGGATCGCGGTGAGCGTTATCGGCGATTTCGTGCAGTCGTTCGAGGGACGGCCGTGCTTCCCTTTCCGTTCCAGCATCCGATGGAGACGGTCGCAGGAAACAACGAAAGAAGCTCGACCGGTCGACGACCGGCAGCGGCCGAGAACGACGGGGCTTCGCGAGAAAAAGACACGTTCGAAGAAGTTGCGTCGGAAGAGAATGGCCGAGCGTCGGTGGTGGATACGAACGGACGGACAATTATCGCTGGCTCGTGCAACAGCAATTACCGCTTCCGTGCCTCGGAGCTCTTTCCCCTCGGTAATAATGTTCCGCGGGATCGCTTGCATTTAATGCAGAAATACGGTTTCATTATTTGCAGCAGCTGCCTCGATTCAGATTCAGTTTGCAACGATCGCAAGGTGCGCGACGAGTTAGGCGGACGATGCAGCGGAGACCGGAGCAAAATGGGAACCCTAAGAAATCCTGGGTGCGGTCGAAGTGATTTTAATCCAACGGCTCCGTTACGCTCGCACCCCTCGCCCCGCGACTCTTGCAGCCACGCGTACGACATGCCGGGGAGCCGTCCACGAAGAGAAGGAAGAAAATTTCTCCTTACGGCGAAGTGAAACCGATCGTTCGCCATGCGGAATTGTGTTTGTGCTTCGACGAGTAGCGACGTCGAGCTTGTCAAAATCGGACGTGCCGTTTTCGCGTAGGCGTGGATCACGAGGACGAAGAGGCGATCCATGTTTGTCCCCGTTTCAAGCCATAATGAACTACGCCCTCGTCTTACTCCGTTAGCAGAGCACGGCGGAACTCATTTTATATTAGTTTCGCGGCGAGCACGTAGAAATACGTGTTTCGTAGATCGTTGCTTGATCGCCGCTCGTCCTCCAACGTTTCAACTGCCACGTTGTATATGCTGCATACGCTGAACTTTGCAAATGTTTAATCAGTAATATCAGTGAGTCTCATAACGTTTTTGCTGCTTCTATTGAACCTTACCAGATGTAATTGCCAGTACTATGCACGGCGAAAGAAATGGCGGGTAAGCGTTAAAGGACGAAGGAACGATTG
Source organism: Macropis europaea (assembly GCA_916610135.2). Taxonomy (NCBI): domain Eukaryota; kingdom Metazoa; phylum Arthropoda; class Insecta; order Hymenoptera; family Melittidae; genus Macropis; species Macropis europaea. Next base: position 468,091 of record OU744348.1, read on the forward strand.
GTCGGTAAATGCAGAGATTCGCGTCGTGTCCTCTGACCGTGGACCACGCGAGACGAGGGAAAGATGGACGGTCGTATGGGATCATTAAGGTTTACTCGCAACGAGCCAATGATAACCGGTGCCAGCAAGGGGAATTTTTGATAAAACAACGCGTCTTCTTCGTTGCTCCTATGAGAAATGACAAACATCAGAAATACGTTAACGCTCCGACTGCCACGTTGCATCGGCTAAATAATTTGGAGTTACGCCCCATTCCATCCATAATGTTAGCAAGTTTCATCATTTTTTTTTTTCTTAGACCCATTCATCGATGCTGCGCATTATGAAAGGAATGACAGCGAAAGGTTTAAGCTCGCCGACACCGCTTCCAACGAGATTGTTCGAGCGCGTCGACGGAAAGCCGCGATCTTTGGCGTGTTCCTCATCGGTTCGGATGCTGTTCCGTGGAAAATATTCGTTGGCCGAGCGACAACGGTGGACGATGCGTGGAACACGCACAGCAGAAGGATCTCTGAATGTGATGTACAGCGTAGGAATATTGATTTACGCGGGGATTTCGCGCCATCTGTCAGCGGGCCGGAGTCGAGCGGGTTCGTCGCTCGCTTCGGCACGCTTCGGCACGCTCGTCTCCGCACGGCTCTCGCCGCTGAATAGGCAACTCGGTTCATAAGCCGAAACAACTGTTACGGAGATGTTTGCAGGCGCGTGCCCACGCTGCGCGCCGCCGAGTGCTGCATCTTTACATGCATCCATGCACCTTTCGCACCGCTCCTCTCGCGACTCGTGGGAGCCAGAGCGTTGGCTCGCCGATCGAGTACGAAGGAAACGGAATTCACTGCTACACCGATCACACCACGCTCGACGAACGGAAGCGAATGCCAGCGGGCTTTTAAACGGAGTCGAAGGCAAACGGCGCGACGCTGTTTCGACCGAAACATTTTCATGATTGGCTTCGGAATCATTTTCGGTCTGTACGTCGAGAGTACGTACGCCTGCCTGACGGGTGGGCACCGGACGATGGTGAACAACTCGAAGTCGTGTGGCCATCCGCTGCGGTAGGATTGATTGTTTCAAAGAGACATGAGAGTGAGAGACATATGGGGGGGTATATATTAACGGATAAAATTAAGAGAAGAATGTAACCTCGAGGTGCCCCTAATTTCTGCGTTCCTACAATCATATATTTCTGCACATATCGGGTTATCCCTTTATATCAGAAACAAAAGAAACAAAATAAAAAATAAGTCGACGAAGGTATGGACGAATCGAAACAGCGATACGATCTTTACACCCATTCAGGTAGAAGAAGCATGAAAGCATTTCATCAGCCTGCTCCAACGCGCGGGTTTCGATGTGGCGTAATGAAAAAAGAAGGGAGAATCTGACGATTCGCATACTGTTTTCGGAAGTCACCTTCCGTGTACTGTCTAAACATGAAAATCGGACGTAACAACGGTGTCGTTGAAAGCTTGCTCTCATTCTACGGAGGCATGGTAAAAGCGTCGACGCCGCGCGGGAATCCGACAGATACAATAAATGGGAACCGTTGACGTCGTACGATTTCGTGGAACGTTGGGTCGCGCTTTATCATCTCTCGGCGCAAATTCCGGCCGGAAAGAGAAGCGTTTCTCGCGAGCTCGCAGGTTCGCGCGACGGTTCGAGTCCGTTTCGATGAAAACGGCGAAGCAAAACTCGATTCGTCCGACCGCGGACGATTCCACCGTTTCGGTTCGATTCAACGACGGCCGGTCGTCATTCGCAAAAACGAAACTCGGTGCTTCGGTTTAATTGCTTGAAAACAATTGTCCGCGCGCGTTGAGGACAACGATGCCCGCTATCGGTGGGCGGCGGGAAATCGCTCGAAATACCGCTGCGAATCTCATTTCGACGATCGATATCGGTACACGTCCGTGAATCGCGGTGAAAATCTGTGGCTTCGCGAATCCATAACGGCACGAGAGTGCGGAATCGAACGGACCGTCCGAAAATTGAAAACTGAAATTTCTGGGCAAATGCAGTAGTTGTGACATCGAGCCGCGTTGAAATGACAAACGAATTTGGGGAAAAAAGGAGAAACGAGAATAGACTGACGAGGGGCAAGGGGAGGTTTGAGGGGTGAAAAAACGCGATACGATGGGGAGAGAGCGAGTGTGTGTGTGTGTGTGTGTGTGTGTGTGTGTGTGTGTGTGTGTGTGTGTGTGTGTGTGTGTGTGTGTGTGTGTGTGTGTGTGTGTGTGTGTGTGTGTGTGTGTGTGTGTGTGTGAGAGAGAGAGAGAGAGAGAGAGAGAGAGAGAGAGGGAGAGAGAGAGAGAGAGAGAGAGAGAGAGAGAGAGAGAGAGAGAGAGAGAGAGAGAGAGAGAGAGAGAGAGAGAGAGAGAGAGAGAGAGAGAGAGAGAGAGAGAGAGAGAGAGAGAGAGAGAGAGAGAGAGAGAGAGAGAGAGAGAGAGAGAGAGAGAGAGAGAGAGAGAGAGAGAGAGAGAGAGAGAGAGAGAGAGAGAGAGAGAGAGAGAGAGAGAGAGAGAGAGAGAGAGAGAGAGAGAGAGCGTGGGCCGAGTTACGGGCCGCAGGACCGATTCGACCCGCCGAGCGCTCGGCTCGGCTACAATGTCTCGCCGCCACTCGTGTTTGTCCCTATGTATTCGTCCGTGTACTGTCGGGGGCGGAGACCGCAGAGTATTGATTTCACCCCCTTCGCGTACCACCCCCAGCCGCTTCCGTCCCACGAGCCAACAGCCCCTAGTCCCAGAGTCGAGAGACTCCGACTCGTAACACCCGCCACCACCTCCTCCCTCCCTCCTCCATCCTCTATCCTCTATCCGCCATCCTCCATCCTCTCGCGGCAATCCCAATTTCCCTCAAACCGCCTACCGATTCTTTCCCACCTTCTCCCGCTTTTACAGGAACATCAACTCGAATCTACATCGTCTTTGGAAACAAGAACGCGGTTCTATCGACGATCCTTTTCCGAAACCGCGCTCCTGCTCCGAGACCTGCTACGCAATGGTACAGCGAGCAAGGCTGTAGCGGAAATTCAGGTACGATATTCACGCAAAAGAGTAGACGAATGGTTGGCAGAACGCTGCGGCTACAGAGCACCGCCGCATTCATTGCTTTACTGCGTGCTCTATCGTATACCCACCAACCTCGCGCGAACAGGTTCGGTTCGGTGCGATCGGATCGCCGATCGGTGTTCACTGTACCGCCGCTCGCTTCTGTACTGTCCTGCCCGCTACACCATTTTCAATTTCTTTGCAAACGATCTTCAGACAAGAACGGGACAGCAACGTAAGGAGGCAAGTTACGCTATACTCTCCCGTTTATTCGACCGATGCAAGCTACGCCTAAATCTCTTCACCCCTGTCGAAATCGAACGTTCGAAGCATCTCGCGACAACGTCGCTCGCCGAGTTTCAGTGAACTTGCGACAACAACGGTAGACTCGCGTAAAGCAAGAAAGGTGAAGTTGAAGCCGGTGACACAAATGCCGGACTGAGGTTCGATGCGTCACCCACCTCCCGCCCTCTCACACTCTTTCGTGCGCAATCAAAATCGAGTACTTACCGAGTACATCAATAAGGGGTCCGCATTCGAGGGAGAGGGAGGGGGAGAGCGAGCGAGCGAGCGACCGCGACAGAGAGAGAGAGAGAGAGAGAGAGAGAGAAATGGTGGGATGATAGGGTAGAATCTGGAGAGTTTCGCGCAACCAGCCTTATCGTTGCTAAAACTGACTACAATCATCCAATGTCGAGCGCCTCTTGCAGCCTACAAGTGACTATGGTTATCCGTCAAAGTTCCACATTAGATAACAACTCTGGTTGATCACAGCATAGCTTTGTATCCCCAGGCTAACAGACACTCTTTTCTTCGATTGCCTCGATGACTGCGAATTCTATTGTTTCTTCGAAGAACAATATAGGGAAGCAGAACGTCGTTGCCATTCATGCTGTGAAACTCGTAATGTAGGTCCGTGCGAGTATCTTTGTCTCGAAATTTTCCACACAAAACCGTATTGTGAAACAATTCGGAAAATTTGATTATTCTGTCCCGTATTTCGTGGATTATTTGCTTGTAATTCGTAGTATATTCATGTTTGTATATTACTCCGCGCGGCAACCGGCGATGAAACGAAACGTACGTACGGGGTACAAGGCAGAGCCAACAAAACGGAGGAACGGAAGAACGAAAGAGCGGAAGAACGAAAGAGCGGAAGAACGAAAGAACGAAAGAACGAAATGTTGCGATCGGTAGGAAGGGTTACCTTTGGTTCGGAAGCGGAAGTCTTGAGTTTCTTGGGAGGCGGAGGACTCCCTGCGGAATCCATGGGGTCGTCGGGCGTGGCGGTGAGGCTGGGAGGGCCGGCGGTAGCTGTGACCGCGGCGAGCTTGGACTGCTCCGGCTTGGCGGGGGGCCCGGGCCCGAGCCCGGGCCCGGCCGCGGACCCGCTGGCCGGGCTCGGGGGCGGACAGGGAGCCGCGACGGAGCTGATCGGCGGGCCGGGGCCCTGCGACACGGAGAATCCGGTCCGCGAGCTCGGCGGTGGTCCCTGGCTCTGTTGCGGGGCGGTCGCGGCCACCGGCGGTCCCTGAGATTGCGCGGCGGCTCCGGCCCCCGGCCCGGACCCCGCCCCGCCGCCTATCCCCGGTCCAGGACCTGGCCCCGGACCCGGCCCGCTCGACGTCTGACTCTGACTACCGCCGTTACCGCCGCCGTTCGGCCTTGCGCTTCCGTTCATTTCCGGTTTCGACTGCTGCGCGGCTGCTGCCGCCGCCGCCGCCGCCGCCGCAGCCGCTGCCGCCGCCGCGTGGTTGCTCTGCGGCTTCTCGTGCTTGTCCCGCGCCTTGTCCCTGCGATGTCCGCTGGATCCTCTCTTCGACCCGGCGGTCGACGATGTCGCGCTACCGGTACCGCCGCCCGAACCTCCGGAGTGGCTCGGCTTCGATTTGTTCGACGACGACGATTGTCCACCGGCACCACTTCCACCACTCGCACCACCACCGCCGCCGCCGCCGCCGACGGATCCGCTTCCGCCGACGCCACCACTTCCACCGGCACCGGCACCACCGCCGCAACCACCGGCACCGCCGGCACCGCCACTGCCACCGCCACTGCCGGCACCGCCGCCGCCGCCGCCGCCGGCACCGCTGCCACCACCACCACCACCAACACCACCACCACCGGCACCGCTGCCACCGGATCCTCCGGTGCACTCCGAGTTCTGCCCGTTCGGTCCGACCCCCGATCCGGCGCCGCTTCCGCCGCTCGACCCGCCCGAAGAAGAGGAAGAACCGCCGCCGCCGCCGCCACCGCCGCCGCCGCCGCTCGACGACAGCGAGCTGGCTCCGTTTCCGCCACCCTCCTGCGACGACACCGTTCCGTTGATCTCGTTCGACTTCACTATCTCGTGTTTCGCTTCGCTGCTCTTCGTACCCGGCTTCGTTCGTTTGATCTTCATTTTCAGGCCCTTGTCGACGGTGGCCGAGTGTTCAACGGCCATTTTGCCGGGATTAGCAGAATTTCCGTGCGCGGCGTTCACGCCGCTCACCACGGCGTTGCTCTGCTTGCCGCCCACCCCCGAGACGATGGTCGAGGATCCGTTCGCGTTCGCGCTCCCGTGACCGTTCCCGCTCCCGTTCCCGGTACCGTTGCTGTTGCTGCCGCAGTTGCCGCCGTTCCCGGGGCTGTTCGACCGTCCGGACGAGTTCAGGCCGCAGGAAGACGAGCCGGACGACACGGACGAGGAAGAAGACAGGGACGACGACGAGGACGATGAGGACGACGACGACGAAGACGAGGAGGAGGAGGACGAAGACGAGGACGACGACGAGTTGGAGGATTGGCCGCAACCGTTGGCTCCCGCCGACGAGGACAACCCGGACGAGCTCAAACCGTTCGTGGAATTTTGGAGCTGATGGTGATGATGATTCGTGGTATTCGATGCCGATGCTGCCGAGGCAGGCGTTGAAGCCATGCCTGTCCCTGAGCTCAATTTCTCGTCCCTCGTCTTCTCAATGTCCGCATCAAGGTCGATTATCAAATCTCCTATGCCGATGTCCCATTCGTTGTCGTCGTATTCAAAGTTGTTGGTCGCATTCGTCGCGGCCGGATCCAGCTCATCGGTGTTTGCAGCCACCGTGCTTGCTTTAGGGTCGCGCTGCTGCTGCCCCGATGACGACGACTTCTCTCGACCTTGATGGTGATGATGATGATGGTGATGATGGTGATGATGATGATGGTGATGGTGATGATGTCTGTGTTCGCGATGTTCCTTGCTCGTTAACCCTCGTTCCTGTTTCCTCGATGTCTGACTTCCTCCGAGGACGACCAACTGTCCGCTACCGTTCTTACCGTTCCCGGTCTTCTTCTTCTTGCTGTTGCTGTTCTTCTTCTTGTTCTTGTTGTTGTTGTTGTTGTTGTTGTTGCTGCCGGTGCCGCTGAGACCGATGCCACCGTTGTCGTTCCCGCAAGCGATCGTTCCGGTTTTCCCGCGGCCGTTCACGCGGTTGTCGTTGCTTCCACCGTTCTCGTTGCAACCGTTCCGATGGCAGACGTTGTTACGGTAGCTGGTGTTCTTGTTCGCGTGGCTGCTGTTGTTGTTGTTGTTGTAGTTCTTCTTCTTCTTCTTCTTATGGCTGTTCTTGTCGTTGTCGTCGTTGTTGTTGTTGTTGCCGTGACCGTTGCCGTAATTAACGTTGCTGGTACCACCACCACCGACGAACGGAGATGGTCCTTTGCGGTTTATGTTAGGGAGGCGACCGCCTAGTGGCGTGGTCGCCATGCCCTTTGAAACGTTTCCCCGGCGCCCGCCAGCCTGATCACCGACTGCCCGCCTGTTCTCACCGATGATGATCCCGAGCGATCGCACCGCGCGCAAAACGCGTCCGTTTTACCCCGACCACCGCCCGCTACACACGCCTCGTCCATCGAACACATCACTTACTTTCTCGCGGCTGCCCTCCACCGATATTTTCGCGATATGACCGCCCTTATCTCCGCTCCTCACCCTCTCGCTCTCTCTCACTCTCACTCTCTCTCTCTCTCTATCTCTCTCTCTCTCTCTCTCTCGCTCTCTCCCCCAGCCCCTTGACCACTCTCTATCTGACCCGTCCGTTCTTTCTTTCTTTCCCTCTTTCTCCCTATCGCGCGCCCCTATCTCTTCTCCGACCTTACTCACTTTCTATCCTCTCTTTCTCTCTCCCTCCCTCTCTCTCTTCCCCTCTGCGCCCCGCCACGGCTAGCCTCGAGATCGCTCCGCGCACACCTCTTTCCTTCTCTTCTCTTCTTCGCTCTTCCTTTATCCTCCTTCAGCCTCCTCCTCCCTCCTCCTCTTCCTCCCCCGCCTTTTCCTCTTCTTCCTCCGTACTTGTAACGACACTTTTCACTAACCGATTTATCCCGAGTTTCACCACCGGTCCTCTCTATCTCGCATGTCGGGCTTCCCAACGATTCGCGTCACCGACGCGCTCGCGCGCGCGCTTCCTCCCTCGCCTCGGTTCTCGACGCTGTCTCGCAAACTCCAGGCAGCACCACCGCCGCGCACGCCACAGCCAGCTTCGTCCTTCAAGCCCACCCGCCGAATCTTCCTTTGGTCCTTTTCCGAAGCGGTGCTCCGGCTCGCGAGTTCTGCCTTCGAATCGCCGCTACAGTTGCGTCTCTGTCTCCGCTGTTCCCCGTATTTTCGATCTGCAACCAAAAGATACGACCTGTTGTTAAAGCGTGCCGAAAAGTGCGGTACGCGCGCGGTAAGTCCGCCCGCCCGTCCGAGCAACGCGCTAGAACCCCCCCCCAGCCTTCGACCGAACCATTGTTCCTCGCCGACAAATTGGTATTCCCGCTTAGAGAGGAATTCGTGTCAGAGAACGATTAATTTTACCGGTGGCATTTGGCGCTCGTCCAATCGCGTCGGCGTCGAAGTCGAAGTCGAAGTCGAACTCGAACTCGAACTCGGGGACGGTAGACCGTGCGAGAAAGACCAAACTGTTCGCAGCTTTTCCTCCGATGCGATCCCATCCTCGGATCGTTTAGAAAGTCCAAGGACGAACGATTCCGCGAGGAAGCTCGATCTCGACTTCGATGGCGAGCACGCTCGAATATTCGCTGACGAAGCGCTCCGCGTCGCGACCTCGCGAATCGTGCGGGCGAAAGTCCGCTGTGGCATCCGAACGCGGACTGCGTCGCATCGAAATTCTTTACTAATTATCAGAGTCTTCGAAACAACGAGGAGATGTAAGAAATATACAAGCGTTGCGTGAGAAGAAAGGAGGCGAGATCGTGTCAACCGGTTCGCTGCTGTCGGCGCCGATTGTTACGTGGGAAAATCGGTCAGCGCGAGCTGCAAACGCCTGCGCCTGCGAATTTTTCATGTATAGCGCGCGGTTTTACGTCGGGGTTACCGCTGCGAAAGGGTTAAGGCGCGCCGGTATTAATTTCGGAGTAACGCCGTTCCGGGTGAACGACTTCTAGGGTTACCCGATCTATCTTACCCGTCGTCGCCTCTCGGACAACCGACGGCAATTGTTCTGTTATACGCTTTACTCCGAACTTCGTCTTCCTTACAATGCGAAACATCCGACTGTTCTTCGAGGACCGATATCGATGATACCGATCTCCGTGCGCGACTCACGCGTCGAGCGATCGGCTGGCCGAGTAAGACACAGACTCGCACGGTGGGTCGTCGATCTCGAGCGTGTTAAACTCGAGCGAATCAACGGGAAACAGTGATGATCGATGAACCGTGACACGAATCTCTGGCATAAATGGGCGACAGCAAAAGACAACGTCCATTGGTCTCTATCGGTAATAGCTGGAGGCTGCAAAGTTGTTGGCAAAAATGTATGGAACCGAGCGGAGGAGCTTGTTTCGATGAAAGAATGTTGTCTAGAAAATATTTTGACCGTGCACGCGGTGAAATGTCACGGATGCATACTATTTCGATTCTTCGATCAAAATGTCCACCATCGCTGCAAACAGATGTGTCCGACAATCTTGTAAACTGGTCACGACATTTGGTGGAAAATACGTGGAAAATACGTGTAACGTTGGCGTTTCGGTGGCTGATTTCAAATGAATCGTTTCAAAGTATAGAAATTTGTTGGAAATCGAGTCGACGAACCGTCGAAGCGGTGGACCGAGGACACCAAAATGAACGTTCAATGTATCGATAATTAAAAATGTGTGCAATCGTTGAATCATCTACGCCTCGAGTGGCATTTAAAGACGACGTCGCGAGATGAACCGATACAAGAGGGACAAGCAGGCATCTCTCCCGTTACAAGGGAGTCCACTGTATTCGCTTTTCCGCGCCGTATCCGTCCATGTTGATCCCCCCCCTCGGCTCTGCATCGCAATCAGTCAGAATCCCCGAAGCTCGTAGATCCGGGTTACGATGATACCGCATCGCGGTGGATTGAATTCAAATTACGGCAAGTTAATATTCCATTACACTTGTCCGTCGTGACTGGCGCGCGCCAGCCAAGGTACTCCCCCTTGAATAATTGAACGATCGTGGAAAGCGGAATGGCGAAAGCCTGTTTCCTTTCTGCCCGAGTGCGCCGAGCGAGTTCTGTGCACCGAATTGTTGCGCGGCGTGCACACAGAGTGTCCCGAAAAGAACGGCCGATCCGGCAAAATGCGGCTTCGTCGCGCCAAAAGAAATCGAAAAGTACTTTGCCATCTTGCAACCTGCGATTCCATTTTCGAGATACGAGCGATTGAAATTTCTTTATTCGCCGTGCGTGCGTGGAGAAACGCCGAACTTTCAGTCGCTCCTGTCTCGAAAACGAAACCGCAGACTGCAAAATGATAAAGGGCGTTCCGTCTTGTTTCGGTACAGAGAATCTGCACTTTTTGGATTGTTCGACCTTTCTGGAACGCGCGCGGTGTATCGCATCGCATCGGTTCGGTCTCACCGGTGGACCTACGAACCTCGTGGCTTCCCAGCGTCTCGAAAAGCCCACCGTGTAGCCCGTTTTCACGATAACACCGTTGTTTACCGACAGCAACGATAATATTTACTGACGCTAAGTCAGCGTGCCGTGGATAAATTTAACCTGGCCGGCTAATATCGACCGGCTACCGTTTATTGCTATCGTTTCTATCAATATTTATAATGCGCCCGATTAACGAGCGCAATTAAGGCATACCCTGTGAAAACAAGGAGCACGATCCATCGCTGCCGACGCGACGCGACGCGACGCGACGGTGTCAGCTCGGACGAACAGGCATCGAAAAAGGAAGACGGTCGCGCTGTTTCAGTGGCGTTTATTCTCGCACGATTTTTTGGCGGAGGCGAGGGAACAGCTTTCTCTCCGCTTTGAATTTTCTTGGAACCGCTGCCAACGTTAGCTACATTTTAACCGTTCGCGCGTATCCGCATATTTTTCGACGCGCTCGTTCGAAGCCCAGCCAACTCCGTGTGCGCGTTTTTACAGATTTAGCTAAAACTATCGCGGATCGTTCTCGCCTTCGAGCGACAACGACCGCGCGAACCATGTTCGGATCGGTTCGGTTCGGTTCGGTTCGGTTCGGTTCGGTAGCCGGAAATCCGACGATTCGCCCCGACGAACGAAACGGTGGGTCCCGCGTGCTCAGAAAGCCGAATGGTTGGCCGATTCCAAAAACTTGCAATCGCAAGAAATGTGCATGAGCAACTCAAATGTCTCGCGTTAACAGCTTAAAAGCAAAATATAATTGTCGTGTGGTTCGACAGCCGTTCAACGATTCGGTGGTCGGATAGGGTGCCTCTGAACCCATTACAACCCATTACGCGTCGAAGAGTAATGGAAATAAAAAAGACTCGCTGTCCTTAACAGCGACGGAACAGGTTTCGGCGTTCCTATCGTAAATCGAATGCACGGAAATGCCGGAAGTCGGAGGCGATCGGTCGTCGGTCTTCGAGTACACGTGATCGAATTATGCACCGCTTTCTCTCTTCCGATCGCTGTTGTTTAACCGACGCTGATACCGGTTCACGGCGTTCGATCGAAAATGCAAGCCGACGGTAAGCGCCGTTTCTATCGCTACATACAATACGGACGCTGGCTGTGGCTGACAATCGATTTGCACTGTTCGCGCGTAAAGCTGTCGGTGGACGGCGATTCAGCGCCGACCCTGAAGGCGTGCCCGCGCGAAGGTGGCCACGGAACGATTTGCTTTTCTTTTACTTCTTTTTGCGACGCGGCACAGGAATCCTCGCTCATCTCTGCCTTCGATCTTTTTCGATCATCGCATAGTGATTTCTTGCATACGATAGATATTTCTTAATTATATTGGAACTATACGTGTACCGCTCTTCTCAGTGTTAGCTTTGTTTTTTAATGGCCAGAGTAAAAATATGTTCGGCACGCGTCAGAGGAGGTTATTTGCTGACTCGAACCCTTTGACCTCTCCCGGCGCCTGTAGCCTCTTGACAAAGCCGCTCACCGTGTACCGTCGGCGTCGTGGCCCATAGACGTTCGGTGCGACGACTCTCCGCGCGCTATCGGAGCTCAGGAGCTCAGTAGCTCGGGAGCCCGCAGCGAGAAACGGTCAATAATTATCCATTATCGAGACGCGCTCGTCGCTGGTATTCGTCCGCTCGAAGTCTACCGAAATTTCGGGCTAACGCGCTGAGCCCACCGAAGATGAACCGCCTTCAGGGCCCGACACTAAATTGACAGACAGTGTATTTGGTTTTGAGGAAAGAAAATACCTGAACGGGAAGCGATGATGAAATCAAATTTATGAGCGCGGCAGGAACGGAACGGATCGGATCGGAGCATTGTCGCGGAACGACGCTCGTTTTCAAGCTGTCCATCGTTGTCTATTTATTCGAAACTCCGTCTATAAGCGCGAACGAGAGAAGGCGAGCAGAGTTCGAGCCAAGAACGATTACGCGGCGTAGCCGAAGACCGATCGTTGGTTCTCATTCGTCATTCGTCGTTCGTCGTTCGTCGTTCGTCGTTCGTCGTTCGTCGTTCGTCGTTCGTCGTTCGTCGTTCGCGTAGTGCACGCTAGAAATACCTAATCCTTTGGCTACCGTGCGATGCTACAGAGATCGTCCCGCTAAAGTATAGGTTGGTACGACACGATTCTGGATAACTCGTGCCAAGCAACATTCTCTTCGCGACCCGAAGAACATGTTCCCGATACGGGCGAAAAAATGTCGTATCGTTCGGAACGGACTGCTCGATGCTGTTCCGCGGTACGATTTGCAGCCGAACGCACGGCTGTGCCGCTTTGCGTCCGGATCTGCCGTGGACAAAGGGTGGAAAAACAACTGTTTGCCCGTAGGTGCTTGACACTGAATTCCAACGACGCGGCCGCCGCGGCGTCGGCACGCGTATTTCCTCGACCGTTCTCGTTGCGCCGCTCGAACGCGATAATTAGACGCTCAAAGACTCGTTCCCTTTTCCCCCCGTTGCTCCGAACTCGCCAGCAGCGATCGTTCTTTCTCGCGCAACGTTCATTCGCGTACGGCGTGGAATGAACTGCGAACTGGTTTTCATTGAGCGTAGGAAACAGCTATCGGGTCGTTCCCGGGCGCCAGCGCGCTCGAACAATGCTCCGGACGACGAGCTGCCGTTTCAGCTAGGAATTTGCCGCAAACTCTGCCTGGACTTGACAACGATCGAAGGAACGACCGCGAAGGAAACCCGCGGATTCGTGAGCGGATCGATGCGCGCGTGCAGCGTGAGAAAAGGTGTTCGAGGGGCTCCGAGGATCGAGAACCTCTGCTTACCCCTGGCGAATCGCTCCGTTGGCCGAGACCACGTCCCGATATAATTAGCGTGTTTAGCTCTGATTTATAACGACGCTGGAAACGCCTACCGTCCGTGAGCCGCATCGCCCATGGAATCGCCAACCAACCCCGTGCATACGAGCACGTCGGTACTTATGTGCCTCCTTATAGCAGTCGCCGTTCACCGCTACCTATTCCGCCATTCGACCAACGTTTCTTTCTCGAAAACTTCAGTATGAACGTTATCGTATGCTCCGAACCTCTTCGTTTCGACGAATCGTTGCGCGAAGGTGTTTCATTCGAATCTCTATGTTTTCCTCAGCGTTTTGCAACTCTGCAACAGCGAATTAACTCGTGCGTACTCTGCCGTAGAAAAATTCAGCGCGCGCTAAACGATTTTGTTTAGCCGCTTCGGTGAAAGGGTCTCGCCCGTATGAGTTTTCTGGAAGAAACTCGACCTTCACGGGCCAGACCCGCCAGAATATTCACGCATTACAGAGGGTATTTTTGACAAAACAACGAGTAGAAGGGTTTATTATCTATCGCACACCTTCGTACGCGCGAGGCTCGCCGAGTTCCTGCGGAAAATCCTAGCCACCGGAACGCGATAAAGCGCGGAAAAAGGCACGAGATTGAGCGAATACCGACGATCGTGGTAACTGACGGGTCGCTCGATATTCGGCGCGATAACGGGAAGATAACGATTCGCGGTATCCGTTGGATAAACAAAGCACGGACAACATCGAACGCGTCGGGAGAGCAGGACATTCTATTTATCAATAGATACAACGTTTCACAACGACGAATGTGGGCTGCGGTGCTGGCCGACCGCTCGATCGTTGGAAACCGATCGAAAGAAGGGTTTGAAAATCTTACGAGTTTTGCGAAACTGCGACGTCCGACACGGAACGGAGCGGAACGGAGCGGATCAAATTCCAAATGTTATCTTTCAACCTGTTGACACTGCAACGAGCTGTAGCTTACACGAATTTTCGAATGAACGCGAACGTTCCCAGGGGAGCTCTGGCCGTTTTATCAAATTTTCATACCGCCCAGCGCAGACCCGCCATGAACGCAGAAAGCCGATCGATAAAACGCGGCAGGAGGCAAATTCGTTCACCGATATCGCTCCTTTTTGGCTTCCTATGAATCGTCCGGTGTACGCGCGCACGCTGACAATATCATGCTTTCCGTTCAGATTTTTTTTCATTTCACTCGACGTTTCGCCCCCGTGCTGTTGGCGTGCGATATCCGTGGCCACTTCTTTTTTATGGGCCCAAATGAAAATCGAGCGTAAACGAATGAAACACGAAGGAGAAAAATATGCGGTCTACGCCGGCGCGCACGCGAGAGACGTTGGACGGGTCGCAGAGTCGTTTAAAAGTTGCTCATTGATTTGTAAGTACTCGCCTTGTCACGCTCGCGGCGACAATTTTCTTCCATGCGTTCGAAAAACACGACGCGCTCTCGTACCAGTCTGTACGTTTCAGCGTGTGTTCTTCGTCTATCGGAGCGGCGGGATGCTCGCACGGTCGAGCACAGCGGTCTCGGCGATCATTGAAGCCGTCGGACAAGGAGGGAAACGAGCATAACCATGTTTCGTTCACAGTTCGTATCCAGAGGCAAGTTTATGGCCGGGCCGGGCCGTGCAACGCATCGGCCCGTTACGAGGGTGGAGATGGTCGGCTGACAGAATGTCGTTGAGACGCGTCAAAGAGAAAGTACGGTCGGGTGGGACGGAGGTGAAGGAAAGGGCGAAGGTTAAACGTTGCGTCGGTATTCGACGAAGGGAATCCTTTCGAGAGGTCGTCGGTTTGTTCGGGGTGCAGTCGATGCGCGCGACTCGATTCACCGAGGCGAAGAACGGTAACGGGACGGTCTCGTAACGGTAGCTGGCACGTACTCGCAATACCTCGTGCAGGTCGATAAATACTCCGGGGCTGGCTACCGGCGATTTCACTTACGATCTGCGCGAGCGCCAGCGCGATGGTCACGCAACACGCCGGCAGCACATGCGAGCGGTATAAAGCGCGTACCTCTCGGAGCGCGGAGCACAGATCGCGTGCAATTGCGCGAAGGAACGCGACTCTCGACACGCTGCGGCTTCCCGAAGGAGGGAAGCAGGCTGGTTCGTCGAACGCGAACACGGATCGACGGGTCGATGGATCGATGGAAACAGATCGCAGGGACGAATCGATGCGGGAAAGTGGCGCGCGCGCGCGGTCTCGTCGACGTTCGCAAGAAAAGCAGCGAAAAATGACGGAGCGGGACGAAAACGGAAGAGGAGGACCGGCGACGCGGCGCGATCAAATTCTTCCTCCGCGGCGATGGCGAAAACAAGGACAAGAACGCCAGCGAACGCGACCACGCTTTTTTTACTTCGCTTCGCATTCGGACCGCCTGAACGACGCGGCGGAGGTTTCGAGCCACTTCTTTTTACTCGATTTCACCAATTAGTCCGACAAAGACGCTCTTGCCGAGAAATCGTCGTCAGCCTATCTTCACCCTGCACCGCCTTCTTTTCACCGCTTGCTCCGACTCGACCGTTTCCCTTTCATCATCCGGGCCCTTCGTTGGCCAACCCACCTCCGGCCTTCACGATGCCGCTCCGTTCTTCTCTCATTGTCAGTCGCCACGGATCATGTACCGCCGCGAACTTCTTCGAATCGTCCTACCTCCGGACAAATCGCCCGGCGCGACATCTCTTCTTTCCATGCAAGCCGGCATCGACCGCCGGTCGATGGTCGGTCGGCAGGGGGACGCACGGTCTTGGGCGGGTTCCGAACTACGGTGCGTCAACGGCGATACGGAACGACCGAACACGGTGGTGTCGCACCCTTTCCAGCTCCGACCGTGTTCAGCATGGCTGAAGCACGAGCGACTTTCCGCGTTCGATCGATACGATGGCACGCTTTACCGAGAACAATTTTATGCTCGCTCTCTGTTTCGATCGGTAACGGTTGAATAATATCACGGACGAGATGAAACCTTGACCCACCTCGACCGCCTCGACCGCCTCGACCGCCTCGACCGCCTCGACCGCCTCGCCTTGTCGAGTCGATCGAGACTTTGAAACGAAACGACCGTCGTGCGACTGCAAGTTTATTTACGACCAGCGGTTCTCGCTGGTCACGCTGAAACAAGGACAGTGAAATCTTGCGAGACGAACGGAGATGCCGGACGAATCCGAGCGGGTTTATTTGACATCGCGAAACTGAGACAAAACTGTTGACACACAAAATTGCTTTGCAGCCGAGTTCCTTTTAAACTACAGTCAGTTCGAGTCAAGACTTCGATCGCACGCGAGGCAGCCTTTCGCTTGACGCGGAAACAAGAACGAATGCAAAGGAGCCACGCTCGCAATTCTATGGATGCGATGAACTTGCATCACGAGTACCTAATATATCTGTTCACGAACGCGGTGAGAAAGAATTGTTCGCATTCGTTCTGCTTTGTACGTGCATTTAAACGGTCTCTTTGAATCGCTCGTGTCCCAAAAGCAAGAATTTTATTGTAATTTTTCGAATACTGCACGGTCGATAACATAACAACATGGGTGACCGAGGATATGTTCGGTGAGTCCGCGTTAGCGTTGCCGAACCACGGTCATTCCGAACGCATGTAAAATTACTGGTACGCCTCGACCGAATGGCCATAGCGGTCGATGGCAGATTATGCGGAAGGAGGAGGAAGAATTTCATGAAAATCAGCGTGGACCGCTCGGATAATTTCCCCTGTTGGCTGTCGAATGTGGAACACGCCTGTGAGAGCGACGTCTCCGAAAACGGATCGTTGTTCATTATGAAATCGTAAAAATACACGGTGGTGTTTCGACGCTCGACACCGTTCAAAGGAATGTCCGTTATGAAATAGGTGAAGTTAATGAAGTGCGTGCAAGTGCACGCATGCACACGGACTTAATGCGGTAGAATCGAGTGAGCCGATCGAGCGGGCGAGCGGGCGAGCGGGCGAGCGGGCGAGCGGACGCACACGCTCGACATCGCCTAGGAATTTCGTTAGCGACAAAGGTTCGCTCTCCAACATTGTTGAGCGCGTAGAACGCTCTCGCGCTATACGTTACGGATATACCCACGAGAGAATCCAATAAACGCGTGAACGCGTGACTAAAATGGTGAAGATTTGCGCTGCGCTGCTCGTTTCAGCAAAAAGGAACTTACGAGGCGGTGTCGCACTTTCATATTTCCACGCGAACATCTTCGAAACTGTGATCCATGTACCTATACCGATGCTTGCTCGTGCCTGAAAAGCATGTGTCCATCGCAGAAGGTTGACGAGCAGCCGAATACTTTCGTGGGCCTGATTTCGCGATAGACTCCGAAAGTATTTTCTTCCGCGTAAACGTTGATCCGCTTCCAGCTTCTTATATAACTTCTTATAACATGTATCAAACGTTGCTCTAGGAAACGAATTTGTAATTACCATTTGCTCCCGGAGCTGATATAATTTATCCGAAAATTGACTCGATGCTCATGACGTCCGAGTGCTTTGATCGTCGGTCGTATATGAAATTCCTGGAAACGGGAAAGAGGAAATTGCGAGAAACCTGAAAGTTTGCAGTCGTCGTATACGCGCGCGTGCGTACGTGAGAATTGAAGCGCATATTCTCTTTGGCCGTCTCTCCAGCATGTAAACAGCGTGCCGAACGCGACGAAGTCGTCCGTACGGAAACGTGTCGAGCGTTTGATCGCAAAGCGAGAACGAGGCTCGCGCGATCTCTGCAGATATTAAGAAAAAGCTTCGAGTATCGGCTGTTTTGCCGGAGCGTTGAGTCGGACGACACGGGTGCGTTGAAACGGCACAGCGGAACGGCCGACAAGAAATGCAAAGGTTTTGAGGAGGCGAACAGCGAGGCGACAGCCAGCGATCGACGCTTTCGCTGACTATCGCAACACATTTTTGCTGCGAGCAAGGAACATCGTGTCGCACCGATGTTGCTTTCTCGAAGAGATGATGGTCGATCGATCGCAGCGTTAAGAGCATGCAATAAAGAAGAGAAGCGCGCGCGCGCGCGCGCGCTCGGGCGACCGCTATCGCACAATCAGTTAGAAAGGAACTTTGAGGTTACTTCGTTTATGTAATAAACCAGTTCTGCGACGGTGCGTGCGTGCGCGCGTCAAGCGACACAGAAGCATGATCCGTCCGTGACAAGAAATAAGATGCAGTTTCAGCGAACGACACGCACGCACGCGCGCACACGCCGATGTCGTTGGTTGGCCGGTGAAAAATTGCTAGGAATTTACGCACGGACGAGGGACTTGTTTGTTCGCGCAGCGAACCGTGCTGGAATCGCTAGAAAGTATTTAAACGCATCGAATGAAGCTCGTCACGGATTTTTGGAACCGGATACGATCGATCTTATCGCCTCTCCCTCCGACGTTCTCTTCAACCGTGGAATGCTTATCGGATTTCGGATAAATAACGAAATACGATCTTCGAGAGACGCCGATTACGATAAAATAGATGAACGAAAAACGGAGAAGCGTTCTCCTCTGTCAACGGCGTGCCGTTGTCACGCAGGAAACGACTTTCGCAGCTCCGCTTCACGATCCCGAAAATTATGCGAATAACGTTCACAATTTATTATACGATCTCGAAGCGGCAGGTTCCGATCGAAAGAAAAGAAGGCGGAGAACATCGCTGTCGACCGATCGGATCACGTAAACCGCTGAAGTCTATTTTCCTTTATAAATGTTGTTTTCATTATTTTTATATTACAAGTACGATGAATACCGTACTTCAGATTTTTTTCGTATCTCTGAAAGAATACCCTTGACACGGTCCGAGGTAAAACGGCCGAAATGACTATAGCGGCCGATGCAGGGTCGCATAGAAAGAAGAAGGAGAAGAGAAGCGCTCCCCGCAAACGTTTCGGTTTGTACGTGAGAACGACAATGCGTTCGACACAGCCGTACAGGCCGTGAATGAAGTTTATTCGGAGCACATATCCCAGACGTTTACGTATCCTTTGTCTTGCGAAGTGATTCCGCGAGCGACGATCGTGCCACGGGATAGGAGTGCTCGTAAACAGACGAGTTGGGAGAAGCGGGAGCAGAGAAAGAGAGAAAGAGAGAGAAGGAAAGAAAAGAGGGCAGAAAAGAGGCGGGCGACGAGCGTAAAAAGACAAGCGGTTTTCGCGTCTTATTAAGACAGGCGTGTATCCAACGTTGTGTACGTCACCAAGAGCCGGCGCGTTTAAGTGGATCCGAAAGGTCGGAGAGAAGACAACTGCGGGAAAATGGAAGGTATGAAAAAGTAGCGATTTCTAACGCGACGAAGCGCCATAGCGGGGAACATCGGGAATCACGGTGAGACCCAATCGCTGTCGAAGGAACGCTTTTCGTGCGCTCAGTGTCACGCTGGGTCGCGTGGGCCGCCACTTCATTTTCATTTTCATTTTCATTTTCATTTTCATTTTCATTTTCATTTTCATTTTCATTTTCATCTTGATGAAATGACTTTTTAAAATAAAAACTGTTTTCGGGTAAAACGGCATCGATCCGATGAATGAACATTGATCGTTTGCTAATATTTTGACCTTTGAAACCCTCTAAAAATCCAACCGCAAAGACGGATACATCCACGCTCGTACTGCTCAAGACCTTTTCAGAGTTCTTGTAATTTTTTCAACCGGTTCGCTTCCCCGGGAAATAATCACTTCGGTTTACACGACAACGGTGTATGATACTTCATGAATGGAGTATAAATGTATACGAACGAGTCTGCAAAGTTTCATAAGGGTATGCCGTTTAGTTTTTCTGAAGAAAATTCCGAGAACACAGCCTGAAAACGGGTCGAGAAAGGAGAATACCCCCTTCCCGAAGGAGGACGAGCGCGTGCTTCTGATAAGAAAGCAAAGAGCGACGGTTTTCGTTGAAAGACTCAACTTCGACAAAATGGAAGAGAATAGGGGGGTAGGGGGAGAGGGGAGAGGGGACGGTTTGTTGTGCATCGAAAAGTGCGTTGATCGGCGATATAAATGCATGATTGTCCGTGGCAGCACTAAACGGGCGAATGCGACACCGCCGCGGTTCGAACGGTCGGCGTTTACTGAGCCGTCTCACCGTTCCTCTCTCCTTCCACCGATCACCGCCGACTCGATTCTTCTGGCCCTCGTCGGAGCTCCGATACCACCGGCATAATCTTTCAGGGAACCCTCCGCCGCGTCTTTACCTGCCCCCTCCCTACTTTCTTCCGGCACCGTGGAAAACATTCAGGAATTCGGGCAAACTCGATAATATTTTGATGGAACGAGAAACGAACCGATTTGGCCGCGTGTCTGCAGCTCGAGCGTGCGCGCTATCTTTGACCCGAAATGTAGGCTCTGCTCGGTTCTTCCGGCGATCGGGAAAGACTGCAAACGGATCAGCGAGTACGTATTTTGTTTGGAATCGAAAAATTGTTGGGGTTGGGGTCGGGGTCGAGGCGCGCGAAGCGGGCGTTCGCGGTCGTTCGCGCTCGAGCGGGCAACAGCCGTAGGCTTAAATCACTGGCTGACATTTAGTGGACGCAACGCTTGCTCGCAGTTGGCACGACAGAACGGCGTGTGCAGAGCGCGAGCAGAGTCGACGATTCGACGCTCATGGCAGATTCGATCTCCGTGTTGGGTCCGCCGGCTTTTATAGCCTCACCGAGCAGTCTACCCGACTGCCTTGCCTTTTCTTCCACCGGACTCGACACCGCCACACTCTTTCGCCTTCGTCTCCTCTGCATCGCCGCTATTGTACCTCCGTACGCTCTTCGCTCCCTCTCCCTCGCCCATCCTTCCTTCCACGATCTTCCTCTCTTTATCTTTCGGTTTACCGGCCCTCCGCTCCGCGCTCCTTCCACCTTCTACCGCCATTCGCTTTCTCTTCTTTGTGCCCTCGCAGAGACTTCCCTCGTTACCCGTGCCGCCCGTACGATTTGAAACCTTCGGATCGGTCGTTCGCTCGTTTTTGTCGCTCGACCGAGCGGCTTCCTCCGATAGCATCGAACGAGAGGAGGAACGTTTCACGGCGAGCGCGTCATCGGACGCTGAAGAAATACGCGGCCGGCGCTCTTACCCGCCGTACACCGATCGCCCGCGCACGGTCCGCATTCAACGGGTAAGTATTCGATGATCGCGGAGTCGATGGTGCTCGCGAGGCCGACTAAAAACCGGCCGGCCAGCATAGATCGAAACACGAATATCGTCCGAGCTCCGCTACCACCTTTGGATTCGATCCGATCTTCCGACGCGACGCGACGCGCCGCGCCGCGCGAATAAATTGAACGTCGAGAAACGATGATCGCCGATCGCTCGACTTTTACTTTGAATCGGAGGCATCGAAGAAAACGAGCGCAGCGTCGCGCATACGAAATCGTAAAAACCGTGCCGATGAAATTTCATTCGCCCTTCGGGTGCCTTCCAATTTGTTTCGTCGCCGAGCACATATCGGCCAGCGATGCTTCAACGAAGAATAAATTGCTGGCTGATTTGATCGAGACGAGGAGAGCGGCATCGATCGTTCAGTCCGGATAGGATACGCGAGGAAATTAGCAAACGCAAGCGGATCGCGTACAAGTCCGTATCGATCGTCGCGCCTCCGCGAGTTCCGGCGGAAGCAACGACGACGGGAAAAGAAGAAGCGAGAGGGAAACGTTGAATATCTCGCTCGGATGGACGAAGCGGTAGCTATCAGGAAGCAGTAGAGTTCTAAAAATACATTCTTAACGTTTCAACGGTTTTCCTACGGTTTCACCGTTACACGACTGGACGAAGAAGCGTTTCTGGCTGGACGGTTCAGCGGAGACCGTGCGCGCGCGCGCGCGCGATCTCGATGCAGCTCCGACGAGGAGACGTCGCGTTGGGAATTTCCTTAAAGGACGCGAGGTCCTTCCATCCTGACGGAACGTCGCGGTTGCGAGTCGAATGGGAAGATTTAGCGAGCTATGATACAAGATGGTTCGAAACGATCTATCGCGTGTATCTACATCTGCGCATGCTGTCCCGTGCATCGCGCGTACAACCCTAGACTTTTTTGTTTCACGCACCCCCCGAGAAATCTCGTCGACGGAAATCGTCTCGTCGGTTATAATATTCGCGATTCGCTACGCATGCAGGAACAGCGATGTTCCCTGTCGGTGTCCTTGTTCGTTCATTTGCAACAGCTTCCACCCTTCGCGCGACCTGTTCCGCTCGCGTCGATCCTGACGTACCAAACTGTCCTTCGAAATACGGTGGTTTGTTTCCGCGAGCGCGAGCGCGAGCAGGAGCACGCGAGTACCGTAGGGTGACTCTTTTATTTCAGAAGATTCCACCCCGCCGATTCGTTTCTGATGATTTTAAGGATCGCGGGGATCGAACGTATGTTTCTCGAGAAGCGAGTCCGTTCCTTTTGCAACCAACGAACCGCTGTCGTAAGTGCAAATCGATCGGTCGGATGACTCATCGTAACGTCGAACGAAATCTCTCGCAATTAGCTTTAGAAAACTTGCAGAGCTTTCGTCGGCAGCGTGCGCGAGCGCGTCCATGCGCGGCCGCTCGCGTTGATCTCGTTTGACGGCCGATTTGTCGCGCTCGCGCTCTTCCAGGGAAAAACAAGGAACGCTCGTCTTTCGCGGATGACGAACGCGGTCTCGTAAACGCGGCGCCGCGCCGGTGCTGCCAACATTGGAATTCCGGCGTTCCCGTTTTCCTCGGCACCGAATGAATCGACGTACGCAGGCACGTACGCGACGCCGCCGACGCGTTCCATCAGCGGGCCGATGTTTAATGCAACCGTTGCCCTCTCGAAAGCCTCGTGTTTTGGAAAATAATGACCGTTCCGAGAACGCGTGGAATCGAAGACACGGCTTACACAAAATATTACGCAAACGACCGCGAAGACTCGTCGATCGGACGATGCAAGAATAGCGTGCGAGGACAGGGTACGCGTGCGCGCCTGCCGAACGAACATGATTCCGAACATTTACTGTTTTTCTGTTTTCTTTCAACCCTTTCGATGCGTAGGTTCATTTCGACGTAGGAAAATGAAAGATTCTAGATAGTTTTTAAAACGCAATTTGAGGCCCGTTGAAAACTATGAATGTGTATCATCGCCATTTGATACTTCAAATATTCTTCTGTCTTCGAAACTCGTCCGCGTCGTTGTATATTCTCGTAAGCGAATACAGACGACTCGGACACGCGTCTTTGGAGCAATAAGAATATTTTGAAAGGCACGACGCGACTCGACTTTTAAGCGTTTAGATTAAAATCGTTGGAATATTTCCGCGAACCGCGGTAGATAATGCGAGACGATGCAACGTACGCATGTACATGTTGGCTGGTTAGGCCGCACAATCGGTACGTGTGCGGCGATCGCGGAACGTTGGGAGAGCCGCGAGCGGCCGTGCGTTGGCATGCCTGTGCAGCAGCAGTTTCGGTGGCATCCTCGCGTCGCGCTCATCGCCGTTCTCCCCTCCTCCCGCCCATACACCCGTAGACCAACGGCGTTGCAACTTTTCTATCGCTCTCCTTTCTAACGCGAGGTTTTCGAGGCTGCGCTTCCGTCCGCAAACGATCGACCGCCGCGCAAACCCGTAACTTTCGTTCGGGAAGTCGAACACGACGAACGATTGGTCGATGGAAGCGGCGAAAAGTTCGGACGGTTGGTCGAGCGGTCCTGAGGTCTCGAGGTCTCGAGGTCGGGCAACACGGAAGCGCAGCGTCGCCGCGCTCCAGCGCGGTTCGGCCGGCGAAACTGCGAACCCGAGAAACACGCTTCCACGCACTCGACGGATTCGCGATCGCGCTGATGTACGCGAGAAGAAGGACTCGCTCGAGAACAAGAGACGAGGGACGGAGAGGGCTGAGAGCGAGAATAGGAGGGCGATACGGTGCGACTCGAACGGAACAAGATATTATATGGTTAAAGGGAAAAGGAAAGGGATGACGGCGTCACAGAGAAACGAACAAGCAAACCGGTGTAAAGCGAGAAGAAGAGACGCGAAAGGATCGGGCTCGGGCTCGGAGCGAGAAGAGGCAAACGCGTACATAGGTACACGGGCACGGGCGCCGCACACAGGCCCGCGTGCATGTGGCTGTGTCTGTGTCTGTGAGTGTGAGTGTGAATGCGGAGAGGCAGGGCGAGAGAGGCACGGGGAAAGGGGAAGAAACAACATCTCCTAACTCGCTTGCTCGCCCGCACGCACGGTCGATCGCTCCTGCTGGCAGCCATTTTGTGCTCGCCCGTAGACCCGACATTCCTGCCCTGGGAAAGTATTGGCCGTGATTCGCTTTGACTCCGCGTCCGTCCGATGCAACCGTGCTTGCCGCATGCGTGACGAAAATTCACCACGCAACGGACGTTCGCGATGAGTCGGAAACGTTTTATCGGTGAACGATATTTCGTTGAAGACGGACGCATCGAAACGAGTATCTTGCTTTCCGGCCAATACGTTCCGCGTCGCGAACAACCCTTCCGCGGTTCATCCGGCACAGTCTCGATCGGGAGCCCGACGCTCCCGACCACCTCGCCGGCCGACACTTTTCTTCCCGTTTCTTCTTCTCTGCTTTCATCTCTGACGGATCATTTCTGTCGCGCGTACTTGCGTAACTCCCCGTAAATTCGATAGCTGAATTTCATCCGCGCGCCTTAGGTTCTCCAGACCAGGCGGATACGTATACGCGTTAACGCGCGCTGATGCATCGATCGGATGAAAATCCTGAGCGCATCGACGTTCGTCGTCGGCGATACGGCACGCGCCGCGACTCAACTCCGAGCGCGTTACCGACGCTTCGAGTAAATTCAAACGGAAAACCGCGTGCGCTTTGCCGACACGTACCGAAACGTACCGAAACGTACCGAAACGATAGGAAGATCGTTCGACTTTCCACGAGACAATTTCATCCAAGTCCATAACTAACGATCATGCCTACCGAAAGATGAAAATACTGCCCTTTAAACTTCGTTCGAAGATCCGAAATGTCGATGCGAATGGGAGAAGTTTTTGGACGAGCTCCAGGAAGTCTTTCGCATCGAATCGGAGGAAAAGATTTTTCTTTTTTCTCGATGTCGGTGCTCGTGCGTATCTACGACACGTTTCGTCGCGCGAAAACGAGACGAGCGGCGCGCGTCTTCGAAAGGTTCGATTTTCGAGAGGATGTCGAAAATTTTCGAAACGTTTCACCGCTTCGCGGCACGTAACTCGTGGATCGCGTCGAACGGGGACCAACGCTAATCGCGCCGCTAATGGAAGCGACAATAATAATTTACCAATGCCGAAGGGGAACGAGAATTTTATCGACGAAGGGTTATCTCGGCTCGCTCGCGACGGTCGTTTGATGACCGTGCATCTAAAGTCGGCCGCTTAATCAATTTCAGATTGCAATAATGTACATATCGTTTCTGCTAATTAAGACAAACTGCGTTTTTGTAATCGTTCCTCCGCGCGATAGCGTGCTGTTAACGAAACGAAATAATTCATCCGTGCGAAAGAGTAGGCGCACCCCCGTCGACGGGATACGGTCGATGAGAGAATCGAACGACGCTCGAAGCGGTCGGTAAACGGAAATTTCAAAAAAGAGGAAAAGAGGAGAACAGGAAAGGAGGAGAAGAGGAAAAGAGGAGGAGCGGAAAAGACGAGAAGAGGAGAAGAGGAGAAGAGGAAAAGAGGAAAACGGGGGGAAAGGGCTCGAGCGATGATGCGCGCAACATTACTGGCAACAGGTAATTTGAAGAAGTTACGATCAAAAGGCGAGTCGCTGGAATCGGAAGGAGTCAACGGTATGAAAAACGATCGGATAAATCTCGATTCCGTTTAATCCGTCCACTGGTGCGACAGTCGTTAAACGTGGATGCGCGAACGGTGCCGAGCGCGCCGCGATCGGCCAGCTACGCCTGTGCCGTGTTTCTTTCGCGAACCGATTCTCTCAACAAATTCTCCACTTTCTGTCTTCGTTCGAGCTTCGAACGGCCAGACCTAACTTCCTTTCCCAATTTTACCATTTACCTCTTCGTTGCTCGATCAGTTTTGTTTCATCAATTTATAGCTGCTAAATTCGAGTAAACAAAATGACACGTAACTGGGTTGTGACACCGACATTCAAGTAAATGAATTTATTAGAGGGGACACCCTGTTTTACACATAACCGACGCACGCGTCTCGTGTTTATCGCTAAAGCGGAGATAAGCGGGGAATAGATGAAGAAAGGTTTGTCGCACGAGTCAGTGGACGCGCGGTGGTCATGCGCGTGCCGCGAAAGTGGCTCTCAGCAGAGCGGACAAGCCGCGTTCTTGACTCATCGCGGCCGCGTTTACGGGAGTACAGGGTAACGAGTTGCGTCGGCGACGAACGGGTGAAAAGTTCGGAGAAGAGAAGCGATCGGCACGGCGGGCAGAGGCGAGCGGAGGCGAGCGGAGGCGGGCAGGTCGTCCGGGCGTCCGGGCGTCCGGGCGTCCGGGCGCGTTTCGAAAGAAAGCGCGACGAGAGGCAATCGAGATAAATCGATCGAGCATTGATTCGCCGTTCTATCGGAGCGTGCCGTTTAAACCGCTCGTTAACGACACCTCGAGGTCGGCAGCGATGCCGCCCCACCGACGACGACCGCTAATTACTCTCCACGAGGATCGTTTGGGTTCACTCACCGCTCTCTCGGCTATAAACCGACGATAGGCGATCGTATCGCACCGCGTACCTATCTGTCCGCATACGTGCGTGCATCTGCGCGTACGCTTGTACGCGTGTTTACCATTTCCGGGCAAAACGTTCTCGTTTGATGCCAGTCAAGTTGATTGATTGAAATTATATCGCTTCGCTCTCGCGAACCGGAGTTTTCGCGTGAAAATTCACTCCGGGGCGGAGGCCATGATACGCGCGGGCGGACTGCGCTCCATGCAACGTCTGTTTCCAATTTACCTAACGACAGAATCTCCGACCGATCATTTCACGCGGCGGCGTGCTACGATGCTTCGTCGGACATGCAACGACCGGGTAACGACGTTCCGTTCGTTGGAAACGTCTTACAGGCCTGAGCTGTGCAAACTATTTTCCATCGGCGCGTCGATTATTTGCCCTGACACGTA
Source organism: Macropis europaea (assembly GCA_916610135.2). Classification (NCBI taxonomy): domain Eukaryota; kingdom Metazoa; phylum Arthropoda; class Insecta; order Hymenoptera; family Melittidae; genus Macropis; species Macropis europaea. The sequence continues at coordinate 494,853 of OU744348.1, forward strand.
TTTCTTTGCTTATCTCGTAACGAGAAAAAAGGTGAACAGCTTTTTGAATCCGTGCGCGCGATTCGCACCACCGAGCGTCTAGGTCGCGGAACCGCGAACGAGAAACACGTTCAGCCTGGCTTTACGTAAAACGAAACGAGGTCATTGTTTATCTTGCAGCTAGCATTTTCGTATCGTGCAGCTGACCTACCTAAATCGTCAAGCCGCCGCGGAATAATCGACGATTACCACGACGAGCTTCCAGCCATCGTAGCAAAATCCATTTATGCTCGCGCTCGTCGTGCGGCCGTTTCACGATGAAATCCGTGAAGACGCACGATTTCGCGTTACGCCCGTCCGGTCGTTTCGAAGTTTGGAGGGCGACCGGTATAGGTGCGCGCGCGATCGAATCCCTGATAGGACGCGCATCGGAGTTCACGATGCTCCTAGTTCGCCCGCCCGTGGCGGCCGGCACACCGTCTTCGAACACGAAACTGCGCATCGTGTTGCATCGCGTTGCATCGCAGCGCTCGCTCGTTCAAATATGAGAACACGGATGGGAAGGTAACATGCACCGAATACAAATGAACGGTACCGACAGCGATCCATTTATATTGAAAAATTCTATTCCCCTGACCGGCGATCTCGCGGAGAAACGAAGGGCGAACGGTAGCTCGACCCGAGCGCGTTTCGCTTCGCGGAACAGATACGAGTCTTGTACAATTACGGAAAGGCTCGAAGGAAAAAGAGCCGGTTGAGAATACGATCTCGCTGTGCAATTATATGCAGCGATACAACGGGAACGGGAACGAGAACGATCGGTAATGGAAGCGTATATACACGAGTCAGGCGTAGAAGGCACAGATGTTACGAGGACACCCTCCTAAATCCAAACCACTAGACTTTTCATTGGGGGACGAATCGGACGCGTTTCGCTTTGAAAGGGAACGGTCGAATGGCGCGAAGACGATGACGAAATACCGAGGACACGGCATCGCTCAAGCAAAATGTTGTCGAAGCACGCGACACGGATACAAAGGAGGAGCTGTCGCAGCGTAGAACGGCGAGTCCGAGTAATACGAGCATCATACCGCGAAATACACGATAGGAGACAAGCTGCGGCGACGGCGACGGCGACGGCGACGGCCGCGGTGGATCGGTAGGGACAGTGTGCGCGTTACACACACGCACGTAACGTTTGTACCGGCTTCGGTACGGCGTTGTGTGCCGCGGCGCACACACTCTCGACCCTGTGAGTACGCACACGCGCCGCATCGCAGCGCGACCGAGCGACGAGTGCATACGTGCACGATATAAACGTGCACACGCGCGCATATCCCGAGTGCGCTTCGCTCTCGACGGAAGTACGGGGCTCCTTACCATTGTGCGCGCGTATCCGCCACGGCTAGCTTCTACGAATCCACCGACGACGCTTTCTCAAGCTACTATTTTTTCCTCCTTTCGAACATGTCTAGCCTTCGTTCGTTCGTTCGTTCGTTCGTTCGTTCATTCGTTCGGTTCGGTTCGGTTCGTTTCGTCTCGTCTCGTCTCGTTTCCCCAGTCCTTTATGGATTCGTCGAGGCCAGGCTATTCCGCAAGGTAATCCAGTTCCTCCGACAAAGATGATCAATTTTCACGAGGATTCGTCGTCGAGCGCTCGGTGACACGCTACGCGAACCGATTCACTTCGCGACCCTGTTCCCACGCACCTACATGCGCACGCACTAACCAATACACTCTCGTACCTCCGATCACTCGATCCCGATGATCCCGATGTTCCTCGATTCCAAATACGGCTCTGAACCTTTTGATACACACACTGTACACACTGTATGCCCGCCCTGAGGATTCGAACGACCCCAGTTATCACCACTTTCTATACATTCGTACTCATATATCGTATTCCTATTTCAGTAGCGATTGACCGATTCCGCTTGCCCACCTTCACTCTCACTCTCTCGTTTCACCTCCTTCATCCCTGTCTCTCATGCTGCACTTCTCCCGTCTTCGTTCCACTCGCGCTTCAACGTTGCACTCTATCCTCGTTCCGGGCGGGAGGCTCTCTATCTTTCAACGCGAATCCATCGCGGCGAACACAGCACTTTTCGTCACAGCCGGTAAACAGGAACGACGGGACGGGACCGAACGGAACGGGGAATGAAGAAACACGCGACGTAGCAGGTTTGGCGAGGTAGCAGGCAGGCAGGCAGGCAGGCAGGCAGGCAGGCAGACAGGCGGGCAGGCCAGGCGCACGAGCGAGCGTGTCGTTCTGGACGCGAGAGAATCGTTTCGAGCTGTCGGACAGATCCGATAGTCGCTCGCCAAACGCCCGGGAACCGAACGATATCGTGCCCATAAATTCACCGAAACTCGCCAGTCACTTAATTAACGAGCCATACTTGCGAGATGGTTACGATACGTCCGGGCAACAGTCGCTTACAACAAGCGGAATACACAAAACACGACGAACCGTGGATGCTAATACCAACACACGGGAACGAGTATACCCGTGCGCGCACTCGTTCGTCGTTCGTTTGCTCTCTCGCGCGGACGCGCGCGCGCGCTCACCCTGTACACACGCAAGATACAGAGAGGCGGAGAAAGAAAGACAGACACAGAAGCGAGCGATGGAAGGGCAAGGGGAGGAGGGAGGGCGGTTGAGCGAGAGAAAGAGAGACAGATAGATGGATAGAGGGAGAGGGAAGGAGGGAGGGAGGGAGCGAGCGAGAGAGGTTTGCACGCAGCACCCTGCGCGTCTCTCTATCCAGCAGCTATCGAGGATACGATTATCATGCGCACTCTCTCTTTCTTCGTTTCCACTCGATGCCTCTGTTTCAGTCTGTGCGTTCGCGAACACGTCTACCGGTCTTTAACTGCTCCGGATCGGTGTTGTTCGTTTCGATCGCGCACCATCGCAGGCACACAGCTCGCGTACACGTCGAGAAACGAAGGAGCTCCTTCTTCGCCGTCTCGTTCGGCCGACGCCGCGAGAAATACACGCACTTTCTTCCCCGAATGTCGTGCTCCTCTCGCGTTCGGGCACACCCCGATCTCGTCGACGCGATCGCACGATCTCCCGGACACTCGTACCACCTTCCGTGCACGGAAAATATCGTGCTTTTCCACTTTGCGACGAGTAAAGAAAAAACGCAGACACCGCACCTCCCTTGTCAGAAAGCACTCACGGCAGACCGCAACACATGGCTACGGGCCTCCACCAAGATCGGCCGTCCTCGGCCGTGTTCGGACAACTTCGGACAGGACCGTACGTACCGCTTCGCGCGCCACTCTCTTCTCTGCGATTTCCGACAAATCTTTTTCGATCACCGAACGAATGATCCAGCGATCCACCGACCACAGCCTTCACACGTTTTCCTTTCGCGTCTTTTCACGTGATTCACCGGACGTCAAGAAGACGTTTCATCGTTCCTCGAAACATGCCTGTTTATCAACGATTCTGACGCTTCGGATTTCTCGTACGCTTCGATCCGTAAACGGCGATCTCTTCGTTCAGTCAAAATATTGTGCAGATACTTGTGAAACGATGCTATCGCGTGCTCGATATCGTATCGGTTACAAATGGAGATCAGCCTGCAGGTTTTTCGTATTTACCAGCAAACCGTCTGGACGGCAGGAACGCTTTGACTTCTATGACTGTTATCGATTCATATTTCGGATGCGGAAAATGTAGATATTTCTGTTCCGAAGTCGGCGTGCCGTCGAATCGAGCAGGGTCGGCTTTCCAAGGCATCGGTAGGTACGGGCGCGAAAGGAACGAAAACGATTAGAAAGGGGAGAAGGGCTCCGAGCGATCTGTTTCCGGTGCTGGGCAACCGTTAGAAGCAGGGCGAGGGTTCTGCACAGGCGTCCTCCGTCGTCTTCTACCGAAGGCCGTGTGGTGTCACGGTGAGCGTGGCAAAACCCGGAAAGAAGAAAAGAAGCCGAAGGAGCTTGGAGAGAAGTACGAAGGAAGACGAGGGAGCCCGAAGGAGCTAGAAGACCCTCCTCCACCTCCTTCTCCTCTGATCCCCCGCCGAAAGCAGCCCTGCTTGCCGGCACCGTATGTATGTAGTACATCGAAACTCAATTTTTCTCTCTTTTTCTCTTTCTGCCTCTCTATCATGTTCCACCCTCCACTCTGCTTTCTCTCTCCGGCTATCGTCGTCTCTCGCTCGATCTTTAACAACGCAGCTTCACCGACGGCAGCGAGTTCGTCGCTGACAAATGACGCTCGCCGCATGAATCCGGCCGACAAAACGAAATTAAGCTCGTTCAAAGCTGCCGTTTGCTTCGCGACGAAATAGCTCTATCGAACGTTTCGTGTGATCGGCTGTACCCAGCCAAAAAGCCTGCTCGTCGACGCGTTGCTCCGACGCGCGCGTAACACCGTAACCGCACCACGAGTTAGCATTATGCAGACGCTGACTTTGATCCTTGACAGTTTCGTAACGTATGTATATTCTCCTAGACCCTATACGCCGCCGATACACTGCATTTTTCTTTCCCTCCGTGTTTCACCGTCGCTCTCGCTCTTTCCTTCGCATTATCTCTCCTCGTCACGACTTTCCCCCTCCCACGCCTCTCGCTGCTTCATTCTCATGTTCTTTGCTCTGTCGATCCCCCCCCACCTCCTTCGCCGCAACCGCTCCATCTCTCTCCCTCGCTCTTCTAGAACACCGCATCTCCTCTCTCTCTCTCTCTCTCTCTCTCTCCCTCCCTCTCGCGCTCGCTCTCACACACTCACCGACGATTCTTAGTTCCCATAATGAACCGTACGACGTGGTTCGTGGTTAAGAGCAAACGGACGCAGCAGTTTCCCCGTCCCATTAATAATAGCTTTAGAGGAACTTGACCTTTTAAACACTCCAGTCGAAACTACCGTCAAAAATCTACTTCAACGTCCCTCTTTCGCAACCTTATCGTACGAATATCCATTACGGTTCTCATATCATAGTATGTAATTGCTTACACCCCCACCGCAGGACTTCTCACCGGCCCTCCCTCTTCCCCTCGACCGCTTCCTTATTCTTCTTTTGATGATGTAACGCACAAACGCGTATCGATGTAACGTATATTATGCATACTTGCAAGGCGCGAATCGATTCTACACGCGTTATCTAATCTGCGAAGAAAAGTAATATTTATATGTGGAGGATTTTGATTTCATTAAACGCCGCCTCGTTATCGAATCGCTTTGATGTGTCGCGGTAGAATCGCAGTGCGGGGGAAGAACGACACGTACGTCGGAATAAATCGTGTCTGTTTGGTTGGAACGTTGAAAAATTTGATTTGACGCCGCGAAAGGGTCGATTCACTTTCTTGTCGCGTTACGACGGATGGTAGGTTTTCGCGCATTTACGTACATTTACATGCATTTACGTGCACGCGTACATAACCGCCTTTAGAGCACCGTTGCACACCCAGTACATACATATATCACGAGCCGCGAAGCAGATGTCAGCGGCTCTTTTATGGCGCATCGATCCGATTCGAGGTATATTTGCGACAAGATTGCTGCTTTGCCTTTTCAATAAAGTTTCCGGCGACGCGTCGTCAAAGAATTTATGCGCGCTACGCTTCGACCACGGTCGATACGATTTCGATATCTTATCGAATAAACGCGGGCCGAGGAATTTCGATGAAGAGACAAACGCGCGTACGTGAGTATGTACATGGGAACGGACCAACGTGGGACTCGCGTTACGTAAGATGCGTTATTAGACACGTACGTCGCGTCCGTCGTTGATAAGTTATTGCTGTTTCGCTCGCAGTCCCGCAAAGCTTTACACCATGCTCGACGTCGTAAGCGTAAGCATCGTGACACGAGAGTCGTTCACCCCCGTTTATCGTTTCGCATCGTCGAAACGCTCCCTCGCTGCACGACCGAGCGCATTTATTTCCCAATAAGGGCGCGGAAAAAACAAATTAGCGAGGAAGATATGCAAGCGCCGTTGCGTCTCTGGATGGGAAGTTTCGATCGGCGGACCTTGAAAGGCGCAAACACGAAATGTTTCGCTTTCACTTCGTTCGAAAGAATCAACGACAACGTTAAAGAAACCGAAGGGGAGCGAGTTTGCGTTTGTCAATTCCGTTGTTTGCCGTTTGCCGTTTGCCGTTTGCCGGTTTCGCTTCGTCGGGACTGTTGTCATCGACCACCGCTCTCTTTCATTTCCTTCCACGGTACGGTCGTGCGCGTCGCTCCTACAATAGCGTGCACTTTAATTACATGTTTGTAGCGAGTTTGGGACCGTGCTGTAGCGACTCTCGGGCGAGGAAAGGAAAAAGACTGGACGATAAAGTACGACAGAATATCGTTTCTTTGCTTCTATAGGTCGATGTGCAAGCGACAGCAAGAACTTTGGACAACACAGTGTTGCATTTGCTATCGATGATTGCACCGCGATCGATATAATTGCAGACCTTCTTCCAACCGTGGAATTACCCGATGCTTTATTCACGAGTCGTTGCTTTAGCACGTGGACTAACAACGCGATAACAGGCGTTTGCCGACTTAATACGTTTACACGAGGACACGCGACGAGATCGCGATTTATTCGGCTCATAAAGATCGGAGCAGCTGTTGCCGAAACGTACAGGCCGAGCTCAGAATCGAGACGATAATCGACGCCGCGTTTTGGAGTGAGATGTTACACTCGCACCGAATTATGTACCTACGCGCGCGCGCGCTCGAGAGCATTAAGCATCCGGCCGGCTACTCGTGTACCAGGAAGAATGCGTACAACAGGCTCGTAAATCAAGATCGAACGAGCGTTTCGGAGATAATATCTTTTGGACCGTTGTCTTTCGTGGAATCTCGTTGGTCGGTCGACCGCTCCGAGCTCGCCCAGCCGAGCCGAGCCGAGCCGAGCCGCGCCGTCGCGATAATTCCTGCCGAACGTAATTGTGACGCATTACGGCAGTGACTGAGTCATTATGCTCATTGCCAAACAATTGTACTCGCTTCTTGAGAAACATTCAGCTCCACCGCGACTCGGAGTTGAAGAGGAAAGTTTTTCAATTCATCGCGTTCCATTCAACGATTGCACTCATTTTATCACTGAGTTGTTTATCAACTAACAAATTGTCGAGTCAACTAAATAAGTGAAACTTCTTTACCAAAAATATCCGTGTGATTTACAAAATTGTTGTTTGCGGGTCTTTGCTGCGTTGGTCGAAATTTGTATTGAAAAATTCAAAACAGTGTACAACTCTGGCATTCCACCGCGTGAACGGTCAAATCTTTGTTGGATAAAAGTTTTACAAGATAGGGAACGACATCGCATTTGGGATGACCTGACGATCTCTGCCTAAAGAAGATCCACCGCTTCTTAATTTCGAGACAGCATCATACACCTTCCCTGCTCTTCCTCCGTCTACCTATTCTCGCCAGAGTCAAACGATCGTACGCCCTGAACGCCGTCCAGGGACTTTGTTCCAAATCGGCGGATCGAATTCTTCGCAATAAACGAGTCGTTACCGTATCTCGACGTTGTACGCGTTCGATGAAATTTCAAAGACAAGAACAGCGAGAAATCCTGCCGCGGTACACGGGTATTCTCGATAGGCGGAGCCGGGTAACGGTCGATACGAAACGACTCCCATCCCCGCGTCCTCGACTCGAGTCGAGTCGAGTCGAGTCAAGCCTCCCTCGAGTCCTCGACGCCTTTCCATCTTCGCCTCGTCCTTTATCGGTCCTCGCTTCCTTCCGCCCTCTGCCTCCGTCGCCGCCGCTCTTTCTCTCCCTTTTGTTTCGTCTCTCGCCTCCCTTCTCCCCACGGAACGGTGCACGCGATACCAACTAATTGCGGATCGACCGATCGAAGCGACAGGAAATTTGTTTCGATCACGAAACGCGAGTAAACGGTACATATTCTCTTTGGTTAACCACGCCGCGGCCGCCCCGATGCTTTTCGTTCCCTCGATTTTCTGAATGGCCGGCAAATTGGTCGAGCGAGGCTTTCGCTGTTCCCTTTGAATGCTACCGATCGGAGATCTCGATGCTCGGATGCTGCCTCAAATTCTCGTTGCGAAAACGAAGCCTTTCCTGCGACAGCCTCTCCTTCCCTCTCGGGCTTCGGTCTCCTCCGACCTTTGCAGCGAGAGAAAAGGAATGGAAGGTAAGAAGGAAGGACGGAAGCGTGAGACAGCGTTTGAAAGGAAGGATGTCAGGACGATGGCGGTCGTACAAGATGGACGAACTTCAAAGAAAGACAGAAATGAATGTAACACGGGTTAATGTATTCTGTGACGCTCACCGAACAGCCTCGAACTGGCTGTGTTTTCTACAGGCCAATTATGCATACACGCATGCTATTCGGAAAATGAGGACTTACATGCATCAGGCCTACGGTAAATCGCTCAGGATGATCGAATCCTCGCGCACAGCCTCTTCGAGTAAGGCATGCAACGGCTCGGCGGCGGCTATCGCTGAGCCTTCGAGAGACCGGTCCAGCGTCGAATCAACGAAACATGTACTGTCTTCGGCAAATTCGCATGCACGGAGAAGCGAAAAAATGATCGGATACGATGGCGTTCGCGGCGAGTTCGGTATGTCCGAGGCGCGAGCGAAAAGCAACGCTGTCAACGAATCGATATCCGGATGGGCGTGGCTTCGTCGATCCTCGCGGATGCTATAGCCAGGAATCTCTCGATGCGGATATTCGCTGTTCCCGCGCCAAAGATTCGGTCGGATCGAAAGCCCCATCGATCGGCCGCCTCGCGGCCTGATCTTCTCTCTTTCCACGCGTGCCTGTCTCTCGACGCGAGATTTATTTCGCCCATTTGCGTCCTCCGCGCTTTGGGAAGCCTTTCTAATCAAATTCTACGCTCCTTCCGCTCTTCCCTCTTCCCTCTTCCCTCTTCTTTACTCTGCCGTTCGTTTCTTTTTCTGCAACTCGGCTCCCTCGCTCGTCACCGCCATCCTCATCTCCGATCTTGTTCCCTTTCTTTCACGGACTCCTACCACCGTTCAAAAGTATCTGCGCAATGAACGAATCTTAGAGAACTCGGTGATACAGGCAGAATCGCAATTGCTCGGAGAAACGTTTGGTGAGGATGCGAAAATCAGCTGTAGCCACTGCCTGGAGAAATTGACTGTTCATCTGCTTCCATTCCATAATAATACGTGTTCATCGTTCATTTGTCGTATGCTCGATTCACTCTGTGGCCGACAGCAGGCGAATATTTAACACTGTACGGACCAGCCACCCGAGTTTATGTTTTACCGAATTACAAAGCAAACACATTTTCAAGAAACAAGCAGTTATGCTTGCATGGAGCTATGCGTAATATGCTCGGTGACCTCTGTGTTTCCCTCGTGTCGCGGTACATGCCGGAAACAATGTAAACCTTTCAGCAAATCACACCGGCTCTGAGAGCGTTCGGAGGAGCTGGTAAGGTTCGCGCGTCTTCGGACGACCTTCTTCCTTGCGAAATGACGCGCGTGTCGCACGATAGAAAGAGAGACACGCGTGTCTTCGGTGTTCGAAAGTTGATATTCTCGCGGCGAGGGATCGGAGCTGACCGAGCGAATGGAACGGGACAGAAATCCGGTGGATGGACGTACATTTCGATGTTCCGCGGTGTACACGAGCTGCAGCCGGTTCGAAACTTTGAACGCGAACGGGGTGAGAACGTTTCGCGCGCACGCTTTCGATATTCGAAACGCGAACGGTCGCGTGCTCGGGCTACATCGGACGCGAGCCGATGTTGCGAGCGAAAAAATATGCCGATCGAATTCGCGGCGCAGCAAAAACATACACGGTTCGTGTGTTCGTTCGCGGCGAATCCCGTCCTCGAAGCTGCCCAACAGGCAAGGAGAAGGAGAAGAAGAAGAAGAAGAGGAGGAGGAGGAGGGGGAGAAACGGTTCAGGAAGTTCTTTATAAGAAGACGAAAAGAGAAGAAAAGAGAAGAAAAGAGAAGAAGAGAGAAGAAAAACGAAGAGGAGCCAGAAGTCCGCGAAGGTGCAAAAAAGTAAGAAGGCCTGGGTAAAAAATCTCGTCACGTTTCGGCGTTAGTGGGGCTTTCGGTGAGCGTCGTCAGTGGGGCGAGGGCGAATATAAAAGGGGGAGCAGGGATGGGGGACACGGTATGCGAGGAGAGAAGAGTATTCGCAGCATGTGGTCTCGTCAACCCCCTTGCTCGACTCTCTTTTCACTCGCTCCAACCCCCCGATCCTCCATTCCCGCTCCCCTTCTGCCATTTCTATCTTTACCTCCGATTTCGTACCTTCCTGCCCGGTCTGATTTCCCCTCCACGGCTTCAAACTCGCTTCCTACCGCACCTACCCTCTTTGTAAATACTAATTGCTCTATACAAACGTTCGAAATGTATTTAACGTCTTTCTCTATTTTCAACGGATCCCTCCGATGCTCCTTCTCCGTCGCGCTCTCCTTTTTCTTCACCCTCCTGCCGTCTCGGTGAGCGCGGACCGCTTTCTTTGCTCACCGTATGCGGGGAGTATCGTGAACGCGTGATAATTCTTCGGGGGCATAATCTGCTAACTGCACGAAAGTAAAGATGCGTTTAGGAAACATCCTGTATACGTATCAACACATTTTAGACCCTGTCCGTCCGCTCCCAACATTTCCTTCAACGTCTTCCGTACCGATCACTTTTCATGTATTTCTCCGTATGTATTCAGCTTCGACCAGCGCGGAAGCATCGGCATGCATTTATGAAACACCCTGCTCCGTCTTCCGCGCGTCTGCAAAATACCGGCGTAAAGCGAACGATGCTACGGGAACGATCCATCGATGACGAGGCGATGGACGCGAACCCTAATTCTAAGGACAATAACGGATCAACGCAAACGCTGCCTGCCGCGTCGCGAGCTCATCCTGCTCTTTTATTTGCTGTCGCTTGCGCGGAAATCGAATCGCTATCCAGGCAACTATGTACGTATACAGAGATATGTAGAGCCGCGGAGGGACGTATCGTGATGCAGCTTCGTGCTCGCTCCACACCGAAACCGTGGAACGGGAATAAAAAGTAAAGGTAATCGAGCGTAAAGCGGATCGCGTGTCGATCCTGCAAATTAGATTGCGAAAGAGACATCGGTGGAGCGGCGATCGAATATGAAAACACGTATATAACTCCGTTTTCTGTTCGCTAGATCAGATAAACCGGAGACAGTTGCAAAATCTTGTTGTCGTTGGCGATGCGATGCGATACGAGAATTTCGACGATGGAAATGTCCGCGGTGGTCGATACGGCTCGATTTCCAAGACAAAGTCGGAACGTCTTCGCCTTCTGTTGCTGCAAAAACGCATATAACGTTGCTGGCGTTGTCTCGGAGCCAGCCTTCGCTCCGTTTCAAACTTCGACCGTAGAAAATTCGCGAGTGAACCTCAACTACTCTGCCTGATCGTTGCACGATTTCCTCTTCCTCGCATTCGTCCCCGTTCCCTTTTCCATCTCCCTACGGTCTTATCGCCTCGATATCGCTTTCGCGAACATATCGACTTCCGATCTTTTACACTATGAGCCCATCGTTCGACACGAAATGTCTTCTCAAGAGCCGTTTGTCAGTGACAAAGCGAAACTTCAACGTGTATTTCTTAACCTAACCCAACCTCCAAACGTGCCTATCGCTCTTTTATTTCTGCATGCCATTGTTAACGTCCTTGCAGTCTTCTTCATACCCTATAGAAAAGGTTCAGTTTTATGCGCAGGATTAGGCTCAGTCTGTCAGACGGCTGGGTATTGAACCGGCACTGTACCGAAAATATTGTCCACATGCTACAATTATATTATAGTTCCTTGATATACGCTACAATGAAGTCGATATACTTTGAATTCTTTTCATATCATCCTCCCTCTTTGCCCTCGTATATTTATCGGAAAATATTTCGCGAGTTCCTTTCACCATGGCTCTCCTCGGTTCATTTCTTTCTTCCTCTGTCGCGTCCTAACTTTTACCTCGACGTCTCTGTCCTTCTTCCTCGCACAGCCGCCACCGTCGCCTTTAGCCCACCCCCCACCCAGCCGCGATCGTTCTCCTCCTTCCGTCATTCCCCTTCCTTCGTTCCGGTAATACGATGTATGCAAGCGAGGGCGCGCGCGAGCGCGAGCGAACGCACACGCATGCACTCGGAAATGAACTCGAGCCCCTCCTCGCCCTTCGCTATCCTTTCGTCTCTTCTCGGTACTCCTGTTCGTTTCGCTAAAAGCCTGACAGGGTTGTTACGCGGAGAGAAATTCAATATAGCCGTGTTACTCTTGGCTACTCCCATCCACGCGGTTCTCGACTTCTTTTCTCTGCTTGACAGCAAACTACATACCACCGACCAAGAAAATTTCAACTTTATCGAGGCCGCGTTAACGCTTTCCGGCTCGGAAGAACCAGCTTGCTCGAGGTTCCCAGCGCCGCCGATGCGACGAAGCTGCGACGGTTAAAGGGACGAGCATCGCAAGGGCAATGAAGTTAGGCGCGTGAGCACGGGCAAGAATTAAGATTACCAGAGTGGCAGGTACCATGACCGGTAGTTATGTTACTGAATAGACTACCCTCTGGCGGTTCGGTGTGTTGCTAGGATACACCCCACGCTGGAACCCCCGTGCTTCGGCCACACCACTGTCCTTCTACTTTCCATCGTGCTTCTAAGGAGAGCATCGACGAAATCTTTTTGCAAAGAATCTCGCGCGCCGAAAATGTACAGTCTCCGCTCCTCTATTTAATCCTCGCCTCAATTCAAGAAACAGTGTATTCGCAATACAACCGTGCCAACTTTCGAATCGGTCAAAGCTCGAGATTCCTTCCAGTAAACTTGACTGAACTACACCCGGTTTGAGTTGGAGCTTGAGTTGGGTTTACAACGGTACGCTGCTGTGCTTCGTGCTTCGTCCTTCGTATCGATCGATCACCTTTACTTTACTTTTCGGTTGCAACAAAGATGTTCTATCATCATTGTTACCTCCGCAACTTCCTCCTGCCAAATATCACGAGTATCGCGCAAAGTCCACTGAACTGCGTCGCTGCCGTTCGACGAGTCGATCAACTTTAAAATGTAGATGCGTCGGTCCTGTGATCGTCTTTGGGTCGCAATTGCGTTACACCGGAGAAAGAGCTTGATCGGTATTAAAGGATATTCGCGGAACGAGTCAAAGTTTCCTTCGCGTGATTCTTGCTATTAAGCGAAAATATTCATTAAGTGTTTTTCGCTGGCGCGCAACGCCGAACGTGCCTCCGTATCGAACCGGATCGCACTGTCGTTCGTACATACTTAAGAGCACGAACGAAACGACAACGTTTCCATGTACTCGGCGAAAAACCCGACGATTTGCAACTGTATCGTACAATTTAACGAGACGGAGAGTAATCTTTCCCGCTTCCTTTGTCGAAACGGCGAACAATGCTCCTTTCGTCATAACCCGGTCCTCCGTAAATATTGCCTAAATGGGTAAACAAGATCGTCACTTTTCAACCGAAGAAACGATCGATGCAAGAATATTATCGTCGGTCGTTTCGTTTAGCGTTATTTCGTGAAAAAATAATGAGCATAATTTCGCTATTTATATTCATGTTAATTGTTCGACAAGACAAACGACTCGTCACCGAGAGTGCAGTCGTAATTGCTTTTACGCGAATGCAATTATAGAACTTTAACGATGACGCGACGCGCTTAATTGCGTTTATGCTCGACCGGAATACCTATGTAATCAAGGAGACGATAGACAACAGGGCACAGACCATCGTAGTTACCTCGTTCCTTGTACATACGTTATGTGTCTCTTCGATCCTATTTATTTTCAATTTTATACGGAACAACAGTTTGGCCGATCTCCATGCGAGGGAGCAAACGTGGCTCTCGTCGGACCGATTCGCGCGCGCGCGCGCGCGCGCCCGTGCAAATGTCAGCTTAATTCATCGAAGCATCGTAAGTTGTCTGCGACAAACTTTTGCGAACGCTCGCTGAAATAAAGGAAAATAAAAATCCAGATAAAAATACAAACGACCCTTACCGTTTTCTTCCAAAGACCGGAAGTCCCTTGAGATTTTTCAGTGGTGACATCTTGCGCACTTAACACGAACTTTTCCAGCAGATATGTACCGGTTTATTCGGCAACCGGTACTAACCCTTAACATGTCACGAAACACACTTTATCGCGCACTGAAAACAACCCTCTCGTGCACGTGGTTCAACCAAGTTTAGACGACTCCACGAGAAACCACTGAAATCCGATGCTGGGGCACGTTTCGAGCAGAACCGAACATAAATACACGCACAAAATGGCAACTCACGAACCAATCGCCTCGACTTGTGCGTTTACAGGACTGCTGTAAACACCTCCTAGTCAAATCAGCTACTCGGCACTCCGAAAACATTTTTCACGCAGGACGTATTTCGGCGAACGAATTCGTCGCGAAAATCGCGCAGATCAATTATAGGATAGAACATGCTGCTCGATGTTAACGATAAAACTGGTAAATTTTGAATATTGGTACACGTTGCAGCGGAGTTGACTAGGGTACTCGGAATCCGGCAATCACAGGCCGAAGCGCCACCAGTGTCATGGCCTTTTCCTGTTCACGCTTACTCCAACGAAGACGTGAACGTAAGTTGTATGGTAAGAAATTCGGATGTTCGATGCATTTACCCGCCGGTCGTGCAAAGAAAAGTGTTATTGGAGCGTTGGAAACGCACGAAGATTGTCGGTGTTGAAAAACGTACGATACGTTCGTAAATTAATCGATCGAAAGTGTTCCGATCCTTGCATGCGACCACATGGCCACATGTTTTTACGATTTTCATACATTTCGTATCAACAATACTCGTAAATAGTGTTGCCTTTGGTTCGATCGCAGCTTCAAAATGTATTACATTCCGTCTGTGCGCGATTTCGACGGGAAGCCCGCGAACCAACGACCCTTGTCAGAAGTTTGTGCTCCGCTTAAACAACTTTTTCGCGTATTTTTTCTTCTCGAAACTCTGTGCTGACTGACATCTGACACGAAGAAGTCTTACCGTGGTGCTTTCGAAACGGTTTCATAAAGGTTTTCGGAGATATTTACTCTCCTTGACGCCGTTTAATATGAGACAACTCGCACTTTTCTACAAAACATGTTATGCTCTGCAGTAACCAAACTCATTGTTACACGTGACAATCTATATCTATGCATCCCTTTTCCTTACTTGATAATTGTATGCTTTATGGAAAATACGCAGCAACCATCGATATACAATGTTTCTCTTGCATTACAGACAAGTCATGGCTGACATAGAAGCATTTGATGATGTTGTGGTACCTACCGCAACGACCTTACCGGTCACACTCTCTGCGGAGTTACCAGAAATCAAGTTGTTTGGCCGTTGGAACTGCGACGACGTGCAGGTCAACGATATGTCGTTACAAGATTACATAGCCGTTAAGGAGAAGAACGCTAAATACCTTCCGCACTCTGCCGGTCGCTATGCCGCAAAACGCTTCAGGAAAGCTCAGTGTCCCATCGTGGAACGTCTTACAAATTCTCTTATGATGCACGGCAGGAATAACGGCAAGAAACTGATGGCCGTGAGAATCGTGAAACACGCTTTTGAAATTATTCACCTCCTTACCGGTGACAATCCCTTACAGGTATTCGTCGCTCCGCAATCTACTTTCTATGTCCTACAACTTTATCATGCATGGTTTTATAAAAAAACGCGTTTGCGATGCAGGTTCTTGTGACGGCTATCATCAACTCAGGACCGAGAGAAGATTCCACCCGTATCGGACGTGCTGGTACAGTTAGGAGACAAGCGGTGGACGTTTCTCCGTTAAGACGCGTAAATCAGGCAATCTGGTTGCTGTGTACCGGTGCTAGGGAAGCTGCATTCCGTAATATTAAAACAATTGCTGAATGCTTAGCCGATGAATTGATCAACGCTGCCAAAGGGTCGTCCAACTCGTACGCGATCAAAAAGAAGGACGAACTCGAGCGTGTCGCAAAGTCTAACCGATAAACATCATCTTTCGTGAACCCATACAAATAAATGTTCTATCTTTAAAACGACTCTTATTATTTTATATTCCATATGAAAAACGAAAGCCTCGTTCGTACATGCAAGCCTGTAAATTGCATCTTAAAGTATGTAAAAAGCATGTTAATTCGTCGCGATACAGTTACCGTATCTTGCATTGTACTTTGAAACTACTTAATTTTCGAAGTACCGGATTATGATCGAGTCTCGAGTTTTTTTATTTATGTACAATATATGTAGATGGGAATGTATGGTAGTCACTGGACGCTCAATGTAGTTACGATTTTTTCCGCCGTGGTAGCGGTGGTGTAACGACGCAGTGCTGCCATCACGAAGAATGCGCAACATTCCATTGACGCAAGGTTTGTTTAAAGGTTAATCGGATCATCGGGATTGTTTCTATTAAATAATATTTTCAATCATGGCAGGAGTATTGAAGAAGGTAAGTCATGTCTGTGCCAAACACTACGACCGAGCGTATGATCGTTGATACTCGACTCATTCTAAAATCGAGTGTTCCGATATCGAGATTCATTGCTTTCTGTACTTCTCTCAGACGACAGGAATAGCGGGCTTGGCCGTGTGTCAACGTCCTCACCATGATCTCACTGTATTGTACGTTAAGATTCTACGCGTCTTAGATACACTCCCAAAGGAGTCTGCTTACAGAAGGCATACCGAGAAGCTTATCAGAGAAAGGACTGAAATTGTGCAGCAGGTAATCGGTGTATTTCCTTCGCTAGACTTGGACCATACATGCATTTCGATAAATTTGTGAGTTGATTCGCGTTGTTACAGAACCCCAGTGTTGCCGCCATAGAAGAAAAAATAGGCTGTGGTCAAATCGAAGAACTTATAACTCAAGCAAGGAATGAATTGACGTTGGCGCAGGACATGAGCATGTTTAAACCGTGGGAAAGTCCCGTAGAGGAACCGCCTAAGCATCAGTGGACCTGGCCTCCTCACAAATAATTTAAATCTTGTCACGAAAACTTGTACATAGCGATGAACCAGTAAATCTGTCTGCGTCTATGATATTGTAAATTATATACTGCGTAGTAGTTAATAAACTGTTCGTTCAATTATGTTTGCACAACAGATTTCACTAATGGTCGCCGGTTACATGGCTGATTAATACTTTTACTTGCCGCTTGGCATATGTCGGATAAAGTAAATAGTAGGAACCGAATGTTGTTTCAAAATTCTTAAAACATGCAATGGGCAAGGAATATTCTCAGTTAATACCGTTTGAGGCTCTTGAGTACATGCGGTAGGATGAACATGTTTTGCAGGCATTACAGCTAGTTTCACCGATACCATATCTGAATCACTCTTACGCTTATATGTACCTATGTAGAAAGCTCAAAGATCCATAATTATGAAATACCGAACTGTGGAAGTCCGCAAATTACTCCAAGGAATAAGTAATTCGTTCATTATCGCATTCGAACATTTTGACACGGAAGAGAAGAGAAGAGAAGAGAAATTGCGGGCCGCGTCAGGCGGACGGTCGAACGTCGAAGCGATCGCCCGGATCGCATCTCGGTCGATCGAGAAATCAGTCTCGAATGGAAACTGCAGCGGAAGGAATGTAAAGAGGAAAAAGTTGTAAGCTGGTGAGAGAGAGAGAGAGAGAGAGGAGAGTGGAGGAAAGAAAACGCAGGCGATCCGTTGCGCTCGGTGTTGGAGTGAAAAGAAGAGAAGGGGTAGGAATAGGAAGGTAGGAGAATAGGCGGTCAGGTAGGAGGAGGTAGGTTTTAGCGGAGATTTAGGGGTGGGGAGCGATCAGTCCCGATTTCGCGTCGCGATCGAGGATAGCGAACGCGCGAATCGCACTCTCCTTTCAGACATCGGCCCGTCGATACGCCGTGCCGTACCACGTTTTCGATCTCCATTTTCTTCCTCTTTTTCTCTCTCTCCTTCTCCCTTCCCTTCTCTTTCCCTTCCTCTTGTTCTTCTCCTTTTTCCCCCGCTGTTGTTTGCCCGTGTTTCGCAGCGAACACGAAACCATACGTCGCGCGCACGACGTCGCATCGAGCAGCAGGCAGGCAGGCAGGCAGAGCGAAAGAGAAACACAGCGGTTTCGAGCGATGGTTGGCGGTCGCGCGTTCGAAATTTGGTGAGGAAATCGCGCGCGGGCGCGCGTGTGCTTCAGTGCGTCGGGAGTTTTGTAGCAGCGAGGAGGAACGGAGTTACACCGGTTGCTCGTAACAGTGGGCGATTCAACGATTACACCGCTACGCGGTATCGTTTACGCTTACCCGTCACCTGAAAAAGCTTTGGCCATTTAACTCGTTGGCTGGGGATAGTCGCGCAGCTGCGGTCGATGGTTGATCGATCTATCGATCGATCGTTCAGCCCGGATGTGTCGGTGAGAAGAAACGAAGAAAGCCGCAGGAACGACGCAGCGATAGCGGTAGCGGTGATTGGTGTGTATTCAACTCATCTTTTAATGATCGCGATCCATTCTCAGATGTTTAGAAACTCGCGAACGGGTCGTGCGTGGATACGCTTTCGGTATTCCAACGTTGTCGCGTTTCCTTTCCATAAATGTCAAAGCGATCGGAATGAAATTGCTCGAGTCCCGACTGCGCGGGCGTACGAAACCTCTCGAGTAACCTCGAAATCGAACGAAACATCCGATGAGGGTTAAGGGTAAGGTCTTCTTCAGCCTGTTTCGAGGCTATGCTTTGGGAATTTTTGTTGAAAAAAGAAAGCAACGTATCTTTGTGAAACTGAACGGATTTATTCGTACGCATTTGCGCTACGTTCATGGATTGCAGTATGTGCATTGATATCCGCTGAGTTGCAGTAATTATTCACCGGGAAAGTAAACCGGTTGAAAAAATTCTTCTTTGATGGCTCGCACGATGAGTATCACCGAAGTCAGCTGAAACACAGAAGTCAAAGAAACTCTTAATTGGTACGAGTGTGACTGGCGTCTGAACTGTGGAAAACGAAAAAAGAAAGGTGATTTTTAACGAAATGGCATCAATCTGAGGAATGCACATTTTTTACCAATCTTTTGGTCTTCAAACCGCTCTAAAAATCCTACATTTTGATATATTTTGTTTTCTGTAGTTTAGGCGCTAGCCACGCTTATAAGGATTTCTTTTGAGTTCCTCTTTACATCAGGTGAGTTTAGCGGCAGCTATCGTGCGAGCCCGTCTACTTCCCCGATGAGTATGTATTACAGATTACGTGATCACAATACAGAAAAGTTCATGAATGTAACATGAATGTAACATGAATGTACGTGTATGAATGAATGTGCAACGTTTCATACAGCTATGTCGTTCAGTTTGTGAAGAAAAATTCTGAAAATATATCCTGTAATCGGACCGAGAAATACCCTCCGAGGCGAGTTGCGCGAGGCGCGAATTTCGAAATTCAGGGTCCACCGTGCCTAAGCGTGAATCTGTAAGCGGGCAACGATCGCGGTCTGAGCTCTGTCCGGAAGTCGAACGCGTCGCAGGTTTCGAGGCGGGAAACAATGCTCGCGTAGAAACCCGCGTTCCCGTTTCAAGACAATGCGTGCAATTTCGTGGAGCGCGATGAAACGAAAGCTGCGAACGCTCTTCGCTGGTCCGTCGAAGCTGGACGAGCGGCGGCGACGGCCGAACGATCGGCGAAAACGCTGAAACTTTGATTCTCTGGCGAGATTCTTTTGTTCCGTGAGACGATCCGTCGTGTCTCCGGCGTTCGCGGGAACGAAACGCGCCTCGTAGAAAGTTGCTCTTCCGAACGAACGTTTAGATCGGAATCTGGACGATAAAAGCTTCCTCGGAGCGACGCGAGTCCACGGTAGCGGAAAAAAAAAAATTCCTCTCGAGCGAGATCGTTATGCGTTGTTTTCGTATTTCTTTATTACTTCAAGTCACAATCGGTTGTTCTAAATCCCCTGAAAGTACGTGCGCGCTCGTCCGCGTACGGAACTACGCCGCGGAGAAACCGACTAGTTTTGTGAGTCGATCAAAACTTTTAAGCTCTTCGACGGTAATGAAACCTTCGCGCTGTTTCGTAGTTATAATTCGTTGCCCCCAGGGAATAAATAAACGGTCGCTGTGTGCGAAGAGCCACTGAAGTCACCCAGCGAATTCATCGTATACAGGGATAAAAAAATTGATAGCTTCCTTCTAGGAACGGATGTACCTACGGGGTGTGAAAAAGAAGCGGCGAATGAACACGGGTCGCAGAATGATCCGTGAGGAAGGGTTGCGTCGATCGTAGATAGGAAAGTTCCGAGGATGGATGCAGCGGAGGCGATGAAGCAGGGAAAATGGGAGCACGTCGGAACGGCGAACGTTTCGGTGGAAGGTTACGCGGCGTGACGTTGCCCCGTTATCCGGACTCGGACCCCGTTAACGTACCTCGTGCGATCGCGAGCTTTGTTTACACCAGCTGCCGGAGAACTTCTCGTCCTCGAGGTTCTCGTGGTCCGCGCGGTTCGCGGCTCGCGATTCGGGGAATCGAGGAATCGAGGAATCGAGGAATCGAGGAATCGAGGGATCGCGGGGACCAGCGAGAAATCGTTGCACGCGGACGGAGGACGGTTGCGTGCGGGAACGGCGCAACGTGATCGCGATTCTACGATTTCGAACGAACTTTCGATCGACGCTCGAAGCGAAGTGTAACGAGCCGAGCGGAAGGCGAGGCTCTCACCGCAAGGCCGTGCATTTATTGGTTGAATCGTCAACGGCGGTTGCCACATAGGAGACACCGGTTCTACGTATATCGGTAAATGGCAACGCTATGCGTTCAAGGGTTAAGGTACGAGGGCCACCGTCGCATGCCGGGATCGCAATCACAGAAGATGCGTCGTACTACTATTTCGCACGATGGACGCGTTGAGAGACGAAATGAGGTAGCTCGTTTTCGAATGGAAAAACGCTGTCATCGGAGATTTTTATCGTGTCAAAGGGCAGAGGTTCTTTGGAGGACTGCATAAACCTCGCGAAAAACAGCTTGACTCGGAGTAAATGCTGACAATGAGTCGAACTTACATCGGAACAGAGAGCTACGGAACAGAGAAAGAAAGACGAAGAACGAGGAGAGAAAAAAGCAAAGAAAGAGTATCGTTCGTTGGAGAATACGGGAAACGCGCTTTCTGAAACGCCATCCTTTGGAGCGACTCCGGGGGAAAAAGCTAGAGCTAAAACCTAAAACCTGTTGCTTGAACGCGTTCGATCGCCGACTCCTACGTGTATCCTTGGAATTCTATGATCTCCGGCTATCCCTGAATCGATGCGGAACATCGTGATCGAACGTTCTCGTTTACGGTGGACTAGGTATACGGTAAACGCGTCACGAGCGCTCGATCGAAAGCCGTTGGACCTATTCGGGGTGATCGCGGGAGAAAACGCGTAGCTCGTTTTCGGGATCGAGCAGGTTCCATCAAAGGCTCTGGAAGCGTCAGGCTTTCGCGAGAAAATTGCGAGACCGGTCTGGCTCGTTGGTACGCCTTACCGTTTCGTTCTTACCGGTCCGCGGCCTCTCGATCCAACCGGACTGGTCTCTCGACCGACTCGAATCGCGATCGCTTCTTCTCTCCTGGACGCGGCGGATCGTTCCTCGCCTATCGAAATTTCCGCCCTTCCCGTGTCGTCGGCAACATTTTCATGCACGGAGGGCGTCGGAGAGTTTCCTTAACGCGCACGCGCGAACGCGTCTGCGTCGAGATCTCTTGTTACGCGCGATCGAGCTTTCGCTCGTCTTTGCCTTCCAATTAGCGAGACGGTATCTCACGACTGCCTCTATCTTTCTCCCGGCTTCCCTGAGAACGCGGCTGCCACGTCGCCATTTGCGCTCGTTCCTCTCTTTCCTACGCGGTGTCCCTTGAACGCGTTCCGTTCCGTTTCGTTTCAGTCGCGAATACGCGGATTCGCCGCGGAATTCCGAACGGTTCAACGAGCTGTACCGAAGCGAAATAGAACGAACGTATATAAAGTCGGTGGATTCGGCTTAAAAATGCTTCTGAACCGTACATGGGTGTCAGGGGACCTGAACTCGTTCAACTCGGACTTCCTGCTCGCGATTCAAATGCTTTTCTCCTTTTTTTCCTGCGAGCCGTCCGTTCAGCGAGAACGTTTTTCCTCGTTCGCCGGGGAAAATCTGGGTCGCGGCGAGGAGGGAAAGCATCGCGTGCCGATCGACGTCGAATTTCCGAGGATTCGCAAAGCACGTGGAAAAGAAGAAGGAATCGTGGCTCGTAAGGCGAACGGCGCGGCCGGTCGGTCCAACGAACCGCAAACGTTCGGGCCGAAGCGTTTCCCAGGAAACGAGCGAAAAGGCAAGCCGAAGGAGCGCTGCCTGTCGGCTCTCGACTCTCCACCTTACGATTTTCAGCAACCATCCGAGCATCCTTCACATTGTTCCTCCTTTACGCAAGCGAACACTTTCACTTCTCGTCGTCCGTTGTGCTTTGTGGCCGTCAACGTCGAGGACGTCTCACGGTATTATCGCGTTTTCTATCTGCCGTGCGCCCACGCCGAATATTCGCCGTCGACGAAAACCTTCGAGTTTTTTACCCACCTGGATCGCGCGATTCACCTTCCGCGCACCGTCCCGATTCTTTTGCCGTCGCGTCATTTTACCACCGGCGATCACGAATCTCCCGAAAGAAGTTCCCCTGATACGTGTCGCTCGACGATTTATTCCACAGGACTCCGGGCAGGATTCATCGAGCAGCTACGATCTTGCGGGGTTATTCTACTGTGACCGGCGTAAAAAGTACCTGTTTTTTGGGCTTGAGGTATAACTTGGCGGTCGATCCGGAACGTCAAGAGGAAATTATTATTTTTCTGAACGCGTGTTTCAACTTTCAAGGCGATCCGTGAATCGTAGCCCGAGACATCATGTACACCGTTCTGGAAAACATAGTTTCGAGTAATATGCGTTCGAAGGTTGACAACGCGTCTACCTGCGCGTAGGCAAATCAGTCCCCTCCGAACGTTGTATCTCGAAGAATTTTTTCATTATCCGCCCCATTGTATGGGACATGCGGACAGCTTTTGCGCAGCGATTGCAACGCCTCAAATTATTTTTTAAAAGACCAAACAAATTTTCCATCGTTTGAAACTTTCACAGCAGGATGATCCGTTGACCCGTGCATTACCTGTCGTTGACCGCGTTGCTTCTTCGTCAACCGCCCGCAGGCTGTTCGTAATACCGAAAATCAGAGATTCTACAATTTTGAATGAAACTTTAAACGTACATTCACACCGTTCATTCGCGGCTGAGCAAACAACTGGAGGAGCATCGTGTGACCTGCGATCTCGGAGGTCTGATAAATGGAACGAGGTCATAGTTGAAAGGGGTAATAACAGCCGACCTATTATTTCAGCGTTAGCTCACGTTTGTCCGTAATGAAGCGAGAGAATACACGGCGAGGAGAATGCGTCAGCCGTCGCTGCAGCAAGGTTCTTTCTTTTCTAGCTGTCATCCGAATAGCAAACAGCAGCGAACGGTAGCGTGTTTTCGCGCGGTTCATCGTGTTTACATTTTCGTGGGCCAGTCGATCGCGGATGGTCATCGAATGGGTCATCGTCCGGCCGGCACGGCTCGATTGAGAAATATCCGATTCTTCGTAGCTCGAGCGGTAACGAGAATAACGCAGGATGTTTCGCAATGGCCGCGGCTGGTCTCGCGAAACGGTACGCGCCGCTGCCGCCGCCGCCGCCGCCGCCGACTCTCTCGGTGAGTCCTCCTCGTTTGCCATTCAGATTTTCGGTTCGCGCGCTCCACGAGATTCCGTGTTAGGAGAGAAGACTGATGTCAGCTGTACGGGGTTTCGCTCAACTCGCGCAGGTTTGTCCCTGCGCAGGGATTTACATGGTCGAAACATGGGGAGCGATTATTTCAATCTTTGTGTTACAGCGGCTAAACTGAATTTTCTCACAATCAGTCGATTTCATTCCACGATGAATCGCTCCTCGCATCGGTGGAACGAGTGCATGCCAAAACCTAAAGAGACAACGAAATTTAGGAAGCGTTAAAGGAAAGAGCAATTTTAATGAAAAATTTGTAAAGTTTCAAGCCTTTTTTTATGCGACGCGAGCTTGGCCCTATGGCAGGGACTTCTTCCGGCAACATTGGGAGAGAGAACGAAAGGAAAAGCGAGGGTCGACGGGCGACGGGACAATAATAGGTGTTGGCGGGCTGTCGGGCAGAAAATGCGTGTTGCGGTGGGCGCGAACGACGAGAAAGGTGGCCGCGTGCACGCGCGCGCCTGCGAAAGGTTCTGTATCGGAGATCGAGCAGTTCGCTGCTCGATTCCCGCGTGTATCGAACCGATCGATCGCCTTCTCGAATTACCAACTACATACATCCACCTCTGCCGCGCGTTCCGACTTCTGTGTTCTCTTACAGTCTCGCGCCTTCGCTTTTCCCTCCCTCCCGCCCTCCCCGTGTTCCACGCCAACACCCCTCCGCGCCCCCCGCCCCGTTCCGCCGATGCCGTGCATTCCCCTCGATTCTCTTCCCCTACCGCCGTCACCTTTCGCTCCTTGCCGCTCGCCCCGCTCTTCGCAGCTTTCCTTCCGCATACCGAAATTCCTGAGAAACGACGCTCACCGATTTCTAATGGCGATGCGCGACGCGACGCGACGCTTTTTGCGCTCGCCCCGTCGTTTCCGGTTCCCTCGGACGATTCATCTTCGAGCTTTCTCCGAACGGGCTCGTATCCGTCTTCCAGTCGAAAAAGGAAAAGCTCGATGTCGATGTTACCGATGAAAAGGCTCTCGTCCGATCGAGCTGCGTTTCTGCGATCGGTGGCCGTTTCCCGAGGGTCTTACGAACTTCCATTCACCGTTGGCGAACGGTGGCTCGGGTCGTTGCTAAAATTGCGGACCCTCGGTGAACGGTGAACGGTCAACGGTCAACGGTCGATCGGTCGGCCAATGGCGGTCGATGCCGGTTCAATGGGAAAGAGAATGAAAAGCGCGGCCCGTCCGTGTCCGATCAGCCCGATAGCGTATCTTCGATGCGTCTAGGGCCGAGCTCGCGGCGGCGCATGCGCACAGGTGCGAATCGAATGGGTGCGCCAAGGTGCACTTGCGCCTGACCCAGATGCCTCGCGAATCAAACCTATCCGCGCTCGTTCTTCGCATCCTCCTGCTTTCCTCCGATCTCTTCCTTCCATCGGCCCTTCGAAGCCCCCGCGGTTTCTTTCCATCGTCCGACCGTCCGACCGACCGACCGACCGACCGACCGACGTCGAAGCCAGCCGACCGTTTCGGTGAGCCGGCAGCTGTTTGCGCGAAAACACTGGCCGTCTTCGAAGGATCGACGATATCCGAAGTTTTGATCGCCGTATCGGTTGTCGACGCGCGAGCAGATTCTCCCGCAGCTCGATTCTCCGGCTCGACCAGTCGGAGATGTTTTGCCGAGCGAGAGCCTTGGAACGCGAAGCATTCGCCCGGGGCTGCGGGAAAATTCGCTCGCAGCTCGGCGGCCGACGCGCGATCCTCGACCATCGACCATCGACCATCGACCATCGACCATCGAAGCTTCTCTCCGGACCAACGACACCGGCCTGTCGAGATCGAAGTTTTTCAAAGACCCGCTCTGTCTTCCTCGCGATCCACTTTGCGTTGCCTGCTCCGACTCTTCGAGGGAAGCAGGGGCCAGTGAAAATGTTAAATGTAGCAGTGTTTTTAACGACAGCAGATGGGATGACTTATTGGCGCATAACTGTAAGCACGGCTCCACCGGGCGCGGTGAAACTTGAAGCTGAAACATCTCTAAACCTGGAAGAACGTCGATCTCCAAATCTATCGGGTCACGAGTCGCAGCGAGTTCGCTCGATCTCCGGCCTTCCCTCCATCGCTCGGTGGCTCCGTTTTTTAAGAAATCTCGTCGCAGCGTTACAGCATATCCTCTGCACGTGACTTCCGCGTTCTTGCCCGAGTACTTCCGTCTGCTGCATCGCTGGCTCGTTAAGCGCTCATTGAACCGACACGTTTTATCGTCCCGCGCTTCTCTTCGGTCACGCGACGCAAGCGGATCACGGCGAACGGAAACGACCAACGAAATCCGATCCGGATGGAACAAGATCGGACTCCTGCTCTCGCACCGATAGCCACGTTCTGGATCGTGCGTGTTGGAAACCCTTCCCCTTCTTCCTCCTCTTCTTCTTCTTTCGCGCAGAACCCGGCATCGACTGCCACGGTCGTTCTTAGCTGGGGAACCTATGCTCCGTGGACACGATACAGCGAAGTCGTAAATTTGATGCCGTATCGGGGAAACGCGCCTTTCCGCAGCCATGTGTGAGAAAAAGCGTTTGATTTTTAAACGGTTCTGCGATAAGCGCTGTCCCGTCGATCACGGTGCTCCGACCGAGAGGCATCCTCGCCCACGGACGTGGAAAGTGGGCGCTTCAAGGTCACCGATCAGTCACCGTTTGCACCCTTTGCCCTGTAACAACGAGTCTCGCTCGTGACACAAATTACATTCCCTATATTACAAACACGAATTCCAGGGAAATTTGAATTCTAAAAGGAAAAGCGCATCACATTTTCGTCGAGACAAACTTTCGAAAGATTGTCAAAAGCAAATCGTGCGTGCTGTGTACCGACGGCTACCGTCGTATCATGCGATGGACCATTGAAATTCCGAGGATAAAGTTTGGCACGCGGCGTCTAAAATATCGTAGGCAAGGGTCACTGACGCCACGCGCGAAGCTCAGACTCGAAGGTGTGCTATCGCTATGAATGCAGTTGCAAACATCGTTCGCCAGGTCGCAGAGGGGGAAATAACCTTGAAGCGGCTGATCTGTGCGTCGCGTCGGCGTCGCGTCGGCGTCGCGTCGGCGTCGGCGTCGGCGTCGGCGCAACAGCAATAGGGTCGACATAGCCGGCCTTCCCGAGTTCGAACACGAGAATCCCTCTTCGACCTTTCTCCGCTTCTGTTTTGAAAATCTGCCCGCGATTCCATTCGAGATCGCTGGCGAAATTCGATTCCTTCCCCCGAGACATCCTTTCCCGGTATGTACGTTCGTTGTCGGTGAATCGAGGCGAGAGGAAAGTCCCGCAAGATTTCTAGGATCGCGAGCGGCGCGAAGCCGATTACGGCATACTTGAAATTCGTACGATCTGGACCGTTACGAGAGAGAAACCGAGGCGGAGGTCCGCTCGCCGAACGGATCGATCCGAGCTCGTGGAACCGTTCGCGGGAACGCGGTGCTCCTGGAATCGAGGAGCAACGATCCTCGACTAATTGCCACAGGAGCAGGATAACGCGAGAACGAGGACGAGAACGAGAGTCGATGGTCGATGGTCGATGGTCGATGGTCGATGGTCGATGGTCGGCGTGTCGAGGCGCGGCGACGCAGCGGCTAGGCTTGGCCTCGCGCTATGTCCTCTCTGGAATTCACCGGAAACCTTTTCAATCTCTCTCCCCCCTTCTTCTTCACCGCTATTCAACGCGTTCCTTCGTTTCGTTCCTTTCGTCTTCTCCGCGAATCCGTCGCGTTCCCCGCGCAACGATGTGTCCAGCTTTCGTCGTCTCAGGTTGGAAACGGTGACGCGAGCAGTGTGCTCGATGGAAGAGTTGCGCGAGAATGTAGGCCGTAGAGATCGACGGGTGTCCTCGGCCGTACGCAAACCTGCATCGGCCGCTATTTGCATTCGACTCGTTGAAATGCCTTGGTAAATGCTTATCTCGGTTACGCAAACGTTCGACCCTCGGGCTGGCAGGCTCGTTTCTCGCGTCCCGTTCGAACGGTGGTTTCGCGTCGTGGAATCGTTTCGACCGGGACATGACGAACATTTCCGCGGCACGGAAGTCGTGTCCGATGCATGTCGCGATCGAGGAACGGTTCGGTCGGCCGGCCAACAGCGCTTTCTATGGCCGCGAATCGATCGTTTCTCAGGTTATTCGCCTACTTTCGAGCACGTCGGCGAACACCGGGCGTAACTCTCGGAATTCCGTCCGCGTGAAACGAATTTCGGGCGGGGAACGCGGCGGCGAGTCGGCGGCGAGTCGGCGGCGAGTCGGCGTCGAAAGCGAGCGAAGAACGCAGACGCGACCGGGTCCGAGGGTCCGCTCTCACCGGATCCGAAGCGGTCCGCGCCCCAGGAAGACTTTCTTTTTCGCGCGAGGACCGCGACCTCGATCCGTTCGGACACACTTTTTTTTTTTACTCTCCGTCTCTCGATTCACCTGTCTGCTCTTGCCCCTTTCCGTTTCGATCGGTCCCCCGTTTCGGGCCTCCGCACCTTCCGCGAACGACCGCGACCGAAACTCTCCTGCGGCAAACCGAATCCGACGATGAGAGAATCTTCTTAACAGTTCTGCTGCGTGCGAAGCGATAGGGTCGGCGTCTACGAACTTGCCGCATCGAACGAGCAACTTCGAATAACTAACTTTTGTACTTTCTCCTCTTTCGCCCGATCGAAATAGTTACCATCGGCTTGTACGTACCTTTTCGGCGGTTAATTCCAGCGTTTATGTTTTTCTGCTAAAAATTAGTGTCGTCCGACGACACGAATGTTTTTGCAGCGCCATCGCTCGCGAATCGTTTATTTTTCAAAAAGTTATCGGAACGTCCGGATAGGTGCATGGAAATCTGTCGAAGATGGGTCCGGTGAGCAGGGTGGATGGGATGGAACTCGATATCGTGACTCGTGCAGCTTTTGCAACGTCATTCGTTCGATGCGAGGTTTTCAGCGTTGTCACGCGGAAGGATCACACCTTTCCGCTTCACCGGTACCGGCTGCATTTTTTCAATGTCTCATGCATTCTTTGCGATTCGGTACCGTACTTTTCGGCCGTTATCGTTTCTCCGGTTCATAAAAAGGTGTAACGAATAATTCCTGTTTGCGTTCACCATACGGTACCTACGCGTCAATTTCCTCGAGCGACGAGCTTGTTCCGGAGCGGACCGTGGAGGTTCACCCGCGGCCAACCGTGACGAAGATCTTGGTCCGCTGTCGTCCGGTATCGATTTTTCATCGCGCGTTGCCGCACGATCCGGAAAAGGTTCGGTTTCTTGCCGACGAAGAAGAGAAAACGGCGTGGAGAAACGGTTCGGGATTTAGATAAAAATATTCTTGTTATGAGCAGCGCGAGCCGATCCAGCCAACCCGAATCGCATCCCGGTGACTGTTTCAAGAGTTTATGCTGATGAGCCAATCAAGCGGAGGTTGTTTCATTAACATTTCAAATCCTGTGTTCATCGTACGCGGCACGGGTGGGAAATAAGACGGATCCGCTGGTCGACCGTCCTGCATAAACGTCGGTGCTTGAAGGATTAATAATTCGCTCGCTGTCGCGGAGATTGCATTACGCTCTCGTCGAACTACGCGTGGAACGCGTTCAGCTGATTCGATGGGGTATCGATCATCGGTGGAAAAGGAACAGCTTGAATTCCTGGGATACGTTGCCCAGCGATCGGGACGTTGAACGGTCGGATAGAGGAGAGCGCGATCGTGTACCAGTCCCTCGTTGGCCCTCGGCGCAACCGTATCGGAAGGCCTGAGCCCGACTTCCGATCGATCGTTCATTTTCAAAATCCTTCTCGGAGCAGCGTATCTGTAATTTTTCGCGTGCGAAAGAGAAAGAGAGGTGGAATTAAAAAGCCGACGAAACGCAGGACGACACGCGGTCGACCACCGTCCGCGTTCGAGCAACTTTCTCTTTAACTTTACGCAACGTCGCGTTTTACGTTTTCAGAGGAGAATCGACGCGGAATGGCTCTCGTTTCGTTCCCTCCGGCAAAGTTTCATCGAGGAGAATCAAATATTGATATTCCGCCGATGCTTTCGAGACCGGACGACGTTCCTCGAGCGGCGCGAGTCGATCAGGGACCTGCGACGACTCGAAGCCGCGACGGATGCTGCTATTTGACTTTCAAAGGATCGTTCGAAGTGAATCGTGCGTGACGATAGACGCTCTTCATTTATCAGGACATTCTAGGATTCGAGTGACGAACTTTATCGCACGAATCGTTGGAGAAATTGTAAGGCAACGGGTTGAATCGGGTGGGCGGAGGGCGGGGGCCGGGGGGCCAGGGGGCCAGGGGGCCAGGAGACTGTTCCGCATCACGACCGATCCATCTTTCACCGGAGGTCCTGTTCAAACGTATCGAATCGCCGAGGGCGAAATGGGTAACAGCTCCATCGTGCATTATCCACGGTTCGAATCTTTCACCAAGAGGCAAAACGCAAAATGGAGAACCGTTTGTAACTTGGACGATATGAATTTGTCGACCCACGTTCATCGGGACTACCTTTCTCCGTTTCGCGAGTACTTTCTGCCCTTAAAATCCTGAACATTTTCAAACAGCCTATGCATAGTTGCACCGTTAGTCTGCACGCTGGTTCCAGATATCATTGAAAATCGTTTGGAGTTCTCGCAGGCTCGTGGAAGCAATGGTCCGCGAACGACAAATAGACACGGACGTGTTCGTATCGCGTGGTCGACTCCTGCGTCGCGTCCGACGCGTCGGTCGTCCGGATCGGTTCCGCCGTCGATTTATCGCGTCCCTGGACCAATTGGCGAAACCGTTAGCGAAACCCGTTATCGGTGGTATCGCGGCGGGTTCGTCGCGTCGCGTCGCTTCGGCAGACCAGGAGCGAAGGATGCTGGTGTTCCGATCGCCCGAACGAAGACACGGCGAACGCGGCGAACGCGGCGAACGCGGCGAACGCGGCGGCGCGATACGAAATCCTGAGCACCGAGCAACCGACCCGGAACCGGCCTCCTCGCTCTTTCCATCCAGACGCGGACGATCTCGTCTCCCGTCGACCGACCAGTCATCCTCCGTTTCCGTTATCGATGCGCGCGGCGAGAAACGATGAAATCGAATACAGTGGTACCCCCGTATCCTCGGGGGATACCTGAAACCGTGGATACCACCGGACCGTATGCATCGAACGTAACTATGATGCGATCTACTTTACGAATTAGGCATGATACGACGTTAACGACACTGATAATAAAACTGATGCGAATGCAGTCCCTCCAAAATATTTATTACGTTGGACGCAAACTTCTTCTTGCGATGGCACGGCGACGGGGCGTCAGGGCGTCAGGCTATAATCGAGATTTCGAATCTTTTGCCATATTTCTGGGATCGTCCATCGGATCGCTCCGGACCGTGGTCAAGTTTGGTCAGCGAAACAGCGGATACGGTGTTTGTCGCGATACTGACGGCCCGCCGTTGATGGTGTTTCAGATGCGAGATGAAGGACGGGTCGGTGTTCCGGTGAACAGGCTGCAACGAGCAGAAGATGGGCAACAATGGAAGCAGCTCTCGAGAACAACGAGCCTCGTCCGCGGGTTCGAACGGATACCCGGTCGCGGAGTCCAGCCTCGCCGGATGGTCGCAGTCGTTTCCCCGGGAGCTGACGAGGCATCGGTCGCAGCCTCCGGTGGCCAGGAAGGTCCTGCCCGAGCCACCCAGTCAGAGACTCCGCTCCACCGACAACGGCAGCATCATTCACAACGGCGGGACCATAAGCGGCCGCAAGCCGGCTACCTGCTTTCCGTCCTCTCGCGACATCGACAAGGTAAACGATCGATCGTTCGATCGACGGACGTTCATTCAACCTCGTGACGGACGATTTAACGCTGCGACCGCCATGGCTGGCTGACGCTTAAATTCGCTTTAAATTTAACACGGAAATTGCCGCTCGAATCGTTTCTTGCCATCTTCGTCGAACAAGGGGCATACCTTGGGATTGCTCCGATGTTGTACCAAAGTCTGGAAAGGCGTGTCGTTTTCACCGTACGGGTTAACGAAGGGAGCAGAGGGAAGAGATAGGAATGACAGAAATTCCGGTTAGAGACGGTACAGCGGAAGGTTTCGAAGCAGAAACACGGATCCGCGTTTGCATTCGAAACGAATCACCGAGGGCGTTCGAATCGATGAAAAGGACACGCCCTCCGAGCTTGAGAGGCCGTCAAGCCCGAGCAAGCAGGGAAAAGTAAGCGAAAGTGCTTTCGTGTTTCAGCAGGATGGACCGTTTCGGGGCAGGAGCATCTCCGCGTCGAACATCGGGGATCCTCGATCGAGAAGGATGGACAGGCATTGCTGTCGTCACCAAGCGGACTCGAGTCGAACGGAGATAGCCGGCTTCGGTCCGAAGAGGTTCGGGAGCGAGCCCGACCTTCGCTATTCTCCGGACGCCGTGTCGTCGGTGAACGATCTGTCGAGTCCCGGGAAGTCGAGCGACAGAGAAGACGGACGACGATCGAGCTGCCGTCGGATCGACAGGGAGGCGAAGGAGCGGTTGGAGAGCAGATACAAGGCTAAGAAAAAGTACAAGGCTCCGGCCCCTCCGGCGTTGTCCGAGCTCGCGGACGGATCGTCCCCCGGCGAACCTCGTTGCGAGCCTCGCGACTTCGAGTCTCGTTGTCGATTCGAGCAGCAGGTTCAACCGCCGCCGCGGAGGTCCCGCCTCTTCAAAACGCGCGCGGAATCGAAGAAGGCGCTCTCGAGCTTCGGCCGACCGTACGACCGCGGTCGCGAGCCGACCGAGCGGACCGAGCCGACCGAGCCGACCGAGCCGACCGAGCCGACCGAGCCGACCGAGCCGACCGAGCCGAGCGAGCAGAGCGAGCCGGGCGAGGGACCCGCGGGCGTCGCGAATCGACAGGACCACGACCGGGTCCGCCGCGTCAACGACCACCATCACCATCGCCATCACCATCGCCATCACCATCCTCAGCAGCTGGCCCATCTCCAGTACCATCAACGACACCGCTCGAAGCTGCTCGACGGGAAGAACACGCTCCAGAGAAGCATGAGCAGCCCCGAGTTCCAGGCGGAGCTGATGCAGGTGGCGAAGAGAGTTCGAGACAAGCTGGAGTCCGGCGAGAAAGCGATCGGATTCGAGGCGGAACCGAAGCCGGAATACCGATCGTTGGACCGTTGCGCGGATGGTCGCGAACGATCGTCGACGGGGGACGGAGCTGTGGTGCGCGAGGAGGTGATCGCGGTGGAACGTCGGGACGCGAAGGAGCTGCGAGTCGAGGGCAAGGCCGAATACGGCGAGAGGTCCTCGAGTTCGAGGGACGGCAGACCGTCGGATCGAGAATCCAGCGATCGTCGGAAAGCGTTGCGCGAGAGACTCGACGACCCAGGGATGGAAGCGTTCGCGAGGGATCGTCGGCGACGAGCGCAGGAGACCGGAAAGGGGAACGAAGCCGCGTCGACCGGACACGAGGCTCGAGAATCTCGCGAATCTCGCGAGCCCCGCGCCTGGACTCGAAGGGTAAACGCTTCCGACACGGCCGGGGCGAGAAAAGACGGAGAAAGGGAAAATTCGGATCCCGGATGGTTGAACGACGATCGGCGAAAACGGTCGAGCGACGAGAAGCGGATACAGGCCGGCAGCCCGGAGAAGTCGGGAACGAGATTCAGAAGCGGCTTTGCCGGAGAAACGAAAGCTGTCGAGGAACGTCCGCGGGAAGACGGCCACGCGTAAGTCTGCTTTCGCGATAACGCGAGAACTTCTTCTCTCGAACCGGGTCATTCTCGTCGTACCATCTTCGATGCAACGAATTATGTCCTCGCCGTAGGTTCATCTCTCCGACAAAGTCGCCGCCGAAGACGTTCTACTTCGGCATGAACGAGACACCGACCGGCGAGTCGCGCAAGAACTCGACGAATCAACGAAGGGACGGATCGGAAGACTCGAGGTTTCGGGAGGAAGACTGCGGGTCGGCCGTGGACGCGGCGGACGACACGGACGACAACGTGAGTCGCGAATCTTCCTTCGATTCGCCGCCGCCGCCGCCGCCGCCGTCGCCTTCCGCTTTCTCTTTGTCCTTCTCTGACGTCCCATCGAATGTTACAGGGTAAGAGCGTGATAGAGGACATCTCGTTGAAGCTGCGACCAACTTTGCCGAAGAAGCAGCTGGAGATCCCACGATTTTCGCCGTCGGCGGCGTGGAGATTGCTGTCGGCCCTGGAGACTCCCGGACCCAGCATGAGCACCGCGAGCGAGGAGATGCCGGTTCGTGGAGCGTCCGACGTGTCGCGGCCCGCTCGTCGCGAATCGACGCAGCTGATCCGTTTTTCGGTTGCAGGTGATGTTCGAGGAACGGATAGAACGTCTGTCGAGGCCGCCGCCGCCTCTGCTCGCGCTGGGACCTCGAAGTTTGCACGACAAGTCGGGCGACTCCGGAATATCCGGCGACGCCGGGGCGGCCATCGAGGATTCCTTGGACGTGAGCACGATCAATCGGATGAAAACGGTCGCGAGCAGACCGACCTGGACGCCTCAGCAGGACCTGGGAGAGGAGTCGAGCAGCGACGCCGGCGTCGATTCACCGCCGCCGTTGCCTGCCCCCTTGAAGTATCCCCCTAGAGCGCACGTGTTCTCTCTCTCGCTGCCCAGAGAGGACGCCAGGGCGTACCTCGGTGGTCCGGACGCGAAGGCCAGGGAAGGGTCGACCTTTAATTCCCTTCAGAAGCTGAAACGCTCGGTGTCCGGAGCGTTCGGTATCGGCACGCAGGACCTTCGAAGAAAGTGCACGCGCGACGTCCTCGACGATAACTGGCTGCTGTCGACCAGCGCCCCGACTTCCTTGCAGCACAGCCACGCGATCGAAGCGGCGAGAATCTCTCCGCCCGCGTGGAAACCGTTCTCGAACCATCGAGAACGGATGGACGGCGATCGTGACGGGGTCGGGGTCGGGGTCGGGGTCGGGGTCGGGGATGGGGACGAGGACGACGACATCGACGCGGTCGACGACGACGCCGCCGAGGACGCGGAAGATGAGGACGAAGGAGGCGATGCGGAAGAGGAGGAGGAGGAGGTGGAGGAGGAGGTGGACGGGGAAGAGGAGGAGGAGGTGGATGAGGAGGAGGAGTCGGAGGAGGAGGAGGTTGAAGGCGACGAGGAGGCGCTGGAAGGCAAAAGCGACTTTCCGGTTATCATGAAGCCTCCGTCTTTCTCGTACCTGGCCCCGGGTGGGCACGTGATGTATTTGCCGGAGTCGAGCGAAGCCGAACACCGAGTGCAGAGCTTGAACGGCAGGAGAATGAAGGAGGGCGGCGCGAATCGCGATAGGTGTTGCTCGCGGGAAACCGAGAAGCCGGGTGAAACCGAGAGCGTGCGTTCGATCGAGGAACGCGCGAACGGCTCGGGAAATCGGCGCGCGAAGTACTCTCCGTGCGATTCGCGCGAGTCCGTCGAGGAGAAGCGGAAGAGAGGCTCGTCCGCGAACGACAGGAAAGAAGCGCTGTCGGATAGGAGGGAGGCGAAACCGCAAGCAAAGAGCAGCTCGAAGGGGAGGCGATTCACTTTCCAGTCGACGGTCAGACAGATAGAGAGGCGCAGGTTGGCCGAGAAGCTCTCGAGGGAGGCCGAGGCGAAGGAACGTCAAAGGAAGAGCGAACTGGAGGCGATGAGGAAGGTCGAGGAGGAGTTTCAGCGGAAACGCGCGAAAGAGAAGGCGAGCATCAGGCAGCAGCTGCGGCTGTTCAAGGAGATGGAGGAGAATTTCAAGTACGTGAACGGGTTGTGAAGGGTACGTAATCGCGGGTGTGGCGATCGATGTGATCGAATGTTGGAAATTCAGTAGCTTGCCGGTGGAGTGGGATGGATCGCAGTTGTCTCGCGCGGATCCGGACGGAGCGCCCTCCTCCACGGCTTCCTCGCCGACTTCTCTGCCGGCCGGGAAGTTCGTCACGAGCAGCGGCAAGGGTTTCGCGAGCGACGAGTTCCAGCGAAAAGGGGTGACCGGTGGTGGTCAGGAGTCGTCGAAGCAACGTCGCGGGGAGCGGACGAGCTATCGACCGAAGTACTACGACTGGGCCCCGGATGCTTCTTCGCATTTGGAATATAAGCAGACCACGGTTCATCCGAAGATCGTCTGCGACATTCCAAAGAGTTCTCCCGCTTTCGTGGACGCGAACGTTCATCCGGGCAAGCCGGTCACCTCCGCCTCCACCCCCAGATCCGACAACTACCGGTAAGCCGAACCGCCCCACCGCCGAACGAACGCGAAAGAAGTTCTCGCGGAGAATTCGCGAACGTTCATCGCGAAATCTTGTCTGGTTGCGCAGGAAAGACTTCGCCCACGGTACGGTGGTGGCCAGGTCTTCGTTCGCGAGCAGCGACAGCGAGCTCTCGCAGCCGAACGGGAGACCGCGATCCAGGCAAACCGGAGTCAAAAGCAACCGGCACCGATCCAGGTACGTTCCGCGAAACCCTCGCTAGACCTCGGAACCCGCAACCGTATCCAACGTTCGCCTAATCCTGCGTGGATATCGAAAGACCCGGGAAAATCCCCTGCTGTCTGCCCCCTGTAGTCTCTGCTACGATCTCCCTGTTTCGTTCTTTACCGATTCACGACCCGCATGTTGCACATAGATCCCGCGTCAACGTCGACTTCTTTCGCTCTCCTGTGTCCCTTCGTTTCTCCCTGTAGGCAGGCGTGTCACGCGTTCGCGACGATTCCACCGGACTCGCCGTACACCTGTACTAATCGTTGGCTTTTCGATTTTCGTTTCACGCAGGTTTTAAAGCGGACACGGTAGAAATAGTCTTAACGCCTCTAGTCATCTAACAACGCTTCATTAAAGCCGAACGAACGAATGCTTCTGATTGCGCATGGATCTGCGAGAGAGTCTCTCTCTCTCTCTCTCTCCCCCTCTCTCCCTCCCTCTCTCTCTCTCTCTCTCTCTCTCTCTCTCTCTCTGAAAGCTAGATGGATGCCTGCGAAATAGTATCGTTGCGCGCAGCCACCGAACGCGTCGACCAAACGGTCCATCCTCGAAAACACCGATCGAGCGATCGATCGCGCTTCGATTCATCCGCCCCGAACGAATCTCGTTGTCGGCTGAACCGAATCCCGCGCTCGTCGATCTCCTACCGCGACTCGATGCCACTCGCCTGTATTTCAATACGACCGGACATCGAGAGCGACGGGATCGCGTTTCCGGGGATTCGAGAGACGGCGGATGAAACGAAAGATATTGGAAGGCAGAAAAAGAAAACGAACGTTGAGCAGGTCGGCCAGCTTGGAGCGAAGCGAGGATGCGGCGACTTCGGGAGAGGATGCTCCGGTGGAACCGGTGAAACAGCCCAGGAATCCCGCGCACGATTTTATGCTGAACGGACTGCAGCCATTCATGAAGGAGAAGACCTATCGACCGATTTCGTTCAATCCCCAACCGCCTCCGCCCATTCCGAGTTGATCGTCCGGAAGCTCGCTTCCTGCGAAACCGCGTTGCGACCATTTCGCTCCTGTCGCGCAGCGGTGCGTACGCGTTCCGCGCGACTTTGATCGTCGAGTAACGCTTGTGCCGGATAAACTCTAACTCGAACGAACGAACGAACGAATCGAAGAGAAATGTAGGTTCGATCGCGAGTGTCGGGCACAGAATAGGCAAGGTTCCGGGGCTCCGATCACGCTCCGATCGAACAAACCGGAAGTCTGCGAGCGTATTTCCTCAGAACGGAACGCACGCGTGCTCACAGATGTCCACGCGCGCGTGCAACACATACGTATGTAATATAAGTCAATATATGTGACAACTCGTTGTCACGGATGTGTAATATAAGTCAATAAAGCAGTCTTCTTCTAAAATGAGTTTCGGATGCGTAAGGAAATGAGAATTCGAATCCGTACGAGAGCTTGGGTATTGCGCGATGCACCGTCCGACGCGGTCGAGAGATCCCCCGACGATGCGGGAAACGATGACACCGGATATGTCGGCGTATCAATTTATTCCGTTACCGAACAATCATAAATATGTAGAATGCAGTTTGAAATTTCTCCGCGAGGACTCGAATTCGCGCGCAAAGAGAAACTCTCGCGAGATACGGAGAGATGTCTGGAAGTCCTGGCTTCCTGATTCTCTGAGACGTACAATATCGATCGGAGACAAACGTATTGGTAAAATGTTGATAAGAAATGAAGCAGAGGGGAAATTTTGTAGAAACTCGTAGAACACGGAGAGTCGAACGGGTCTGTCGATTCGCGAGCAGTGATGGTCGACCGGTGCTGCTCGGTCGGATCGGCGCGCATGCGCGGAACTAGAGTTCCGTTAGGTCGGACCGGGGCGCCGCGCCGCGCCGCGGCGTTCCAGGGAGTCGTTCGCTCGTTACGCGGATCATTCGAATAAAATCGAAAGTATGGATGGCATCGCGAGCAGCTCTCGATGCGAAACGTCGAGCTCCCGGAGCAGAAGTTCTCGAGTCGCCCCTTCGCACGCTATCCTGTAAGGTGCTCCACGTAACTGTTCTTCTATTTATTCTCTTACATTTATTTCTTTCTCCCGTTCCTCGCCCCTTCTCACACCGTTCCCCTCTCGATACGCTGCCGCGAGTGCGCGAGACTGAAGCAGAGCCACCATTTTTTTTTCTCTTGAGAAAGACGCTCGGAATTCGAATCGTTGATATCGGAGAGCAGCAGCGACGAGGAGGAGTCGAGCAGCTGGAAAATTGAGCAGCCGCGACGGTCGAAAAATCAAGATGCCACGGAGAAGGCGAACCCGATGAATTCTAGCTTTCCGGACGCGGACGAGGTTGGTGCCCTCGATGAAGTTCGGAATTTCGATTCGCTTCATTTTCAGTGGGAGATGTTCGTCCGCGGATCGGTTGTCTTTATTTTTCAATCCTGGATATGGGTATAACCATCGGGAATGTATACAAGACATTGAAACTTTATTCGAAAATACAAAGCGAAAGTAAGCTTCTTTCTTCTTTAACCAGAAAGAGACTATCGACGGTTGACCGGAGACTACCACCGAAACGCTTCAGTCGCTTCGAAACGTTCTGAATTTATTTTAAAGACCGATGATTGCATGCCCCTCGATGCCGATGTACATAGGAATTTAAA
Organism: Macropis europaea; assembly: GCA_916610135.2. Taxonomy (NCBI): domain Eukaryota; kingdom Metazoa; phylum Arthropoda; class Insecta; order Hymenoptera; family Melittidae; genus Macropis; species Macropis europaea. Next base: position 533,592 of record OU744348.1, read on the forward strand.
AAAGTCACAGTCTCCGCTTACCGTAAGCCAAGAAATAATTCACTACCTGCGACCGGCAGTTCCGTGCGTGCCAACCCGATAGAACATGCTCGTAAAGTTTGGCCATTTATATCTAAAATAACGTACATATTAAATCGATTTGATCAGCAAATTGAATTCGAGTGCAACCGGGGGTCTGAACTCCATGGAACTATCTGAAAATGATGGGACGAGTTACGATCCCTTAGCCGGGTCACGCTGCGATCTCTTGATCGAACGCCACTGCATTTCTTTTCTAACGAACCTATCGGTACGCAAACGTTTCGTAGACCATTCTGTCGTTGATTTGGAGCAAGAACCGGCTGGCTGCGGCGTATTACAGCATCGTTACGTCCGAGTTGTTCGTGATGGAGGATACGACGGACGACGCGGAACGTTTCGACGTCATGAAAGCTCTGTACCGGCAGTGTCGGCCACGCCACGCGGTCGTCATCGCGGGAACCGCAGTCCCTTTTATGAACGCTTTGAACAAACTGGTGGTGACGGAGACGTTGCACGAACAGTGGGATTCGTTCGGTGTGAACCGGCTCGGTCGCAACGCCGTGATCAGGATCATGTGCAAGAAGGAGCACAATTTCGACCGTTGTTTGCACAGGGTCAGGTGCCTCCGACTGGAGTCGGAACCCAATGACAGCAGCAACGCGGAGAGGCTGATCTTCCTGAACAGTCTACTGAATTTCAAATGCTGCGGAATGATTTATGCGTTGGGTTCGCTGTTGCTGTTCATCGACAAACACTGGAACAATATTGCTCTCGATCGTTCGGGAAGACCGTCGTTCGTTTCGCTCGAGTATATCGTGCTGTAAGCGTTCACCGATCATTCTTTCCGATTTTTCCCTATCGACCTTTCCGATCAAGCTTTCAAACTTTTTGCCTCTGCGGAAACCAGGCAAGACCTGGTCATGGTGGACGAAGACACCTACGCGGCGTTGAACATCGTTCAAGCCAGAGATCATCCGAGTTCCTTCAAGTTCGGCAAAACCGTCACGAAATCGAGGGGTGTGAGTCTGTTTTCGTTGCTGAACCGCTACTGTCAGTCGAGACCAGGAGTACATTTTTTATGGTAAATCGTTTCGTTCGGTCCGCTCGAGATCAATTCTGTACCTTCGCCATCATCTTCTTTCGTTCGCGTGGGTTCGCAGGAAAACGCTGCAACACCCGACGCGAAATATTCCTGTCCTGAAGCAACGATTCAACACGATCGAGTTCTTTCTGGACCCGAACAACCAAAGCATCGTGGAAAACCTGTCGTCCTGCTTGAGATATGTGGACCGACTGACGACCACGATCCTCGTCTGCTGCTCGGGTCCCCAGGCGAAAGCGTCGAATTGGTACAAATTGCACAAGGTCGATTTCTCGTTCCTTCGGCAAAGAAGAAAGAAAGAAAGAAACCGATAAGGGAGGATAACGTTTCTTTCCTTCCACAAATATATCTCATCAGCAACAAAAATTCTTATCTTTTAGACTATCTCGCATGTAATTTGCATCGCCGACATATGCGAAAATTATGCGGAAAGGAACGAGCTGTTCAAGCAAATTACCGAGAGCATCACGAGCGAGATGCAATACGCGAAGTACTTCATCGATTACATAGTGGATTTTGGTAGGAGCAGACGAGAAGGCAAGATCACGGTGAAGCCTAACGTCGATCCATTGCTGGATGAATGTACTCGATTTTATGTATTATGTATTATTATTATTATTATTCTATTTTATTTTTTGATCAAGATCAATCGGGCTCGATATCTGTGATACGTTGCATAAGGTTTATAAGACGCGTTTCAATCATCACTGTTACATACGTAGAAACGGTCTGACAAACGCTCCATCTAACGCGCAAAGTCGGTCAATTGACAGTGAACCATGTGCGGTACACATTGCCGGAGCTGCTCACGCGAATGGGAGAAAAGGACATGCGCGAACATCTACCACCCTCCGTGACCGGTTGCAACATGTTGTATCTGCCAAACATCGGCTACGTTCTGGCGATAAACAATTGGAATCCCACTCCGCCGGAAGACGCGGCTTTCCCGAGCCTGGAATTCAAGTTTACCATCAACAACGTGCATTATTTCAAGAGTCCATCGGCGAGAGGTGGGTAGACGGAGTTTGCGGTTTCTCGGTGGACCGCGCGATGCTGCAACTCCTCCTTCCTTCCTACCTACCTACCTGACTACTTACCTTCCTTCCGCTTCACCGGCGTTTCAGAGCTGGACCAGACCGTGGGAGACATAATCCTGAAAATAGCAGTTCGGGAAAATCACATTATACAGAAGCTGATACGATACGTGAGAAAACACGCGGGGCCGGTTTTACGTACGATTCGTCTGTGCGGCGAGCTCGACGCGTAAGTAAATTCTCGTTCGCTCGATTCGGAAGAATCGGAAGAATCGGAAGAATCGGAAGAGTCTCCGATCGATCCGACCGCGTTTCGTTCTCGCAGTTTGCTGGCCTTCTACAAAGTCACGCGGGATTACAATTACGTGAGACCGAACGTGACGGAGTCCAAGATCATAGACGTGAAGGAAGGACGGCATCCGCTGCTGGAGTGTCTCACGACATTCGTACCCAACGACATTCATTCCGGAAACGGCAAGAGTCTGCTGAAAGTTCTAACGGGGCCAAACTCGTGCGGCAAGAGCGTGTACCTGAAACAGATCGGGCTGATCGTGTTCATGGCTCATATAGGCTGTTACGTTCCCGCGAAATCCGCGACGATAGGAGCGGTCACTCATATCCTCACCCAGATGGTGAACACGGAGAGCGTCGGCTTGGACGCGAGCTCGTTCTTGCAAAATCTTCGACAGGTAGACGATCCGGCGCGGTGGTTCGAAAGACGAAAGTCACGGTGTTCACTGTCCGCGTGATATTTCAGATCAACGTGGCTCTGCGAGCGTCCACGCCGCATTCTCTGCTGCTCACCGACGAACTGGACCGAGGGACATCCCAAATCAGCGGATCGTCGCTGGTCGCGGCGGTGTTGAATACATTCGCGGAAAGGGGCACCGAGTGTCCTCACGTTTTTGCAGCGACGCATGCTCGCACGGCGCTCTCGTTGCTCGCCCGAACGCCGATCATCGAAGTTCAGGTGCCGGGTCAACTTTTCGTCTAAAACGGTTTCACTGACTGTTCAACGACGGAGAGTGTTGAAAAAGGCTTGGTGCTTTCGGGGGCATGCGATGCTTGGAAAGGGGAACAAAATTTGGCTAATTTTTATCCTCTTAATTTTTAGCAAATATATGGAGCAGCTTCGAGTCCCCTTAACATTAACATTTGAACAGTCGCTTCCAGTGGCCGTTCGATTCGACATTTTCCGCACCTCTTTCAGGTATCGTGTGGCTCCGAAGTCTTGAATCCTTTTCTTTAACATTCCGTATAATTTATTGCTCGTAGACTTTCGAGTACGTGGTAAACGAGGACGAATCGCTGGCTTTTCTGCACCGGCTGACCAACGGCAGCACCACACGCAGCTTCGCGCATTCCGTAGCGAGGTCAGCCGAATTGGACGAGAATATCATTCATCGAAGCCTGGAGGTAATCGGTTCTTCTTTTCTCTTCCTTTCAAAGGAACTGAACTTATTCGATGCGTTTCAGGTTTACGAGGCGATCGGACGAGACGACCTTCCATCGAACACTTATGGGCGTACAGACGCGTAAGACCGCCGAATCGGTTCACAGCATTCCGTTCGCGTTTGCATCGAAGTGATCGGGAATTTGGTTTCAGGGTGAAGCGTGTCGTGGAACTGGCAACCGCAACGGCGGTCACGGACATCGACTTGGATGAACTGCAACGATCGGTGCGAGAAGCCGTTGTTCCCAGACCTCCCAGCAATAAATAACAATCTTTCTTCCGCGGTACATCGTTCATTCATGTTTTCTGATAATGAAAGTTGTACCTCTTATGTGCAAAGACGATAGACCAAACACATTGTTGGCGCTATCGTATAATGTATTTCTCCATACAATCAACTTCCCAGTTGCCAGTTCTCAATGAGGAGAGTCATTTGCGACACATACTAATAAATTAGTATTACGACCTATATTCCCTGGTCCTCCTAGCCTTTCACTTCTCGGGGAACGTAATCCTGGTTACGTCCATCGTATTTCATAGGCTTCTCCGATGTAAAGGCTGCACAGCGTAGGACGGTACTCGTTCATTCTTTTCTAGCGCCATTTGATGTATTTCGTAATTCGGTGGCTGGGCAACGAAGGCGAATTCTAAATATGGGTGTACCGGGGCCGAGTGAAACGATTTCGGTGTTGCTAGATTTGAGAAATTGGTCGCGTATTTGTTCGTTGAACACGCAAGTACCTATAACGTTCTTTACGATCAAGCGACGAATCTGGCAAGACGCGCCAAGGTCCCAGGGAATGTTCGCCGCCACCGTTCAATTGAAAAAAACGTTCATCACAGATCGCGCTACCTTTTTAGCGATTCTATGAAATATCGTACAATGCCCGGCCGAGTATTCCAAACTTTATGTCACGCACGTATGACAGTCATCCCAGCATTCATACGAGCGCAACACCGTCTCACCCGAGGCGTCGATCGCGCTCACCGGTGACCTCTGTTATCGAGCAAGCAGGGAAGAAGAACGTTATCGTCGCCGCGGAGAAATTCGTTTCCATTGCGAATGAAATGCAGCAATGTCGTTTTCCTGGGCAGGAATCGCGAACATGTTGGCGAAGGAGCAGGGACAGGTGGTCCGGGTCGATGCGCGAGCCGGTAGATGGTAGGCCGATGCAGGTTTACGCAGTGACGAACGAATCGCGGTGGTAGGTGTCGCGTCGGTCGCGGCCGACCGAAAGTTGGCGCTCGCGCAGTCTTTCCGTTGTCAATAACGGACAGTGGCAGTATCCCGGCAGAAAATCCCGGAAACATCTCGTTCGTGAAATTCTCGACGACTCTCCGGATGTAATTTCGAATTGTCGTGCCTTGATTCGGGCGTGCGTTGAGACAGGCGACAGGGAAGATCGGTGTCGCGCGGGATACGCGACGCGTCTATCGGCGGAGAATCGGGAAAAACGGGCGTGCCGTGGAGTTGATCGGCGACGTCCCTGAGAAAATCTACGACGCGACAAGAGGCGGCGAGGAACGACAGCGACTGCGGGTGCGACGGAACGGGAAGAAGGAGCGGAGGCACGGGCGCTGGTACGAGGAGCCAGGGACCGCTCGAGAAGGAAATTCGAGAGGAAGAAGAGAAAAGTAGCAGCAGCAGGGAGAGACGGACGGAGAAAGAAAGAGGAACGCACGCACCGCCGCGTGATTTTGAATGCGAACGCAGTCGTAACTGTCAACGGTCGGTTTCGCGAATCCAGTGACGGCGCGAGCGAGGCTTCTCGCGACAGCGGTGTACCCGTTCCGAATCGTCGTCCGTGGAACACCGGTGAACAGCCGGGGAATTCGATAGGGCTGGCTACGCCGAGGGAACGCGACTAAATGACCATGGACCACGACATGTGCAACATCGAGACCGGCGACAGCATAAATATCAAGCGGACGGACGGTGAGTAGAATCCGCAATATTTTTAGACGCACGGTGGGTCGGTGGGGTTCGAAGCCGGTGCCAAAAGTCGATCGACGAGGAGGATCGGCGATCGCCTACCGGCCGGGACAGCTGGCTCTCCCGTTTTTCCCCTTGTGCGCCGGGCGACACGCGAGTCGACCGATTTCGCTGCCGACCGTTTCCCTTCGTACTGTAACCTACACGTCCGATTTTATTCCGTTCGAACTCCTTCCTCTCTTCCCATCGCGCGCACGCCGTTCTCTAACCGCCCTGAGCAGCGCGTCTCGCTCGTCGAACGCTTCGCGAATCGACGGTTTTCGATCGGACGAGCCAGCAGCACCGCGTGTGCACCGTCGTCGAGTTTCCTGCTTATCGCGATCGTCACGAGCATCGCGACACACGAGTCCACCGTGAGTACAGCCGTGCGGACGGATGGACGTTCGCCCTTGCGCTTCGGCCACGAACGTGCAAACGCCATGTTTGTTTTCTTTCCTTCCTTCCTTCCTTCCTTTTTTACAAGGCCGCTCCGCTATGCTCCGCTATGCTCCGCGCCGCGCCGCGCCGCGCCATGGCCTGCGAAATTCGGAGCGCGGGCGAAGCGTCCGCGCGCACCCCGTGACACGCCGCTCCGTTCGTCCCTTCGCGTGAGATCGCTCGAATCGCACGCTCCTGCCGATCCAGACGGATATCCTTTCACCGGCCGCGTGCAACGAGACCAGAACGAAAACCGCCTTCGACTCATTAATCGCGTTCCTCTTACGCGCTCCAGATCTTGCGTCTCGCCTGCCTCCGTTTACCTACCTTTTTACATATTTTTTCCCTCCGTTCTTTCCTTCATTCAAATACATCGCCCCTCCGCGGTATCCCGATTGATCGGTACGCGGCTTCTTCCGACCATTCGTGCGAACCCGATACCGCTGATGGCCTGATCGCTTCAAGGGGCTGTTCTCCTTTCTCGGCCCGTTTTCTGCCTCTATAAACTGTAGTCATTATTCACCGTGATGGTAAACAGGTTGGAGAATGAAGTCATCCGAAATGAAAAATTCAAATCAAGTCTTAATTGGTGCGAGCGTGAGCAGCTGTTGAACCACGGAAAACGAAAAGAGCGTGATTTTTCACAAAATGCCATCAACCTGAAGCATGCGCGTCACTTTTCTTTTTTACTAATGTTTGGACCCTCGGACCACTTTAAAAATGGTAAATATCGATATGTTTCGTTTTTCGTGGTTCAGGCGCTAGCCTACCGATTCACAGTTTTTCATCTCGGATGATTTCAGCGGTAGTCGTCGCTCGAGCTCGTCTGCTTCCCCGATGAATAATTACTATAGTGCCTGTAGATGATAACGGCGTACACAAATTCATGAATGCAGCATAAATGTATATGAATAAATCTGCGAAGATTCCTAAATATGCGATGTTCAGTTAAAAAAAAAAATCTTAAAATATGCCCTGAAAACGCTTCGAGAAAAAGGAAACTCGCTCAATATCTTGTTTACTTTTATTTGTGCATCATAATGGGAGGGACATTCTCTGTGCCGTGTTCCTCGCCATACAAGATTCAGAGAAAAGACTATGAAACGCATACATTCATCGGTCGCGTTACACGCGGATCGCGTGTATGTACCCTGTGTTCGTCGATCTCTTCATAACCTCTTCGAACTCGATCCCTGATCTTCCGAATGGTCGTCAGCCCTGTTTCTTCTCCCCGCTGTCTCAGCGAACCCCCTACGATCTCGTCGGGAGCATGGCGAGTGACGATCGGACCCATTCGACCGGTTGAACCGTGCATTCCCGTTGCAAAAACTTTGCGGCGTACGAGTACAGGGATTCTTCGGTACAGGGACCGTTTATTGGGCGGGCTGAAACGGGAAACGGTCGATATCGACGATACTCGTACGCGGCGGCGGGTGGCGGGTGGCGGACGCAGGTGATCGGACGAAAGGTTTTGCGTTCTACGCGACGCGTTTCAGCTGAAAGTTGTTGTCGGTAACGAGCGTGGCGCGAGACGCTGCGACCGCGGGTGGCTCAGGATTCGCGGTTCGTTTTCTCGGTCCGATCGTCCTCGAGTTTGCACCTTCTGGACGACGACGAGTCCTTCCTCGAAACGGCAGGCCTCTCGAAAGGTAATCGACGTGATTTCATCTGCTCGCTCCCGGCGCGGCTCGATCGGAATGAGTCAGAGTCGTGGCCGAGAAAGGAGAATCGACTCGGCTGTAGGAACAGCCGGTCGGAGAGGCGCAGACGGCGGCGCGCGCGATCTCCCTTCGACGTTGACCGTGTTGCACATACGATCGATCGAGATACGTCGAACGATCGAGAATCAGGAGAGTCGCGGGTGTTCCGAACGAGCTGGCTCGATCGCGGGAAGAAAGCGGATCGCTGACCCAATCTCGAACGCGCCAATCATATTTATAGCCTGCCGCGCTGCATCCCTCCGTATAAATAAGCGCGTGCACCCGGTGCTCTCGACGCTTTTCGTTTTCCCCTGACGCTCGAAGCTCGACGCTCGACGGTCGCGTGCTCGCGTGCCCGTCCGCCTCGTCGATCACCGAAAACGATTCGATTATCCTCGATATCGTCGATTGCCGAGGCAACTGCCGTGACGAGCGTTTCACGCCGCGTACTTTTGTCCTCCGGGCCGATCAACGCGATCGCAACGCTCGTTAGGATGGACGGTCGCTCGCGCGAAGCTGATCCAAGCTCGCCGTTGCCGGACGAGCGACGGCCACGCGAGACCCATTTTTCCCGTGGAAATCGCGATCGAGACGGTCGATGAAGTGGGTTGATCGTGGCACGCGCAACGCACCGCAAGTCGCCGCGGCGCGGCCATGCAACAAGTGGCTGCCACGCAGTCCGCTCCGGGAGGGCCGCCGCGGTGCTACGCACGAATTTTCCTCCCCCGCCGATGGATCGCGCTCATCGCGCTGAGAGAAAATTCCGATTCCGCGCGACAAGTGAAGCAATCCTTATCCGAAAGCGTGCGTGCGTGCGTGCGCCGTTCGTCTCTCTCGACGAGCGAGTCGCGAGCGGTGCACGTGGGCGCTGCGTCCTTATAAGGACCGCCAAGACGAGATTCTTACTTCGCTGAACCTTACCTTATATCTTATCCGCTCTTACGTCATCTCTCTCAACATTTTTTCATTACGATTCGGTTTCGCGATCGCGTCGAGGTCGCGTCGCGTTGCGACGTTTCGCCCTCCGCGCGCATCCCAACCGATCGTCGGTCGTCGACGATTCTGCGAACCGACCGAGAACTCGTGCCAACTCGAGAGAAACTATCGCGTCGCGATGCATATGAAAGCGTGTCAGGGGTGTAGGAGCGGTCGAGAAGCTTCGACCTTCACAATTTTATACTTGTCCGTTTTATTGTAATATATTCGGTGCACTCGTATCTGGTCCGAAGATTCTGCTGCCTTTGCAGACCGGCTGAGAACTCGAGCCAACTTCGGATAAACTATCCGTGCGACGCGATGCGTATGAAAATGTTAGCAGGGCAGGGGCAGCCGAAAAGTCTCGGACCTTGAAAATTGTATACTCGTTCGACTTGCTGTATTCGGTGTGCGGATATCGGATCTGGAATCCGAGCGTTTCTTATGCAATTTATGCTTTGTTCAGCTGCAACGCGGGAACGAATGAAGATGAACCGTAACGCATTTAACATTCAAAGTTATTTATCGTTCTCAACACTTTTCAAAATAAAAGGCTCGCGCATAAGCGAGAGGAGAACGATCGGCAAGCGTTTTCATGTAGTTCGTATCCTCCGACCGGATTCGATCCGATTCGATCCGACGCTCGCGAATATCCGAGATTTCGAGTTCCCGCTGATTTTCCGAACATATCGATCACGAAGCAAACAGGCCGATTCCGTCTCTCGGGTTCCCAAAGGTACTCGGATCGTCCACGAAGGAGATCGAACGACACCGAGGGAACCAGATATTCGTGCCGATGCGTCGCACAGAGGAAAGGTGTCCCGGCGAACGTTTGGAGTTCTGCCAGCTCGGTGGAAAATGTCGCTTCTGACCCGGTTCATCGGTTTCGAAAGATGTCCGAGATCAGCCTGTTTCGTCCCACGAAAATCGAAAGATTCTTTTTCTCGCATCAATTCATTCGAGCCCCCTGTATCACGCTTGATTGGCCTATACAAAATTGTACAAAGCCATTGCACGAGACGTGCTCCATTTTGCGCTCGCGTTCTCAATTAGAAAATATCTATCCCTTCCGTCATAATACCATAGTTCACCCGCTATTGGCCGACGACTCGACGGCGAGATCGATCGAGCGATGTCAAATCTTCGGGACAGCTGATACGTTTCCCTGATAAATGTTTAGGTGGCGTGCAGCAACATAATAATGCTGTTCGGCAAGAACAGCGCGTCGATGATTCTTTGTCACGGAAAACTCTTCGTGCATCGCGTCTTCGAGTTTGGCAGCGGGCAAGCTCGATAACCGTTTTCTATGTCCGAGCGGTATCTTTCCCGCGGAAATGCATCCAACGGTGGATGAAAGCTTGATATCGTTGGCATTTCAGAGTTCCCTGACCAACTCCGACGCCTTAACGTTCTTCGAGCTTCGCGATCGTCGTTCGCCGTTCGCCGTTCGCCGTTCGCCGTTCGCCGTTCGAAGAGCCTGTCTTCGAGATAACTGCAACGATTCGAATTTGAATTTGAATTTCGTCGGTAAAACGTTGAAAGATCGATCGTTCGGTCAGGTGGCGCCACGGTCGGGTTCTCGGCACCGAGCAATTTTCAGGAGGCACTGGCGACGGTATCGCGGAAGATCGACGATCGCGGATAGTTCCCTCGCAGCGAAGAACCGCTTGCAAGGGATGTCATCCGATTTTGATGCAGCTCTCATACGATACGGAGCTCGCAAAAAATATTCGATGCGCGTCTTTCTGTTCCGGTAAGAAGATAATTCTGCCAAGCGTCGGTTTCGGAAGGTCGAGCGCGCATTTTGCGAAGCTCAGCTCGGTAAATTCACCACTTAAGAGCAGTTAAGAGGAAGGGGGGACGGCCGTGTCATCGCGGAGGGGAATCGAATCGCCGCGATAAACCGTCCGGTTAGTAAAATCGTGCAACCGCCGAAGCGGACGCTGCGCCGCGTCACCTCTCGCCTCTCACCTCGTTTCTCGAAAGCGGCTTTTCAGCCGAGGACGCCGTCGGGTCGCATTTCTTTCGATTCGCACGAAAGTTTGTCCGCGCGCGCAACGGCGACTCTGGGAATCGCGAAAATTCGAGAACGTTTGCTCGAGCGAAGGAAAGAAGGAAGACGAAGAGACGACGACGGGGCGCGCGCGGTGGTGATTTTCTTGTTGAAATTCCAACGGGAAGGGGAAGAAGAAGAAGAAGAAGAAGAGGGTTTCTATTCTCGCCACGGGATCTCGAGGGGCGAAAAGGAAGATGCGAAACCGATCAGCCCGTGTCCCGTTTCGATGGAAATTCGTCACGTTTTCGGAGTACGGAACCGCGAAGGTCGTGGGCTCGTTCGCGAATCACCGAGGCGCGCTTTCGTTCAACGGACGCGTTACGTAAATCGGCCCGACCGACGCGACGGTTAGACGGGGGCAGGGAAGTGCGCGTTCGATCCGGCGCGACGTCGGGAACCACCTTCTCCACCGAGAACCGTTCGTTGCTTCGTCCTCTCGAAACTTCATGGATTGGCTGCGATCGTGCGTCTGCGGTCGCCGCGACGATCCGAACGACCAGCGACCGTCGACCGGACCGAATTTGCGCGCGGAGCCGTGCAAGGCTTCCGACGAGAGTCGCGTCGCGGCGAGCAGCGGAGGACCGAATCCGGAGGAAAGTTTGGCCGACGGTGAACCATCGATCGGGGTCTTTGAATCGGTGGAGAAGATCGGCGAGGGGTCGTCGGTTGTCGCGAAATCGAGGAACAACGACGCTACGACGATCCGGAGACGCGAGTCGACGATACCGAGACTCGCACGGTCGACGCGAAAACTCGACCATCCCTCGGTGCGAGAGAACGAACCGGTCGAATCCGTGGATACGGACAGGGAGGTCTCGGTCGAGGGTACGCAGAGACGAATTTACGTTGCAACCGGTTTGCGATGCTCCCCGTTCGAATCGGACGAGAATCGCAACCCTGACTCGAATCGGACAAGGTTTTTCCGATGCGGCATCCACGCCGGAGTAAGCGAGCGGTTCGCGGACAGGCCCTTCGTTGCATCGCTTACCGAGCTGTCCGCTGCTCGCGCGAGCAGCGAGCTCCGGTGTGGACTCAGCACGATATGCCGGGTAGCCGGATGATCGGTGTTCCGTAATGCTGCGGGTAACCCGGTTAGCCCGCTGTGCAGCGGGTTGCAGCAGCGCCGCGAAGCTCAACGCTTTGATTTCCCTGAGCTTTTACCGGTATTTACGGGGTGGACCGTAACGCTAACTGTCAGCACCTTGCTTATTTCGAAAACCATAACGGTTACAATAATATTTGTCGAATAAACGCTACACCGTGCGGAGGGAGCTCTTATGCGTTGGTAACATATTTTTTTCTCCATTTAGCAATCTGCTGCTTCGTTTTTGCGATACGAGCGATTGCAAATTGAGTACTCGCTGTGCGCGCGAGTGCGGGCCGAGGCAACGCCGCCGCCGCCGCCGCCGCCGCCGCGCTCGTCCGTGAACCGTTCGATTCGGATTCTTCGTCCGAGGAAAGCCGTTTCGCGGAGGGAACGGCGGCGTATATCGAGAAATAGTTTCTACAGGAAATCTCTATTTTTCTCCAACAAGGATCCTTTGTTCAAAATCACAAGAAAGTGCAATGCTTCGTTCGAGGAGAAATATAAAGATATAAGTTAATCATAGAAACGATTGCACGCGAAAGCAAAGTGGAGCATGGTTGACCGGTTGCCACGGGTTTCCGCACCGTAGCCAGGGTGAACCGAGTTTTGAATCCGGTCAGGGAACGGTTGGAACCCCTCGAATCGAACGTCGAACGGTGCCGCGTCCCATCGCGAGACCCGTCGACGTGTAACGTGTCTGTCGCGTTTGTTCCAGGTCGCGTCCATTCCGCTGTCGTCTCCGGCGTCAACTGGGAACAACGCACCGTCACCGTGGAATGGTTCGAGAAAGGAGAAACCAAGGGGAAAGAGGTAAGGCCAGCTTCCGCTTCACCGAAAAGCGAAAAGCGAAAAGCGAAATCCGAAATCCAGGAAGAAGCAGCTGAAAGGTTTGCTCTCGCGAGTTTCAGGTGGAGATCGACGCGATCGTCGCCTTGAACCCGGAGCTGAAGAAGCAGAAAACGATGGGACCGCCGCCTCAGCTGGACAACCACGTGCTGATGTCGTCGAGAGCTAGGGTACGTATCGGTGTTCGAGCGGACCGGACGAAACCGAAGAGACAGAGATAAAAGAAAGGAGAGCATGGAGAAAGCGATGCGATCGTTGAGAATAGGGCCGAGCGCGGAAACGGGAATGCTCTGTCCGAAAGAAACCGAATGGATAAAGAAAAAGAAAAAGAAAAGATGCGAAGATTCTAAGGGGAATCGCGTTCCGTCGACCGGTTGATCGGATCTTCTCCGCGAATTCGCCGCCGCGTCGCGGGCACCCTTTCGATGGCGACCGAGTTCCATTCGTCTCCCTCCATCCGGGCTCCACCCAGACTGCTCTTCCATCATTCGCGATCCGCATGCACGCGCCCGGATTATCCCGCAACGGTTTCGCGATCGTTGCGCGGCGTTCGTTGCCTCCGAACGGTTCGCTCCTTCGGCGTCTCTTACCGAGCGGAAGAACTCCCGAACTCGTCGTCTCAGATTTCGATCGCCTCTCGGATGTTCTTTAACCATTGTGGACCGTCCGCGGCCAAAACCATGCCCAAGGAGATTCGTGATAAGACGATCCGTCAACCGGCAATAGCCGATGAAAATCTGAGACGGCGAGTTTCGGGGCTCTCGTCGCGGGGGGGAAGCTCTCCCCTCCCGGGAGGAGTACCCGCGAGCCGCGACGGCCCCGGCCCCGGCCCAAAAAGAATGCGCCCTTCTCGCTGGACGAAGAAAGCGTCCGTGTCGCGGTGCTGCTCGCGAGGCATCGACGCCCGCACCGAAAGACCGCCTCTACCATCGACGTCGCTCGATCGTTCCTGCTACTAACACGATAACATCTTTTTTCCTCCATGGACGCTGCTCATTGTCACGGACTTGGGTCGACGGTGGATCATCAACGACCTCGGGATCCCGTCCAAACTCGATCGAATCCCAATACGACACCTCGCATCGCCGTCTCATCGTCCCGCGTCTCCGCGATCCGTCCGCCGACGACTCTTTTCCACGATCTTCGCCTCCGCCTTCGCTCATCGATCCCCTCGTCCCGCATACTCTCCGAATCCCATCGAATCTCTCCTACGCGAGACATCCCTCCGCTCGGACGAACTAAAAACGAAACGACTCGACTCGAAACGCGGGGTCGGTCGCCGCGATTCGTTGCGGGTTCGGACGTTCGCGCGAACCGAAAACGACGTTACACGGTGCGAAGCGCAGGAGTCTTCGGGGGACGAGGACGAGGGGGTGGACGAGTCGGAAAACCAAGAGGAGGGCTCTCTCGGACGGCGCGCCGCAAGAAACGGCCTCGCATCCGCAACGCTTCCTGTACGAGCCATGTCTTTTCTTCCGGTAAACGCGCTTCCCATTCCCCTCCCCACCCTCCTCTCACTTTTCCTACCTGTCGCTCCGACATATCAACCGATCCACGGTCCTTGGAAACCTCCGGTCTCTCGCAGTGCTCTCGATTCGTCCGGTTCCAGCAGCGGGCGATCGGTTGCTCGGGTGACACGGTTGCCCGAACGCGCCCTGAACGTTTTCCGAATAACCTGCTCGAGAATCTATTGCAAAACGTTTCGTTGCCCAAGGATTCTTGCACGAACGGCCAAAGGCGATCGATCTCTGGAAAATATTTGCGACCGTGTATCGCGCGCGCGCGCGCGCGCATTCGATCGACCCATCGGCCGAACGGTAGCCCAACAACCGTCCTCCGTTGCGCGGCTGCCGTCCGGCCGCTCGGTCGGCCCCGGTCTCCCGGTCTCCCGGCGACCCCTCATCGCCTCGCTTTGCCTCTCACGTTCGTTTCGAATCCTTCCGACATCTCATCCTCCAGCGCCCGTGTTCTCTCTTCGCTGCACGATTCTTGCCGGTGTGTCACGGCTTTCGCACATCTTGCAACGCCTCGCATCCGTATCGTGCTTGCCTTTCGTTCGATCCGATTCCAGACAGCCTCGTCGCGACGATCGTCCGCCTTCGCCTCGATCTTCGATCCGGCGTCGGAGATCGACGCGGCCCACGCGATTTTCAATTCGGACCGCGAATCCCTGCACGTTCTTCTCTTTTCGTTGCTTTTCTCTCGTTTCACCCGTTTACCTCGTCGATCTCCTGACCCGCCGCGTTGCGCTTTGTACCACCGATCTCCTTGCGTTTTCCTTTTCTTTTCACCAACGATCGTCTCGCGATACACCCGGTTCCGAACCGCGACGCATCGTACGCTCGGCTTTCGAGCACGTACGAACGTTTTGCTTTGTTCGGAGCACCGTCGAATTACCGTGCACCGAGCTTTACCGCACGAACGACGCGCGTTGCATCTCCTCACGACGTTACGATATGTTTTCTCTGTTTGTTTCTTTTGCAGCATTCTACCAAGCCGTCGATTCCAGTAAAAGGTACGTCGGCCGCAAATAAGAGAATCCTCCGTCCTAAGGTTTTTCGATCGAGGCAGCGCGTGCGAACATCGTCGCCGGCCGAACGTCACGGACGGAGCGTATAGCCGATTTTCAAACTTTCCTTCCGTCCGATCGCGAGCAAGGCCACCGAGGAGCAAAGAGTCTCGATGAAGCGCGGATACGTACGGTTCGGCGGTTCGCGTGTACGCTGCCGAGGAAAACGACAACGACGAGGAGCAGATCGATTTTCCGAATCGCGAAGCTGTTGCGAGCATGTGCCGTTCCAACGCGTGGTCGCGTCCGCTGTCGGTGGCGGTGGTAATGGTTTCACCGTATACTCGGAGCACATCGGCACGGGCTGGTTGGTTCGCGACTATCGATGTACCTGCGCCGTATGCAAACGGGCACAAGGGCAAGGACCCCGACGCACCGGCACACCGCCACCGTTCGGCGATGTGCGAACAGTATCGCCCGCGCCGCTCCCCCTCGCTACCGTTTCTCCTCCGTCCGGCTCGCTTTCGATCCGTCGTTCGTCCTCCGCCTTTACCTTCCTCGAGATCGATCGGAAAAGCCACGCGTGTACGGGCGGCGTGGCCGCGACCCGGCGACATGAGGTTCGATCCGTGGGCCTACTGTTTCGGCAAGAAAAATAAGATCGACGACGACGACGACGACGACGACCACGACGACCACGACAGCGTTCGGAACGTTTCGGAGCAGATCGAACACGGTAACCGCGCGATTCATTTCCAAGTCGAGACACGGTGGGCGACGAGTCGAGAAGCCGGCGCGCGTCGACGGTGATTCGCACGATCATCCCCGGGAGCCAGTCCAGATCTCGCGACTAATCTATCGTTTCCAGCGGGATCCAACCGGCAATTGTCCCGACAAACGGGTCGACCGACCAACATCATGGCACCGGCCACAACCGTGAACGGCCACGGTGATTCCGTCACCGGATTGACCGGCCGGCGAGAAGTGGAAAATATACCGCCGACGCCTACCACGCCCGCCGCCTTCAACGTGACCGCCGCCGCTCTGGCCAAACAGAAGCAGCAGCAGCAACAGCAACAACAACAACAGCAGCAGCAGCAGCAGCTCCAGTCGCAGCAGCAGCAGCAGCAGCAGCAGCAACAGCAACAGCAGTCTCAGGTGGAGAACGGTCGGGGAAGGCGTTCGAACGTCGTGAAGGAAGTCGAGAGGCTGAAGAAGAACAGGGAGGAGCGGAGACAGAGACAGGCGGAGCTGAAGGAGGAGAAGGAGGCTCTGATGAATTTGGATCCGGGCAATCCGAATTGGGAATTTCTTGCCATGATAAGGTCGGTGGACGGATCTCGTTTTGCCCTCTTCTTCTTCCCCTCCGCATTCCCGCTCCGTTTCCTCGAAAAATCGTTCGTTTCGATCCTTTGGTTCGCAGAGAATATCAAAACAGCATAGACTTCAGGCCGTTGCGGGAAACGGACACCGTGGAGGACCATCAGATCACGGTGTGCGTGAGAAAGCGTCCTCTGAACAAGAAGGAAGTCACGCGGAAGGAGGTGGACGTGATCAGCGTGCCCAGCAAGGATCAGATGGTGGTCCACGAGCCAAAGGCCAAAGTCGATTTAACCAAATACTTGGAAAACCAAATCTTTCGGTTCGATTACGCGTTCGACGAGACTTGCACCAACGAGATCGTGTACAAGTACACCGCGAAACCGCTGGTGCAGACGATCTTCGACGGCGGGATGGCCACGTGTTTCGCGTACGGGCAGACCGGGAGCGGGAAGACGCACACGATGGGCGGCGACTTCAACGGAAAGACGCAGGACTGCAGAAAGGGGATCTACGCTATGGTCGCGAAAGACGTGTTCAAGTGTCTCAAGCTGACCAAGTATCGGCCGCTGAATTTGGTCATTTCCGCCAGCTTCTTCGAGATCTATTCCGGCAAGGTGTTCGATCTTCTGGCGGACAAGGAGAAGCTGAGAGTGTTGGAGGACGGAAAGCAGCAGGTACGCCGGGGCCGCGCGATTCTTCGGTAACGCGCGAACTTTTGCGCGCCGATTACATTTTCCTTCTCATCTCAGGTGCAAATAGTCGGACTGACCGAGAAGGTGGTGGAGACCTGCGACGAAGTACTGAAGCTGATACAGCACGGAAACAGCGCCCGAACCAGCGGACAGACCAGCGCGAATTCAAACTCGTCGCGATCTCACGCGGTCTTTCAGATAATAGCGCGAACGCTCGGCACGAACAAGGTCCACGGAAAGTTCTCGCTGATCGATCTTGCCGGTAACGAGAGGGGCGCCGACACCTCGTCCGCCAACAGACAGACTCGTGAGTACGCCGCGTGCCATCGAGATCGAGATAGCGTGCGGATCGTAAAAAAAGAAACGATGCCGGTTGTTTTTCCGCAGGAATGGAAGGTGCCGAAATCAATAAATCGCTGCTGGCGTTGAAGGAATGCATTCGTGCACTGAGTCGCAAGGGCACGCATTTGCCGTTCAGGGCGAGCAAATTGACGCAGGTGCTGAGGGACAGCTTCATCGGCGAGAAATCAAAAACGTGCATGGTGAGCGTGTTTCTATCGAGATCGCTTTCGAGATCGCTTTCGAGATCGCTTTCGAGAAAACTTTCGTCTCTCATGAAACTTGTTTGATCGCGTCGCTGCTGGGATTCGAGCAACGCGATGTCCGCACGCCCCACGCTCGTCCATCGCATTCTTCGTCTTTCCTTAAGCTTCCCATCTTCTTGGTCCGGATCATCGATCTATTTTCTTCCAGAGACTTTCGAAGATTTCACCACCCCGGTTATCCCGCTTAAAACTGTCAGAGGTTCCCGGGTGTAAGCCGTATCCTTCGGAAGATCTTCCTCGACGTTTCCAGCGGTTCGGCTGGCTTAACCGGGGATCCAGGAACGCACCCCGATACGCATCCGTATCCGTATCGCACGGCACGCGTCCGGGAACCTCCGACGGTTGTCACTCATTTCGTTTCATACTTGGCGCGTATTTGAACTCGATGCCACGAACGCGTAACATCGTTTCTACGCGTCGTTGTAACCACTTTGCTCGACCACCGCGTATGGACGGCAGGCATAGGTTTATCAAGGTACAGCCGCGTTTTTGCAGATAGCGATGATCAGCCCCGGAATGAGCTCTTGCGAGCATTCGCTGAACACTTTGAGATACGCGGACCGAGTCAAGGAGTTGGCTGCGACCGACCCGACGGAAATAAAAGCCTCGCCGACGGAGGACGAGCTCGGACTGAAAATTGAAGAGCAGTCGAACAACAGTGTCTTGTCGGACAGCGATTTGGCACAGCTGCGATCGCTCAATGTGAGTTTCTCACAGCTTGCCGCGTTTTCGCAATTTTCCCAATTTCCCCGATCTCCCCAATTTTCGATCCGCTCACCTCCGTGTTTTTCATTGGTCGTCAGGAAGGAGAGATTTCGCAGGATCTGTACACTTTCCACGAGGCGGTGTCCGCGCTGCAGCTGCTGGAAGAGGAAGTATTGGACACGCACAAAGTGGTCGTGGACAGTACAACGAGATTTCTGAAAGACGCGCACAGCGTGTTTAACGCGACGCACGAAGTAGACTATGACCAAGAAGGTAAGAGCGTCGGATGTTTTCCGTCTTTTTTAATTACGTTCAAACCAAGTGCACACTTCTGTTTTGGTTTCTTTCCGTTCCTTTCCTTTCCTTCGTGAGTTCGGCGTGTTAAATTTGTCCGCCTCCTTGCGATGCACAAACGTTTTCTGCATGCGCACGCACCTGCTCAATTATTTAACGGTTGAACATGCAAACGTTTCGACTCGATCGCGAGAACGACGGCTGTCCCGCGGCTTTGTAACCGTTTCGCTCTTTCGCGCATGCCTCGGAACGTCTTTTTTCCCTAGAGAATGTTTGTTGCTTTCGAAACGCGTTCGACGACGATCAGCATCGGCCGTGAGAAACCGACGCGTCGCATTCGGTGTCGATCCTTCTTCCTTCGAATCTCGCGGACCACCGTTTCGTTCGTCGACGCGTGGGTAAGCGGGAAAGCGGGAAAGCGGGAAAGCGGGAAAGCGGAAAGGCGGAAAAAGAAAGAAAGGGAAAAGGGAGAGGTAGAGAGAAGGAGGAGGGAGGAGCGTGAGCTGGTAAATGGAAAAGTAAGAATAACGCTCTGAAGCGTGCTTGTATCTGACATTTTGCAACAGATTCGCGCTGTAATGATAAGGCAGATGCGAGCTTCGCGATAAAACGGAAGCGAGAAGACAACAGGACGAGGAGGTTGACCGGAGGCGCGCCAATGAAGAACGACACCGAAAGCGAAACCGAGACCGAGACCGAGACCGAGACCGACACCGACATCGCAACGGACGGTGACGAGTGGTCCGATCGAATAGGTAGCGCCTTTCATGCGACCAGAAAGAATTCGTTACTAAAGTCCCCTTGGAAGGACGAGGCGGTGGAAGTTGAAAGCGACGACAGTTCGCGCAACGCCGACATCGTGATCGTAACGAACCACGGTAGACGAAAGAGAAACGCTTGCGGGAGAATCTCGGGCGAGAAGTTCGTATCCAGAAGAAATTCGTTGAACGCCGCGAGCTTTCCCGAAGGAAACTCCGCGTGGACGAACGATCCGCGACGTCCGCCGCGATGCAAATGGTCCGTCGCTGGGAAGAAGAAAAGTCAGAAGTATCATTGGTCGGGCACGTTTCACGACCGCGTGAAAAGATACTCGTCGCTCGGCAGCAGATCGAGCGACCTTTCGCGCTGCTTCGCCAGCCCCGAGCGGCGGGACGCCGTCGACGATTCGAATTACAACAACCTGGACGCGTTCGATCGCGAGAAGTCGGCGAAGAAAACGAAACTGTTCGCCTGCGACAAGTTCAACCTCGACGACGAGGATCTTCGCCACGGTCGTCCGTCGTCCGTCGAAGTTCACAGCAACGAGTTCAATATACCGCAGGAGAGTCGGAAGATCAGCGAACCGGACGGTTGCCGTCGAAGCGGATCGTCCGAGGAGAATCTGCGAGCGAGAACGTTGCACCGGCCGAACCAGGGGACTCGCGAGTTCTCGAACATCGATCAGGAAAAAGACCCGCGACCGACCGATGCCGAGAAATCCCCCCAGCTCCTCGACGATTCCTTTGTAGTTCGCGAGCCAGCTTGCACCTTGTACCTTCCCAAACGATGGACCAACGAAACTTCGTCCTCCTTCGAATGCTGCGGGTTCTTGCTGTCGGTCTTCAAGAATTTCCTCCTGTTCTCGCTGTTACCCACCGCATACGTGGCCTTTTTTCTGTACGTTGGAAAACCGGAAGAGCGGTAAACACACGCCGCTCGCCCTTTCTGCGTTCCAACGCGTCCGAGATCAACGTTCCTCGACGCCCAAACGCGTCTCGCCGTTGTCACGCGCGACACGATTTTCTATTTTTATACGTTCTGACGGATAACGCCGTAGACTTTAAGTTTTATTCACTTTCGTTTTTAACGCTGACTCGAGAGAAATCTGCGAAAGACCAGCCGGTTGCGTAGACCTTTTTATCAGCATCGATTCGCAGCATGCGTTTTTCAAGTTTCCTGTGTTCGTTGACCGTTTTGTGTTCTTAATCGGCGTTTCGACGATCGTTGACATTCGTCGGAACGATTCATCGGTCCCCGAGAGATGCGTGATTCTCGCCGTTGATCAGGGAGAACGAACGAGCGGGAGAAGGCTGGGACGACGGTGTGTCGCGCGTTCGCCAGCCGAGTCTTCTTCTTCCTCTTCTTCTTCTTCCGAATAACCAAATAACCGTACCAAAAGAAAGATGCACCGAAACATTACGCATGAACGTAACGTTACGAACCGTTGCAGATTTGAGACGGAAAAGAACAAAGTTTGAGTCGCCCTACCTGAGGAGGTTCTCGTTGCGTAGACGTCTGATAGAGAGAAAACAGTTCTCCGACGGTACGAAAATCATATTCGATTCGCAATCATGTAATCAGTCACCCGACAACAGCCGCTTACCTTAATACGCACTAAGAGTTCCATAGTTTACTAATGAGCGCGTTCGTGGATCAACATCGACGAACGTCATCGAAGCATCCGCGCCACTGAAATCCTCAAAAATAATGCCGCCGCGTGGCCGAGAGACGCGATATACCGCTCGCAGCATCCTCGACGCATCGCGTTGCTGACTGCAACGGCAGCATCGATCGAGCCGGAGCTGTGTCCTTCGACGGAAAGGAGATAGAGAACGACGGCGCGACGAGCCGCCGTAGATCAGCTCTTTTTTCTCTTTTCTCTTTTCTCTTTTCTCTTTTCTCTTTTCTCTTTTCTCTTTTCTCCGTCGCGTCGGCATATTCCTTTGTTCGTTCTCCGAGCCGGGAAACGGACGGACGGACTCGTTCGTCTCGTCGGGTGTACGGAGAACACGATTTCCAATGGTCGATGAAAAGCGATGCGCCGCCGCGACATTCCTTCCTATTGTACATGGAGCAAAGCATTGTTAATAAATATTATTTTTGTGGATTCCTGATGTAACGGTATTCTTTTCTTCGCACTAATTCTAGCCTGTAACACGATCGATTAATCGCGCTGGATGTGTATACAGGGTGTTCGGAGGAATCGTAACGATCTTTTGGGACTCGTATCGCTGATGCGGACGAGCGAAATACGCTCGTAACGAATTGCCAACCGCGTCATTTGCGTTTCACTGCGTGCTGGACACCTAAGACTGAACGGTAATTACCAAATAGCTTCTGGAATATGCTGATGGAGAAAGTGCGGCTCAAACTCATTGCGTCCGCTCGAACATAGCCACGGATTCGATTGATTGGTATTTACCGGTACATGCTTCTATAAAGAGCACAAAATGACACGCCGCGAAATGATAGATATACCCCGATGGTTGGCAATACGTTGATAAACAAGCGTCCTGAAATCAATACTCACTGATTGTGAGATGCGGAAATATGGTTTTCCGTATTACCTCTGCAGCAGGTATTCTATTCGATGTTCTCCCGAATCAAGGCAGATTTCAACTGTTTATTCGATACATCGGTGCAAGGTCATTTCTAGTACAATCAGTGACATTCAAATTCAACACGTGCGACGATCCATTTTGAGGCTTTATCGTTTGAAAAATTGCGATGGATGTGAAAAATAATAGACATTGTATGCTATGATAGAAAAGTGAAGCGACCTTGACGCGTCCGATCTCAACAACGCTTTAAGACACGCGTTCATGTAAGATTTATCCGCTCGTCTGCATCAGCAGCATGAGTCCCCGAAATGTTCATGCTATCCGAAACACCGACCGTCTTGTCGAAAAGATCATCCTGACCCCCGAGGAGACGCAAATCTCCTGACAGGAAGGTATCTTTTCGCGAGACCGCTTTGAACGCTAACTGCGCGTTTCGTCGAGTCAGACTGCTTCGCCAGCTGCTTGTTCGGAAGTGCTTGTTCCGTTTGCCTCGGTCTGACTCGGTGGAACGTTGAAAAGCACAGGCCGACGGACGATCGAGAAACGTTCGACTCGGTCGGTTCGGATCGGATCGGATCGGATCGGATCGGATCGAATCGGATCGGATCGAATCGGATCGAATCGAATCGGATCGGCTCGCTCGCGTCTCTCAGGAAGAAGCGAATATTTGCTTTCGACGTGGCGGAGTTCATGCGCCAGCTCGCTTACGTTCACGCAAAACCGATTCATCTTCGCGATCACCGTGCGATTCCACCTGACCGCCGTCTGAATCTCTGTTGTCTGTTGCAGCGTACGCCCAGAATTGGGAGCAGCTCCTGGTGCAGCAACGCGACACCGTGAACGCCGCGATAGCTCAAGTCAGTCAGTTCCGCGGACAGCTGTTGCAAGAGGAACAGATCAGCCAGAAGATGACACGAACCCGTAACTCACGATACAATTAAGGCGGATCCCCTTTTACGAAAGAGAGAACCGTAGAATCACGGAATATCACGATCACGACGAGGAGAGGGTGACCGACGGCGGAGGGGGGTGAAGAGGGGGGGAAACACAGCCAGAGAGGGAAGGAGATCGGATGACGAGCGAAAAAGAGGAAGGTGGGACGTGGGTGTGGGAAATTGAAAAGCAAAGCAGTCGCGAAACGTCCATCGTCTTTTCGAGCATTGTCTTTCGATGTATCGTCGAAAATTTCCGGTCACGCGATACTCGAGCGCCAGCGATCGTTCTCTCGTTCTTTCAACCCTTTCGGTACGGCAGAGTCCAACCGAAAGCAGCGCACGCTTCCGCGAGATGTTTCCGTGAACTTTTCTTGCATACAATTGTAAAATTACGTCCGATGATCGCAGCATATATTCTTAACCGTTTCAATGCCACGTCGGTCTGCATTCGCTCAGGTCGGTGCAAATTCGCTGAAGTTTCCCGAAAACTTTCCGAATTCTCTTAACTGATACTACGCTGAATCGTTCACTGATTTCTCACTGGTTCCAATGTTTGAGGAAGCATACACTGCCTCGCGGAGGAGCGCGGTCGAGCTTCTTGCCACTGAGGCGGTTCATGACAAAGAAAGCACCGTTTCATCGTTTGATTATCGTAAGATAAGTATTGGCTGAATGACGTTAGCGATTCTTCGTCCTCGGTAAACGGTCAATGGGTGAATGCGGTCACCCTTGGTATCGAAAGGGTTGACGCTGCAGCAAGCGTTTTCGACGAGCCTGAATTTCGAAAGAACCTTCACGTTGTTGCTCGCGCGGTCTTCTCTGTCGATCCGCGATCAACCCAGGAGAACAGAAGCCGCGCGAATACCGTCCGTTCATTCGCAACCGCGTTTCGTTCCGCTTCTTTCCTCCTTCTCCTCCACCGACAGCTCCTCCTTTGCCTGCGCTCATGTTCCTCGTTCGTGCCACCGTACAATTGCATTCAGCGTTCGCCTCGCCGTCTCCGTCTCCGTCTCCGTCTTCGTTGCCGGTGAGAACACGGAAACGTCGCTCGAAGAGACGACGAACGCCTGGAACTTCGCGTTCCTCCGTGTTCGCTAACGATCGCGTACACGGATCCATCGAACTCGACCCAGACGATATCCTTTGCGGCTGAGACGAGAAACTCCCCTCCGTTGTCGCGAAGCCGGCTCGTTGCCCGCGTGGGCCGATCAAAACTATGAATACGTGGATGAGCGTGAATGGGAACCGAGGGAATCTGCCAGCGACTTGCGTGTCAAAACGAGAGAGCAGGGAATGCGTGAGCGTGTCACACACAGAGAGAGAGAGAGAGAGAGAGAGAAATAGTCAGTGCGAATGCATGTGCGGTGAGAGATGTTGTTCAAGATTTTCGAAAAGAAAAATCTCGTTCGCGTTTCCTTGAAATTTCCTGCTAGACAGACGTCCTCGTCGATTCCTGACCTTAGTCGCGCAACGCCTTCTATCCGCTGTACTTTCTAGAAATTTTAAACGGCCCGCATACGTGCAAAGATCATTCCATCCCTCGACGAAATCAAAGAACAGTCTTTTCATGCGCGATTACGATCGCCTTCGCGTCGTAGTATTTATGTATTCGCTTGCCGTTCAAGTATCATCCGCGCTTCGGTGTTTCGAAAAACGAGGCGAACGTTTCGTCGTACCGAGCCGCAGCCTTCTCGAGGATTTCATGGAGAGAATATTAGACGTCGAGCGTGTTGTCGCGAAAGATTTAGGTGTCCTATAGCGTACGACCGAGAAAAATTCGAACACATTTGTACCGGAAACCTTCGTATCGCGATGCTGCGAAACTGTGAGTGTTCCCACACCAAATAACGACTGATTTCGAAGATAGAACAGTTAGCTAGAAAGATAGAATAGTGCCGTGCAGGTATTTCATTCGAGATCTGAAACTGGACCATCCGAGCGTTTTACATCTTTTCCATGCTCTTCTCTAGAATTCCTAACCGATGGAGCGTCGCACATCTTTCTGGTATTTTTACTTCATCGCGAACTTCTTTTAAATTGTCGATAAGTTTTGCCACTTCTTCTTCTTCATTTTCTTTTCGTTTCTTTCCTCTCGCTTCTTAAGGATCTAACATCGACCAGAATATTTGAAATTACACTCCCTCGTTGCGTAGAACCTTGGACGTTGCTGTTCGGCGCGCATCGAATGACCGAGAAAACAGGATTCTCGGTGTTGTAAATGTATCGAACGAGCGCCGATGTTTTCCCATCGATCTCAACGGATTCGTGCGATCCATGGGACCCAGATTAACGAGTTAGAGGATACAGTGGAGGAAAGAGAGAGTGCGAGGGTATGTGTGTGTATGAGAGAGAATGAGTGCGATATAAAAAAAAATACTAAAACGATAGAACGTCAACTAACGTTGTTGGCAGAATATGATTTTTATAGAAATGTATTTATATAGATAACCGCGTCGCGTCGTTCATATCGCATATAAAGAGAGAAATTTGCACGTCTGGCGTTACGAATGCAAAGTGTTTTTCTGTTCACTTAAGATACACGTATTAAAAATGTCGAACGCGCTTCAGGTCGATACCGATTTGCCTCTGTACTTTGTCTTTCTCCGACGAAGCGTCGAAAAATTGTTTTACAGACGTAACGATTAAAGTTTCGTGAAACCCGTGCGTTCAGTATTGTTTGTTCTGTTATGCGTAGAAGATCGAACAGGTTGCGCGCGCGACGCAGCTCGATTGCTCGCGTAAAAATGAAAGGGTGCGCGAAAGAAGACGACGGACCCTTGAAATTGCGTCGCCAACGCTTTCTTCGACGAGCACCGATACGCGCGTACGATTACATTCTGTCGTCCGAGCTTGTCGATACGGCTATTATTTTTTTATAAAGAAATAGTTGCGGAGCAGAGAACGAAGTAAAGAACAAGACGCACCCAGTGGCCAACCTCTTGTCGTTGTTTCTTAACTTTACACTTTCTTCGCACGTGCGCGTCGCATGATGAACAATTTTACTATGTTGCTTAATAAATAAACGATGTTTGATTTGAAAGACGATCAAATGATAGGTTCGTCGAACGCACGAATACATACATATACACCGTTGTTCAGAATACTTGTCAACCCCATTCCTGCCTCTCGAGAGACGCAACAACGAAGGATGGCATTCCCGCCCATGATGCGATGCTCCAGTGGCGCCATCTCTGACAGCACCCTGCAAGCAACTACTGGCGTTCCGAGTGGCGCCATCTCTGACAGATGCTCAGAACTAAATGGGGAGATTCCAAGTGGCGCCATCTAGCGAAGGAGACTCGATTATTTACACAACAGTCCGCCAAGGGCGCCCCGAGCGCTACGTCGTTGTTTAGTTCCAGAGCGTGGCAGAAGATGGCGCGGGTGACCCTCGATTCGGTTCATAAATGCGTGATCACCGACGAGCTGGGGAATTACCGTACCTCATCTGGGTGTACAATAAGTTTATTTGGTTGTAATATATACTTAAGGTTTATTATTTATTGTGACATTATTCAAATTAACTATTTGGACCTCTTATGTACTCGGAATTGCTGTAACTGTAACGTTAAGTTGATAAAATAAATGAACAAAGTTTAATGAATACGATGCTGTTGTTATTTAAAAACCCACCCCCATGTTCGACAATCCATACGGCTGCTTCACTTTATGATCGCCAAATTTGTGCCACCTCCTCGGCTATCACGTTCTCCTGATACAATTTCTGGCCTTTGTTGAAATCTCGATTCGAAAACCCGAAAAAATTAACACGTGGAAATTCCTGGAATCGTGACGTCATTTCCAAGAATCCGCAAGCTTTATGCCACCTCCTCGAACAACCTGTTCTCCTGATACAAATTTTCAATTTTTCGAAATTTCACTCCGAAGACCCGACAAATTTAGTTCGCCGAAATTCCTGGAACTGTGACGTCATTTCAGAAAATCTCTGCAAATTGTGCCACCTCCTGTACCCGCATATTCCCCTGATACGAGCCTGATATATCTGAAAAACTTTTAGAATTACATTCTCCTGTGACAGAAAAACATGAGACCGAAAGAGGTGGCACAAATTTTTCGGCTTTTCGAAGAAAGTTTTCGACGAAACCGGGATTTTGTATCAGGAGAACATGAGTATCGAGGAGGTGGCACAAATTTTTCGGCTTTTCGAAGAAAGTTTTCGACGAAACCGGGATTTTGTATCAGGAGAACATGATCATCGAGGAGGTGGCATAAAACTTGTGGATTCTTGGAAATGACGTCACGATTCCAGGAGTTTCCACGTGTTAATTTTTTCGGGTTTTCGAATCGAGGTTTCACCAAAGGCCAGAAATTGTATCAGGAGAACATGATAGCCGAGGAGGTGGCCCAACATTTTTTTATGTTTTCTGTGCCTGTCGCTTATTTTTGCCTTATTTCTCG
Organism: Macropis europaea; assembly: GCA_916610135.2. Lineage (NCBI taxonomy): Eukaryota > Metazoa > Arthropoda > Insecta > Hymenoptera > Melittidae > Macropis > Macropis europaea. Next base: position 561,078 of record OU744348.1, read on the forward strand.
CTTTATAAGGTTCTCAAACTTCAACTATTTTGACAAACACGTTGAATGCAAAGTGGAGAGGTTCTTAACAACTAATAAATAATGACAATTAATCCGTTTAATTTGCATTTATTTAAATAATTTCTTACAATATAGAATATGCATACAATGATTTTTATAAAACTTTACATGTCTTCTTAGCCTATTGTTACTTAATCGATACAAATTGTTATGATCATTATGGGAATTACTAAACTTATAATAAGCATATACTCTGTGCATTATTTACGCTCACAATGTTTCTTAAACAATATTATAATACGATACATCTTAAGCATAATGGTATATATTCTTAACGAAGTTGAGCCGCCAATTATTTACAATTAACTTATAGATACATTGCAAAGCACTTGTAATAAATCATTTAGCAAACGCAAAACGCAGAGAGACCGAAGAAAACAAATCCAATATGAATAACTCATACAAACAATGGTCGATACGATACGGATGAAGATCGAAGGTCATGCTTGAAGTCACGGACGAGGTATGGAGATGTTGCGCATACAAATTTACAGATCTGCAGGAGAAGAAAAAGGAATTTCTTGATGGCGGTCTCGTTTACGTAGGTGACGCGTGCTAGGCATTGCCCTTTCAAGAAGATACAGTCTGTGATTCGTATTAACCCTTTGCCACTGTCACCTACAGCCGTACAGCAAGACCGCTCATCACGTCCTACGGACGCTCTTCGGCGTTCGCAGCAATCATTCGCTACTTGTTACCACAGCCCGGCCGCACGCAGCGTCCGGACCGCAGATGCTATATGTGGCGCCATCTCTGCCCAAAGCCCGGAACTAAGGCGGCGGCACAACTAGCGCCACCTTCTGCCTGCAACTGGAACTAAACAACGGCGTGCGCTCGTAGCGCCCCTGACGGATTTTTCTGTAAATAATGCGATCCTTTCCGCTAGATGGCGCCACTGTGAATCCCGCCATTTAGTTTCTGGCTTTGTGTCAGAGATAGCAGCACTTGGGATGTCGGTAGTTAATTCTGAGTTTATGTCAGAGATGGCGCCACGGAACCCTTCCTCGTAATAAGAAAGCCGTCTTTCGGGAGGCAGGAGTGGAGTTGACAAGTATTCTGAACAACGGTGTACGAGGTAGCTGATATAGAACGAGGCCGTAACGAAATGCACCACCGATGATTTCCAAAATAATATTCTTTATTAAAAGCCGCGCGTGTATGTACATTCCGCGTGTGCCGCACGCATCTTGTCCAGCAAGTAACGCATGCGAGCTGCTCGATTTATTTGAACACGATGCTTTCACGGTACGATAAACGTCGGCCCGTTAAGTAATATACCCTTACATTAGATCACAGTCTTCGATCGAGTTTCGCACTGTGGAGTTCGCGCCGTTTCTGTGTGTCGTTCTTACCATGCGTACGCGGTAGAACACAACTGGGGAAAACTGTATACATACATGGTTAATGGAAGCATTCTGTATCTGCGAGTCGTTGCCGAAAGTTACCCTTGAAATCGATGCGAAATGGATGCGTTGTCGTGCGTTTGTACGGCGGGAGAGTTCGTAACGATCGTCCGAACAGCGAGTGATTCCCTGTGATATGGCGACGAATCCACCAACTCGATGCGCGCTCGTTCCTGATCGTCGACAACAAATTCGTTTTCCCGTGCCTCGAAAGTCTCGAGTCGGTATTCCCGTTCAAATTTATCGCGACGAACTCGGATCTGTCGCGTTACTCTACGATACTGCTCACGCAAACATTTGTGGCTTGATCGAGAGAAAATGGATGGATATAAGTCACGCTAAACGATCTTTGGTCTGTAGAATACTTTTGTATGTCGCGGCGAGACGTACGAAGATCTCGGCGCGTCTCAGTCGTTGTCGAAGGAATCGCTGCCGCTGTCCTCCTCCAGAGCGATCGTGCTCCCGTGGCTTTCGGTGAACAGAGTATCCTGACTGAGAGCCGGAACTTCTCTAGAGAACTCGCTGGTCGCCCACAAGAATAGATCCAAAGTTTGCTCCGTACACTCGGCTATGAACCTGACGAACGGTCGAACATCCCCGGTGTTCGCGATTTGAAGGTTCTCGTAATAAGTGTGACGGTGCTGCTTATGGATGATGACGGGCGGATAGCCAGCCTGCATGAGGATCATGTTCATGAGCAGACGGGACGTTCTACCGTTTCCATCGGAGAACGGATGTATGTGTACCAATTTATAATGCGCCAGAGCGGCGTATCTAAAAAGGGAACATACGAATTAGACAAAGGTTGACGAGTATGCGATACGCCGCGGGCGCGCGCGCGCGTTTCACACTTGCCTGACCGGGTGCATTCGAATCGCTCTCTCACTGTTCAGCCACATGGCGAACTCTTCCATCAAATAATGAATGTCTCCGGGTCCAGGAGGAACGTGACCGCCCACGTACACCTGAGTTCGTCGAAACTGTCCACCCTGTACGGGATCCACGTGTCCGAGGACGCGCCTGTGAATCTCCAATATGTCCTTTATGGAGATATTTCCCATCCTGTTGACCAACGTGGCGTTGATGTACTTCATCGCAGCGTCCAACCCTAAAATTTCGTTGTGCTCGTCGATGCTCTTGCCGGCGACCGCGGTACGCGTCTCCACGATGGCTCGCGTCTGAGCCAGATTCATCGTGTTTCCCTCTATCCCGACGGTGTGATATATGTGCTGAAAGTAAGCTTCCTTCTTGGCGCGGATCAGCGAGGCGTTGTTGTCGGGTATAGCCGAGAGAGCGTTTCGCTTCTTGTCGATTCGCCTCAGCATTCGCCTGTCCAATTCTTCGACGACCCTCGCGGTTCTCTGACTGTTTATCAGAGCACCCTCGTGATTCGGTTGATAGCTCAACGCCCGCGCGTAATACTCGTTCGCCTTGATCACGTCGTTTTGCGTGTACTCCAGGAATTCTCCGTAATGGTTCAGAATGTCCGGGTGGCAAGGCGCCAAGGCTACCGCGTGCTGAAACAACTTGACCGCCTTCTTCTGTTTCCCGGACAGCTTCATTTCCAGAGCCAAATGGAGGGACGTCAGAGCTTCGGCGGTGGATGCCGCCGTGTTCCGCGACCTCGGCAACGCCACGTCCACGGTGCCCTCCTCGTACACGTTCAACGACCCTTCCGATGGCAACGGGATGAACACGTGGCGATGGTCCGCATCTGAAAACAAGCGAACGCATGTAAAACGATCCGCTCGCTGAGGTAGACGAACACTGCGTTTGCAGCTTGGCATGATAAAAATACCACCCCTCGTCGATCGAGGTTATGCGACACACCGAGAAAGTAGGGTGACAGCGTCCGAACGAGGCTGAGCTTACCTCGCAGATCCGTCGACACGCTGCGAATATATTGAGAGAGCAGCGTTCCGATCATAGCAACCGCAACTCCGGACGCAAAGACGAGAAAGACGACCAGCCGATTAGCTGTCATAGCGGTGATCGCATTTTTTCCGATTGCCTGCTTTACGTAAACGGGCTTCTCGTCGACCGCGTAGAAAATGTTGGCGCGTTGCACCAGCATGTTGCGGCTGAGTATTGGAGAAATTTCTTCCGTCCCACTCGGAATAACAACATGCTACCGATTCCTTCGTAAACTTGACTCGCAATCCAGCGAGAGGCAAACGTCGAACGTCGGGCGTCGAGCGTCGAGCACTGCGGATAACACGGTCCGCGCACCATGTGGTTCGTTTCGATTGGTCTCCGATCCGCGCGAACGCCACGGCGGACCGACAGATGTCGCCCGCGGACCTCCTGAGAACTCGCGAGCCGTGACGGTGCAACGTTTCTCGGAAGCAGCGCCCTCTGCCACATTTGCCGCGCGAATGCAATTTTCTGCATCGGACGAATAGAATGCACCACGGGAATAGAAATGCCCGCCGCCGTTCGAACAACGCTCTTTCGTTTCTCGACCGCTTACCCGCTCGACTTTTTCGTTGGCTCGAGCCAGTTCTACCGCGAAAAGGATTTACGACCGGAGAAATGAGCTGCGTCTTCGCAAGTGGAACGTATAGCAGCTATGAAACGAAGTCCGCGGATGACGGCGGGCGGGGAGGGGAGAGGTGAAAGAAGGCGAAAGGACGGAAGAGACGGGATGGGGGAACGATGCGGACGAAGAGAAGGCAAGGTAAATCGGCGCAAGCGAATAATAGCCGAAACGACCCTGAAACCGAGGCCATCGTTGTTCGTTGGCCCGAACAACACGCGAGCACGCTCGTTTCTCGTTTCTCTTTGGCTTCGCGATCTTTTGCGCCGCGAACCGACCGCGAACTCGAACGAAGCGTCCTCGCGATAACTGCTCACCCATCCAGGTCCACCGACCGTGTCAGCGAACCTCCACCTTCGCGACTTCGCGCCTTCGCACCTTTGTGTCGGTGCAACAAAAACAACGCGAGTTGCTTCTCCAACATCGCACGATCGACACACTGTAGCGAGCGTCGATAAGGCATCGAGAGTTTCCGGTTTAGTTTCCCACGGACGTACCCGAGGGCGTTACCGACGCGCTCGTTCGGCCTATTTGGATATTTATTCAAATATCATTTTCACGCTGCTTCGGTTGATACGATTTCTTATTTACGGTTTAATTTGATTTATTGTCGCAACTTAACCGAATCAATTAACCGATTTATATTTTTTACAATCTTTGACTTCACTGAATCAATACGTCCGGACCTCTCGAAATCGTGTGTCTAACTGCCTGTTTATACAAAAAATTCGGTTCAGAACGGAAATCAAGTAAATGACATATATCTATACATATATATCTATTTTAAAATATATTAAATTACAAAGTAATAAATGACGTAATCGGAGTAATCGATAATAAAATCACAACATACAAAGTAGATAAAGATCGCATCTGCATTGAATTGATAAGAGAAGCATCTCTCCGCGTCACAATATCATTTTCAGTGACTTTCCCTGCGCACGCTACTTTGTTTTGTGCCGAATCTCCATACATGCAGCGTCCCCGAATGGAACAAGATATTTCAGTTTATCCATTCGTATATTTGAATAAAATGAAAGGTGTGTTATCGCAGGTAATTCCGGTTCGCGTGCGGCTCTTCATAATGTACAGTGGGCAGGAAAAGTTGTACAGCCGATCGGAAGGAGATTCCGATCGAACGAAGAAACCAAAGGTGTAGATTGAATTTTGTTTGCTAAAGGTCGCTCGCTTCCGTGAAATTGGAGTTTGAACATTTTGTTCGGTCGTTGAAGTGAAAACGTTGAATGGAAAAAGAGGATTTTCACCAGGCTGCATGGCGAAACCATATTTTCGGGGCCGTAACAATGCAAAGAGTTAACATCCGTTTCAATGCTATTCTCACGCTTCAACCGATCATTAATTTTCGGTAGATTTCCAGAATATCGGTGCACGGAGATAAGCGCTGCGACGGTCGCAGAAATGCGTGCTGAATGTTGAAAAGAGTTTGCACCGAATGCAGAGGTACGCTGTGCACATCGGTTCAAATAAGAAGGCTTAATAAAAAAGTGTCTAGAATTCCTATGGAAGTAAGTACTTCGAAGAAACTTCCGTCTCGCAATCAGTCACCTCAACGCTGGTGCTCCATGAAAAAGCTGCGGACGCGCCGCCGCAGATAAACAACCTCGCCTCGCAGATACGAAGCTGTTGTTGTTTTCGTCCGGTTGAAAATCACTGAACCGATCCGCGGACGTAGATAACGAACGCGATACCGATGCAAAATCGCGCATCGCTCGTTCGCAGCCGTTGACTCGAGCCTGTATGCATTTAACTCGCAAATCCGAGATACTCGCATGCATATTCGATTTATTCTTATACCATCGAAACTATTTCGATCGGAACGTTGAAATCAGGAAGAAGAATTGCTCGGAGGAAGAAGGGAAGGACTGATTTGCGCGGAATCTCTCGGTGACTCGAAAAGGCATTGCGCCGGGAATGTTCGACGGGCGCGCGGATTCGATCGACGAGCACGCAGGACCCTCTTCGAGGAAGCTGGAGCGGTCGGTCTCCGCCCTGCGTAGCGAAACGGAAACGGTATGGCACTGATTGTGAGAAACGTGCCCTCTGCTCTCCCCTAAACGCGCCGACCGGTTCTGCTCTGCTCTAATTGCGTTTCTTCCGTCACGGTTCCTCCTCTCCGGATCGAACGACTGCGAGGCAGACCGCGCGCGCGCCAGCAGCCACAGGCCTCGTTCCGGACCGGCAGCCTTTTCCAAAATGCCTCCTCCACGCTCGAACATTACACGCGTCCTTTTCGAAACACCATCGCGTTTCCCACTCGAGTTCGAGGAAGAATTTTCTCCGAGAGATCCACGCTCCGGCCGCAACCTCCTTTCGAGGATCCAGTCCGACCGCGCGGTCACGCGCAACCTCTCTTTCCCACGAACTACGTTTCTTTTCCTTTTCACGGATACGATTCATTCGGTCCCGGCCGAACAACGAGGCTTTACATTCCCGTCAGCGCTGTACCAGCATTCGGACGATACAATTCTGTCCACGCACGCAAAGCAATTGAAAACAAACACACCGGGACGAACAGCTTGAATCTTCTGCAAGTTCACGTCGATTCAAGCTTTCCGCATGGTCGGTTACATAACTTTGAAATTGAGATCTTCGTCGCTGCATTCGGAGACGAGCTGTCCGGAATTCAGTCACCCTCTTCAGGGACGGATTCGTGGAACTTTTATATGACGATCGGGAAGCAGTAGCAGAGACAGAAGAATTAGGCATCTCAAGGTGATTTCCTTGTCTACGGTTCAGCTTTTCCTTCTTTTATTTTCAGTGCTACGATGAACGCATGTCTGAATTAGAAAAAGAAATAGAATGCATGTGCTATGATCCAATGAGTATTGAAGATCGATTTGAAAAATTCTAAGGCAACTTGTACGCGGAGGTACGACCTCGAACGGCCTGATTCGGATGTCTCCGTTGCAAATCCTTGTCGACGATGTGCAAATCCATCCGACGATCGTCGCGTTTTGCGCAAAGGAGATTTCCGATCTCGCGGATGTCGAGCCGAATCGCGATACGAGTTTGAACTCGCGCTCGCTCTCGCTCTGTCCTCGTTCCTCTTTGGCTTGCTCTTCTCATCGCAGCGTCTCTTCGAGCGGTTCTCTCACTGGGCCTGTCCGCTCTCGTATCGCCCTTCCACGGTATACTCGATTCATCATCGTCATCCAAGATTAGACGTTCGCATTTTCCACGAACGGAAGGCGCGGCGCGGCGCGGCGCGGCGCGACGCTTCTCTCGTAGTTTTAATTCTTCTTCGAACGATCGCACGGTCGCGAGCCGAGCCCCGGCTTTATCGCGCGACGCTCGTTCCAAGAAAATCTCGGTCCGGCAAACTGCGCGGATATTCGAATTAACTAACTTTTCTTTGGCACAGGTGCAGCGGGGGAAACCGCGCGACGACGAAGCTTCGGACTAAGAGGAAATACCCATGCGTCGGTCCCGAGTGTTTGCCTACCGAATTGCTATCACCTTCCGCTGATCTCTCTCGACTCTGCCGAAATGTCCGGAACAACGGTCATTTATGATATACGGCAGCACATATTCCGAAACTGGGCGCTTCAAGGTCACTTCTCGTTTAGCTGGTCAGGACAAAATTATGAGGAGAAAAGTGAGCCTGACATGCATGATCATTGCATCGGTACGGTAGTTGTGAACGATAGAAGAGAGATTCGGAGTATGATACGATGACATCGAAGGTCACATTAAAAAATATATGGTGCGTCCATTCGCAGGCGGATTTATTGCCTCGAACGGCCGGATCCGGATGTTTCCGGCACGGCTGAGGCGTTGCGTCGAATTCAGTGTCCTCGATCGCTTAGGATGAACGAGCTCGTTCGTCGGAGGAACTCGTGAGATCCATATTGAAAAACAACCGACTCGGACAGCGATCCGGCACCGCGATGCAACACCGTCCCGCGAGTTCTCCGGTGCGTTCAGCCCTTTACCGACCCTGTTCTTTTTTTCCGTAGGAGACGCAGCGAGGTCACGACGCGACGCGGACGCTGAAGCCGCTTCGAACCGCTCGACCGTGGGACCGTGCGTCGCGTCGCGTCGCGTCGCGTCGGGTCAACGTTCTCGTTCGTCCAGCGGGGTCACGTTCACCGGAGACCAGCGAGGAAGACGATCGCCGGCAGAGATCGTTCCCAAAAGAACAACGGTCGCTCCATCGAAGCGGATTCAGTGGGTAAAGGCGAGAAAATCGGTTTACGAGCGCGCTCGCTTTTTTAGCGGAGCCGTCGCGACTCCACGGAGAGAACAGCATCCCTTCGAAGAGGACCGAGTGGCGAAAGTTTCTGCGTGGGTCGAAACGCGTAGGAGAAACCTGCGGTTCGAACCTCTCGGGATCTCCCGCAGCGTGGCCACACGCACACTCACGAGCGGCAACCCTTCCCCGAGCTCCGAGGAGCGCGCGAACGCTCCCGGCTCTCGGCTCTCGGCTCTCGACACGGGTCACGTGCACGCGAATCTGCGTCGCAGCGAATACCGTGCATTACCTACCATGCTGCCCTCGCTCTGACCTAGTCGGGATCCGAACGCGCAGGGTCGTCTTCAGCCACGCGAGAAGAGCGAACGGTTTCAGCGTGCTCCCGGAAAAGGCAGCGGTTCTCATCGTCGGCCCGCGGAAAACGATCCGCGATCACTCCGCATCGACTTCCCGTTTCGCTTCGCATTCTGCTCTCTCGCGAGACGATCGTGCGAGAAATATCGCCGTTCGCGATAACGGTACGCACGGCGAATCGCTGGAAAGTCATTGAAAATAATTCCTGACTCGTTCAGGATGGAACTGAATCGTTTAACGAAATACGAAATACTATGTTTGGAGGGCTTCGCACGATGTTTATAAAAATATTTTCATTCTAGATTTCACGGCGACGGTGTGGCAGCAAGAGGATCGTCGATCACCAGGATCGGATATCTCGGACGATCGTTGAAACGTTGCCGAAGGTTCCTCCCTGTTCGACCTTCGCTATCCCCCTTCGAAGCTTTTGCTCATCGATCTTGCACACGCCGCGATTTCAATCGTCCCTCGGATGCTGTTCTCTCTTCTTTCGCTTCCGGTCCTTATTGGACATCCGATATCCCGTTGGTCGTTAGAATTCAGCGCAGCTCGGAGCACCGTCGGTCCTGGATTTCCATAATTTCCCGAGCTGGAGCGAGCCGCAGTTTCTCGTTGCGCGGAACAGGCGGTTCCTGTTCGATCGGTCGCGGAACCCGCGTCGAGAGGCGCGAGAGGACCACCCGAAAGCCGAGCGGTGGCACCGGAGAAAAAAATCAATTTATCGGTGGAGGAATCGTAAAAGCGGCCGAGCAATATCGGCTTCGCGTAAACCTCTCGCGGCCGTCCTTCCCCGAGAGCTCTCGGCTCTCCTTTTACGGCGCGGAAGGTCGAAACGGAAAAAAGCGGTTCGTGGAAGGCGTCTATGCCCGATCCTCGCTCGGCCGCAGGATAGTCGGCCACTTTGTCGGCGAGTTTATTATTCGTAACGGAGAATTCGAGAGGATCGACTGGATTATCGTCGACGCTCTCCTCCTTCCTCCTCCGTACCGCCTAGCTGCGGTCTTCTTCCCTTCTCTCCGCCGCCGCCGCCGCCGCCGCCGCCGCCTCTCGTTCTTTCTCCTTCGCTCTTCCGACGATCAGCGATTCGCCGAGGCTGCCGACTCGATGGATCGAGGATCTCGAATCTGAAATCTCGAATCTCGAACGCCGGCCGACCTTTCCCGATCGAATCGTTGCGAATTTCCCCCCGATTTCGAAATGTCGACGACGCGCGATCGACCGTCGCCGGCCATCCTCCGCGTTGCGCGCACACGAAGTCGAGGTTGTCGGGTCGGAGGTCGGGGTCGGTTTCGCGCTCGCTATCGACGTCGGTGTTTCCCGTTCGGATTCTGGCGGTCGGTCGTTCGTTCGTTTCCCACGGGAGAAGCGAAAGGGGAAAACGGTGGTTCGGTCGGCGGGAGCCAATAGGCAAGATTTACGAGCGGGCCCGCGCGCGAGCTTGGCATTCTCAGCGTTCTATCGGGGAACGAACGGCGCGGCGCGGCGCGGCGCAGCGCGCGGATGCGAGGCGCGTCGATTTCGAAGGTCCTCGCGGGTATATAGAAGAAAAACTCGCTGCCGAGGAACGACGACTTTCATTGTCGTTCGTTTCGAAGACGGTCCCCTGGAAAATCTGGCCGGTCGACGAACGACGACGTTTCGGCTCGGGGCGACCGCGAAGCGACGTTCGCACGGGAAAGTCTCGCGGAGGAGCAGGCATTCGTTCGCTGACTATTTCGGGACGTCTTCTGCCGCGTAGGAGCCACCGGTAATGTCCCCTGACGCGCGGATCGAGCGGGTGGAGCGGGGGGAGAACCGTGGAACCGGAAGACGCGCCCGCTGCAGGGATTGGGTCGGATCGATATCGAATTCGATTGAAATATTTCGGAAACGCTGCATGCTGGAACTTTTCGTGTGGGTGCGCCGTTATTTCGAAACGCACCGCACATTTCGAGCATGTAGATCCGTACGCAGGGACGAAGCTGCGCGAACGAAACGAAGAGGAGGCTGCAACGGGACTCTGTCCCTGCAACCTGCACCGCTGCCGTTCGGTGAGGGGACGCAGCGCGGCGCGAGAAACATCGGGTGTCCGTTTCGGTTCGTGCACGGCACGGCATGGCATCGGGAGGAGCCGCGAAGGAAGGTGGCTGAAGCAAAAAGGTCGAGATCCGTTTTCTCCAGGGTCGCGGTGGTCGGTCCCTCGATCGGTCCGCGCACCCCACCGCGATGTATGTATATTCGTTCGCTCGTTCGCTCGTTCCTTCGTTCGTCCTCCCTTTTGTGTCGAAAAGCTCCTGTTCGCGTTCCGCTCCGGCGTCTCTCGGTTGTCACGAAATCGGACGTGGCACGGCCATTGAAACCGGAGACCCTCGCGAGACGGGCCCATTCAATGCGCGCATCGTTCCGTGCTGCTCTCCTCCGCTCGCAATCGCCCTATCCTCTTCTCTCTCTCTCTCTGTCTCATCTTCTCCGCTGCCTCTTCTTTGTCAACTTCTCCGCTGGCTCGGATGAAACGCGTCCGGTGAAAAGAAGCGAGCGAGGGCCGAGGATGGATCGAAAGAAAGAAGACGGTGGTTCGGAGGTGCGCGGCATTCAGCTTATTCGTTCGGACGTTTGCCGCGAGCAAAGCCCGTTCTACCTGCGCGCACCGCTCGCCCCGCATCCGAAATCCCACCGAGGGATAATCCGACCCCGATTCTTTTCCGTTCCAAAGCGAATCCGAAGCCGCTCCGGAAACTCGACCGAAACCGCTCGAAGCGTCGCTGCAGCGAAAACGCTGTTACGGAATGCGAAAATCTGTTGCGTTCTTCGCCCTTGCCTTGCCTACCTTACCTTCTCGGCTCGTTTCTCGAGAGAACGGGAGAACGGGAGAACGAGAGAAGGAGAGTCTTCGAGCGATGCCCGAATGCCTCGTCGACGAAGGGTCACCTGGTACGAAGTACGGAGTACACGCTTTTCAGTCGGTATAATGGGATTTCGACGAGGGTCGCGTTGGTTGGTCGAATGGCTATTTGCAAAGAATGGTAAATCGTCTTTGCAGGTGGATCATCGATTTCAATGAACATCTTTCCGGTGAATTTGCAGGGGAAAGCAGTGGACGAGCGTTCGAGCGTTCATTCGAATACGCGTTATTCGTTCATGATGTGTAGCGTGGAAAATTTCGCTGAGCTCGCAATGTGCGAGGCTCGCTGTCAGCCGAAGCGCGCAACTCTCGAGCATCGAATAGATGGAACAGATGTAAATATGTGCTGGTTCGGAGACACGGTAGAGCAACCGCGTTCGCAACTCGGAAAGGATTTCTTTCTGCATGCTATAACCTGCGCAGCGTGTTCCTGTTCCGAATACCGTAGGCAATTGTACCGCGATGACAAGCGTGTGTATTTAAAGAAACCTGAACATCGAAAAGCTACGGTGAGAAGATACATTGTGTATAACCTTCTTGGAGCATCGTCGCACGCGCGGTCCATCGTTGCTGGAAACGTCGTTGCGCGGCGCACTGCCTCGCACCTTCGAATCCATCGGCTGACAGGAACAGCGGCTTCCGGGAATCCGTTCCCGAACGACGATGCTCCGAAATCGTCGGGAACACCGATCCAACGAGCCCGCGCGCTCTGACGCACGGGGAAACTCCTCGGCTTCTCTGCTCGTTTTCGCGCGAGGAAAGGAAAGTCCGCGTCACCTCTCGATAAATATAGCCCGCGCGAATTCGTGTCCGCCGACCGCCTCGCCGGCAGCCTCTTTCGCTCTGCTCCGTCCAAACTTTCCCACCGAACCCTATCGGTTATTATTCCTCGCCGCGTCCCCTGGACTTCCGGTTGCGCTTTCCTCCCGATCCGGCAGGGAGTTTCGCGCGTGCTTCTCAGCGAATAATTTCCTCGAGATGCGATCCTAGTCGCGCGAAGGGGAGAAAAGAGGAGACGCGGAGGCGCGGAGAGGTGGGACGGGCGTCAGATCGATACGGCGAGAAACGAAGGGGAGATAAACGGCGTCGAATCTGGCGGCGGAGGTTGGAGCAGCCGCGCGAAACGACGACGACGGGATCGAAAATGAGAAGAACCGGGAACGAGGGAGGAAGCAGCATCGCGAGTCGGGGCGCGGCGACGAGAAGTTTCCCAAGAAAATTCGTTCGCGCGGTCCCCCGATTCCCGGATGGATGACCTACTTTTCGACACACGTGGCGCTTTACGATCCTCTCTCGGTTCGGTGGAAAAAACGCGCACACGCGCGTCGCCGCGGGGACACGGCACTCGAACGACTCGGAGGAGCCTCGAAACAGGCCTGCCATTGTACCCGGACGACAGCTGCGTCGCAGCCATTTAAACGCGCCTCTATTCAGTGATCTCGAACCAAACCGTGTCGCCGCGATTCAGACGATATCTTCTTTCGACGCAGGATCAGAGGTTTCTCCCGAGGGAGAGATCACCTCGATCTCTCGTCAACCGCGCTCCAACCCGTACGATCTGCCGCCAGATTTTCCGTTTCTCGGCGCCGCGCCCAGCGTTCCGTCCGAAATTTTCTCCAGGAGATACCGGTGCCGGATCGCATCGGATCGGATCGGATCGGATCGGTCGTTCGAGCCAATGGACCGTGAACCGGATCATTTCGCGTGATCGCCGACGAAACGCTATCCTTTCGAGAGACAGAATCATCCGACGGAGGAAAACGCGCCGCGCCGACGCGAGTTCGTTCGGTCGAACCCCGAGCGGAAGAATAATATTCCGATCGAAGAAGAAGCGTTTCGGGACCGCTGCGGTGCACCGGTCGATTGTCGTTCGGTGTAAGAAGACGTTGGTACACCGACGAGATACGCATAGTTGGACACGGGACGGGTCCTACGAGAGTTCAGGATGGTCGGGCCCTCTCGCACAGTCTCTTCGAGAAAAATATACATACAACGCTTCGGCGGCTGTCGCTGAACGTTCGAGAGAGCTCGCGAAGAAACTACTGGCAATTTTTTATTTTACAGCCACTGGAAAATGGTGGGGCACGCGGTATACGTTTGCAATGACGCGTGTTCAGCAACGTGCATTCCGTGCCTTATGACTCTTCGGTGACGAATCCTTGGACTTTGTCCGATCGCTGCAGAAAAACAAGGGGAAGAAACGTACGCAGAAGCGTGTCAAGTTTTAGCGACTCATAAGAGCGTGACGGAGAGATCGGAGGATCTCCCCCGTTCGACGCGTCGCGGACGGATCACGAGGATTCTCCCGCGGTTCCTGTTCTCGCGTTTTTCTTGTTATCGTTTGAGAACGACCGCCCCTATCTGCCCGCTGGCCGCATTCAGCGATGCAACGATCGATCCGCGATGCGACGAGATCGGTTGCGAGAACCGTCGTTCAGGCGACATGCGCACTGATCGAGGGCCGTCTTACGTTTCTTACTCCATCCGATCGGTTTCTTTCCTGCAAACAGGCTGCGTAACGCGTTGGTTCCTTCAGGGCGGCATCAAACTGGCCTAACGTTTATTTTCTTCCTATCCGTTTCAGCGACCCACGACACCGGTTTCCCGGCGCCGCGCCGCGCCGCGCCGCGCCGCGCCGCGTCTGTGCGCGGGATCGGGAGGAACGTCGGAGCTCGTGGCGGGCTTTACTGCCGGCAAAGCTTCGATAATCGCTTCGAAGCCCCGTCGCTTAATCCCGATCTAATTCTCTGTCGCTGCGACGGACCTGCCCCGCCATCCTACAACCCGTCAAGTTCGAGCAGCCTCTCGTGTTTCGTCCTCTCATTGTCAGCGCCGCCCGGGCCCTCCCGCCCCCGCTGCCCCCTCAGCGAGCGAGGAAAGCTGAAAAGGAACGCCGCTTCGCTGCGGCGGTTCCGGACGTGTCGGAAGGATCTTCTTTTCTTTGCCCCTGTCAAATCCGAGAAGTTTGTCCGTCGCGATCGACCAAGACATTTTTGCGGGATCCTCTCGAAAATTCGAAAATTCGAAAACGAATCGAATCGCAAGACGATCGGTGATCCAACAAAAATAGGTAAGAAAAAACCTTTGATGCATTGTCACCTCTTTGTACTCGTCAGCTGGTACACTTTGAAACGTCGAATTAAAAAACCGTTGGTCCGGATCGCGAATTCCCATCGCAAAGATCATTGTTCCTCGAGGCAAATTCACGATCGCGTCTTTACAAATCCTTTCCATCGATCTTCCTCGAACTTTCGTTCGTTCTCCATCGCGGGCAGAAGATCGACAGCATCTTTTCGAGCCGAAACGGAAGACGAGGCGAGGAGAAATAAAATTTACGTATAGGCGGAGAGGGGTAGGGGGTAAGAGGTGGAGGGAAAACATGGACATCGATCTCGAAGAAATGAATGGGCGAATGAAAGCGTGGTTCCGGTCGGAGCGATGTCAAGGGAAGAAAGATTTCCCAGGCGTCGTTAGCTGATCGGTCCGGGGTCGATCCCTCGAGAACGGGCCGATGGCTCGTCCTCGGCCTCGTTTCGTCCGGAAAATCGAAAAACATCCCGAACAAAGCCGATCGGCGAGCGTTGCTCGTCGAGAAGAAGAGCTCCGGCCCATCGGAGACGTACGAATCGAGCGAGTTCGCGAAACCGCTCGCGACTCGCAACTCGCAACTCGCAACTCGCAACTCGCGAGTCGCAACTCGCGACTCGTGACACGCGATTCGCACACACGACCAGAGATTCTAGAAATAGCGCTGTATTTTCCCTCGGAGGGAATCGAACTCGCGACCTTACCAGTTACACCTCGACCGCACCCCACTATATTTTTAGAAGGTAAACCGAAAGCCGCGACTAAATAGCGTTCTCGGCGTTCGCTCGCCTCTTTCCTCCGCCCTCGGCGCAGCTTTGCCAATCTTTCTGCTCACCTCTTTCTCCTTTGCCCTCGATGCAGATTCGCGGATTTTTATACTTCGCCCCTTCTTCTGCCCCCGCTGCAGCTTTGACGATTTTTTTACTCGCGGTGAACGCAGCTTTGTCGGTTTTTCCATTCTGTCCTTTCCTACGAGACAAACGTCTCGCCTTCTTCTGCAGCTACCGATGCAGCTTTTTAGCAGCTTTGCAGATTTTTCACATCGTCCCTTTCGAACTCCCGCCAACACCATGATCCAGCGTTCCCCTTCGACGATGCATCCCGTTTCTCCCCGTTTTCAATCTGCCGCGAATTTGCATGGAACCCTTCCTATCCCTCCCCGCCCCTCCCACTTCCCGCCCCTTCCGTTCCCTTCCCTTCCCTTCCCGGCGAGTCGGACGGTCGAAAGTCTGACGCAGCGGGCATCGCACGGCCCTGTTCCGCTATCCCATTTTCTGCTCCCCTAAAACCTTCGTGCTGCGTTGAAACGTAGCCCTTCCACCAGCATGGTCTTGCGAAAATTCGGAAGACAACATCAATCGTTTGCGGCGCGTATCGTAACTGTGGAAGAATCGTTCGGAAGTGAAAACAACGAAGGAGGGCTGATAAATTCTACTTTTTCAAAAAATGACACAAACCTTGGTTTGCGGGAATCGGTAGTGGGCCCGCATCCTTGAGACAGGAGCGGGCAATGGCAGGACATCCACCTGACGGCCAAGAAACCCTGTAAATGATAGAAATTGAAACGGTTGAGAAAACATAACTTGGAATGAGTAAGATAAATGTAAACGGACGAAGAAGATGTCGAATAATAGATTTCGGCCACAGAGGAAGAGTCCCGACGCTCTCGAAAGCAAAGTCTGCTCCGAATTTCTGTTCTTTCGCTTCCGAGAGTGACACGGTGTGCAAGTTCGGAATCGGCATCCGCTGAACCGTGGACACGGTTGCTTATCGTGGAATAAGTTGGCAACCGGTACGCAAGCGTCGTTCCGATTTCCGATGTATTTCACCCTGGCATTCAAGAACGTGATACCAAATGTTCGGCTACGTCCGCACCGTGGAAATGCATCTCGGTCGTTCACTGCCGCAGCGAAAGGGTTTGAGCGTTCATCAAAAGTACTGTTTCGTTCGTTTCGAATAATCTATGTACCGACATTTATTCCAGCCTCCTATTTCCTCCATTTCTAAGAAGACATCGGAAATAATTGTCCGAGAACCGAAACTCTCGGTGGATTCCGTACAGGGCGCAATTCCGTTGCTCTTCAAGTTCAGCCGATCCGCCAGCCATCGGAATCAACCTATAAATAGATCACGATCGAAATCGGTTTTACCACCTGCTACTATTTTGCCGGCTCGACGAGCGGTTGAAGCTGTTGAACAAGGACATTGAAATAAATATTCATTATCTCGGTAATTAAGAACGACTGCCATCGTTAATTTGTTTGCGTTCGATGAAGTGATATTTAAAAACGACGTTGGTCATGGGATGAGCGGAGAGAATGAGACGTATATACCTCTCCGAGATTTACGAAACTCCCGTCGCTTTACATAATTTCGATGGTCGGTTCGAGTCGGTTCGAGTCGGTTCGAGTCGGTGCGTGAAACGGCCGCGTCCCAGAGCAAAAAGAAGCGGGGAAAAGGTCGCGTGGTGGACGTCGGTCCGTGCGGTTTCGACGGCCACCAACAATTTTGCATTCGCCGTGCCATTCGGCAGGTATACGACCGGCGAGGACGAATCCTATTTCGTAGAACCAGTTCCGTCGGAGAGCACCACCGAAGATTTACGATCGTTCGAGACTCCCTTTCGGTCCGTTCTCTTCCCTTTGGATTCGTCCCGTCCCGTCCCGTCCCGTCCCGTCCCGTCCCGTCCCGTCCCGTCACTCCCCTGATTTTCGCTCGATTCCATTCGATCCGATTCGACTTGGATCCGGAGACTTCGACCCGGAAAGAGACGCCGCGGCTTTCTCCGGTTTCATCGATCGACACCGATAGCTCGGTGAATCGAATCCGAGCGTCTTCCACGCGGACGACACCGACTCCGACGACCGTTCGATCCGTGTCGTTTCCTTTGGAAATCGAAATGGAAACCGAAACTTGTCCCCCGTTGCTCCGTGTAGCGGCAGGCTGCGCTACTTGAAAATTAATAACGTCCATCTAGCTATTTATTCGGTCCAGCGGCCCAGCGGCCCAGCGGCCCAGCGGCCGGCCGGCTGCTTGCCTGCCCGCCCGCCTGCCTGCCAGTCTACCTCCCTGTTTACCTACCTGCCTACCTACTTACCTTTCTACCTACCTACCTACCTGCCCGTTTACCTGCATGCCCGCTTCTACCGTATTTCCATCCTCGCTTCGCGCTGGGAAACGGTCGATCCGTCGAGACGAGGACAAACTTTTCAAGTCGTTCTTTTTCCAATTCGATCGCAACGCGAGTCGGAGGTGCGCGGTGGCGAGATGCGGGTACATTCGATCAGAGTCTGACGAAAGTCTGAAACGAGTTTCGTTCGATGCCTGTTAATTCTCAGGCAATTTTCTTGGAGAAATAATCAGCCTCGGTCGCCAAGGACAGAATTCAGCATGACGTATCATCCGGGGTCGTCCGTGCACACATTTCTTTCCAACGATGTGCTCGGAGGCCGTCCATGATACTCGATCTTCGTTCGGAGTTCGGTTCGCTCGCTTCTTAACCCTTTCATTTATAACGAGTCACGCTCGTGATCCGGATCATGATCTCTACGTTACAAATATGAATTTCACTCGAATATAAATTGTGAAACATTTTCTATCGGAACATCTTTGTCTTTCGAAGGATGATCCGAGGCAAATTATTCGCGTCGATAAATATTTGTCCTGTGTCCAGTCCTCGGATCATTCGGATAACGCGCTTCAGCGCTGACAGCCAGGAAGAAAGTCGTAAGACAAGGGGTTGATTTGATCGTTCTGCTACCGCGCGCCACTGCGGTGGCTCCCCTCTTACCGATCGGATGGACGTGTCGCTATACCGTTTACCCTGAAAAATTGTTTGCCCGAAACAGCAGTTTTCGTAGCTTCTCTTGCATCGTTCGACGCATCTCTTGACACGTTACAATATTTTATATCGTGCTCTACCGCAGCTACGCGTGTACAGCTACAGCTGCGCGTCCGGTCCGGTCGTAGCCAATGGGTCGAGTTTGTTGAACGAACATCGTAATATTTCCTGAAACATAAGCAGTGGACAGAATATTCTAAAGCGAGACCAAAAGCAAATCCTCGTTCGAACATGTTTTTCAACGAAAACTGAAACTGTTCGGAACTTCCGAATCAGTGATCATTGGAACGATCGGCGACTGATAAGTCGGCGCGAAAGTTCGGTTCCAGATTCACTCGAACCGAGCATCCAACAAAGAAGAGAGTCGACCGACACCTCGCAGCTTGCCCTAACCTATTCCGTATTCCGTATTCCGTATTCCGTGGTTTCCATGGTACGGCCGGGCAGGTATATCTATATCGCGGGCAAGCAGAATCCTTCGCTTTCACCGAGGTTGCTTCGAACGCGAGCCTCGCCCATCACCGGTTGCGCAATCGTCTCTACGACCTGGTTCCCATAATTGCGACGGTGCTACGGCCTGAGACCGATCTCCGATCCGTGGCGGCGGCAGCGACGGCGACGGCGAGAGGAATGCCCGAAAAATCGACCGACCGGAATCCGCCGCGGACGGACTTTCTGGACACGAGAGCCCGGCGAACGAGCAGAAATTGCGTGGCTCGTTCGGCCATCGGCAGCCGGAAATCGCGCGTTTCCCTTCGAAACGGCCGCGGCATCCCGTTTCTCGTGGGAGCGGAGCCTCCGAGCTTGCACCCGGCACCCAGCCTCGAACCTGAAACCTCCTCTCTCCTCTCTCCTCTCGACGTCCAGTCGAGTCGAGTCGAGTCGAGTCGATCGGAAACGATCGGAACATTGCGATCGAGACAGAAATTATTATCATCATTATTATTTCCAAAGATTTCGTAGGATAAAGTTCGCCATTCAAGTAACAATGTATCCTGACAAACGGAGACCGCGCATGTACGGTTGCGATTCGCTTCCAAAGATCCTCTGAAGGTTAAATGTGCTGTGGTAGACAACTTTACAGAATTTAATGATTCCATCATTGCTTTTAAAACATTTTCTTCGTCCATCTTCTTCTACCTTCCCAGAAGGAACAGAGCTGTCAGCTGTCTCATTGACCGAACTCATCCTGTATAACAACAAGCGCACCGTTTAAGAACGAAAGGTTCTTCATTGTCAGTGTTCTGAAGGGTTCGTACAAACAAATCAGCGTTACTATCCGCTGTGTCGGATATATTGCACCTCTTGCTGCGATGGTCAAGGTGTTAACGGGACTCGGTCCCTTTGATACGATGTATACAGGTAGCGAATGAACAGGTGTCACGGTAGAGTCTGTACGAGAGACGCGTTGGTTCCAGTCGATAAATTTCTAAGCGAGAAGACGGAGCCGGAGGAAACTGTCGATCAGGTGTTTATGATTGTTGGCCAGGGATGAGGTTCACGGGATCGCTGAATGCAAAATTCGATGTACGATATTCGGTACGAAATATTTATATAGATTTAACCCCTCAGGGGCGGCGTGATTTCAGCTTTCCTATGTGCCCGATGAGTTTTTCATTATACGGACAATACGATGCGGCGTGTTGCATAAACTGTTGCAACGTTGAAATGACTTATAACTTTGAGGTTGAATCATCAGCACCGCGTTTAACGTCTTCGAAATCGATGCTGCACTCCCTCGAGTGGTTGTTGGCATTTCACCCGATGAGGTGACCAGTTCACCGATGCGCATTCCAGGCGTGGTCTTACCAAACCAAAGTGCAGCAAAGAAGTCTAACGAGTCTCTCGGTTCCTGAATACGCTGCGGCGGGATGCCGAGGCCCGTCGCATTCCTCGGGCTTATCTCCCGCTTGTTTTCGGTAGGACGAGTCATTGCACGATGCGTCCGATGCCTCGTCATCGAAGGGTCATAGGGTGTACGCCGTTGCGGATGCGTACCGCATGCCCCACTCGTTCCAGCACGTATAATAATGTTCCCGTTAATCTATAAAGTTTCAATTCTCGGTTTCCATCCTTCTCCTGGCTGTATCGTTCTCTTCGTTGGTCGCTCGATGCTGTTTCTTCTTCCGTCACCCATCGCATGACGCGCTCCTACGCTCGCAACATTACCTGCCGCCTGTCACGGACTTGTTACAGTCGATTACACGGACGCAAGAAGGTTGACCCGCTTCCGATGGTTCGTACGTATCTTCTTCCTACATATTCATGTCCTCTATTTTTCTAACATCCAGGGCACTGACCTATATCTTGCCTCACCGGTTCCTTTGTTCCGATCCTCTCGTTACCTCCCACCAACCGATCCGCTGTCCAGCCGTAGGAGCAATGGGAACAGAATTCGGGGGTCGACGAAGCTACCGGCTATGGTTTTCGCGAAGATGGCTGATCTTCTTCGGTGGTTCCGTGTTCACCATTTTGGAATTTCCGGCTTCCCTTCGAGACACGAGCGATCGCAAATGGAGCAGTCGCTGTGTGTGCGCGCGCGGTTCTATGTACGAGTACACGTGCTGCTGAGCAATCGATCAGCTGAAGGCACGTCGGTGTCGGGCGTACTCACGCACAGCGAATACCCAATTTTCGGTCGTTCGCATCAAAAAAACGAAGCCGCAGATTGAAAAATGGCTAAGGACTTCTCAATCTGTTTTGCCATAGAGAATCTGCTGTTTTCGGGTTGTACAACCTCTTTGGGACATTCTGTATGCGCACTTGTTGCTGGTATATCCGAAGGTCGGTGTTTCCTGCGCGGCAGCGTCATTGACGTAAATAATTTCCCAGAATCGGACGAATCAAGGTATTCTGTGAACGCGAAAGAAATCCGTGACACCGCGGGAAATGCGGGATTTGTCGTGAAATGGCTCGGAGGAGCGACGGACGAACGTTTTCCGAGGCGAAGATTCGGAGGCGCAGGCCAGAGGGCGTCGCACCGACGAGTTCCTGGTATCGAGGGACACGGAGACCGCGGGGCCGTAGTTATTCGAGAGGGCCTCGAGACAGGCGTCACCGACCGAAAAAAAACTCATTCCCTCTCGCGGCAAAGCGAGTGGAAAGCAAAAAGCAGAAAGCCACGCCGCCGGCACCGCCACCGCCGACCTCCGCCGCGCGGCTCCCTCGTAAAAATATTATTTACGTCGGCCATGCCGGCTTCCCGAACCTCACGAAACTCTCCGTGTCGCGCTGCTCTTTTCCTTTCCCTTCTTCGGTGCCCGACCAACGAACGAACGAACGAACGCACGCGTGCACGCGTGCACGCCGTCCGCGTCCGCTCGATCGTTGAACGTGATCCACGGGGATCGTGCGAATCGATCGATCGCTGGCGAAAGGGCCACCGGAACGGTCCCGAAACGATGCATCGTAGATCCGAGAGCACGATTCTCAGCCTTTCTTTCGAAACGCAAACGCAAGGAAGAGCTACGTCGCGGAGGGTGAACGAACCTGAAGCTCCTTTTCCTCGACTCCGGGCGGCTCTTTGGAAGACTCGATGCCGAGTCGAGCGAAAATAGAGACGAACGGACGGAGAAAGAGGAGCGAAGGTGAATCCACGAGGTGCATTAAACCGACGCGTCGCGTTGCGTCGCGGCGCGGGGGGCTATCGGTACCATGATCGCTGAAAGAGTACAGCAAAGTCATCTGTTTCGTGAATCGTCATCTGCGTTTAGGGAGAGAAATCGGTAATGAGTTGGATCGGGTCCGCGGAAATGCGGCCGCAAGGCAACCGGATGCTCCTGGGTTCCGTTCACGGTCTGCTCCACTCAACTTTTTTCGCCTCTTTACCTTGAACGACGAAAAGTGGCAAAGGACCGACTTATACCTTTCGTCTGAAACTGGAGAGCACACGTATGTAACATAAAATCCATGGCGCATTCTTTGCTCTTATCTTTCTATGAATTACAGCGAGAGGAACGCGCAGATGCGACGCAGCGATTTTACGCCGGCTCAACCGCTGCTCCCTTCTTCTTGGAAGGTGTCGACGTCGCTCTCTGTCCTTCCGCGCCTCCTCCTCGTCAACTTCGCTACCATCCTTTTCTCGTTATCCACTGATCCATCTATCCGCGCGCGTCTCGCTCTTTCTGTCCGCGACGACGCACGATCATCGACGGAAAGAGCCATAACGCTCACCGACGTGCCAGGGGAATCGGGAGAGAGAGAGAGAGAGAGAGAGAGGGGGGGGGGGGCGAGCGGCGGAGAGGCGAAGGGCGAAATCGAGGGCAAGAGGAAAAGGTAGAGGGCAAGGGAGCCTCGGATGGAACTCGTCCGAATCCTGGAGGGAGATTATGGTAATGTCGACAGACGTTTTGGGGCCGTAAAAATAATACGACGGTGTCCCTGCACGGCTACCGGGTACTTTGGTCTCTCACGTGCAAGCTGATTCATTCTTAGGCGATAAAAAGCGACGTGACTCAAACTCCGGGCGAACGGATCTGCGCGTACCTCTCGCACCGTTCACCGAAACGTTCCATCGACACCGAGAAACGCCACGGTAATCAACCTGGTCGTGGACTGCATCTTTTCTTTCTTTATTGATTCTCTGATCGGCGAAAAGCCACTAATCGGTCAGTTCGAGGCCTGCTTTTCAGCTTCTCATTCCTGAAAAAGCTCTCCGATCGTTCGGTCGATACGATCCAGCATCAGAGAAATCGTTGAAATTTTTCGACGAATTCTAATGTTCAAACACGGACGGAGCTCGTTGACGTTAAGGAACGATCGCGACAGAGATAGCAGCGGCGGTGATAAGAGCGATATCGTCGACGCATCGGACCTTTGGATCCGGAAAAATGCGCGGCTGCTAGTCTTCCAGGTGGTTTCCCCGGCTCGCAAGGGAGTGCGTTTTTCAGAGATCTTTGACCGAGCGTCATTGGCGATTCTCGTTTCCCATCGCGCAGATCGGTGCACCTATTAATAACCGAGCTCCGCGAATCGCTCGACGAACCGTAATGACGTTGGCGAGGACCTCGTTTATTCGTGGCGAGGAAGGTTAACGAATCTCTTTAACGCTACGCGCCCTTGGCGGATTGCCACGCGGAATTTCAAGTACGAGCTCGCACGGGAATCTCTAGATTCGTTCTGCTCGGACTCCGTTCCAGCGCGGCGGCGGCGGCGGCGGCGGTTTTCCTCGCGGATCGTCTCCCGGATTATCGGGAAACTTTCCCAGGCGGCAGCCGTCCGCTGTCATGCTTTTAGGGAGAAGAAGTCGATAATGGATCGAATCGGATCGGTGGTCGAGCAGCAGCTCGTCGAAGGTCCACCCGTTCTCCTTCTTTCTTACGCTTTCCTCCGATCCGATCGGCCGTGCCATCATTTCGGCTTTCGAGCTTCGCCCGTGATCTTTCAGAATGCCTCGATCGTGATAGGTCGTCGGCCAGGTTCGTTTTATTTCGTTCCGTTTCGTTTCGTTTCGTTTCGTTCCGTTTCGTTTCGCTGGGCTTGCGAGATAGCATCTAGAACGCAAAGCGCCGCGCTCGAACGATGCTCGCTGAAAGTATCTTCGGTGTTGCGTAAATCAAATTTTACGGATATTCGCGGCCGCGCGATACAACGCGATCGCTCCTCGCACGCTCGCTTCCAGGCCATCGAAGTTCGCGTTCCCTCGCGCTTTTCCCCCGCGCTCTTCATTCTATCTCTATTTTCTTCCTGCCACGAAAGTTTATTGCACCGAACGGAATACGCATGCACGATCGAAGAAGTTGAACCGCGTTGGCCACGGTCGGCGCTCGGATGCCTGAGAGCCTACGGATCATTCAAATATAGGTACAGACATCCTTCGACTTCCGAATTCTTTTCTTTCAACGTAGTCGGAAAAATGGAACTTCGATCGAACTGTATTTTGTAGCCTAAATGTTGCATAAGACGATGCATCTTTCGGGTGTTTGGATAGGTCCTCCGTCCGAACGAGCATCCCGGTCGATATTGGATCACACATGGAGAAGAGAAAGAATTTGGTTTCTGTAAAAACTATAAGAAAGGGAGGACTGAACGGCTTAGAGAAGAGCACCCGTCCGACAACCGGAAGGACCCGGGTTCGATTCCCGGTCCAGGCATGCATGAGCTGATAATAGGTGTAATGGTTGCAGGTTTATTGCACCGCAGTTATTAAACCGAGCATAAGACTAGATTCTTCTGTTACTCATGGCCATGGTGTAAGCGTACGAGCTTATCGAAGATAGTGTTTCGACATTTACGATCCTATAATTCCCATCGTAACTTCAATAATCGAGATTGCATTCATTTTATTTTGTATTTGTAAGCGGTAGCCATTCAGCGTCCTGCGTTTAGGGAGAAAAAATCGATAGCGAGTCAGGTTGGGTCAGTGGAAAAGCACCGGGCGGCAGGCGAGCGGAAGGTCCTCGATTCGATTCCCGATATGCTCCAACTTGATTTTTTCTCTCCGCATATTTATATTCGGAGAATATTGATTAAAAAAGCCCGAAACACAATCCGGTATGCGGAATGACTCATCGAGAGCGTTAATTGCAGCGGGATGCTGACCGTTGTATCATACTTGCCACGAAAGACGGTCGGAAGCTGCGTTTTCGAAGCGGATCGAATTACCGAAGCGACAGGACGAGTATAGCTTGTTACAAATCAGATCTTCGACCTGTAAATCGGCGCAACGGGGTGCCTCGTCTTCGCAGAGGATTCATTTAAAGGAAAACACATTTTCTTTATGGACAAGGACGCTGGGACTTATGCAGGGACGATGGATCAGAGAATCGAGGATGTTACGGAGGTAAAAGCCGGACGGTTGCATCGAGGGAGCGATAAAGGACGTTGGAAAAGTTTCCAGCGCACAAAACAGCTCGACGAAGGGTAAAACGCGAAGGCAGCGACAATGACTTTGAACCGTCGTTCACGGGTCTCCTTGGTCCAACCGAGAACGGAATCGCCGGCATTAGCATACAATTCTCGCCGGTTTTCCCAACGCGACCGATTCTTATTGTTAGTCACGCGATTCGGTCCGTTCGTTCTTTTCCTCTGCGGTTTTCCGTAGCCCCGTCCCCCTGTCGTCGATCCGCCCACCGTCCCGATGGAAACTCGCGCCTAACCCAACCGACTGCCAAGGATTTCGCGCCGTACGCGAACAAGTTTCACCGACCTTGACCATACTCCGTCCCGTCCCATCCCGTCCGTTCCGTCTCGTCTCGTCTCGTCTCGTCTCGTCTCGTCGCGATTCAGCTGCGTGCAATTCCATCGATCGATACTCCCCAGGGACCAGTCTCGTGCGCGAAACGGATTTCCGTCCGTCAACCGCGACAGTCTCCGAAATGTTGCGGAAGCGGGAGCCATTTCGCGTCAAATCGCACAAAACTTGCCACCGCGTCATGGATTTCTTTTTCAATTTACCGTGTACGTTTGTTCCGTCGAGAAAGTAATTTGTGAACGGTTTTACCATTCCGGATCGAGTGGTTTTCGAAGCGGCAAATGAGAAATTTTCGGAAAATCGATGAAAACGGGCGGACGCGCTGCCATTTCGTTCCGAATGTTTATGTTTTTAGCTGAAAGCGCTGCGCTGTGTTTAAGAGGCCGTCTTAAAGGTGCAGAAACGTACTTTCTATTGCTACAAATGAATATTAACTTTTAATGATTCATACGATAGCATTGAAAGTTCAATGTCCGGTTTCTAACATGACTCTGTCGCCACCCTCGAATCGCTTCGGAAAACGTATCAGGTGAATTCATGAATCTTCCACCGCAAAATTTGATCGGCGATCATCCGTTTACACGTCATCCGAGCGTACCGTTTGTCGAGTAAGGGAGAGGTCCGAAGATCGAAGTCCCGAGAGTGATATTTTCTTTGAAAAGTCAGGCGATAAACGGCGAAACGCTTTCGACGCGATCGCAGATTGGGTTACGCAGCCGCGGCAAGGTCAGAGACCCGCGATTTGGTTGGCAAACCATGTGTACCGACCGCATTCGCTTCTCCGAACGTCCAGCCTGCGATATTTCCCAACGAGCCACCGAAATCGGAGGAAGACCGAACGGGAGGAGGATCGAACGATCTCGATCGGCGATCAGCCCTCTCGACGTTGGCTGGCTGGCTGGCTGGCTGGCTGGCTGGCTGGCTGGCTGGCTGGCTGGCTGGCTGGTCCGCGGGTGTCGTTAAATATCGGAGTTGACATCGTTTGACCCGTCTTCCCGTTGCACTCGACCGTCGACTCTCGCCTCTCCGCAGACTCTGACTCACGTCAGGGCCGTCGGTACGAGGTCAACGACAAACGAACCTCCGCGCTTCACCTCGTCTCGTCTCGTCTCGTCTCGTTTCGTTTCTCCTTCTGCCGCTCGCACGCGGTCCCTCTTCTTTTTTCACGTTACACCGTGTTAGCGAACTTTTCGCGATTCTTCGCGGACGAAGGATCGAATCGTGCGCCGACTCGATGCGTGCTTTATACCGTGAGAGTGAATTTAAAACGAGCTAACCCATCCTGCGAAAATTGCTCCGCCATGAGCAAGGCGCCTGTTATGTTGGATGACAAACCGTTTTCTGGCTCAACTTGTTTTCCCACTTTCGCTGAACAAAACTTTTTCTACGAAACATCCTCCACCCCTGCGTGGTCTCGCCATTCACCCGAGATAATGCTGGAACATGTAAAAATCTTCTTTGGGTCATTCGCGGTTCTCTGCGTTCCCGGTAGTCGATACGGTTAACGCGGTAGGTGAACCCGTGCAATCGCGAGGAGCAAATAATGTTCTCGTCCTTTTTACGATGTTCCGTTCTCCTTCGCTCGTCCGCAAAATCACGATCGTCCGACGCGGCCGTTGTTAAAATATTGTAAAATCCTTATGCATTCTTGTTACATTTTCCAGGTAAACGCTGCGTGCGGCCAAGTTGCAGCAATGCATACACGCGTAGCCAGCTGCCGCATCGAACACCTATGGGAGTCGACGGTGCACAGCGACGACGAGAGTCGGTTTCGTCAAGCTGTAAGCGCCTGTAAGCGCCGGTAGCGATCAGGGGGCTAATACCTTGATACATAAATGTCACTGTTCCAACAGGTATATTACAGAGTTTATGTCGTTAAAAAATAATGGATAAAGAAATAAAAATATGGTACGCGGTATACAAAAATAATTCATGCCGGTATTCCGCGGTCATAGGGTTGAAGCCCCTGCCTTGTAATAACGAGTCCCACGCGTGACAGAAATTGCGTTTCGTGTGTTGCAAACCAATGAAATATGCACGTTGATCGATACCGTAACCTGCAGTTGAGCACTCGAACGGCACACTTCAACGCGCGCGATCGGTAGGATCGTCAGACAGGGAAACTAATGCGCGTCGAAGCGGTTGGCGCGACGAATCGCGGATTTCGCGATCGCGATCTCGATCTCGATCCCGATCCCGCGACGTCGATGGGACGGTCGATCGGTCAGTTGGTCGAACGAGCGAGGAGGGCGGACAGGACCGTGGAGATCGTGGAGGACCGTGGAGGACAGGAAGGCGGCGAGGAGGTGCGTTTGCCGGCGCGGGTGCGGGTGCGGGCGCTCGGTCGATGAGCCAGTCGGTCGGTCGAGGCTTGTTTTCAGCCAGGCTGCCCCCTGAACCGGATCGCGGCATTAACCTCCGCCAGCGCTGCGCCGTTGTATATCGCTCTCTCCACGTCCCTGTCTCTCTGCCTTCCGCACCACTACCACTATCAACCATCGACCCTACCATTACCACCGTGACCGCCACCCTCTCCTGCGCTCGCAGCCTTTCCCCTCGCCCACCCCTCCGTCCACGACCACGTCCACGTCCACCTCCTGCTCCTGCTCCTGCTCCTCCACCTACTTCTCTTCTTCGACCACCTTCCCGTCGATGATCCTTCCCATCTGCTCGCCCGGGGCGCAACATCCTAACTCTCCCTGGCATTTTCCCACAGTAACTTCGCCTCGACGTCGCAAAAACGTTGTTCGCGACACCGCGACGGTGAACGGAGCCGCGGAGATCGCGGAATCGAGCGACCCGTGGATATCCGCTTCGCTCTCACGCAGCGACGCTTCCTGCCAGCGACGAGACTACGCGATTACTATTCATCGGCGAGCCGTAAATTTTGCATCGCGCTATGCAACGCTTTGCACGAATCGAAACGCTCTCGGGAGCGGACCGATCGACCGCAAAAGGTCGAGCGCCTTTGCGTCGCGTCTCGTCTCGTCTCGTCTCGTCGCGCCAGCGGATCGATATGTCCAAGGACTCGTCGTCGAAAGTTTCTCGCGTATGCCGGCTCGGAGGATAACGAAGCGGAGATGGTCAGGAGAAACGAAAAGATTAAGGGAAAAGTAGATGCACGCGCGAAAGCCAGCATGACGCGGCGGTGGAGGCTTGGCGGCGCGGCGAGGCGAGGCGAGGCGAGGCGAGGCGAGGCGAGGCGAGGCAAGGCGAGGCGCGGCCGGCGCGGCGAGACGAGGCGTCGGGGGAGAAGGCGAACCGTGGAGCGAGAGGAGCGGAGCGTAGCGACGCGGAGAAGGGCAGCGAGGGGCGGAGAGGTGAGGTGAGGCGAGACGATACGTAGGAAAGCGAGGTGAGGCCTGGTGCGAGCGGATAGGCTCGGGAAGGAGCGAGGCCGAGGGCGACGAGACGAAGAACAGCGAGGTAGGACGAAGCGGGCAGACGCGAGCGAGGTTAGGCGAGGCAAGACGGGGCGCAGCGGAGAGGAGCGGAGAAGAGCGGTGAGGAGGGGAGTGGAGAGGAGAGGAGAGGAGAGAAGCAAAGCGAGGTCGCCGAGGGAAGCTGCCGATGAGAGCGTGGTCGAGCGATCCGCGATTATTCTATCATCCGTATATATTAGTTTCGCGCAGAATGCGGTCCTCCGTCGGCCGAATGGCATCCGCGGAAACATCAAACGATGCGGTGCGAGCCGAGCCGAACCTCTCGATCGCAAGCAACCTCAAGGTTACCCTGCGATCCTTCTCGCCGATCGACCGACGTAAAACACCGCGCCTCTTCGCGGATAACCCCATCCGATCGACTCTTCTCGATAGAAGTCTCTCTCCTTCGTTACCCATCCTGTCGGATTTCGTTCTCGCGCCGACACCGTCTTCGCCCCACAGTTCTCCGCTGCGTCGGCCTTCTCTCCGGCGCGGGCGCCACTCGCTCGTCCCCACTATTCCGAAGGAAGCGGAAGATCGACGAGGAGGGCAGGTGGACGCGCGGAACAGGCAAGAACGATCGATAGCGCCGGTTTAAATGCGATCGACGCCTTCTGGATGCTGCTCGAACCTCGAAAACGCGAGGTACAAAAAAGGAAGAGGAAGACAGAAGGGCGAGAGGTGGAGAGCGGGGACGGGAGGAAGGAAGGAAGGAAGGAAGGAAGGAAGGAAGGAAGGAAAGAAGGAAAGAAGGAAGGAAGGAAGGAAGGAAGGAAGAAACAAAGAAAGGAGGAAAACCGGTTCTCGGCGCAGCCTGGATGAACGCGTATCCTGGTTTTCGATGGTGCGCGCCGATGAAATCTAGCGTCGTCCAGAAACTCGTGTTTTCTTCGGGCTGACGATTTCGCGATGTGTCTCGCAACCGAATCGATGGCAATGATCGAAGAAGGGAAGAAGCAGAGGAGGAGGCGGAGGCGGAGGAGGAGGCGGAGGAGGAGGAGGAGGAGGAGGAGGAGGACAAGGTGGTGGACGGTGGAGAGGGCGGAGGCGGTCCGGAGAGCGTCGGTGAACTTTGGCCTTGCGCTCGAAGGGCAAGGCCATCGGCTCCGTTTACCCGAGCCTTGCCCCGTCTCCCGGAGATCTATCGTCCTTTCCAGGCAGAAAAACTCGCAGCGAACCAGTTCTCGTCGATGCGCGACCAAACGTCGCGCCGCTCCTCCCGCGCCATCTCTCCCGCACGCCATTTTCGACGCTCGTCCGTCCAGAAGGGACAACGGTGAAAAATTGTCACGAGCCGCGAGCGGGCGATTCGGTGGTCGCGCGCTGCGCTTCCGTACGAAGAACGGCCGAGCCTCCGGCGGATCGTTGTCTCTCGGACAGATCTGCCACGGTTTTACGGTCAGGTTTTACGCGCCGGGAGTTTTTCCGGCGACCCCAGGTGTGTCTGGTCTGGCCCAGTGGAGCGTGCACCCGCCGCGCCGCCGTATCCCCGTGAAATTATTGTCCCCTACGGACGACCGGGAACCCTTCTCCGTCGCCGTAGGATCGTCGATCGCCACCGACTCGTGTCGCGACGAATCGATCGAACGTCCGATGGATCGCGCGATCGCGCGGGAACCGCCGTTTCTCAGCCGCAATTTATAGAATTTCGTGGCGCGACGAACGATCTTCGACGCGCCGGGACAACATTTCGGAGTCTCTGCACGGAGCAATATCACGGTTCGCGATCGGCTTGTTGCCGATACACGATGCGAGCCGTCGCGCTCGATCCTGGGATGCGTGCGCGCGGCTGATTTCGACTCGCGGTTACCGAGGTTGCACCGGAGATCCGCTTCGGTGAGTCCGGTCGATTCTCTTCGAGCTATTCCCTCTCGATTCCGCGGCAAAGCGACAGGGCGCTGTCGAACCAACGCACACGCACGATCATCCCGATTATTTTCTTCGTCGGTTCGATCTGTTCGGCCGCTTTGGAGCGGCGTCTGCGACTTTTCCTCCGGTCGACCGTCTGCCCGCTACCCGATCGCCTCTTCCTCTCGAGAATCTCGGAGATCCGATCTGTCTGCCGTCCTAACCGGCGATCGTGATCGCCAGGCTTGTAATTACATCGTAATTTATGCGTGTTACGGTGTACGGTCAGCGTGGCCTGTGGCCCTTCGACCGTTCTCCTCGCCTCCCCTCGTTCTCTTTCGCCCGCCACCTCCTCCGCGCTTCTCTCTCCTTCTCTCTCTCTCTCTCTCCCTCCCATCCTGCCCGCTCTCTTCTTCCGGAGGTTCGCGACGCTCGACACCGTGGCTCCCTTCGTTGGTGCGGACCGATCGGTCCGATCGAACCAACGGCAGCGGCAGCGGCAGCGGCAGCGCTCTCGGTCCGACCGAGTTTTCCGTCCGATCGTCGACGATCGGAACGCAGCCCTTTCGAGCGAAACGCGACATTTCTGCGGCGCAGTTGAGCGGTTCCATCGGACGAACCCGCCAGACGACGCGTCTGCTCGCGCTGAAATGGCCGATAAGATAAAAACGATACCCCCGAGGGCTCGCCGCTGATTCACCGGCACGTCGCGCTCCAGCTCGAGCTCTCAACTGCGTAATACGGGTGCCTCTCTATCGCGCACGCGCGCTCCTTATCGAGGCGAACGGATCGTCAAACTTATCGCGGATGATCGATATCGGTCGATACACCTCCGTCGCCGAATATGCATTTCGACATAACAACATGTTTTTGTCGCACGGGGATTCCGAACATGCCTGCCGTTCATGCGACTGCGCGAGTGAAATGAAATCGGAGAAACGAGCCGAATTATGATCGAAAGGCGGGGCATGAGAGACGTTGCTGTAACGACGCGAACCGAGAGGGAGGCGCGGGCAGCGCGTCGGAAGAATTTGATGGAAAATCGAGATCGCGTTTCCATGGGTTTCCTCGTTGGCTTCGAAGAACGGATTTCTTCCGCCAGCCGGTTGCTCTACTTCCGAGAATTTCCAGATGGAGTTAATTATTGCCGTCGGCGACCGAACGAGCACGGCTGCGTGGCCGGCAGAAATTAGGGGCCGCGGGAGGGCGGGAGGGTGAAGAGGGACTAGAACGAATCGCAGCCAGTCGTCCTCCATGGACGAGATACGTTCGCAGCGGTCGAATACGCTTGCACGATCGGAGCGTGGGCTTCGATCGAGCGGGTTTTCGTGCAACGATTTGCCGCGAGGAGGAGCGAATCGCGCAAACCGGCAGCAGACGGAGAACGATGGTGGATGTGGAGGTGGCGGTGGATGCGGAGGTGGAGGAGGAGCAGGCGAAAAACGAGAAAGGAGAAAGGAGAAAGGAGAAACGAGGAAGAAAGATGGAACAGGCTCGGCGCTCAGGGATTTCGGTGAAGCAGCCGGCGGTGGTCAGGGATGGCTGAGTCCGTCGGTCGGGCCCGATCGGATTTTCTCGGGTCCGATCGGGCCCGGACGACCCTGGTCGGGCCACCGTGCGAGTAACTCGAAACCACGGACGAATCGTTCTTCTCTATTTTTCTTTGGTCAAGCTCCCTCGCTCTTTCCTTTCCCTTTCTGTCCCCCCGGGACCCGGGACCCGGGACCCGGGACCCAGACCCGGTGCCACGACCCGCCCGCAGCAAACTCTCCGCTTTCTTTCCCGGTCCAGCGACGCCGAGAATCTGGCCCCGAAAAAGACACACGGATGCGATCCTGGGGGAGCTGCTCCTCCCGCGACCTGGACGCGCTTTCGCTTCGACCGCGAGAGGAGTCGCAGACGCGTCCGGATACGAATGCCTCGGACATCCTTCGTTTCGGCTTTGCAATTTCGCCGAACACGATGCTCGGCCGTGAATCCTTCGAAATTATAGGTTGCCAGTGGCGCGCGAGACTCTGCCGGCTCGTTCGATGCCGAACGATCGAATCTAGAAATCGAGTCGAAAAAAACGGACGCCTCGAGGATCGTCGACGCTTGTCTGCGGCGCGAGATACGGTGCTGCTTTGGGAACGGATGAACCGCTGGTCCGCGCCGGGGCCTCATCTCCCGACGAGGGCGCGATTCGGTTGCTTCTGATAGCATGTACGTATACGCGTACATTGTTTCCAATTCCCCATAGTTTGACGGTTCCAAAGCCAGTAATTCATTGCGACGTGTAAAATAGATCGGGTCAAGATCGAATCATTCCCATTTCCTACGATTCCGCTCGCAGACTCTCAACTGTTGTCCTCGCAAACGCCGCCAGCGCCGAGTAATTAAAATGATACTTGTTGACTGGTTGATCGATAACCGTTCTTCCATCCGTTGGACCAGTTTCTGCGGAATCGCGCGACTCGGTCGTTGGTTTCGTTGGGAGTTTCACCGAATTTCGCTGGAGCGCGAGCGCGTCGATTCGCAGAGCAGCGAGGCGAGGCGAGGCGAGGCGAGGCGACGCGACGCGCGCACGGAGCAGATGCGTGTGTATTTATCCGCGAAAGCGCGATCGAGAGATCGCGCAAACAAACGCGAGTGCTAGGCAGCTGGCAACGCGTGACGGTGCGCGCGGCATTGCGAGTGCTAATGCACCGAGGTCACCAGGAAGCCGCTATCTAAGGCACACGCGGTTGCGAGAGTCCGATATCGTTTGCGCTCTTTCTTTCTTTCTTTCTTTGTAACGAACAGCTGGTCGAGCTGAGTCAGTGGTACGGCCTTGATTGCGCCGTAGCGGAAGATCGGTCTTACTTTCGTTGCGACGCGCAACTCGTGCCCGCGTCCATGTCCGCGTCCTCCTGCCTCTCTTGCGCACGTGTTTCGCGCTAGCGCTAGGCCATGAGCGCGAATCATCGGCCGATATACCAAATCGGATAAACCGGAACGCCGAGCGATCCTGAAAGCTTCGTCGGATGCCAAATCGCTTCACCGACTGCCCCGCTAACCTCAGCGAGTTCATCATAGATTTCACGTCGATATTCACGCTGGAACTACCGAAGATCAACCTACACCCGTTTCTGCCGAAAGGCTCGAAATCGCTTGTTTTCGGAGAAATACGCTGCTCGAGAAACAAAGGAAATTTCGCCATATTTTTCGCATTGATACAGCGACAAATCGAAAGGAGGTTGTAAGACGTCGCATGCTGCGCCCAACGTAGCCTAAGCAACGCGACCAAGGTCAGAGACGAAGCATGTTCCAGGCGAAGGTTTAGGAAGAGTCAAGTCCATTCTATTCCGAACCGCTGGATCGAACGGACCTCGAATATATATTCTGGTAAAACTCGCCTTGCGTCATTGTTTTATACAGTCTTACACCAGGAACTTCCGATCGTCGGGCGGGCGCATGACACGAAATAGCTGCCGCCAACGTGCTTGTAACAAATAAATTATATGAAACGGCATTTCTCCATCAAACATGTTGTTTTCCTCCGAGTCACCATCCGTGTACTTCGATGGACGCAAGAAGATTGAAATCGTATCCATAGGCAAAACTAATCTGAATTAAAGTGCACGCGAAGGGACTGAAACCGATTTCACGCTGGCCGCGTTCGCTTCGCCATGCTCGTGCTCGACCCCCCCCCCCCGCCGGTCGGTCGTCTTTCGTCAGATATTATTCATATTATCGGTGGACGATAAGGAGGCGGTCACGTTCGGCTCGCAGCCGCCTCGTCGTTGCGCTGACGCGAGCTTCTGCAATCGGTCCCGCTAATCGGCCAACCTAATTGCGCTGTGGTTTTTTACCAGCGACGCGTGCTTCTCCGCTCGAATAGTCGATAACAAGGAAATATCTTTGTCGCGTCGACGCGTGTCCCTCGCGTAAGACGCGTATCGAACCGCTTGTAACGCGATCCACGCGAACCGCAGATAACTCCTTCCGAGAAGATTATCGCGAGAGCACGGCTTGCGTGCAAATGATCGATTCCTTCCGACCGGCAAATGGCCGAGTAACGCGATACCTCGATCGGCCGTTCGCTTTTCTGAATTTCGACGAGCTCCGGGAACGTTCGACCGTCCGACCGTCCGACCGTTCGGGCAGGAAACTTGAACATCGAGCTATCGTTCTCGGAATCGCTGTTCCGCGAAACGCCGCCGATTCTCGTAATTCGACGGAGCCGCCGCCGCCGCCGCCGCCGCCGCCGCCGCCGCCGCCGCCGCCGCCGCGTCTCACGGAAGATCCGACTTTTTTTCCTGCGATACTTTTTATCATGCGAATTATTTATAAAATAGATGCAAGTATACATGCATATTTGCACGAGGTCGCGAATAGCAGGGAACACAATTCTCAAACCGTATTATTCACAAGGTTCTTTTAATCAATCCTTCGACCGAAACGTCGGATTTCACGTGAATCCGGGGTCTCGAATTGCACGGTTTTCAATAGAAAAATATCGAACGCAATTCTGAATAACACGAAATCGATTAATCACGTTGTTCGAGTGTCAGTCGTGTAAGACGCATTCTTTTTAACGCGGAGCTTCATGGTCTGATGCTTGACGAGTGCTGCGCAGGGAACGTTGATTCTGGGAAACCGAGCACCCGCAACCGTTATCGAGAGGAGATGGGTTTATGTTTTGGTTGAGGGCCCGTCGCAGCGACGAAGTGGGCCACGGTCCTCATTCTGTGACGAGTCACCGACGAAGTCACGCGCTCGTGGAAGACCAAAAGACATTTTACGTGCTAAAAGTCCTAGCAGTATTATAACGTTTCTTACAATTGTAATCATGCGAAAGAGCAGGTCCAGCGAGAGCGATGGCATCGAAGCTAACAATAAGCTAAACTCTGCATCGGTTCGGGGACTGCACCGCTTCGCGGTAATCGTCGTCTTTGAAAAACCAGGGTTGCCGATGCATCGCGTTCGCGCGTGCGGGGCGAAAGACCTAAAAACCCAGATAGCGCGTACAACGTCCGAAGAAGACAATAACGATCGGAATGATTCACGGGGTCCGATAAAGCCGGATACACCGTAACTGCGTCTCGTACTTTGCTCTTGCTGGCAACGGCGAACGTCATCGCGGTTGCCCGATCATCGCGTCCCGGCCTATCGTTCCCGGGACCAACGCGAACACGCTTCGCGTTCTTCCTTCTGCTTCCTTTTTTCCGCTATTCGAGTTCCATCGACCTTAACGACGAGGTCCGCTCGCGATCTCTGACAATAGGTCAAAGACGAGATGGCAGCCGAGGGATGCGAAATGGGAGAGGCGGAGGAGCGAACGAGATATCGACCATCCGTGCATGGTCGCGTAGTTGCGTAACTACGAAACCGATCGATAAGAGGAGAAACAAATGTTGAGGCGCAGCTGTTCGTTGCGCCGATCTTTCGATATCGCGAAACGCGTATCGTCTACCCCCTCGCCCGCGAACTCTTCGCCGTCCGCTGATCCCGGTGTCGACCCCGGTGTCGACCCCGGTGTCGACGCCCCTGAAATTCGCAAAACGCCGCGACTCGACTCGACCCGGCGCGTGGCGCGTTTGCATTCGGATCTCGCGATGCTCGATCGTTCGTTAGCGGTCGGTGTGAGAACGTAGAGCATAGAGCGCGCGCGTGTGTGCATGCGTGTGAGGGGGGGGGCCAGGGGCAAAGGAAGAGAGAGAGGGAGAGATGCAAACGCGAGGACGGGGCAGGAGGAGTCGCGACGAGGCGAGACGAGGAGTCGCGCAGGTAAACGAACCGTTAAACTCGGTTCGCCCGTCACCGGCCGCGATAATCGTCGGATGACTCATCCGCGCGATTCGCTTGCTCGATTTCAGGTAGCGGGCTACTTCCACCGTGCGATCTCTCGATCGGTCCTGAGAAACGCTCGAGATGTTATGCATCACGGACGGAAACTTTCCGACCAACTCTTTTCTCATCTTACAACTACGCTCAACCGGTGATCCTACCGTCGACTCCGAAACTTTTTTTATTGTTCCGGGAAACAGATTAAAATCTTAAAATTAATGTGCAAGAGGACCCATGTGGGTGTATGCTCGAAAGATTCTCCGAGATACCGCATTCGGAGTTGGCTTATCCAGCTAGAAACGTTCGAGCGAAGGCTGAAAAACTTCAACGATCCTTTTGTCAATTTTCAAAAAAGGAAATCGAAATAAAGCACTGTCGAACGGGAGGGAGCACGGAAGAGTTAATAAAAAAGTATGTTTTCCTGTTTCACGAAAACTAGAGTGGTGAAATCGTGTAC
Organism: Macropis europaea; assembly: GCA_916610135.2. Lineage (NCBI taxonomy): Eukaryota > Metazoa > Arthropoda > Insecta > Hymenoptera > Melittidae > Macropis > Macropis europaea. The sequence continues at coordinate 598,180 of OU744348.1, forward strand.
ACCGTCGACTCGTGCATGGAAAGGCACGTTTTACGAGCAATCACCGTACGTATCTCGTTCAAACATTCATATTTTTTGATACGATTTAAAATACGGAAATCTTACGATGCATTCCAATAAACTACTAGATATCCATGTATCGAAAGAATTGCATTTTTACACATTTTCCGCATTTCAAGCCCAAAACACATCCGCTCCTCAGGCTGGTCATAGCGGGATAACCCCTTAACCCCTTGCCTTACGATTTTATTAATCGCCGAGTGCGCTTCGGTTGACGGTTTGAGTGTCCAATGCTCTGATAAATAAAGAATATACGTTAAAACCGGCAATTCGGCTCTGACAATCCGCGGACAAAGAAAATCAGGTACTCCAGGCATCTCTCTGCATCTCTCTGCATCTCGGATCATCGCAGGCAGCTGTTTGACGATAAAAAAATTCTATCTGGCCCGGTTTGAAATCATTCTCGTCCAGTTCCAAAACATCTGCCCGGTCGAATCGTATAGCTGCGATCGATCGGATCGACGATGCGATCGATACTCTCGGTCGATGCGTGTCGGTATTGGCGCGGTACGTAGGCAATTAACCATGCGCATCCAAAAGTCAACGCGGCTGGTGTTCGACAGAATTCTTTCGCTATCGTTCAACCTCGAGATTCTTTTCGAAAAGCCTTGGCAGGCTTGCGCGATCGCGGAAACGCGGAACAACCGCGCGCGGTGTGTCAACGCGAGCTCCCTACGGTCTTGCCGGAAGAGCGATTCAGGGAGATTCGTTCGAACGCGACAGCGCGGTCTGCTCGTTCCGAGACCTCGACGCGTATAAGGCTGTCCGTCGGCACCCCGCGGCCCCTGGCCCGCCGTATCGTGAATCACACACCGCCGTGAATCATTTGCAGTGTGCCGACGAAGGTGCAAAGTCTCGCCAGGGCTACGCGCGCTCGAGAAGTCGCTTCACCGGCCGAATACTTTTTCTTTTGCTATCGACGAAACGGAGAGCGGCGGAGAAAGAAGAAGATGGCGGGCCGCGGTTCGCCGGGTGGGGTAAAGGGACGAACAGGAGTAATTACTCCGGGACGACATTGACCCGGCGGCGACCCGACCGGCCGACCGACCGACCGCCGGTTCTTCTCCATCCAACTCTCGGGCTTATCCGTACGCCCACGCCGTTCACGTTCAGCACCAGCTGTCGATCGACGTTCGGCGGTCGGCGGTCGGCGGTCGACGGTCGACGGTCGACGGTCGACGGTCGGGCGAGAGGTATCGGCTGCCGTCTGCCGTCTGCCGCCAGCCAGCCGGCTGCCTGCCTGCCTGCCTGCCTGCCTGCCTGCCTACCTCGTTTCGTGGATCCCGTTCCCGTTCCCGGCCGCACTCCCTCGCGCTCCTACCCTTTCTCAATTTCCTGCCGGGCAAATTTCGACGGTCCGCCGAAAGCCAAGCGATTCCGGGGAAGCTCTTCGCGGCGGAAATCACGCGATCGAACGAGTCGACGCGAGTTTCCTCGAGCGCATGGGAAACGAGATCGGAATTCGAGAGCGCGAACGGGCGGCGAAACGAGAGGAGAATCTAGAAGAGTCGGAGGACTGCCCGTCCCGTCGCGGTCTTACGTACTTTCGCATGCAAAAGGGGAACCGCTGGCGGGCAGAGGGGGACAGCAGAAGCCAGAGTAGAGAGGAGAGAGGAGGGAGGAGGGAGGAGGGAGGAGGATGGAGAGAGGAGAGAGGAGAGAGGAGAGAGGAGCGAGGAGCGAGGAGTGAGAAGGAGAGAGAGGCAACGCGAAAGAACCTTGAGGCTAGCCGGGTGGTATGGCCTCGACTTCCCTCCTCGGGGACCTTCGACGCGTTTCCGTTCAAAGGCAGCGCTCGCGGTCGGTCTGGTCGCGTTCGGCCGATGCGTGTGGTCGGAATCCAGCCGCGAATTCGGAGATCAACGCCATGGAAAACTCGACCGACGCGTAGCCGAACAGCTGATCGAAAGAAACCCGCCACCGAGCACGTCGATCGCGGTGCGACTATCTTTGCGCCCTGTTTCTTTCGCTCGAGTCCGAGCGACGCGTTCGTTGCACGAAGCGCAGGATAAAACGGCGTTGCTGCGATTCGGACGCCCCGAAGCTCCCGTTGAATGCGGATCGGGTCCGGATCCCTGGAGAAGTCCGACGCGACGAGGATGCCGAGGATGTCGCTGACGAGCGAGGACAAGGGGAAAGTTGAGGCTGGGGACGCGGTACGGGCGATCCATAAATTATTGCGCGGAATGGCAGGCGGCGAGCGGCGAGCGGAGAACGGCGAGCGGTCGGCTACTATAAATCTACGCTATCCGAGTGTTTACATTACTTTCTTGTTGCACGATTGCTAATCGCGCAATAAGAGCATGTCGAACAAATCGGCTCTCCGAAGGAAAACCGGCGATTCGCGATACCGAGCACGATCGAGCCGCGGTGAACGCGCATCGATGCGGTCGCTATCGATTGGCTGAAAGCGGAGAGCCGTTCTCGCCGCTGTCGCCGCTCTCGCCGCTCTCGCCGCTCCGTCCGCGCGCGATCGCTCGAATCTTCGCGAGCGCGGCCGTTCTCCGCGGAGAGGCGAAAACGCTTTCGGAGGGCAAAGCGGAGTTCGCACGGAAGGGCGGGCGGCTGAACATCGGGCGTTCGAGTGCGTCGAACGTTTGTCCGCGCGAGTAAGTGGGTCGCGTGTGCAAACTCCCCGGACACGAGTCGCTCATGCAGCACGCCGCGCGCGAGCTAATGTCGCAAGCTCTGACTAACCGACGCAATTTTTTTCGCAAAACTGGTCGCTCTATCGGGACACGGTTATCCAGCCGATACGTTGCAACAGCGCCGCGTTGCACACCCACGCTTCGATTCTACTCGACTTTGCGTCCGATATATATCCCATCGAGTCTCCCGCTGTATCTTGAGTCGCCGGGCCAACATTCGTCGCGCGATGGCCTCAGGAAACTTTATTTCGGAAGCTTCCGCGCGTTCCTCCCGTACTCCCGCCGACTCGATCCCGTATTCGATGCGTCGCGGTGACCTTCCAGCTTCGGCTCGAGTCGCGCGGCCGTCGTTTGCCGCTCGAACACCGGGGAACTTTGATCAGGAAGCTTTCTTCGACGCGATTCAACTGGTTCGAAGGAGCGGCGGTCTCGACGAGGAACGAGGATTCCGGGGAAACGAGAACGGCGTCCGATGCGCGCGGTATCGCGGCCCATCGCACCAGCTAACGTTAGCCGGAAACAAAGAAAACCCTGAAGGAGGACGGCAGCGAAGACGAACGAACGAACGAACGAACGAACGAACGAACGAACGAACGAAGGAACGGGTCGAGTTTACGACGTCCGACTTAAAACCGTCCGCGTGATTCATAGCGTTCGTCGAGCACCGCGCGCCGGTCGAGCAAGATCGTTCTCTCTCGAACGACCGGTTTTGGCAGCAGCCTGCGATACACGTGTTTCCAATAAGCTTTTATCGGCAAATAAATCAGTCGCGACCTTATCGCAAGATTATGATGTTTGCACGCGTGATCCGACGACCGAACAGTTTTTCACGCGTCACTTCCCGACCTTTGCTCCCCCGCCGTCCGCTCCCGTTTTTTCCACTCCTACGCTCCCCTTTGGGCGCCTTTCACTCGTCCTCCCCATCCTCGCCCGCGAGACGTCCGACGCCTCTCTTCGTCGCGACGAACCTCGTCCATGGTCCGCCAGGAAATTGAACGGAAAATCGACGATCGGTTTATTCGAAAAAGATACGAGTCAGGTCGAACGAGTGTTTCGGAATTGAACGAGGATTATTTGAAACTGGGCTAACCGAAAGAATGGATCACGGTTTTTAAAGGATCTGGGGTGGAGGGGGAAAGGTCCAGGCAAGGGCCAAAAATACGGTGAGTCAGAGGGTGACGCGAAGAGAAAGCGCCGCGGCAGCGTGAAAAATATTGACTATGAGTCGGTCGGTCTTGAGCAAAGTCTTACTCATGCGAGGTTGGTGCGTTACACCGTGCACCATCCGCGACAGCTGCGATCCCACCGCATGCACGGTGCAGGCTTTTCCATGCAAACCGAACGAGTTCCTGCGTTTCGCATCTTTCGCTCCCGCAACGAATTATGAATTTCCGTTCGCGGTCATCCGAGCCGCGAACAAAGCGGCGCGTCGACGATCTTCCGATCCTCCGACCGCCAAACCGGCCAACGAAAAAACGAAAAGCCACGGTTCTCGTTCTCCGACTCGCGACGCGAGCCACGGCCTCGAGCGTTCCACGAACGGGGATCGTTGTTCGCGAGAGGAAATGCCGAGTCGCATTGAACCCAGCCGCGAGATTCGAACTCGGGACCTTGGACTAACCATTGACCTCGATAGCTATATGCTACCTCGCGGTATGCAGCGACCAGCATCCTCTACCCGCACCGCACCGCGCCACGCCGCGCCGCGCCGCGCCGCGCAGCTTCTCCGCTCGACCGCCTCCATCCACTCTCGTCCACCCATCCATCAGTCTATCCATCCGTGAGTCCATTCGCGTCCATCACCCGATACCTTTTCCTAACCGATCGACCGTTCGTCCCTTTATCGCCTGTGTAGTTCGATGGTTTCGAGCAGCGAAATCGAACGGCGCGCTGGTTGGATGGTCGCGCGTACCGGACAAGAACTGACCAGCGCAACGTTCGCGTCGGAGGAGCGCCGCCGCTGACGTTGATGGAACGCGGAAAAAACGAACAGAGGGAACTGCGTTGCTCCTCCGTACGGTCTACGCATCGCAGCGTCTTTCAAAACTTGCCGTCCAACGGCGAATAGGTTCGAAGCGTCGTTTACAAAGATTCTCTCGCGTTGGCCTGCGTGAGAAGCTGGAAGGGCTGAAATTTTCCTACGCCCTGGAGCGGCTTATCTTTAACGCGATCGCGGTTAGCAGGCGAGGCGAATCGCGGCGCGTACGCGAAGCGAGGTTCGCGCGGTCGGCAGACCTTGAACCCCGATGCGGGACGAAGGACGAGCCGGTAAAAATGTCGGAGAAAAAAGAAATCGGTTCGATGAAGCGGAACCAGTTTAACGGTGATTTGGCACGCGACGCGCTGTCGTGCGTCTCGTTCTCTTCATTTATCGCGGTGGAACGATGTTCTCGAACGCCGTAGAAACGTTCCGGAAAGAGATGGCCGTCCGTCCGTCCGTTTCTCGACTCGACCGCGTCGCCGTCGAAACGATCGAACGTTAAACGGACTAGAGATCGGTGTAAAAAACAGCCCGTCGTTCCCGCTACGAGGAGACAGGAGGGTGAAGAAGGAGGAAGAGATGACACGATGGCAAAGAGTGGTTTCACGGTGTGAGGGGCGGCGGGGCGGAGGAGGACGACGGGCGGTAGGGGGGTAAGCGCGCATCGACACGGCCGCGCGATGTAAACAGTGCGCGGTTGTTGGCAGGCCTGCTCGGACGGGTGCAACGCCACCACGGACCTTGAGCGATTATTTTACCGCGGATCTCGGCTCGTTCGAATCGCTCGCTCGCTCTCCTCCCGATCCGCGAGCGACAGCACAAAAGCGTACGCAAACGTGACTACGCTTTAATTGGCTGCCCTCCTATGCTCGCTTTAAATCTTTCTTTTTTCCCCTCGATTTCACTGGGAATAGCATTTTGCCCGTCGTGAATGCAGCAATAAGATGATCGTAAGAAAATTAGTTTGGTCGATGAAGCGCACGACCCGCAGAAATCGCTGCGGAGACCCAGCGCAAAGTTGTCGTTCTTTCGTTTGATCGCCCATTATTGTACACTCGGTTTCTGCTTCAATTTGATGGGTTGATACATTCTTTGATCATGCGAGACCAGGATCTTCGCTGTTTTTATGAAAACGAAGTCGAGGTTCTCGGGTAGGGTTAAGAAATCGAAGCGTTTGCTTTACGCGTCATCGATCCCCCCCCCCCCCCCCCCCCCCCCCCCCCCGGTCGAAAGAAATCTACCAACCGCGATAATGACCCGTTTATTGCGAAAGATTGGTTTTCTCCGCAGTAAAGCAAGATATAGTAAAATCGATATAACGATAACGTACCGTTTTCGATCCTCCGGCGAAGCTCGAGTCGCTCGCCGTTGCAATAAATCGTACGGTAAAGCCTCGTTCGCCGTTTTATCGAATCGAGCGATTCGAAGGCAATATGCGGAGTCGATGATGGTACGTCCGAATAGCAGGGCATGGAAGAGGGTGGGGGGGAGCAGAGGAAAGATGTGAAAAAAAGTTGGAATATGCAGAGCGTACAGAGAAGAGTGCATTTTGCGCGCAACCGTTCGTTCGTTCGTCGACAGCTATTAATAGCAGTAACTGCGCGTTGTTATCGTTGACGCGCAAAGCCGCGAGATCGTTCGCGGTGGTGAGAGGAGGATGAAGACCGCGAAGAGCACGCGGCGATCGACCGCGACCGCGTTCCCAAGCCGAATCATCGGGATCAAGGAGCCGCCACCAGGGTTCCGAGGAAACAGTTCAAATCCAATACATCGTTCGGTCGTTTTTAAATATTTTTTAATAAGTTCGATAAAAAAATTATATAAATCGAATACTTAATAACCATGTAAGAAGTATTATAAACAAAGGGCTAAATACAAATGTACAGTCGTTACACGTGTATAGAGTTAGTTGTTAGCGCAACTAATTCCACTATCGTATAGAATGAAAATCTTAAGCCTACGAGATATAGTTCGGACACGTAATCGTTCGCTTCTACCAAGAATAACAAAGAAAACCGCTGGACGCTTATCTTTCGACCCCCCGAGAGAAGAGGCGAGGAGCGCGCGATACATCGGAGGCGAATACGTGCGTATTTTTCGCTCGAAAACGTGCGGAGCGAGAAGCGCGAACGAAAGCGAACGGTGAAGGCGTGTTTCCACGAATCGCGTGAGCGGAGCGTGCGCGTCAGCGCCAGCTGCTCCCTCGCTCGCCCGCTCGCTCGCTCGCTCGCTCGTTCTCCTTCAGCGACGACGTCCTTCTCGCGAACTTCACAACGACGACAAAAACAAAAACGATAAACAAGACAGAAAAATCGAGGAAACGAAAAGACGACTTAAAACGGATAACGCGTAAAACGCGAAGCTCGGCCGTGCGGTGGTAGCTAGCTGGCTGCTGCCTCCTTTCCATTCGAAACCCGAGCAAACGTTAATCGACATCCGACTACCGAACGCAACTATCCTTACACTACTACAGCATATCCGTGGAAAAATATTGCCCGACGCGATCGTTCGGGCATTTTCTACATTTCTTTGATTCTCTCACCTTCCTATTAATCACCGTGGAAAAATAGATTTCTCGTTTCTGCTTGTGGTCGGTACAATCATTTCTTGATCGTCTCGTGCGCCCTTTTTGTATGCGCGCGCGCATCTCGATACACTACTACCGTCGTGTGTTCATGTAGCATTTTCGATCACCGACATTTACAAAAACATACGCGTAATAATATTGCACTTTGGTGTGGTCGTTTACTTCTACTTATCGTTAGATCACGATTGTACACGATTATCTGTGATTATTTGACTTGAGCAGGAATTTTCGTGGAAGCTCGGTGGTGACGAGCGTCGCGCGCGCCTCCCAGCCGGCCGAAATCGAAAGCCGATCCAACTCCAACTTCATCCCATTCCCAGCAGCAGATTTATATCGTTCGAACGATACAGCGCGCGTTTTCCCACAAATCGACGACACGAAGGGAAATCGCGATATCGCTTCCTACTACCCGTAACCGACGTTCGTCGAATCGCGAACGGTTCGCGCACGATTCCCCTGCGGCCGTCTTTGCAACAGCCAACCGAATATTTCGATCCATGGAGGAGGAAACTTTTGCCCTCCTAACCGGAGGAGAGCAGAATTTTCCGTCCGCACTACTTTTCGTGATCTCGGTTCAACACTTTCGGGAGATCCTTGAAATCGATCGGGTCGGATATCCTTCGATCAACAATTATTCACAGCCTATAAAATCGTAAAGGGGTTTTTCAACTTTGGTTCTCGGTGTTTGTGTATTCCCATCGTCGAGGTCGGTCCCACCGCGTGGATGCGTATCATATGTATCCAAGCTTCCGTGGAATCGGCCTGACCGGCCGACGTTCCTGCGCGACGAGGCCAGACCAGCGCCGGGTCAACGCGTGGTCGTCGAGCGTTGTGCATCGTGATTCGCGCGTATTCGCCCGTATTTTCCGCTATTTCTCGTTATCGCGTCGCTCGGAAGAACATCGAGTCTCGACTTTTTCGCTGACGAAAACGAAAGCATACCGAGGATATCGTCCGCTGGCAGTATCAATATTATAATACGGTAACAACGCGTTCAATGTTCTTACCGTTAACGATGGCGTTTGTTATAATCTAGCGATCGAGAAAACAAGGGTAACGAACTAAAGGTGTACGTACACGGTGTGTGCGTTGGATACGACGACACGGCAACGGAACCTTTTCGACCGGAAAACGAAGCGAGCTGCTCTCTCCGAGGCTATTTTCTCGCACGAACAACGCGCCTCGTCCTCGGTCTCGCGTTTGGCAGTTTCGAGCGTCTTCCTGAGCTAAATAGGCTGCTTGCTCTCGCTATCTGATATACACGTTTGTTGGGCAGTGTGTACTCCGCGGGTTTTCACCGTGTCGTCGCGATGAGACGGATACGATCGATGGTCGTCGAGGCGACGTCGCAACGACGGCATCGAACGTGCTATGAAAATCGTTCACAGAAACGTTAAATCGCGAGTTACGTTACGAGTAATTTCTAGTTAAACGTAAAAGAAATATGAGATCAAACGTTTGTCGCGCACGAGCGCGTTTCATGCACGATGTGTGTATGTATGTACGTATGCGTGCGTGCGTGCGTGCGTGCGCGCGTGTGTCCGTGTCGAAGACGTTCTTCGTTCCGGAAGAGTCTGTTGTGGCGAACAAAGAGATCGTGGCAAACAAGAAAACGAGTCCGCGAGTCCGCGGTTTGAAATTTCGCGCGCACGTGACCGCGTTCGTGCGCATCAACACCCCCCCTCAAACACTCCCGCAACCCACCCCTCCCGCCGCTGCAGTCGCCCCGTCACAAGATCCGCAGCCACCGCTCTCTGCTCGCGTATCGCGATTTCCATTCCTTTCACTCTCGTTCCTCGTGATTTTTGCTTGGCGCGCGTTCGTTAATCGCGCGTCGTATTATCCGAGCAAAGGTACCAATGATCACGGTGTCCCGATGCTTTCCGTCGCTACACCGGCTTCTTTTCTTATGTTTACTGTATATTTGAATATATAATATATGTATATATTACTACACATGCATCTACCGATATACACATCGAAAATATGAATCGTCGCGCGCGCGTTCCTCGAACTTCGACGCTGTTCGGTGGCCAACGATGCGCTTCCGCATCGCTGGCCGATGGACGCGCGCACCATTCGATCGCGACGATCCGCTTCAGGTTAACGTCTTGCCGTCAAGTAAAAAAATCCTTAGCCTAGTATACTACAAAGTAGATGTACAAAAAGATTCGTATCGCTTGGAAAGGTATACGAGGTGTTTCATTTCACTCGATCACCGGTGAAATATGTCTGCCATTTTTGTACGACGGAGACGCTGATAAGACAAAATTTCTCTTTGAAATTTCAAAGGCATTGTGTTTTCTAAATATATGTATATATTCCCACAGTCCAAGTTGAGCATATCGTGCGATTGGAGTTTTATTCTTATTACGGTAACTAAAACATATTTCTTTCAAAAAAAAAAAAAAGAAAAAAAAAAAGAAAAAAACCGATAATGTTAAAAGTGGAACGGCCTTGAAAGACATTTACTTTACCAGCTATGTACTTGCTATTGGAAATGGTACAACTCTTTTTTAGAGGTTTTCTTTTGTACGATGAAAAGTAACAGAGATATATCTCGGATGAGCAAGTGAAATGACACAAAACCCGTATTTGCGTGTTTCCACGGTAGAAAGGGAGACGCGAGTAGACTTGCGGATCGCGACGGAAATCGAGAGCGAATCATCCTCCTTTTCCAGGATGAGCGGAACCCTCATATCCAGAGAGTTCGATCGGGGAGGATGAATCGAACCGACCCGACCCGACCCGACCCGAACCGAACCGAATCGAATCGACTCGAGCGAGTTCAGTCGCGATCGCGCGTGTACGCGTACTACGCGTCGAACCGGGGTCAAGGTTCTGTCGCGTGATAAGCAGACTCGGGGCTGAACGAGCGCGTACGGGAGTAGAAACGCGGCGGCGATTCTGTTCCCTCAAAAGCTGACCCATTCGTTGCCGACTCCGATGTTCGACAGCATATCCGTGACATCGGGAGTGCAAGAGAACTCGAAGTGCGATCCGCTGCTGGAGCTGGCGGTCTCGAACGTGTCGAGATCGGTGGTTATCGTTTCCATGTCCAGGTCGATCTTGAAATCGGACGGCTGTATCTGAAGGAGGTCCGTCAGAGAGTAGAGGTCCGCCAGGGTGGGATTGTTCGCGGATTCCTCGAGTTTGACGACCGTGCTGGCGGCGATGACGCTCGCGTCGTCGATCGAGACGCCGTTCGGCACCGTGTCGCCTATCGCGGGTGCCGAGGAGGAGCTGGTCGATCCCGCGTCCGTCGACATCGTCAGGGTCGAGGAGACGGTAGGGATCGTGGTGGTGGCCGTCGACAAGGAGGACGTTCGCTCCGTGTTGCCGATCGTCGTCGCGGCAGCTTCCGGGTCCGTTTCCATGTCGGCCTCGACCACTTCCGTCGGCTCCTCCTTCACCAAGAAATTGGATCGGCGGTCGAGGAGATGGCAGGGCGGCGGCGTCCGTGCGCGAAAGTTTCTCTCGGAGATCAGAGGCATGTCGTCGACGGAGGCGGGGAAGGTAACGGTAGCGTTGGAGGCGTGGGCCGAGCGAACGGGACCGACCGACGAAAGGAGCCGGTCCTTCGGTTCGAACGCCGTCTCGTAGTCCATGTCCAAGGCGACTTCCCGCTTCACTTTGCCGGCGGAAATCGCGGAGGCAGCCAGCCGAGCGGACGAGCCGGTGCAGTCCAAGAAATTGTCTTCGTAGAAGCTTGCGGATTCCGGTGAATCCGGCGTGACGCAGGACGGGCTGCTCGGTATCTTGGCGGTGACGATCGGCGGAGCGGGAGTGTAATCGAGCGGCGGACGCTTCTCCAACGCCAATCTGACCTTCAACCGCGAAACTGGCTTGCTGCCGCTCGACTGACCCTGCAGTCTCTTCACCGTCGGCGTCGCGCCGATCATTCCGCTCGTTTGCGTGTTGTTGTTGTTCGAATCGTTCCTCGCCTGACTCCTTCCCGATCCGATGCTTCCGACCGACGACGAACACGATGACGATTTTCGCGGCTTCTTTCCGTAGCCCCCCTCCTTCGCCTTCGGGCTCGCGGACGTCGTCGGTTTCGTCGTCTTTTTCCTCGGTCGATATTTATAATCGGGATACTCCATCATGTGCAGCTGCCTGAGCCTCTCGGCTTCCTCGATGAACGGCCTCCTCTCCGCCTCGTCGAGCGTCTTCCAACGTCTACCGAGCCGTTTGCTGATCTCCGCGTTGTGCATGTCCGGTTGGACCTCGCATATCTTCCTACGCTCGATCTGCGACCACACCATGAACGCGTTCATCGGCCTCTTTATGTGATTTGGATTGTTCTTCTTCGTCTGAAACAGAGACCAAGCAGAAAATCGAATCATCCTCTCTCTCTCTCTTTCTCGAGCATACCGCCGAGCGCCGGGCGATACACGCGGCGTCGGCGTCGGCGTCGGCGTCGGCGTCCGCGTCGGCGTCGCGGCAGCTGCGAACCAGTTGCGCTCTGGGTTTCGAGCGCGACGAAGAGGGGGGGTGGGTGACCGTGCGTGCATGAGTGTGCTTGCACGAGTACAAGCACGAACTAAGCACGCGTACGAGTATGAGCGGGGAGTATAACTATCGGCATAAGTATTAACGCGGAGCAGGAGCCTCGGAATAAGCATTGGTTCGTGCATGGTTCGAGTCTGAGCAGGAGAATGAACATAAACATAAATTTAAGTATGAGTGTATGTACATGAGCTTGAGCGCTAGAGTGAATATAACCGCGAGTATGATGCATGAAAATTAGTACAACATGAGAGTATGACGCGAGGGGGAGCGCGAGCGCGCGAAATATCGTTGCGTTGCGTTGCGTTGCGTTACCGTTCGTACTCGCCGAGAACGATCGCGATTTGCGTTGCTTATTAGACGGGTTGCCGTATGCGTCAAGATACAGATAACGCGCACCATGCGCGTTCTGCCCATTATACTTTCAGATATCGTCGATTACTCGACACGCGGTCGAGTGGAAATCGAAAGGCTCGGATATATAGGTTAGGAAGGTGCGCGATGCGCATCCGGAATGCGACGGTCGTCGACGAGCAAGATCGGGGACACGATCGAGATCGATTCCTTCCGTCCATCAAACGGAAAACTGTCCAGCGATTTGCTGTCGACGCGACGGAGTATGTACTTCGCAGACTCGCACCGTCTCCTGCATGGCGTATTCAATGATCGTTTCCGTTCGATAAACTCCGCAACATCACGACCGAGAGCTACTTTCTCGATGCAGCTGGCCTCGACTTCCTTCCGACCCGACTCAACCCTCTTCGACTTCACTCAATGCCCCCGCCCCCCCATTCGTTCTCATGTGCACACGATTCTATGTACTGGGCGCACTTTCTGGCTTTTCCTCTTCCACCATTATCTATTAAAATTTTCTAATACAGATTTTCTCCATCTATGAAATATCAAAGAACTATCATTACTCAGTTAAATTCACTTAATCTTTTCGATACGATAGATTGACCTTCAAATATCTTACATCTTATTCATTCGATTGCAAAATGATAAATTTTTGCCTACGGGCGTCGACGGCCCACGGTGAGCAGCCCCGAATGGAGTCAAAGGGTTAATGATTCTTCTCACCTAACGCGTGATCATAATCTTCGTATCGAAAGAGTTGAAAGAAAGGTATATTCTGCTGGCGAAAGAGCAAGGATGGTCGAACGAAATTTGAACTGGCATGTCGAAAAGCAAGAGAGAAAATTCGCTTGGCGTTCGGTTTGGAGCGCAAGCACACGACCGTGCCAGCTTCCACGTGCGCACGATCAGCTGACAGATCGTAAAACGTCGGACGGCAACGATTCTAGGCAGTAAAAAGCAAATCCCCCCGCGATCCATCGATTCACCGAGTAGAAAGCGTTTGCTCGAAACGCTGAAATCGAACGGTGCTGTTGCGAAAAACGTTTCGTTCGACCTTCGCAAAGCGAGAGCAACTCAGCGTTGCGATACTATCGATCCGACGCCTCACCGAGAACCGACGCTCCTCCGACGTTTGGAAAGGGAAGATGAAGCCGTTTGCATTCGAGATGCGTAGTCGCTGAAAGCAAAACGACGACGCGGAAGAGTCGGAAGGCCGATCGAATTAGCAATAACAACATTGTCTTCTTTTGGTTCGGTAGAATAGGGAGCAACATTGTATCGACACAGGTTCAATTTATTACGCGCAAAGACTGCATTCAAACGAAATCTAACGAGTAAAAGCTTCGAAACGAAACGCGTTATTTGCCAAAAATTTTCTACGCAACAACTGTACTCGAACGTAATTTCATTTACACCATTTGCCAACAATTTCTTTCCTCGTGTCGATGGTTCGGAAGACGAGGTTTTTGGTCTCGACGAATCTCTGCCGAGTTCATGAAACATCGACACGCGTAAATAACAGTTATCCGAAACGAAACGAAGCGAACCGGCGAGAAGAGAATCGATGTCGGCGAAGAATAATGAATTTCGAGCGAAGTTCGCTCGACGGAAGAGAGAGAGAGAGAGAGAGAGAGAGAGAGAGAGAGAGAGAGAGAGAGAGAGAGAGAGAGAGAGAGAGAGAGAGAGAGAGAGAGAGAGAGAGAGAGAGAGAGACAGAGAGAGAGAGAGAAAGAGAGGTCTGGAGCACCGCGAAAGAAGCTACGGAAAAATACGAGCAAAACTCCCAAAGGAACGTAAACAAAAATCAAAGCGGCCAAGAATAACGGACGAAGGACGAAAATAATCTGTACTTCCGTTCGACAGCATTTCATCGTTACCAAAATAAACAGGTTGGCGACGGCACACGGTACGCGCGAGACCGCGCGCTTATCGAAAATGCGTGTGCGCGATCGAGGACGCTTCGATAAAACCACAGATTGCGCCGCGTATTTTTCGTCACAGAGAAGATACTGCAGAAAAATTTGTCTTTCGAACGTCAGGAAGTCACAGTGGATTTTGAGGGCAATGAAAACCGTGGAAGTTTCGCGGACTCGCAGAAATCTCGAAATCTAAACAAAAACATCCCGAATTTTGAGTCTGAGGCGAACTCTCTTGAGCTTCGATGGATTTTTTAATCATGACTTCGGAGAAGTAGGTTCTTACTGGTTTTGCGAATCACGGATCGTGCTTCGAGGGTGTGCGAGCTGCTTAAATAAAAATAAACTAATAAATCCTGTCGGTAGTCATAGGTTTTCTGGTACGCGTTATGAAATAATTTTCCTTTAATAACAATGACTACACGTACGTGGAGACTCTTGCAGACTCTGCGAAACGTAGGATTTACTTAGCGGATATGCCAGTCGCAAAAATCAAAATAATTGAATAAATCCTCCGGTTATGTTAGCGATCATAGATTTTTTCGAGTAAGCGTCTGAGGATTTTTTTAAATTAACGATGACTCGATCGAGGTACATTCTTCTGATTCTGCGAATTACAGGATGCACCGAAAGGGTTCGTCAGCCGCATAAATAGAAGCGAATGAATAAATCCTGCCGTGGTGTCAGCAAGCTCGGGTTTTCGAGTCAGCGTCTCATGCGATTCGTAAAATCGCCATCTCTCGACCGCCCGCAGCGGATCGTTCAGCGAGTTCTGCCATCGCTTCACCGCGCGCGACCCATCGGAAACCCTCGTGTCCCACGCCGTTCAACGGTTCGGCCCTCTAGCCGCCACACGGAACCCAGACGCGACCGTGATTCTATACCGAGTAATGATCATCGGACGAGCACGAACGGTCCCGAGAATCGTATCGCGATTCGAAGCAAATGTAAAATAGCCGATCTCGTACCTGCGTAGCATCCGAGTACGGCGTAGCCGAATTTTTATCCACCAGCAAAGATCCGAACATAGGAATCCCCGAACTGGAGGGACTGTCCTGTTGCTGTGGCACCATTTTCGGCCACTTGCGGGCTTACAAACAAATCCTTGACACCTCACACTTTTAACGATCCAGGGCACACTGCACTTGGACGAGCCGCGGACCTTGCCGCGATCCAACCTGTTCGATCGATCGAACCCTCGCCTCGGTCCGCCGAGTGGACGGCAACTATTCGATCGAACTCGTCGCGTCGGACTTTTCTTTCGACGATCGTATCGCTGATATTCCGTGCACGTATCCTACAGCGCGCTGCGCTCGGTCTTCTTCGACCGGTCGGTCCTCTGTCTCGTGGAAAACGAGGGAAAATAGGAAGAACAGAAAGAACGGTGACGGGAACGCGGATCATCGACCGCGACGACAGCAGCGGAGGACGGGCGGCATTGACAGACGCGCGCGCGCGCGCGACCACGCGATCTCAACGACGACGTGCGTGACACGTTCTCTCTCTCTCTCTCTCTCTCTCCCTCCGTGTGCGTTGGCCTCCGTGAAAAATCTGTACGCGCGTCTTTTCCTCGCTACCTGGACCACGCGGCGGCGATCGTTTCGGAACAGCGACTGTGCCTTTTCGAACGAACACGCTTTCCACACCACGCGACGCTGCGCGAAACAACGCAAATACAAAGAAAACGAACAGAAGCTTTTTGATCTCGCGTCCGCGCGAACCTCAAGATCCGATCGCTACTCGTCGTTCACGAGACGACATGGTACCGCTTGTCGACGCTCGCCCGACGAGCGCTCATCCGCAACTAGCTCTCCCTCTCGACAGCCTTCTACCTCTATACTACGCTCAGCTGAGACATCGCGTATCCCCACTAACGACCGTAAACACGCTGCCTTTCCGGCCAATCGCCACGCAGCCCTTCTTTCCTCCCTCTTACACCCCCGACAACCTTATATACCTCTCGCTCTTTTCTTCTTGTCCTTCTTCTGATTCTGCTTCTCTATCACACCCGCGCCACCTTCTCTCGCTCTCACTCCCCCTCTTTCTTTCTCTCTCTCTCTCTCTCTCTCTCTCTCTCTCTCTCTCTCTCTCTCTCTCTCTCTCTCTCTCTCTCTCTCTCTCTCTCTCTCTCTCTCTCGCTCTCTCTCTCTCTCCCTCCCTCCCTCACCCTCTCTCACCATGTATCACTCTATTTCTTTCCCTCTCGCCCCTCACTCTCTCTTGCTCTTATTCCATCGACCCTCTCTTTCTCTGTATATAATATGTATATACATAAGCAAATGTATGTTCAAAAATATATCTGTGTTCGAAAAATATACGAGCACATACCTAAGAGTGTGTGCGTGTGTGTAAGGCATTCACACGAACGCACACGTATTTCCCAACCACTGTTTCTCTCTCTTTCTATCTCGTTTTCTCTCCCTCTCCGGTATCTACTGCTGCTGAGTATTCACGCGGAATTCATACGTACGCACACACAGGGTTCTCTTCCCTTCGACATCGCTCTTCTCCTTTCTTTTCCTCTTTCTCCGTGACGCTCGACGTCGATCGTTCCTCCGCTCTTCCTCGTTGGCTTCACCGTGGGTACGGAGGAGAGCGCGAGACCCATTGCTAATCATCGGCCTCCGCTGCTATCGAGCGGGCTAAAATGTTTTCTCTCGCGAGCCCGCAGCCGTTCAAGGTCGTATTTAGCTCACACACCACCCCCTCTTCGACCACACCGCGCCCCCGTCACCCTCTCTGCCCATTGCCCGTTCGTCGCGCTGTCTGCGGAAAGTCGCAAGAGGGCGATCGCGATATCTCGGTCTTTTGAAAGATATTATCGTTCTCGCGATCGTCTGGCCGATTATCTCGATCGCAGTCTCCTCTCAGGCGTTATCGAGTCGCTTGTTTTCCATTTGATACATGCGGGCGGCTGCAATCGGAAGAACGTGCGAGAAAACGGCGCGTCACCGATGAAAAACGTTTTTTTTTCGCTGAACGAATTCGTTCGTCCGTCAGGCCGGGAAACGAGCGGTGATCGCGAGACGAGGGCCGGGATGGGACTGGACACGAGCAGAGGTATATACGTATCGAGAGCGTCTCGCGATTCTCGACATCGCCGCGGCGATCGGCATCGTCTATCCGACCATCCTCCGTGCCCTCCCAAGGACTGCGTCGAAGGAGTAACATGGAATCGAGCCAGAGCCGACGGAATAAACGTCGCTCCGCGCGATCGCTGGGAGCGGCCGTCGCCACTTAACCGGATGCTACCTGCAACTCGAGAATACTAAACGGTCCACGTCCGTGTGTTTACAAGAACATTATTTCCGACGACGCAATCGTCACACGTTCGCGACGCGCTAACCTCGCGTCGCTCAGAGAACGCATCTTCCTCGCGTTCGCCGGTTGGCTGGAGTCCGGTGCTCTCGATACATGGAAGAAACGGTCGAGATGATGCACGCTCCTCCGCAACAACTTTTAGAAAGCTAAAATCGAGCCAACGGTCTTGCGCCGCTATCTACGTGCCGCTCGGCTTTGCGTTGTTTGTTTTCACTGTAACCGGACACCGTCCGCATCACCTATTGCCCGAGACGAGCTACAAATTCGACCGAGGGACGAGCTAACCTCCTTAAGGACAAATTTATTATTAACATCGGATAAACTGATCCGATTTTTTCGTCAATTTATCCAATACGACATGTTGGTCGATTTCGCAGCGAGATTTCTCTAGTTCCTGTTAGAGAATTTCGTGGCGAATACGTTGTACGTACACGCGTGCTTCGGTATCGATGCGCCGTAAAAAGAGAGAATATGTATATGAGTAATCGGTAGATTGCAGATATTTATAGAAATATACGAGTGTACAACACATATATGAGTTGGGTCAATCTCAGGCTTCGTAGCCTGGCTTCGAATGGAAATCGGAAGGCCAGGAGGGCAATTTCTAACGCGAGGCGGTTTTCCTTTGGCTTTTCGCCGGTGAAAGGGGTAACGGTGTCTGGGATGGGCGAGCTGGAAAGCGAAAACGGAGAATGTCGAGAGCGGCTTCGCCTATATCCTCGGCTCGCGGACGTTCCCGGAGAGGACAAGGGGGGAAAAAAGTCGGCGCCCACTCGACTAATAGCGATTGCTTGCGAAACGACCGGTCCGCGCGTGTAGACGTTCGCCGATACACGAATGCGAATGCGAATGCGAATGCGAGTGCGAGTGCGAGTGCGAGTGCGAATCGCGAATCGCGAACGCGACGCGTATACGCTATCGCGGAACACCGCGCGGCGAAACACCCGCGCAGCATTTCACCCGGCTGAGTCAGCGCGCAGCGTTCTCCCGATCGTGCTGCGCGCGACTCGTTGCGCAATTCTCGCGCGCGCTCTCCGGAACGGCTAGAGGGTCGGTCCCTCCTGCACTTACCAACGAACGCGTCGCGACACCGAATTTCAACTTCCTCGCCGATTCACCCTCCCGCGAGTCCGCCCGACCGACCGAACACGAAAACCTTCTCTCAGCACGTACGCCAACCGAACAGCTTCGCGACTGTTTCAGGCTGATTGCGTTTTCGATATCGTCAAGTTTAAACGGTACAGACCGATCGGTCTGTGTTCGAGTTTTGACAAATCTGCTGCGTCCTATGGACCTTATCGGCCCGTGTGCGCCACAGTCCGTTCCAAGGTATAAATCGCTTCAAAGAGTTCCGTTACGTTCGGTTACCGTTTCAACTGCTGCATCGAAACCTTCGAGTGCCTATAATATTTAAAGAGTTCATCTCAGGGCTTGTATCGAGTACTATATGCTTCGAAAATTTTACACCTCTTTTTCCATATTCTGCGAATCAATTCCGAAATATCGTTTAGTATGTGCTACGGTTCGTCGTGTCGGTCGAAGCACAGCCGTTTATTATACGTTTTAAACCTACATATTCGATCAGATTGTTACATCATTGTATCCTATTAAAATTTACATGCTTCGTTACATTTAACCGTGATAGATCTTTCACGGTGTATCCATACATGTACGTGTTCCCACACCGTTTTCATGATTCTTTGTATCGGAGTGGTTTTTCTCGTGAAACAATAATAAATGAAACCGATTAAATGCAGGTAATTCGTTGCAAGGTCGTTGGAGCGACGCGATAACGCTTCGCGTGTTCGTCCAAAAGATATCGATGCGACTCAACGAGTCGTTTAGCTGAATCGAAATCTTACGGGCGAGTATAATTCGTCGATGTTTCGACCGTGGCGAGTAACTCGATCGATCTTGTCGCGTCGCTCCCTCGAATTTACTCTCTATCCTCGCGATAAAACTTATCTTCCTAATGAATTAGCTTCGTTAATATTGCGATTCGGTTTCTGTCCCCGGAAATCTTCATTCTATCGCGCTCTCTCGATAGGGATATTTGCTTGCGACACACTCGATATATCTTATCGATGCAAGTCGATACTTTCGGAGGATTTTCTCTCGCGCGTTTTCGCCGACCGTCTTCCGTTACCTTTTCTCGTTCCGTCTCGCGTTTCTGTTTTCGAAAACCGACGCGAACCGCATGGAATCTTTGAAACGGAAACATGGAAACGCGGACGTGTCGACGACACGGTAGAGTTTCTTTTTCATACGATCGACAAGAATTTTAATCGATACCGACCGAACAACAATTTCCTTGACATACTGTTCGATCGCTTAAATTTCACTTTATTATTGTTTCATATCTCGAAGCTGTTTCAGATCGCTTATCACATTATCGTGTACATGAAAAATTGTATACGGGGTGAATCACACAATTGGCACGAACTATAGCTTCCGTTCAGGATAAGTCGTAGAAGGAAAAGTTTGAATGGTGTGCAGACACCTATCTTTCTATGACAGCATTTCTTTTCTAACAATAACTGCAATGGCTCACCGGAAAAGTGCAATTGCATTTTCCTTTTATCGGAATCGTATATTCTTTTCAGATTATTCTGCTTGCCGAAGCATTAAGGTCGCATGCTCGTTAATTTAATATTACGGAGGTTACAGCTCGTGCCAATCGCGTGACTCACTCCGTACATGGGTTGTTTCTAAAATCTTTGATCAAATCTGACCAGCGTATATTCTACGATCGATACCGATGAAAAATGTCATATAAATGTGGGCGCATAAAGGGACGAGTTCCCGGAGACGAAGAATAGATTCGTTCTGTCGCGAGGTCGCTGGAATCTGTTGAAAGTGTCGAACGAGGAAGATACGTCGGGGTTCCGTGAGAACAGGACGAAAACCGATCCGACGTCGAAGGTTTTCAAGTGCCGTCGCCTTAGTGGGCGCGAGCACCTACATCCTCCGTGGCCCACAACCTATCGCGTGTGTGCACGTATACACGGTGTTTCTGAAAACAGCGGCCAAGCTGTAGGAGCATTCACACCGCGACGAAGCTGCGATTCTAAGACACTTACGATTATTGAATATCAGCAAATTACTTTTAGGCGGCACCTATTTAGTGTCCCGCGTTTAGAGAGAGGATCACAGGAGCAGTGGCGCTGGATTCCCAAAGATTCAAAGCACAGGAGTTTATTTTAAAAACGGAGAAGTTCGCTGGACGAGAGCCACATCTGCTCCTTTTCCTACTCTCTTTTGGGGTGTCGGTGGTAAGGACGCGGACTCGAGCGGAAAGAAAATGTTTACGGCTTTGAGGACAGCCGAGGAAAATATCTCGCGGACATGGAGCGGGGTTTACATTGTTCACATGTCTGGCGTACTCCAACAGTGTGTTTGGTGGCTCAGTGGACGACGATCCACTGGATTTTTCTCTCCTTTACACGAACACGGTGCAAAGGTTGGAAGAGTTCGTTTAATCCGAGGACACCCTGTACGCAGAGGCAAGAGCGTGCACTGGTGCGCGGTACGCGGGTCGTATCGGTTGGCCTACCGAAGAAGAAGGCCTTTGAACGGGCCACGCAACGCGAGACTTTGCCCGGAGGAAGGATGTGGTCGAAAAACAGAGACAGCGGGAAACGAAGAGAGAACGAGTGCGCTACGGGAGCAGGTGTGCTTTCCATCGTGTTCCGTACTCCGTTCCTCTTTGCTCGTCTTCACGTCCCGCGGACGTCATTGTTATCGCTGAACGACATGACGCGACGCGACGCGACGCGACGCGACGCATTCCCGTATCTATTGAGAAATATTACGAGTCGATAGAACGGTTGACCACGCCGACGATCAACGGAGATCGCATGATTTTCGAGGAGGTATATACGCGTGTCCACGTTAGCGATCCGTATTCAGCCGTTGCATCGGTACAGCGGAGGCGCGAAACAGCGGTTGTTCAAGGTCACTTCTTCGATCGGAAGTTATGCTAGACACAGGCACCGCATTTATCGTTTATCTTGTGCCCGTTGATGCGATAAGGAGTCTAAATATTGGACTGGGTTAGGTTGGCTGTTCAAGGTCGCTTCTTTGATTGTAAATTATATTAGATATGAGGACCGCATTCATTATTTCTCATGTTGGGTTTGGTTGGATCGCCTCTTCAAGATAACTTCTTCGATCGTACATTATATTAAAAATAACCACTATGTTTATAATTTCCCATATGCCTGCTGATGCGGTGAATCAATTAAATATTAGATCAGATCGGGTGCGTGTTCGTGATCGCTTTTTCCGTTGGAACGCATCGCGTCCATCATTTTTCACGAGTCCGTCGATGCGATAAATCACCTAACAATTAGATCGATATACAAGGTGACTCATCTAAGATTAGAAACTGAAATATTTTTCTTGTATTTGTCGCTACGAGAAAATGTCTGAACAAGGAAATATTTCATTCAAACAGATAAATATCGTGGGAAGAAAAATTTGTTCTCAGGGTCATATTTTTCAAGATTTCAATGTTATCAATATTTTGTTAAATGGAGCATCATAGTCTCGTTGCTCTAACGCTGTAGCAGGAAATAAGACGCGGTAAAGAAAAGTCCAAACATTCCAGTTACCAAAGTAAGTTGCCCTGTGAACGAAGCAGTTATCCACTTCGCTCTTGCTGTATCTATCGCTCCGTTCACCCACGTGACAGTTCCTGAAACGCAAACTGGAACTTATCCCGGTTTTAAAGCACTCGCTGGATCCGATTCGCAGCTTCATATAGAACCAAGGACCGCTATAGTCGAACGCGTCGCGTTCCCGCGAATCGAAATTACTGAACATTACGAATTCCACGATCGCAAACTTATCATTCACCGGCGGCGGAATGTACCTGGAAACGGATATCGGTCCAGCTGTCCAGCTGTCCAGCAGCTGTGTACTTCACCTGCCGCCGTATCGCTGCCAATGTACACGAGCGCAAGTACAAACACGCGTGCACCACTTGAACCTTCCGTTCCTTTCCGCTCCGTTCCGTTCCGTTCCGTTCCGTTCCGTTCGATTCCGTTCGATTCCGTTCGATCCCGGTCCGTATTCCTTCGGTTTAAGAAGTGCGAGTCCTTTCCGCGTCCTGCCAGGCAAATCGACTTCCAACCCACCGAATCATCGTCTCTCTCGATGCGAAAAATTCGATCGGAATCGCGAGGTCACGTTGTATCTGTTTTGAAGGTAGTTGCCGAATCCCTGGGCGGTTGAGTGATTTCACTCGCTTCAAGCGATACAGAAAAGAGTTTATAACTGCAACGATATTCATTTCTTCGAGCCACGTATATTAGGACACCTTTTCTCCGTTTCGCGAGTACTGTCCGCCCTAAAAGTCCTGATTCCCTTTTTTTCAACTAATTCTTTATATCGGTAGATATATTGCAAGTCGCATGCCGGTACAGAGGGTTTAGCTCGTAGATCGCAAAATCGATCGCCACGATCTATCTCGCGGCGCGGCGTAACGGTGAGGCGTTCGAGTCGGTGCTCGGTCTCGATTCGCGGTGAAACATCGTCAGATGATTCGGAGATAATTTGCGGCGGTCACGGCGAAACGCGTTCCGTCACGGTGCGGGAGCCGGGAGACAATGATTTTACGTATCCGGCTATTTCGTGCGACACACGGTCTTCCTGCTCGCCCGTCGAAAGTCTGCTCGTAAACTTCCCGCCAGTCCGTCCGTTCCAACGATAAACGCGTGAAAACCCCTGTATCTTACATTGGAATCGAACTTGCGTGATCGAGATCGTTCCGATCGCGTTCGTCCTCGTTCGTCCTCGTTCGTCCTCGTTCGTCCTCGTTCGTCCTCGTTCGGCGACGGTTACACGCACCCAGGTAACCCGTAACGTTTCGTCGACCGATCTTTCGGCTCATCTCACAACCGATCTGCTCCCCTATCTTATAAAACATGTGTTGAGTCAATATAAATATATTATTCGATTTTCCTTGTACACAATTGTACATTTACTGGAAAAATATCATGATGGAGTTTCTCAAACACGAAGTTAATTGTACATGCCAACTATTACCTGTTTTGATCATTCGACAGCTTTTTAGCTGATAGAAAATTCGACGATACCGATCGGCTGAAATCAACCTGAAACGAATCATCTTAAAACAATAGAAATTTGATGGCGGTGGAATCAAGGAATTGCTCAAGCAGTTGAAAAAGGACACCGCAATTGATATTCGATATCTTGATAATTAAAAGTAACTGCGGTTGTTCATTTATTTACGCTCGATGAAATGAAATTTAAAAGCGACATTGCTTATTGGATGCCCTGATATGTTCGATCCGCATGGTGGATGGAGGTTCGATGGAGGATCGAACGAGAAGACCGTATAGGATAGAGAAAGGTCGGCGGATAGATTGGCAGGTAGCCGGAGCGGTAGGTGGCTAGCTGGGTAGGTAGGTAGGTAGGTAGGTAGGTAGGTAGGTAGGTAGGTAGGTAGGTAGGTAGGTAGGTGGGTAGACGAGTAAAGAGGTAAAACGACCAGGCAGATAGGAAGAAAATTCTCGTGTACTCGTGTCGATGGACTGTTAGCCGGGAACATCGACGGGAAGATGGGACGGAGGAAGGAGGATCGCGTGGACAAACGATGCACCTGCCTGCTTCCGGCCTCCCTTTTATCGTTCGCACCTTTTTCGCCCGCCGATGGATAAACGAAACGTCGAAGCATTTCCGAAACAAGACGAATTTCCACACCAGGAATTACACGAAGCCGGATGGAAAGTCGATTTTATTGGTTTGCCCGAAAGATCGAACAGGTGTGAGCCAATGACGGTACACCTGCGCGAATAACCGTACATCGAGTCCACTGTTACGCCTCGTCTCTGCGCGGCTCGACTTCGAACGAGCCACCAGAACGAAACCTTTGCTTTTACCATTAATTTACGAAAGTATATTGCCCGCAGACGATGAAATATCGAAGCCTGCGTCGCCGTCCGGCTATAACGCGAAGACGATGGCTGCGGGTACCGCGATCGCGCGCAGTCCTTTTCCCCAGCTGATCGAACACGCTTGCGAGAAGCTCGAAGAGCAAGGAGAAAAGCACAGGCGCCGGTTCAAGGCGACCCGGTCCTAGACGAACCGCAACCCCTTCCCTTACGAAATGAGTCACACTCCTGACACAGATTATGGCCTGTATGCGACGAACGGCAAATTTACTCCGACATCAATTCTTAAGAACCACTTTTCAAACCGTCGGTTCTTTTAGAAGATTATGAACAGCAAGTTCTGCACGTTGCCGGCCGTTCTTGATGCATCGCCGTGCGAAGGAACTCGAATAATCAATTTTAGAGCGCGCAGTCGTTTAAGAAGTCATGAGGCAAGGGGTTAAACCGGTAGCGCCGTTACGGTTAACCCCTTGCCTTGCGCATACGAGCCTCGCTTCTCTACCGATTCTTCCAAGTTTTTAGTTGGAAGACAACGGAAAAGTGTAATAAGGTGATGTATTCATAAAGCAAGCCTTTATGATGAGTTAGTAAATACAGAAAAGTGGCTGTTGATTGAAAGTCTGCTGAAAAACATGAAAACCTGTGACCATTTAAAATCAACGGCGAACGAACCTTTTAACTCAAGAAGGGGAAAAGTTTTTTGAAAAAGAAATAAAGATATTGCTCAACGGGTGGAGCATTGTTGCAGAAAGGAATGGTGAATATGTCGATGGCTGAAAGGAACGGTATTAATTTTGTTGCATCGAAGATTAGCTAGAGAAGCGATGCCACTTACGGGATGACCTGTAATCCGCATATTATATTAGCTACGGTGTTCTCCGGAAGCGCTATAGTTTCCGGTGTCCCTGGTATTCTTCGGTTCGAAGTCAGCCGAATATTCGGGGGAGCATGTCACCCGCAGCAAGGGAGACGAAGATGAGACTCGTCGCCAGCTTCAGGGCGCAGAACTAAATAGTCCAGAAGGAAATTCAAAGTGAAATGGAGCGTTTTGCGTAGGTCGTTTCCGCTTCACCGATTCTCCGCAGGCTAGCGAAGGTTGCAGGGTACGGCGAACGCACGATGCACGCACGAGGAGCAACGCGAGTAAGCGAACTTCAAGCATGCGAGCAGAAGTCCAATTCGTTCTGAAAATGTGCCGCCCGAACGGGTCAACCGAAACGGCTATTCGTTTCATTCGATTCGACTGTACTTTCGTATTCGACCTTCGGTATGACGAATCGCGGAATTGCGAACTCGGGAAACTCGCGTGCCATCCGCAGTCGTACCGTTTCGTCCTTTTGCAATTGATTTGCTCGTTCGATCGTTGGCAAGCCATTCGGAGTCGGTGGTTGGACGATCGCGTAGCGTCGCATCGCAGAAAAGTTGCCCCTTCGGAATTTTCTGTTGCATGCCCTGTCGGCAAATTTCAAGACAGTTTCGCACGTTATTTGCACGTGACCTACAGTATTTTGATCTCCGACCGAACGAGTCCTCGTTCATCGGTTACGCGGAAGTTGGCGTTGGAACGCAGGGTTTTTCCAGCCTGTTCCGCGTTTCGGAATTCATTTACCGACGGTCGGTAAAGCGGGTTACCTCTTGGCCAACGTCGATCGAGAAGCAGGCCGTTATCGGATGAAGTTGAAGGAACGGGTTCCTCGAATGCAAGAAGCGTTGCGGTCGTCGCTTCGGTTGTTCATCCACTTTTCACACTTTTGTTTCTCGCTTTATGGCGAGCACACGAGTGCTCGCGTGTAACGACGTTACGGTAGGACGGTCGTCGAGATTCCCCATTAAGGAAAACCGCGAAAAAACGGGGCGAGCAAATACAGTTCGATGAAGCATTTACGTCGGAAACTCCGTTTGAATTATCTCGTTAGGAGTGGCGCGAAAAATTCCATTAAAGGGCGGCGGAAGCTTCTCGGAGCCGGTTTCAGGGAATATTTCACGAGGAACATTAATTTTCGCATGCATTGCGAATAGCGGATAAAGGATAATCGATTTTCTTCCAGGCGGAACAGACGAGTCGGAAAACCGTTGAGAGGCGAAGGTTCCTCGATGCGGAAGGGTCGTAATTTTGAGATGGAGCACGCGTGGCCGCATGCACGCACTATGCGGACGGGCTGCACCGTGAAGTTGCTTGCTCGTGATCGTTTTGAATCGACGTTCGTTCGATTTCTTCGCCTCGAGATCGTCCGTTCTCCGGCTCTCGCGTTACCTGACACATACACGATGTCCCTTCCTTTCGATTGCGCACGATCGACCACGCTCGATCGAGTACGAAAACGATAAATTTTAATTGCAAGATTGGAATGGGACACGGATGCACCGAACGGCACGCGGGCGCGGGCGCGACGTCGATCAACGATCAGAGGGCGAAGATCACGGAACGCTGTACAGCGGCGATCCATATATTGCGAAAATATGGATCCACTCGCGTTAAATTCGAAAATATCGAGTTACTCGGTCCGGTTACCGGACATCTGATCGGCCGGTTCCGCCAGCTGTAACCAGAGGGAGAGTTTTTCGTAAGAAAGGGACTCTTACAATTTGTGCACTTGAAGCAAATTGGAATGAAAGAAAATTTCATCTAAACTTGATCCTGCATTTTATAGTCAACATGATTTTTCCCAGAAATTCACGTACATTTTCGTGTTAACATAAATAATATAAAATTAATACATTTACATATTAACACACAGACACACACACACGCTATACGGTCCAATTTGTTTTTGTAACACCACCTATACAACAATTCACCAAGTATTTTTCATATTGTCTCATTGTACGTTGCAACATTGAAATATTTGTGTAGTGCGACGATAAAGGAAGGTCCAATTGGATGGTGGTTTCATAAGCAGCGCGGCGGGCTGAATGTTTCGCAGTGAACAAGTTCTTTCCAGTTCTTCCGCAAGAAACGAGTGATTGCGGTATTCGCTGGTGGCCCGGGCAATCGACAGCCGTTTACGGGACTCTCGTAACTTTCGGCATCGATTAGATTCTGCTCGATTGGTCCTTGGAAAATCGTCCGAGTCTCCGGAGGATGAAATTAGGGCGTAGCCGCTCGATCGCCGACGTATCGGTTAATAGATTTCGCGTTCGCAAGGAGCTGCAAGGATTTCGTGAGTTCGCGTTCAAGCGATCTCGCATGGGAACGCGGAAGTTCGGCCGTGCGTCTCGATACGCGGCGCGCCGCGGGAGTCGGTACCGCTCGTTGGAGATCTCGAAACCATCCAGCGCTGGCTAACTTCCTCATCTCTGCTCGCCTCTCCGCAACGTCCATTACCTCATATTCGACCAACTTTCCTGCAGAAACAGAGGAGAGAACAGAATGTAATTCTTTGCACGATAAACCCGCATCGCCGACCGAACTCTCCGTAATGTTCTCCGACGCGTTGGAGACTCGCGAATACGGTATTTCGAATGTCTAAATAAATCGACGGCTGCATCGTTCCCAGCGGATTGATCTCCACTTTATGTCTCGACAAATATCCCATAAAACCGACCAAGGTATTCCGTTTTAGCGTCCAACGATATCGCTTTCCTCGACGATCCGATGGAGAGGGTCGAAGCACGGATAACCAGACGGGGGGAATTAAACGGTTACTCTCCTTTCTCGGTCTGTTTTGCGAATTTTTTCAGACGAAATTAAACAACGTACACATATTTATAAAACTTTGCGGATTTGTTCGTATACATTTCTACCGCTTTCATGAATCTCTTTGCGTCGCTATCGTCTAAACTACTGGTTGATGTTCGTTCTTCAGATTTATGCCATTTTGTTAAGAATCACATTTTTTCGATAAAAATTTGATATTGCGGCACCCTTGACTTTCAGAGAATGATCTGAAGCAAATTATACGGGTTCGCAAATACTCTTTTTTGCATCCTCTCTTATAATACTCGAATAATAAACTTCAGCGGCAGATAGCCGTTGAAAAAATCGTAAGGCAAGGGGTTGAGATAACTCAGGAGCGGGCATAATCCCGACAAAGCCTCGGGAAGGGCGACGGTTCGCGTCGTATAGAAACGCGTGACAAGCAATATCGCGTCGTACGCGAGAATCTCGTTCAAGAGAAAAGCACGTGGACGAACTCGAACCGGTAGACTGAATTCGCGTCTCGAGGTTCAGGGTTCATCCGGAACCGAGTGATCGGTCGACGCTTGGAACATTGAAATTTACTCGTTCGCTGGACGTCTGTTAACACCGTCCAGGACGCTGATGCATTACGAATGCGTATTTTACAGGCTGATCGGACTTATCGCGAGAAACCGGAGAGTTCTTCGAACAACGACTCATGGTGTTTCAGAGTTTGTGCGTTGATATACGTGTAATCGTACGGACGCTTGGAAGGCCGTTTTTGCGCGTCTGACTAGTTACGGATTTTTTCACTGTGCCGCAAAGCTGCCATACCCGGTCAGACATACCGTAATACTCTGTTTCAAAGAGAAGTTACGGAGAAGAAAAATATTCGACTGTTCGATTACGCGATGTTAACGCTGTGCAGTACTACAAACGAACCCACGGTTTGATGGAAAATTTGTTATTTATATTAAGAATATGAATGCGTCACGCGTGCTAGTTATTAAGTCCCGGAGAGGCGAAAGTTGGACGATTCATAAACTGACCCTCTTCGGATGACTCAGCAGTAATTCTTAAACATGAGCAGCGGACCAGATAAAAAGAAAATTGAAGATAGCAAATGTTCTCCGATCGTGTCACACCGATTCCCTGTTGCATTCCTTGAACGGACAGAACGCTTTACCCGTCGTATCTTGACCCTGTAACCGCAAAATTTCTAACACCTTCCCCTTCGATGTTTCCCCCACCAAGGGGTTCCTTGTTGCTCTTTATTTCCCGAACGTTGCCAACCTACAAATTGATAACCGATAAATCGAGCGATTTCGCGAAGTTAACAGCGGGACTGCCGCGCGAGCTGCGGTTTAAACCAATTTACAGCATCGGAAGCGATTAAGAGCGAACGAACGGGATTCCTTTTTAGCTCGTACCTTCTCCACCGCCGGCACTGTACAGGGTGTATTTGAAGTCCGAGCACAACCGCAACGGAGATGGTTTCATCCATAGAAATATGTCGAAAAGGAAGAATCAAATATTTCACTTTGAATATCCATCGAGTACGTGTTCTAACGTACGCTATTGTTCCGTAGTCGATTGTAAATATCGAGGATGATATGGTATGATGAACGCGTTCTCTGTCATAGTGAAACCAGCCAGTCTTGGTCAGACGATATACCGTATAAACTGGTAGTAGGGCGCCGGGTATTTCGGACGTTCGCACAGCATAGTTGTCATCGAACAGAAATCAACGTGTCAGAGCCGCATTCAAATTCTGAGTTGCGTACGCAAACAATGTTGCTCGAATCGTAGCAGAATGGCTTTATTTAACTATCAAAAGTATGGAGAATGCAAGTAAAAGTGTAGCGGTGCTTGGATGCTTGCTTGTTCAAAGGTGATTTAAAAGTGTAGGCGGCTCGGCTAAATACCCACAGAAATCGATGCTAGGTTACATAGAAAGAAACAGAAGAAGAACCGGTGTGGCTGTCGTCCGATCAGAGAAGCGAAGCTACTCCGGGCACGGTCAGCATCGAGATGGGGGTGGCCGTTTTCAGTGCGTCTCTGTGTTGCTATACATATAGACGCATAGTTTTCGGAATCCATCTAGAACTCAGGTACCGTTGCAAAATGACCTTAACGGTCGGTGCCTGGGTTACGCTCGAAGAAGAAGAAAGGAAAAGGCTGAACGTATAACGATGTACGTGTGTTGAAACCCTAGCCACAGTTTCCAACATCAACTTGCCTACAAGTTATTGGTAAATAGGAAATGCAATTTGAAGTATCTCAAATGGCACCGTTTAGACGACTCTACCCTACTTAATATCTGTCGTTCACCGTGCCACTGTTCCTCCTGCAATTATTCAAACCCGCTCACGCGTGTTCCTCTGACGACCGATGAAACTCACGACCTTGCCGTATTCTTTCCATCGACCGGACCGCGACTCTGATCACACCCTGTACAAGCGTGTCATCCTGGAACTCTCGTTTCTCTCTATGGCGAACAATTTCTCTACGCTCAGCATTCTTTACGGTTTTTCCGATTAGCATTGCAAAACGAACGGTTCGGGCGTACGCGCAGCGTTTTACCGCTCCGCGTCTCCTTTGGGTTCCCGTCGATCGAACACGGCTGCGAACGCGTGCACGTTCATCCTTTATCGCAACCGCCGCGCCGCGCCGCGACGGCTTTGTCAGAGCCCGTTTATAACGCGTTATGCTACCGACGGCTATTTGTTTCGCAGAAATAGCAGCGTTTCAGGGGCATTATTAAAATGGGCTATTAGGCGACATTTGCATGCCGACAATGGCAGACGTCGCCCTGGAAAAGGGACGCGATGGGCGCCACGAGAAACGCCAATAAACCGATTCACGACGTCCTCCTTGACGAGATGGACGAACAAGGGGACCGGAAACCTACACGCAAAACCGCTGACCATCATTTTTCCAACACTATTTCCGCCCACTCGCATCACGATCCCACGACCATGGAATATTAAAAGTTTTCCAGTAATTTTGAGAACAATTCATGCGATCTCTGTTGTCATGTAGAAAACATCGGCCTTGGCTCAACGGGTGAAGATAAACCTACGCCGGACACGGTCAGTGTTAGAATTCCTTTATACCTTTTATACCAAAAAGAACAGGGCTGTAAGGGCAGATGGTGGTCGTGAAATCTGGAAAGAAAGTTGCAACAAACGTAGCTCGAAGAATGAATAGTGCCGAAGTTATAAACAATTCTTCGTTTTGCTTGCTAAAAACAACTCGCTCGCTTTTGACGCTGTCACGCGATGCGAGAGCATCGGATTATCTTACCATTTCTGCTTCCAAAAGGAGAAGAAGGAAGAATTCTGTAAACTTCAAAGTGTACGGAAGGTTTTCTGCATATCTCCGCCCCCCATTTCCACAGACGCTTCACACCTTCGTACCACAAAATCGCGAACTCTCAAAAATTTCCGGCTTTGTTCCAAATTTTTCAACCCATTAGGACATTTTCCCTTCTTTTCACGCGTACTACCCGCCGTTAAACTCTTGAATCCCCTTTTTAACACTTTGTACATTTAGTAATAAAAGTACACGTTT
This sequence comes from Macropis europaea, assembly GCA_916610135.2. Taxonomy (NCBI): domain Eukaryota; kingdom Metazoa; phylum Arthropoda; class Insecta; order Hymenoptera; family Melittidae; genus Macropis; species Macropis europaea. The sequence goes on from OU744348.1 coordinate 629,668, forward strand.
ACCGAAGTTCACGCTTGTACCGCCGCACGTATACCTACAGCGCAGACCCCGTAAATAGCCACTTCGATGTGACTCCTTATCTGCTGATTCACACTGAAGTACAGCAACCGTTGAGTCTCATTCTGAAATTTCTATCATTTCGAAACTCCCAATAAAGGCGACAAGCTATGGACATGGCGCGTTAGGACGCAAAACACACGAACGATCGACTTTTAACAAAATGAACAGAGGGATGTGACCTTGAAGCGGCTGGTCCACTCTACAATAATACTCGTCGACTTACGTTCCACCTCCTTCCATTCTCTTATCAATTTGATCGAAGACCGCCTTTCTCTTCCACGCCAGGATAGAGCGTTTATTTGCCGGAACAATATATTTATACTGCAATCAGAAGGGCTGCGTCGACCCTAACCGCGTCGAGGATGATTGAAAAATAATAACCACGGTTGACATTTTTCTCCTGTCAAAAATATTTCTTAGGATCGAACGCGGTCCGGATGCGGAGGGTTGGCTCGTTCAACGTCCCGTTTCAATTTCACCTTATTGTCGGTGGGCGGTTCGATCGGGCGAAATCGAACGGCGCCATCGAAAAAACGAATACGCGATTCGAGCCGGTATTCGAGAATTCGAGTGCGACTCGAGAAGGAAAATCGGTGGTTACGGTGGCGAAGCGAAGCGAAGCGACACAGCCACGTTCAATCGTATCTGTACACGTTCAAGGAATTATCGATGGACCAAACGTGACTAACGACCAGTGACTTTGTATTTTCTCCCGACATCCCCCCCCCCCCCCCCTCTCACTCTCTCTCTTTCTCTCTCCAAGAGTTTTCCACCTTCCCTTTTAGACTCGAGAAAACGTTTATCCAGGCTCGGTTAATTTTATTAGACCGCCGCGCCGCGGCGGAACTTTGCTCGACGCGTTGGATATTATTTCGATAAAAGCCTCGAGCGAGGCTCACGCCGAATCGATGATACCTCATCGAGCATTCCTCGCGACACCTATAATTGCCAAAGGAATAATTCTCGCTTCGGGATCGGGAATCGATTCTTTCATCGAGAAATCGTACGGTGGTAGCAGGTACGCTCATCGATCGATCGTTCGTTCGACGAGATCGAAAAACGATAGCTTCTCGTTTTCTGGATACGTTCGCCGATGGAACGGCGCGGCGTCGCGACGGCTTCAGAGAGGACGTTCCGTTAAACACCTGTGGATCGGCTGGTCGAACGGTTTCGACGCGGAGCTTCGAACTTACGGAATGCGTCCGAGAGGGGAAGAGAAGCTTAACGAGAATAGAGGACACAGTTCCGATGCCATTACTTTTTCCATATTTTTGCCTCTTCTTGTTATGCTTGAGTATATATTTCGTGAACGGAACACGCGCTCGAACAAAGACGTACGAGTCATCCAAGATTAGAATCTAAATGTCTAAGGGCGACAATATACCTGTCATATTATCTCATTGTTTCAATTTAACCCCTTGCGTTATGGTAACGAGCCACACTCGTGATGCAGATTATGCTTCGTATGTTATAAGTTTCTGCAGCGAATTGTACATGTTGACAGATATTCTTCCCGTATTTGGTCCATAGAGCATTCGAATAATAAACTTCCGTGCAGTTTGCGATCGAAAAAAATTGTGCGGCAAGAGGTGAACTTTACTATTATTCCATTTCCCGAGACTATTGCACCGGAGCATGCGTAATTGTTCTTATGAATAGGTAAACGCTGTAACTGCATCAGCAGTATCGAGTACAGGGCGAGTCACCTGAATATCTCTCTTGTTTTCGATGCAGTGAGAATATGCCTAACGAAGACAACGTTTTACTCGAAGGGGTAAATACTATTGAGAGGGAAGATTTGTTTTCAGTCATATTTTCTAAGAATTACAATGTCATCGATATTTTTCTTAAACAGGATAACATATTTTTGCTGCCACTGCCAATTCAGTATTCATTCATGCAGTAATTTTTAATTTGCAGGAATAAAATATTAAGAGACACGTTCGACGGTAATTGGTACTATATGCGGACAACCTGACCGTCTGTCAAAAAGTCAGTCAGACTTAATCTATAAGCTGGTCTGAATAATCTTGAGGAACCGTGCAACGCAAGCAGAAGATTGTGGCTAAATGTCGCGCCATGAGATGTTCCCGAGAAAATAATATGATAACACATATCCATATAAAATCGATAATATCGGCCTAATTATAGTACTCACGAACCGTGACCTAGGTGATATTTTCTCATCAAATCTAACTTTTATCGACTATATTCTTCGCGTGTGTGATTTCGTCGCTGGGTCTCTTGAACGACAACGTTCAGCCAACGACTTTCAGAATCCAGAAATATTCAACACTTTTTATGTATTTCAGCGTGCGCACACAGCTCCTGAAATGTTGCTGCGAGTTTGTACCGGAGAATCGAAATTGTACCATTTTTATTGTTATTTAAATATTGTTAGAACAGTTTTTCTGTTTCGTCATACTCGGGACACAGACTACGGTTCGTACGTTGCAAACACGAGTTCCATTCGCTCAACAACTCTCTAACACTTTGCACCATTGTCTTTCGGAGGATCGCTGAAGGCGAATCGAGGATTGAAATGGTAAAACTTCTGAACATACAACTTCCTTGCACCGAACGGGCAGAAAAATCGTAAGACGAGGGATTAAAGAAATAAACGGAACGGTGGGTAGTTGAAGAGTATCGCGAGATGTCGAAACGAAAGGGAAGAAGGAAGGTGGTGAATCGGCGAGGAGTCACGCTCGCCGGTGGTTACGGGCGCGGGGCGGTGGTGGAGGCTCGGAAGGGGTTGAACACGGGCCAGCCTGATTGGACGAGAATGTTTAGGTACACGGGGTGGGGATGGGGATGAACCGAGCACCGCGAACTCGCGGGCTTATATAAACCGTGAACGGAGCTTTCGGGTTCGCAGAGCTGCACTCTCCGTCGACGAAGAAACTGGCCTGTGTCGGCTATCTTTCTGACCGGTCCCTGTCAGACATCCTATCGACAAGCAACTCTCGAGTCCAGGTAAGCTTCGTTTCTTTCCTTAAAAGAAAAAAATTCAACTTTCGCGAAGAAATTCGTCTTCTTCCCTCGCGAGTCTGTTGGATGGCGGCGGGTTGTTGGATGTTTCTGTGAGTTCGAAACGAAACTGACAGATAACAGGACACGCTCTTTTTTGGTCAGAATATTGTTGTTATTATTACTGATATCGCACACGTTGCTGGTCGTTTTGCGATATATTTGCAGTGTGCATATACTTGAGTGCGAATCAGAGTCGTGTGCTTTAGCCCCGAATGGCGATGGCAGTGAGTCGAAGCAGAAAGCTTATCGCAATATAAATTAGCAAGATTGGACAACGCATTGATAGGATGTAAATGTATTGGTTTGGATGGCGAATAGAGACAAATTGCGAGGCATACCGACACGCACGCAGCCGCCATTCGTTTCAATTTTAATGTTGTTTAATACTATTCGTGGCTTCTGCCGCAGAGAATATGTTTTCGGTAGAATCAGCAGTTTCTGTGATGCACTGACCGAAAGAAAGGATCGGGGTCTTTCTGTCGGAAACTTGTTGATTCAGAGAATATTTTGATTTGAATGTTGCTACGCCCGGTGCGACGAGTACCATAACATTACGATTACGCATAAGAAACAAAGACGAGCTTCGTACCTCCGCTATGCATCCTCCCATAAAGAAACTATTGGCAACAAATTGTGCCATCCTCATAATCATTCAACTTTTGTCTGAAATGTTTTTCGATATCTGTGAAAAATTACGACCGTTTATTGATCAATGGCAACGCTCCGGTAATACCGTGACTGTCACAGTGAAATTTACCGTATCTGGTCAGACGCGTCATGGAACGCTTTTTTCAATTCACAGATACTCGTGAATAAAAATATTGAATTATACGAGGATATACTTATCGTTTCCTATTATCGTTTATCATATCTGTCGGAATTTCACGGAAATTAATAATTATTTAATTCGGCGATATATGATCACGGCGCCGGCTCGCGTGACGCTGCGTGGCAGTCAACGTGTTAATAGTTATTAGTGTAATTGCAATACTCAGGGGATCGTGATGTGTGCTTTTCGCTGTTTAATCCATAATCGATATGATGTGAACGTATTATAAATGTTATAAATTATGTTTTCGTATTTTGTATTTTATAGGGAGTGTCGGTTTGGTTTAATCGAATGACTGTTAATTTTGAACAATCTGTGAGACACACCAACGCGTACGCTGCCGCGATTCGTTTCGAAATTCGTCGACCACGGAGCAAACTTTATTTTTGGTAGTAGTTCTTCCAACCCTTTGCACTCCATTGGCGCTGCTACCGCGACGTACATTGTTTCGACGCATACTATCAAATTTAAGCTATATTTGTTGCAATATAATCCGAATGAACAAAATAAAAGAATAAATTTGAAATAACCGTTATATTACATAATTCTCGTAGTGCAAATGGTTATTATTTGAATAACCATTTTTAAGTAATACCAAAGTCTGCTATCAAACCTGAAGATTAACAGCAATCGTCCGTTTCGCATTTCTCGACCTAATTATTGATCTTTCGTCCTGTAAGACAAATTACAAAACAAAAAAACAGACGATCGACAAATCGCGTAATCGCGATCACATTATAAAATCCTCTGGGTGCAAAGGGTTATTAACTGAATAACCATGTGTAAGTAATGCCAAAGACGTCTATCGAACCCGAAGATTAATGGAAACCGTGCATTTCACATTTCTGAACCTAGCAATTTCTCTTCCGTCAAGTAGGGAGAAATTGAAAAAAGAAACAAGAAAATGAGAAAAAAGCAGACTGTCGCGTCGTAATCGGGTTGCAGAGAAGGTAAACGATGAACCGAACGCATCGCGTTCGTTGCGGTGGGCCGGCATAACCGTTGAAATGAAATTCCGCGTGATGAGTCCTGTCGATTCTGACGAAAACAATTCGCGACACGTCCGTTCCATCTGTTTTGCCGCGCAACAATTAAGCGTACCGGCCCGACATGCGGTTTCGCTCGATACGTTGGAAAACCGAGGGAAACCGGCCGGTCGCTGGTCGGACCATACTTTTCCGACGGAAAAATTGACTTGGCGAACTCGACAGCTCCCGGCGTGCGACGTTCGACGAGACTTTGCCCGCGACGCATCCGCTTCGCGACTTTCTCTGAAACGAGTTAACATCCCCGTCGGCGGACCATTATCATCTGAAACTTTTCTTCGAGCACGCTTTCCAATGGATCCGTTTTCCACCCGCCTCGACGATCCTTCGTAATCGCGAGTTGACTTTTCCCTTCGGTTCACTTTACACGGAACTCCTTGCCTCCTTTACCGTGAAATGTTAACTTCTTCTTCAGCGCCCCGAAGTCACTGAGTATTCGCGGCGATGGGAATCAATTTAGAAATATCTTATTGTACAGAGCTGAACAGAGTTCCCAGGATATTCGGGAAATGTGAATCATGTAACACGTTCCCTGCCAGCTGTCCCGTTTTCGGTACACACTGAACTTTACGTTCGAACCAAGCGATATTCTTCTTATTAACAGACAAAGTACAGTAAAACTTGTTTTCTTATATTCTGCATTTCGTACTTGAAATATTCACTCTGCCAATGAATAAACTTCCACCTCACAAAAAACCAGCAAGTAGATAATTGTCGTTCGCGTATTACTGCTGCCATGCGTGGTGATCATTCGATATTCTGTTTCAGCTCCTTTCCTGTTTCGAAACGTTTCGTTACATTAGCTCGTATATCATTTTCCTTGTTTCCGCCACGAATGAGAAATTCGATATCGGTGGTCGAGACACAGATGTTCGAAATTTCTATGCATTTGGGAAAAAGAAGGTTCTTCAATTTTTGAATAGACGTCACGCATGGAAATCTGAGTGCGGCACACCACGACTCAACTGTTCAAAGTTGCACCTAACCAACGCTTGCAAGAGTATTTCTTACTATCTGTGTGTTTGAAAAAGCTAAGTATTTTCCGCGAACTACCTAACACTGACATTCAGGGTTGGGGGCTGCTTTTCGTTTACAATTTCCCGAACATCGTCTCCGTCTCTAAAATATTGCGAGGTGCAAGAACGATGATCGTTTTGAAAATGTCTCCGCCTCGGACGGGGCACGGTTCGCAAACAGGATGAATCGTTTGCTTCCCAATTTTCACCGCCTCCATGTTTTTCTTCGTTTCGCTCGGAGAGCACGCCGGATCTCGATGCGTCCCCGTGGACGGTGTTTGGTTGCCGGACCTCGGCTGGACCAGCGTATTTGAAGAATGGCTCTCTCGCGTTCACCAAACATCCCCAACTTGTTCTCCTCGCAGTGGAAACATCGTAAGCATGCCTCTGTGCCAAAGAAAACAGACGGTGCCCGTCTCGATCGAGGAAAAAACGTAGCGAAGCTCGATCGAATGAAATCGCGTTGCGTGCCAGACAAGGGAGCAAGACACCGTGTCAAAATGTATTGGGTACACGGGAAAGTAATGTCGGTTTTGCGTATGTAAAGCACGGACAAGAGCCAACCCGGTACATACACGGGGTGTCCGCGCCAAGTGGATTCAGACCTGTTGTTTCTTAAAGTATTGAAGATACGAACAAATTGTTTGTATGAAAGTTACATGGTACGAAGTGGCAACTTCATCGGAGGAGGCGAATTTCTTTTACATCGCCGATTCAAGAGACACGGAGGCCAAGTTCGTTTTCTTAAATGGAACTATATACATATATTTCTTCGGATCGTTTGACGACGCGTTTTAGAACGAATTCAGTGGCCTATGGTACATGTATCTTTTATCAAGCGGTTCTCGAGATATCGAAGGTTTTGCGCGAAAGCGCATGTTTTATTGTGTTTCTAATGTCCAGTGCTGAAACCTTTGACTGCTGTGACGGCCCCTGAACTTCGTGGCGCACTCTCCGCCAATTTTTGATAAATGTTGGAACGGTGAAATATTCCCCCACTCAGCCTTTGACACAGTCACAAGTTCAGCTTTGTTCCTTAGACAAAGATGCTCAATGGGATTGACTTCGGGGCGCTGGGATGGCCAATCCAACTTTTCAACAACCATATCCTCAAAGCATTCCGTCACAGCCCGAGCAGTATGGTACACGTAACGCCTGCTTCGCATACAATCTGCCAGTGTCCGGATATTACTGGTATACGAAATTTGTGGTCATATGGTCCGGGTGAAAATGGACAAAAACTTCTGGTAAATGTCCGTCTTAAAGTTATTCCTCTTTTAGATGAATGGAGCTTCTGCGAAGATTGCTCCATATTCATTATTATACAGAGTGTGTTGAAGTTCGTACGATCGAGGTATGGGATACAATTTCTTGTAATTTTAATGAAAAATTCATCCGTTAAGTCTGAACATAATCAAGTGCACGCGTATCTAATGAATTTTAAACCATAGTAATGAATATGAAGGAACCTCGTCGGAAAGTTCATTTATGTATACAGCGGCGCGCAACAATTTTCGGACAGTTAATTTTTCAGTGTTACTTTATGAGAGGAAAATTGTTCTGAATTTTACGAGACTTAGAATTGAAAAATGATTCATTAGGAAGATGAGACCGATATTCATGATCTCGACTCTGATTTTCTAAGGCGCTTATGCATCTGAATTTATAAGAAACTTTTCAAAATACAAAATATAAAATGCAGAATGCAAGATACAGCAGAAATTGTAGCACACAACTGTCTCTCGAGAAGAAATAATTTGAAGAGCCACCTTCGTTGCGACAGCTTCAGTCATTTTCCCCTGTAGAATACGGCTACAAATTCCCCGACAGGACTTTGAAGAGCGACTCCGTATAAGAAGGTAAGATCATACATCTTCCGTGCTCCAGCCTATTCGCTTGACGCGAGAATTCCGCAACCTCTTCGGATCTTGCGTTTTCCGCGCGGCAACAGGATTTGCAAAGGGAATGGAAGACCGCAGCTGTGTTCTCGATCCGTTTCGAGGCGTTCGATTAAACGATCCCGCCTCGTCGCGTGTGTTCCGCTCGAAACAGCCGCGTCTGCTCTCAGACGGAAGACGAAGAACGGAAAACGGAAAACGGAAGACGGAAGACGGAAAAGGGAAACCGGAGAACGGAGAACGGAGAACGGAAAGCGAAACACGGAACGGTGTAAACGCTGGAAAATGGAGAACGGAAGACAAGGGAGCGTTGGCGAGCGATGTTGCTGGTTCCCGAGATGAGATTTCTGTTCGCTGGGGCGTGCTCTTCGATAACCGTTTCGAGGGATACGTGTAACCGCTGCGACACCGTTTTCAATTTAGATTCAGATTCGACTTTCAACGAGCAAGTCAACCGATCCAACGATCCCATCAACCCTGAAGAACGTGTCGATCGTCTTCTTCGACACGAAAGTGTGCAGAGGCCAGGGAAATGACTGGGTGAGGTGACGCGACCTCTGGATGAAAGCTCCACGCATTGCGAACGGATCACGAGAATTCTCGTGCTTCTTTCTTAACGATCGACAACAATCTGTATCTGAGCTCTGGCTAGCAGAACCAGGCGGATACAATTCGATGGTCCGTAAAAGAAGATGAAGGCGACGACCGATCGTCGAAGTTGATAGTTCTGCACTGTGGTTCGAAATTCACCTAAAACTGTAAGTCTTTCGGCTAAATGACCGTAATGGTCGGTGCTGGATATCATAGAAAGAAGAAGCAGAAGAGAGACGGAATGGGTGGGGAAACAGGCTGTCGTCAGGGGTTAGATTCGAAGCGTTTCCGTCGTGAGATGTAATCCATTAGCCCTCGTACTGCATACACGCTCTGGTGGATCGCGAATTAAACGACTGAACGAGTTGCAACGAATAAATTTCGTCAGAAATTTACAGTTTCTCGGAAAGGATCATGTTACATCCTCAACGTCGTTCAATTTATTCTTACATAACCGAACCGTTCTCCACGGGCTGAAACCTGTCTCGAATTTGGTTCATGATGCGTTCGCTGTGAGTCTGCTATCTTTCAGAGGCGTTCGTATAATTGACGGTCAAGTAATTGCCTTTGGAGTTACTCGCAGGCGACGAATTAAGATTTTAGAAAAGATAAACAAAGTAAACGGCGTCGCCGCGTTCGCAACGCCGGCTGTTATCCGTAATACAAGTCAACTACATCGAGTTCAGAGGGTTTTCATTATCATATTTCAAAGATGCTCTCCGGATGAACAAAGACCGAGAAATTGCCTCCGCACCTAGGCTGTGATCTATGAGATATCTGATAGGATCATATAAAAGTTTCCATGAAAAATTAATACTTCGATAAAGATGTTTGAAAAAAAAAAAACTCCGATTCTCGTTCGATCGGCGAATTAAAGCTACTCTGGGCACAGTCAACGTTGAAATAGGTGACCGTCTTCGGTGCTTCCGTGTTGCTCTTGACCTCTACGACTGTAGGTTCCCGTATAAATGACCATGCCAGTCGACGCTGGGTTACGTACAAAGAAGACGAAAAAGAAGAAAAAGAAGAAAAAGAAGAAAAGAAGAAAAAGAGGAAGAAAGGCACAGACGCTGTAGAAGGTTACACACGCAGAGAGATAGAGAGACGCGCAACTCTTGTCCACGCCCGAACATTCTAGCCAGTTGCTTCGTACGTCTAACGAGTCGCAATGTTAGGATACACACGCGCCCCTATGCACTCGAACTGAAATTCCCGCACTCCATCGCATCGTTATGGACAAAAGAGTCCTGCGCATGCACACAGATTCAAGGGAGCTCGCGCTCCGTGAAATCGAAAGTATAGAAATTTTTGGCGCACGGAGGGCAAGACGTTCGAGGGCTGAAACCGACGTGGGAATCCGAGTATCGTAGCGTCGCGACGCATCGAGGAAAGTAAGGACGCGCGTGAGAACGTATCGTCAACATCAATTATCGGAAGCGACGAATCCAATTATCCCGTGTTACGGCGAATCGGCACGCTCAAAGAGACTCGTGATTGCCTCCCAATAAAACACTAATTGAACGAACATCGATACCCGGGAGGAACTTGAAAACGCGTACATAATCTGAGGTAGGTGAACTTGGAGCGGTTCGGTCCTGACGGTGATTGCGATCGACAGGCTCCGTTTCGGTGAACGAAACGGACAAAAGAAACGTACGTGCGGGGGAACGACTCGATCTGACGGCCGCTGTCACATACAGGTGACTTCATTCATTTCAATAATACATGTGTGAAGCGGATAAATGGGCATACTTGTCAGTGATACAGAACTGTCCAGGCACACCTACACTTTGGATTATAAAACAATCGATACATACAGAATGAGATATAATATTTTGACACTTAACTAAAGGCTTGCAAGAGCGGGCAACCGCGGTTACATTTTGCTTGATCTTTTTGCCGAAATTATTTTCGCCGACTTTACAACTTGAAAATTCGATGAACAAGCGCGTTTAATATTTCGTAAATTATTAACCGGCTAACTTGATCGGAGCGAAAAAGTGCATTAAAACGCCCGTGTATCGTTCGCGACCATTTCCCGCTGACTTATCTGACTCATTAGCGATTTCTTCTTCTTTAACGCAGGACTAAACGTGCCTCCCGCGCGTCGTAGTTTGTATTCTCCATAGAATCGTCAAGATGCAGGAATAGGGTGCAGCAACCAGGCCGAAAGTTGGTCGGTCGCGGTCTTTCCACCTCTAGAGAGTAGGTTGAATAGTTTGTTAGTCGCTTTACTGGAAAACGCCAACCTTCCCCGGACTCCGCGACAAGAGGAGCTGCGAATTCGTTGCCATCCGTTTCTCTCATCTCCTCCTCCGCCTCCTCTCGTTCTTCTCGAGAGAGGATAAGGTTTTCCGCGAGGCAGCAATTTCTCGAGAATTTGCAGAAGGGAGCATCAGGCTGGTTCGTATCGACAGACCGACCGGAGCTTTATCATTGGCATTCGCGAATAGCAGTTTCTTTGACCGGTTCGATCCGAAATCGTTCCTTCAACGGCGTTCTCACGCATGCAGGCAATGCCGGTTCTCGACCGATCGGCGAAGTTAACCTACTGTTGCGGGGACAGTGTTCGGCGCTTCCGCGTGTCTCTTGACAGACCAGTGTTTCGAAACCCATCCGAGACTGCAGCATCTGCAGTTATTTGACCATAGCGATCAGTCGAAAAAAAGACCTCGAGGACTTCTGTGGTCCGTACCACGGTCCGATGAGTTTCATCGGCCAAACTTCACTGGAGCTTCGTTCTCTTTGCTTTACAGATCGGCAAGAAACACCCTCGAAGATGCAGCAAGGGACCGTATCGTTCTGCATGTTTCTGATGCTCGTCGGAATTTTTGTATCGACGATGCCTCCGACGAACGCCGCACCGTAAGTATCCCATTTTTTATGAATTTCTCGTAAAGATTTCACTGCGAAACAGGCTTTACTTTATGTAAAATATTTTCCTGACATTCATAAGAAACCAAACGTTGTTTGTACAAATTTCGAAGGCTGTCCCAGACACCTTTTACTTTCTCAATAAAATTTCGAAGTACACCCGTACGATATCACGCGGTCAGAAAATGTTGCAAAAATCAAAGATTATGTTTGTACAGGCTACGATCATTCGGTATGACATCACTTGTATAAATTTCATCGATCTTACACGGCCGATGCATACACAGACGAAACGTTCAACCCCTGATACGGAGCGCGACGCTTCGATGCATTTTTACAGCAAACCGGCAGATTTGTTTCAGTTTTTCGGTGAAATTTGTGTACCGGTTCATGGACGTCCGTTGCGAGGAAAATAGCCATCGGCAACTCGATGGGTTGGGGCCGAGACGAAACGATGAGAAACGGGACACGTGTGTGCGCGAGAAGTGAACGCGAAGACGCATCTGGTCGCGTCGGAAAGTTTAACCCAGTTCCGTTTGACGAGCCGTCGTTTAATGAAAACTGTTCCTCGTATCTGAAAGCGAAGACCGGGGCGCATTGTTACGACTCGCCGTTCCTCGAGGCTCGCACACGACAAGTTATAGATTCGATCGACTCGTATAAACGTCCCTTTAAATCGCCGCCAATTCGCCGAACGATCGTTTCGCTTTCCTCCCTCTACCCTCCCCAGTCCTCCCCAGCCCTCCCGTCCCGTCGATACGAAACGGCGGCGACCGGAGAAGGAATTGAATCGTTCGCCGGACGATACCCGATGTGCAACAGATTTCGAGTCGGCTGACGAGATTTTCTGCTGCAGGCAGCAGAGCTACTGGAGCCAGTTCGACGAGGACGACCCGGAAGCGCTGATGGAGATAATCGCTCGTCTAGGTCACACCATAATGCGCAATCCGGAGGTTGAAAAGTAAGCGACAATTACTGGGAACACTGGAACACCAGGCCGTCTTATTTTCCTCGTATCGCACAGTACCTCACTTTTCGTTTCTCTTCTTCTTTTTCTGCCTGCATGATCACGCTATTTTCAGAGTAACCATTTTTCTTGCTATTTTCAGATATCGAAGGTTTTACGTTTGAATATTATTTCTAAAACTATCAGTCTATCACTGTGTTCTGTCACCTTCAAAAAAGATTCCAAATCACAATACAAAGACACTGAAAATGCTTGGTCTCACCGACATCAGCGATGCCTGTGCCTGTCGATCATTTCCTATTTTCTTTGAATTATATATTCACTATTACATTCGTAAAAGAAGAACAGAGGAATTTACACGGCAATCGACACAATGATCTTAAGCAGGCTAGTCCGGATATCGCTATAATATCTACACAGGGTGTTGCTGAATCGTGGACTGACACTGTAAGGGCTGGTGTCTCAGGTCGCGAGAAAGACGACGTTGCAATGCAATCGAACGGAGTACCGAGTGAGACATGCCTGGCAGGAAAAAAGAACGTAAGAAAGAAGTTGGAGTATGCGTATAACGGAGACAAAAATCAGCCACGTTTGTTGCTCCATCATTGAAACCGTCTGCTGGGTTTTATCTTCGTAATATCTTCGATGTTCTGATCCATAGTCCCCAGATATAGCCTTCCGCGTTCTTCTTCTGAAAGAAAATGGAGATCTGTTTTCTAGGAACCTATGCTTGTATCGTTCCTTTGGTAATTTAATCGTCATCGAAAAAGGAGCTTCGAACTTTCCTCTATAGTTCAATGGTCAGCATCCTGCTACGATCAATCCTTTCAGTCGCTCATTCTGCATGCCATGTTGCGTTTCGGACTTTTTGAAATAATTCGAAAATGAATTTGCACGGAGAAAAAGATCGGGTTAGACTGTACCGGTGGTTGCTCTTCCGCTGACCCAACATAACCCGTTGCCGGTTTCCTCTCCCTGAACGCAGAACGCTAAAAGACTGCCACTTACAGCGCGCGCCCTCAAACATTGCAACTAACGAGAAATCAATGAAAGATTTAGCATTTTTACAACGCCCTCGCAAGCAACAACTCGCGTACGGGGAAATTGTAGACAGAGAAGAGAGCGCTACACCGATGTGTCTCGGTGGACCGGTAGACGACAGTCGATAAGGGTGCTTTCATGTTGGCCTTTAAGACTTCCTTAGCTCTCGAGTACCAATTCAATCGATCTTCGTAATGACTCGGCATTAATGATCCTGTGTCGCTGAAACAGAGACAGCGCGGAGGTCTGTCTTCGTAACAAATCCGTAACTCCGTGGCCATAATTCAGCGACACCCTGTACAGCGATCGGACGGTTAACGACGGACATTTCTCATCGATCATTCGGTGGAATTTGTTGCAGCAACAAGCGAGGATTGGACCTGGGTTTGAGCCGCGGGTTCAGCGGCTCGCAGGCGGCGAAGCATCTGATGGGACTGGCTGCGGCGAACTACGCCGGAGGACCTGGCCGACGACGCCGCTCCGAGCAACCCTAGATCCCGAGCCGCCGGATCCCCTGATCTCTCGCACCCTGACCTTGAGCTCGACTTTCCTGAATGTCCACCCCCGTCCGTCGATTCGTTCGTTCGTTCGTTCGTTCGTTCGCGGCTCGTTCGCCTATTTTTCTCCGCGTACTTCTGACTGTCGCGACGTTGCCATCGAACATCCGCTCTGTAATTCGCTCTGCCCTTAACCCTTTCATTGCTGCAACGTCTGGCGAAACTCGACAATACCGTGCGGTCGGTATATTTTTCCTATGCAAAGAATAAAACAAAATTTACACAACAAATTGAATTGAAGAAATTGTAACTCTTGTCAAGCGTTCAGGTGATCAAGCAATTTTTCTTGCCTCAGCGATTACAGCTGGTGGCCATAGATGATTTTGTGAAAAACGACTATACTCGACGCTCGCACCCCTAGGTAGTTTCGCGGAGAACGACTATAGCCGACGTTGGTAGTAAAAGGGCAGTAAATCCTCCAGCAGAGACATCGGGATCAGGCCGTTCAAGGTCACACCCTCCGCCTGCAAACCGACTCCCCTTTCATTCCGCGTAACACCTTGCCGCGTCTTCCTGTTTCCTCTTCTGTGTGGTGAAAGTTTGATTTCGTGCTTCGCGTGCTGACATTTTTCTATATAGAATACTCGATAAGCCGAATATGTAATTACAGTATAATGTGTATTGCGTGAATCGTATGAATTTCATAGCGTGCGATAAACAGCTGTGGCCGGACCAGTGCGGCGGCCGGCAGCGCACGGTGAACAATTTTTCCTTGATCTCTCGTGGACGAAGAAATGGTCTCGGAAAGGCCAATCCGCGTGTCTCTGCTGCAATTCCAACACGATTCTCCTCCCCTTCGCTCATACCGTCCCATCCGTAACGGATGGGCTACTTCGGTGAACGTCGCCGCGCTGCCATCTCTTCCGTACCTTTGATTCCTATCCCCTTTGAATTTCAATGCGCCGACGTACTGTCCACGTACGTATTCTAGTCATCGTTGCGCGTGAAATGACTGCAACCGCGTGTGCGTGTGCGTGTGCGAGAACCTGTGCGTGAGAGAAAGGGAGAACAGACGGAAAGAACGCGACGCGTGGCCGTAGCTTCTCGTGCAAGGCCGTCATGGAGTCGGAAGCAGAGGTCAACGGTACTCGATCACGATTCAACGTTTCATTATGCTTTCGATCTTATTATTCGTTATTCGATTGTTAAGAGAATCGTACGGTAGCTCAGCATTTCAAACCGCTCGCAAATCGTTTCGATCGTTACAGTTTATTGTCGCCGGGAAAATGTTTTTCCTGCCGCGCTGAAACTCGGTGGCTCGCCAGAGAAAATGCGACCGTTGCGTATGCGATATCATGGGACCGTCTCGTTAACGCGACCACATTTTATCGTTCCGCGGCTCCCGTTCGCGAGTATCGTGTCGTTATCGCCGGAATACCAATTCGTTTATTCCCCCGATTATTCTTTTGTACATCGGGATCGTCCTCGGACGGTATCTGCATATATCCGGAGTTAACGAGAGGCACCGGCAACAAAGGTTCCGCTGCTCCTTTTTTCTTCATTCATCGCGAACGAACAAACAAACGTATACGAAGATAACGATCGTTTCGATTAATTGAAAAGTCACAAGTTCCGTCACCACCCCGCGGCTGGTCTATGCGTTACGATACACCTCTGTCTGCAGTACCTTACGGGCGATTTCGAATAAACGTTACCTACTTCGATTCACTGGCATATTTGTGTCGTTCATTTGTCATGCGACAGACCCTCCCGAATCGACGATTTCAACAGTTCGACGGCCGCGTATGTTCTGTGAACATTGGTTCCCTACACTGTTTGGTTGTTTATTTGTTGTCGATGGCAGATACCCTCATCTACTAGTTTTATATGCGTAGTTTTATATTTTACAAATGGATTGAATCGCGTATACGTACGCGACAGCGGCTGTCAGTGTCAAAGTGGGAAATAGACAGCAAACTGGACGCGACGCTCCTACTGCGTTGGAATCGGTAATTCAAAACCCTTGACACGTTCCAAGTAACTTCTAATGCTCATATTTTCTTTAATCAAATTATGTCACAGCGACAGCACGCCACAGGAAGTGTTCGATGAAATAATGAAATATTAGCAAGCTTATCCGTGTACTTTAGAAAGATCTGCTTTGATGCGTCTGGCCAAGCACGGAATTTTTCACTGTGTCACGGAACGTGTGAACCGGCAAGCGAAGTAAGCCCTCTTCGTTTCAAGTAAAGTGGACTTTTCACCTTTTTTCACACTTTCGCTTGTTTTTGAACATTCAACGTGTGTGTAACGTATCATAAAAATGAGTTTCATTAAATGTAACATGTACCTCTGTTAATTGAATTTATAATAATAATCTAGGCAACTCTGCAGTGATCTTAGTTGAGATGAAAATCTGTTCTTCACCCTTTGAGTACTATGGACGCAAGTGCTTCCCTGTGTGATCACGGGTCACACTGACGTGCAGTCAGCTGTTCGCTCAGCCGCACGCATACGCAGCGAACATTCGCTGTTCAATCGTCTACATATCAAAAACGAAGCCGCACGTTGCAAAATGGTGAAGGGCTTTTCGATCTGTTTTGTCATGGAGAATCTGCAGTTTTCGGATTGCACAACTTCTTTGGGCACATCATGTACACTGTACACGATGTACCGAAGCCCGTTCTTTTCTATCTTTCAGCCGCGAGTACGAATCATCGTACGGTGTCGATTCCAGAGATCAGAATCGCTTGGTAATTACGATTGGATCGGTTTGTTAAAATGTTTAACAGATCTGAGGTTATAACAGCGATATCTGTTAGCGTTTTAATACCGAGTCCCTTCAAGTATGTGTGGATTTGGCACGGAGTCCATTCTCCGGCCAGCACGTGCAACGGTCGCCGGTGGCGCGCTCTGGCGATACGAGGCCGAACCTCCAACGGCAATCCAAACGAACCAATAACGTTTCGCGGATACGTTCGAGCGCGCACGGTCTCGAACGTGATGCAGCGTTCTTCTCGATGAAGAATCGAAATGCAACTTGAAACGCGAGAGGTGTGCGACGATCGTCGAGCGACGCGGCTCAGACGGTCGAGGCGATCTCCATGAAGAATGCATACGATGCATGCAGTGGACCGCTGACGGGCGACGGAGAAGGTTCGATCGGCTGTCGAAAGTCGCCTTTATCTTTCGACAACAACGATAAGAGCGTACTCGCACGAGTGCATGGATGGAGGAGAAAGAAGACGATCGCGTCGCGATCGTCGAGGTAGACAGCTCGGTGTTCGTATAACGGTGTTGATGCTCGGGATTGGTATTGGTATCGTGCTGTTTGCCTACGCGGCATTCACCGCTGCCGCCAGCGCGCCCGACGATTACGCGTCGATAGGACAAGTGATATTTGTAAGTATCGCTGTTAAATCGTTACGTTACAATCTTTTTTTTAACCACCGGATGCTCCACAATTTATTAATCCAGTACCTCTGTACAGTGATGAAGACGAAGAACGTTTAGCAACATGCAAAGTTTTCTAAAAGACAGACCTAACTCAAACTGAAAGTTGGTAAAAATTCGTATCACAGTGAAATTCGTGTTTATCACGTGCAGATTGTAGTCTGTGTCACGAGTGTGACTCCTTGTACACCCCTATGATGAAGTGAACCCTGCGTACGGGCAAGCTGCGGTAGTCATGTACATGTATACGTATCGACGCATTGCCCCGAACGCCTATAAGCGTCGGCGGTACACGGTGAACGACTCTGTCAAGCGCTTATAAGCCCCGGTAGCAGTCAAAGGGTTGAAATAACCAGATCGATACGAGCTCCGTTCGATTAATTTCTAGTCGATTCACGATTCAACAGGTTTTTCGGCATGGCGACCGGACTCCCACGGAAACTTACCCAAAGGATCCATATCTCAACTACAAATGGCCGGATGGCTGGGGCGCTCTTACCAAGGTTACGTCAAAATCCACATATTTCATGTTCGAACGCACCGACACGTGGTCTTACATCACTAAATACATAATACTGCTCGCATGGATCGGAGGATCACGCAGCTGAATGATGCGGGGCTCAGTGAAGCATTAAAAACTTTTAAATCAGATACACACTATGCGCATCGTAATATTGTACGGGACGTCTTGTTTAAATCTATTCACGCGATATCTTCAAAATTGTTAGAAATAGTGAAGAATATTTCGGACAGAAATTTAATGATTTCGAGAGTGGTATAACGTGACGTCAGTAGTTTTCTTTTTATGGGTGAAAAGCTAGCAGAGGTGTGAAGGTCACTTTCCTTTCTTTTAACGGAACCATGTGCATGCATAGCTTTTATTGCACTGATCGATGCAGCCGTTTATTTCTGATATTTGATGGATCGTTGAAAATTACTCAAAAACCTTGTCCTTCAGTTATTTTCAGCATTATGCCAAGTGTTTCCAAAATAATCGACCAAGCATTATGCACGCATTCTATTCAGCCTGAGGATGAAATTGACAAGTCTGTGGACAAATACTTATGTAGTCTTTCTTCATCCTTTAGGCGAACGGAATACTTCGAATATATACCCTCTGACATGTTGTTCCCACAAAGTGTGCGTCAATTTCGTCACGATAAACGCAGAATCGTTTCGCAGAAGGGGATGCTTCAACTGTACAACGTTGGCCGATGGATCCGCAAGGAGTACGGCTCGATCATTGGCAGCAAATACGAGAGAATCCGATCTTCGACGCAGAGCAGCTACGCGGATCGCTGTATAATGTCCGCGCAAGCTTTGCTGGCTGGTCTTTATCCACCGAGCCCTGACGAAATGTTTGTCCCTGGCTTACCCTGGGTGCCCGTTCCCGTCCACTCCACTCCCAGAAATTTGGATAAGGTGCGTACGCTGCTAGGGATTCCGTAGGTTTCATCGTTTCCGATACACGAGAAAAACTGCGTTGATTTTCAGACGATCGTGGTCAAGGCCCCTTGTCCTCGGTTAGAGGCAGCTCTGAGGGAAGGTTACGTGAACGAAACCACTCGTCCGGGAACGCTTCCTGGCAAATATTATCACGAACTTTCGCTTCTTACCGGACAAAATATCTCGACGATCACCGACGTCGAGTTCCTGTACAACACTCTGGAAATTGAGGAAGACCACGGCTTGAAATTGCCCGAATGGACGAAAGAATATTACAACCGAGAAATGCGTGAAATCGCGGCCCGCAGCTTGGCCTTATTCACCAGCAACACGCTACAAAAACGACTTCGAGGAGGTGGAGAAAATTTATTCTTACCCTTTCGTTCAAACAAGAGAATACTAGAGACTGCAGATGTGTAAACGCGTTCTGTATCTTTAATAGTATTCCACCTGTGTTTACGCCACGCCTTCCGGACCCAAGTCTGCATTGTCGAGCAGTATCCGCGTGCGACCAGACACGCCATGCAAGGCCTACTTTACATTGGTAGAGTAACCGTAAGAGTAAGTAAGGCTAATGGCATAAATCCGTTCACTGTACTCATGTAAAAGATTCGGCAAGTGATTAGTAGAGTACCAAAGCTAGTAACTGGTAGAATAGACTGGGATAGCACTGTGATAAAGTAACTCTATCACTAGCCCTCTCCCACCGCTGTATTTTTACTTTACTACGCGCTCTACCGCTTACTGCTCTTGCGTGAACAGGTCTGGTTCAATAGAGTACAGTTGTCTCGACTTCTGTACCATCCTGTGTTCACTTCATTTTCAATTTGCATGTAAACTGTCTTAAGTCAAAAACGGGATAGTAGAGTGAGTAGTCAAGTCACTTGCGGTGGTATACTCTCCCATTTACTCCGCCATTGTAAACTAGGCCTAACGGTGTCAGGATCGTTCGCGGTGACGAATTCCCGACAGCTGCCAGCAAACAGCCGCCGCATCACCTTTTTCTCTTTACTTTCCCTTCGTTTCAGGGCCCCTGCTGAAAGATATCTTAGAACGCATGAAAGCCTTCGACCGTGGCACGGATACGAGGCGAGCGTACCTCTATTCCGCCCATGACGTGACTCTCGTCAATTTGCTGAGAACCATGGGTTTCACGGATGAATACTTTAAACCAGCGTACGGTGCGACGCTCGTTTTCCAACTACACGCAGCACCCAACGATGCTAAAGACGCGGAAGTGAAGGTATCATCCTACGAAGCGAATGATCTCAGCTTTTCCGTCGACCACTCTCGCTTACGCTTCCATTAATATTCATTTCTTTCCTTCTCGCAGCTAATGTATCTAAACAGCTCGGAAGCGACTACGGCGTATCCCATGAGGGTACCACACTGCGACGACCCTTGTCTACTCGGAAATTTAGAGAAATTATGGAAAGACGTGATTCCCGATAACTGGGACGACGAGTGCCGACCGTGAAGATGATCATACACCCTCTGCATACATCCTTTTCTTTTTATTCGTACTTGAATTTTGACTTCAGATGCCTGTTAACCATTTGCTCAGGATTTGCTTAGAAGAAAAAGAAAAGTTATGCGACTCGGTTAAAGTGTAACGAATGTACCGAAATAACACGTATACCATGCAGCCGTGTATAATTCTTCCAAGCGACATTCTTTACCCTCTGAAATACTCCGTAGCACTGGACGCGCTTTTCAAGCTAGGAAGCACGCGTTCCTCGCGCACCAACGGCTAAACTGAACCGCAGAAAAAGTCGAAAGCCGGGGCGATTCCTCAGGAACGCTTGGCCGAGAGTAAAATGGTAGGTGGTGCGCGATCGACTCGCCTGTTACGCGCACTCCGATTTCAACGAGAACGAGAACGATAAGCCTCGGCTGATTCGTGTGCGCGCATCGCGGACACGATGCGCAGCCGTGACGTTGCAGCGCACCGTATCATACGAATCAATTCTAATTCGAGCGAAGCTGGTTAAGATTACTAAATTGGCACAAAATCGTTTAACCAGGATGTGTCCGCGTTGCTTACGCAACAACTGACACTGGATGTTTTGCATGTCTCGTTACGCAATACGAGAACGATTATTACGAGCAGTCTTTCCGCTGAATTCGAACGCCGGTCCGAAGCATACTGGACCATCGAAGGTTGCATCGTCGAGCTTGCACAGCGAACACTTGGACATCGTCCCCTTTCTCCGCGCGGTGCCTCGTATTTTCTTTTTCGTTCGACGGTCGAATCTATCAATATTGTCACATTATCCGACAACTTGGACTTGAGACCCGAAGGCGTGGCATAGATGAGGCTAGGAAAAGGCCTTGCCACAGTGACAATTGATTATTCACGCAGTCTGGTCGGTAGATAGTATTCTTTTGTTTCGCGCCAGCTAAGAATTCATCAGGGCGATGTCAATGAATTCGTCACTGTTTAACACTGTCACAGTGAAAACTTCCGTACCTAGTCAGACCTAGCCTTTATAAAATATTCTTTCAAATACAGATTCTTGACTGTACGACCGTGCGCTTATTAGTTCCTGTGATTGATTGGGTGTGGCAATCGACGCGACAACTAGTCCCGCCCTTGGGCCTCAGGACTAAGTGGACGGGCAGTAACGCTGGATTAATGCTGGATCATCGATTCAGCGACTTCCATGTAGTTTTCTGGATCGGTAAGTAAATCGGTACGAATGGGTGGATTCCGTCGGCATAATCTGCCAGCAACAAGTTACTGCGTTCCCGATTATAGATAAAGCCCGAGAAACGCGTATGTGTACGTACATATGTACATACTTGTTCCTCAACGCAGGCTGATCTAGATTATCTGCGTGTGTGCGTAGCGGGAATGTGTTCTCGTTCCAGCAAACGATTCAAACGAACAGTCGTTTAAGACGAGAAAAATGTTCGGATATAGTTCTATGCGATAAAGCGATACGACATTTATCTAGCCTCTATTTACTTACGACGTTTCTCACGACACATCCGCGTTGTTCGAAATGGAACTTTAAACAATTCGTGTTTATAGGTTACGACTCTTCCGGTTTACGTTCCACGCCCTTGTGTTAATTGACACGCTGGCTACCATGACGGCGGTCAGCGGCGGTTCAAATTTAACTACACAAAGATTAATTCTTATCAAATCTTTGACAGCTGTGAAATGTTTACCATCGTCTGACCTACATGTGGGTCAGTGCGATTTTTGCCCTAATTCTGTGCGATACTTTTTTTCGTATTAAACCGCATACGATCTGGGATATCACAGTACTATGCGAACAACTATACGGACGACGAATTCCAGCACGGTACGGCCGTACAGGCTATTCATTCTTTCAGTGCAAAAAACAAAGTGAAATTTATATGTAGTCATTCTTAATATCCAGAGATCGTTTTGCGGCAGACGACTGTAGTCGCTCTTAACTACGAAGAGGTTAATAAATATATCGAATAAAGTCTAATAGTCTCAGTAATAAAGTTATACAAATTATCAATGTTATTGATTAGAAAGGGTACTGTTTCAGGTTACATACAATTTGTATACAAATCTCAAAAGTTCGTCGTTTACAGTTCTTACAACCTGTCCCCTAACACCATACCGTGCACCATGCCACATATGCTAGTTTCTAATGCACTATGCGATTTAGAAAAACTTTTGAAAACTGCAAAAATTTTCTTATCGTCAATCTTCAATGAAATAAAGTAAACCTCCGTCAAAAGGGAGGATGTATAAAAGAGTTTACAAAAAAAATTTCATTTTTCCGTTTTACGAAAACTAAAATGGCGAAATCACGTACACCATGTACCCGTGCACGGACATCTCATTGAAATACATATTGATATTTTTCAATACAATTTTAAATGTAGAAAGCTTAAAATACCTTTCAATAAACTACCAAATATTAAAAGAATCGCGTTTCTACTTTTTCCGCATTTCAAGCCGAAAGATCATCCATTTTTCAGGCTGGTCACAGTAGAATAAGCCCCTAAAGTTTGATTCACTCTTAATTACCCCGGTCGTAACATTTAATGCCTTCCGAACGTGTCATCCGGTTCTAAACTGGACTCTGAAAACGACTCGATTCTTTCAACGACAGAAATTCGGTCCAAAACCAATTTACATTCTATCGTTCAGCCTTAGTCAGTATTTGACAAAAGGGACAAACTGTTCCATGACTTTTGTTCCCGTTTGTTGCAGTCTGTATTTGCTGAGAGATGAGAGAAAAAAAAGGACAAAGGTGAGAGTACGCGAACGAACGCGAGCGTAAAAAGCACAGCGGTAGCGGCTGGTGGAGGACAAGGGGCGGGAGGATAGAGAGGAAAAGGATGAGGTGGCGGAGAAGCAAGAGGTGGAGGATCGAGATGCGCAGCCGTATCGGTGCAGGCTCATCCACGACGTGGTCTGTTAAACGATCGCGATCATTTGTTCTCGCGATCAACGCGGCCGAGCTACGCGACGAACCGAGCAATCGACCTATCGTGCCTTTTTTCTCGAACGATTCGAGTTCGATCGGATAGCAGTCCGACGATTTGTCAGACCGCTATCGGTTTTCTGTGGTCAGTGTGTCCATCGAGCTGCGTGGCTGACGTCCGAGTGTAACTTGCTACGCACTGTCAACCGTATGATAGTGTTCGATTCCACTGAACGTTCTATTTATGTTCCATAACTACCAGCCAAAGAGGTTAGTTTCACTTTAATTCTTAATCTCTCTATTACCACCGTCCGTAATCTCCATTCTATCGTGTTATTGTAGATAGTTTAGTGATTCTCGATGCGTGTCCGGCGCGTACGTTTCTTTTATTCCACAAGTTTATCAAGTATGTAAAAAACCAACGTTCGACGATTCAGGAAACGTAATTCGTGGAACGTCGACGTTGACGTTGACGTCGACGTCATTATTTCATTCATTCTTTCAGTTGCGTGTTCAAGCGAAAAGGAAACTCAAAGTCGAGGCAAACGTTTTCCGTTCGTCTCCGAAATAGATCGACGGAGTCGTCGAGACCAAAAATCGCACTTTCTACGAGCTGTTTTTTACGATTTGTTCCCAGGACAGTCGATTAATCACAGCACGAGATGTTCAGTTGGTTGAACCGGGAAGATGGCGGTAGACAGGACCTCTTTGAAAATGTTACAGAAGGTCTTAAAAAGATATACAAGACCAAGCTGCTGCCCCTGGAGCAGCACTATCAGTTTCACGATTTCCACTCGCCTCAGCTCGATGACCCAGACTTTGATGCCAAACCCATGATCCTTTTGGTGGGTCAATACTCCACCGGCAAAACAACCTTTATCAAGTATTTGTTGGAACGAGATTTTCCTGGTATAAGGATTGGACCGGAACCTACCACCGATCGTTTTATCGCAGTCATGTACGATGAGAAAGAAGGAGTTATTCCCGGAAATGCTTTAGTCGTCGATCCCAACAAACAGTTTCGTCCGCTTTCCAAATTCGGTAACGCGTTCCTCAATAGATTTCAATGTTCTACAGTGGCGTCGCCTGTTTTAAAAGGAATATCCATAGTCGATACGCCCGGCATTCTATCTGGCGAAAAGCAAAGGGTGAGTATACTTACACATCTTAAAGGAGACCGATGTCTACTTGTAAAGTATACACTTGCATAAGCATGTTTGTTACAGGTTGACAGAGGCTATGATTTCACTGGAGTTTTGGAATGGTTTGCTGAACGAGTGGACAGAATCATACTGTTATTCGATGCGCATAAACTAGACATTTCTGATGAATTCAGGAGGTCGATCGAAGCATTGCGTGGCCACGATGATAAAATTAGGATTGTTTTGAATAAAGCCGATATGATTGATCATCAACAACTCATGAGAGTATACGGAGCACTGATGTGGTCTTTAGGGAAAGTTTTACAGACTCCGGAAGTAGCAAGAGTATATATTGGCTCATTCTGGGACCAACCTTTGAGATACGATGTTAATAAAAGGCAAGTTGTCTTTACCTATACATATTTTTAGTTTATAATTTTGTTTATGGTATGTACAATAGCGCGTATGTTACCTTCTGCATTTTGATTTCCTCAGACTATTCGAAGATGAGGAGCAAGATTTATTCAAAGACATGCAATCATTGCCAAGGAACGCGGCACTTAGAAAGCTCAATGATTTGATCAAACGGGCGCGATTAGCGAAGGTAAGTAAACACAGAAGTCTGTTTATCGATTACCGCTTTATCGCAACCCGATCGATATCGTTATGAAGCAACATCGATTACATCACTGCATGTTGGTTGATTTGTAGGTTCATGCTTATATAATAAGTGCGTTGAAAAAGGATATGCCTAGCGTGTTCGGCAAGGAAACAAAAAAGAAAGAACTTATCAAAAACTTGGGCCAAATCTATGATCACATACAGAGGGAACAGCAAATTTCCCCAGGCGATTTTCCGGACCTGAAGAAAATGCAAGAATGCTTAGCGCATCATGATTTCAATAAGTTCAACTTTATAAAGCCAAAATTGCTGGAAGTTGTCGATAAAATGCTCGCTGAAGACATCGCTAAACTCATGGCCATGATACCGCACGAAGAAACCGGAACAACGTCAGACTCGCTCGTCAAAGGTACCTTTCTCAATTAATTTCTTTCAACTGATACTAATATTTTTATAACATAGGAAAACGACGATGAATACGAGCATTCATGCTCTATTAGTCACTTCTCCACTCGTGCGATCCAAGGTCATCGTAGATTAGCTTTTCGCAGTAATTTCGTTCGACACGATAATTTCCAGATAATTTGTCTTCTTTGAAACCTGGGACGAGTATGATTACCTTCTTTATAACACTTAATACTTTGACGCGTACGTTGTTTTCCCGAGTTTCACCGTTTTGGAATACGGATTTTCGAAAATGATACGAATCATCGAGTGTTGAGAAGAAATTGAATAGTAAAACATT
Organism: Macropis europaea; assembly: GCA_916610135.2. Classification (NCBI taxonomy): domain Eukaryota; kingdom Metazoa; phylum Arthropoda; class Insecta; order Hymenoptera; family Melittidae; genus Macropis; species Macropis europaea. The sequence goes on from OU744348.1 coordinate 655,339, forward strand.
ATTGATCGTCGAAATGTACACATCGGTTTCTCTGTTGATGTATACGTAATTAATACTGTTGTTTCGTGAAATTATTAGGTGGTGCATTCGAAGGGGTGGAAGATCAAATAAGCCCATTCGGTTATAAACGAGGAGAAGGAATCGATGCTGGTGCTGGCGAACCAGAATGGATCGTTAATAGAGAAAGAGAGAAGTATGATGCGACTTTCAAAGCACTTGGCCCGTACGACGGAAAAATTACGGGAGCAGGTAAATTTTCGTCCTATAATCGTTCTTTCGTTTCCATTCTTCCTTCTTCACCCTTCACTCACGATCGTGTGGAGTTCTGTTTATGATGCCGTCTTTATTGTCCATTTTCAGCGGCTAAATCGGAAATGGTAAAGTCCAAGTTACCGAACAGCGTGCTTGGAAGGATTTGGAAATTATCTGACATCGATAAGGATGGATTTCTGGATTCCGATGAATTTGCTTTGGCGATGCATTTAATTCACGTAAAACTCGATGGTTACGATCTTCCGACGGAATTACCGGAACATTTGGTACCACCATCGAAGCGAAACGTGTAACTTATTCTTTCACCTATATTCGTTGTATCTGAACGTCAGCTCGCCGATACGTTTCGTACACACTTAGCACGCACATTGTATAACTTTATTTATTGATTCGCCAAAGGAACGGTATTGGCATCTTAACGGATATTGAACATTTCAGACGTTCGAAATTGTACATGATATTACCGATGTTGCGTCACCAAGTTAATCCATACCGCGAACAAAAATCATAAAAAAGAAAAAAGATCTTTGCTTTTTGAGTTACGTTTTATGGACTGCTGTAACGTTTTCGATATGTCGTCTACGACGTTTGTACATTTCCGAAATAGATTCCTCGGGTCAAAGTACTTCGAATTCTTTTTACCAGTCTATACTCTTTCTCTTAGCTTTATACCACAAACCAACTGTAAAAAAAAACAAGCGGTAGGAAGACATACCGTAAATGGAATTCGAATCGTGTTCAGCATTTATTTTGTATAACTTTACAGTACTGAAATCCCGTCTCTCATTTTTTTCAGTAATTGCAAGCAAAGTACAATGGTCATGTATAAATATACGAAAGGAACGACGGTACAGTCGATAGATATACTGCATAATATATGTATGTACGGCGTATTCGTTTGGTCTCAATATGATTGTTGTTAATGTTATTGCTTTTATTATCGATAATTTTATAGCTATTTTAGTTCTTCATTGTTCCGTGGTCGATGCTTTAACTTTCAATCTCCTCATACAAGAGATTCAAAAAGGAAGATTTGGAAAAAGCTACCGCAATATTATATCTGCCTTTAATATTTTCAACGTTTACAACGTCAGGTATTCATGAAAAATTTCATGGTAAAAAAAACTGTAGCAAAATTGTATATTTTATAGTTTCGAAAGCACATCGACTCCTAAGTCGCTTTGCACACTTAATTTGTCTCATTTTCGCAATATGTGCCTTTGCAATATTAAATGTTTCAATGTGAAACGTTTTGATATCGGTCTGTTATTACAATATAATAGAAAAGGAGAACAAGACAAGCAAAGAAAAGAAGGAAACCTAAAGAGATAGGTGTTTTAGGAAATACTTGTATCATAGGTAATTATATTTAAGCATTTTGGCACTATAGCGGAAAAATAGATAACAAGAAATCACGTTGTATTCTGTTAGCACTGCCCTCGCATAATGCGTTTTTATGTGATATTTAAACGGGGAAACGTATTCTTGTACGACGGCTCCCTTATATTTTATGACAAATTTATTTATAGAATATGATTAATACGTGGTTGTATGTTTCGATGCATATGGTGAATTCACAAATGAATCGTATCGCTCGAATTAGGATATCTGATTCGAGGAATACACTTCTCACGTGCTGTCCAACTTTTGTATGACTATGAGTTTAATCGGACTTGAAAACAGAAAAATGAGAAAGTGTCTTCCTCTTGGAATTCTTCCTACACAGCGATATGATTCAGTCAAGTTCACTGCACACGTTACCGTGCAAATTTATTCTTAGATTATTTTACACGAACGATGTTTGATACAACCGTCGTCTTTGTAACCATTGCATATTCTACGGATAATCATTTTTACATAATATATCTGAAATCGATGACACGACGTGTGTCATATGCGTGTTGCGCGTCAGTTCCCGTGTATACAGTGGACCAAGTTGTTTCCGAAAATATTACATGAATGATTTACGTAATTATTTGGGTCCAAAAATCTTCCATCCGTATCATTCCATTTTGTACAGTTACCCGAAAGGTCATCCAAAATGGATATTTCGTAGAACATAAAGAAAAGTGAACGAAGAAATCGTTGTTTCCTGTTGCCTCTTGTCATTGTTGCTAACACTTCAAATGAAACAACTACACGGGGAATGTCGGTAATTTGAAAATAAAATTTATTTGGGGAAAAAGTATACTTACAAAAAGCATGTCTGAATGTAGATACAAATAATAGAGAGTTCTTGTAATACACCTAGGAGAGTAGACTAATATGTACAGACCTATTTTTAAGAAAGAAGAAAAGATATTAAAACGCATCGAGCATTCATTTAATTCATTTGTTTCTTTCATACTGAAACTCGGCAGTGATACGCCAGAACAGCGATGTGATGTACATGTACACGCGCACGAAGGAATGTAGTAATGCATTGGAAAAATGCATCTGTTCCCATATTGAAATCAGACAGTCTTAATGTAGATGACAGACACCACCACCTCAAAGCAGACAGTTCCGGAGAATGTTGCCAAAAGGACTACGGATGTACATTTGAGAGCAAATACAATTACGTATTACAATTCGTCGTGTTTGACACGCACGGTAAAATCTAAAATGCTGCGTTTTATATTCTCCGCTGTGGCTCCACTAATTCGAAAACCACCCGTCAGCTTCTTTCCTTTATATCGGGAAGCATACGCCATTAATGTCGGATACGATTTTACTCCCGCCCTAGCACACTCGGCAACATAAATATCGCAATTAAAGCGACCAAATTGTATCGTCTTTTTTAGCAACTGAAAGAACGGAATAATCATGAAGAAAAGGCTGTGGTATAAATTACAAAATCTTAATATTCCTCTTACTTGAGCAACAATAGCTAATTGAGGTTCCAGTTTTCGACAATGATCGCACCAGGGAGCAAAATAGTCAACGACCCATGCGTTTCGATCAGTTAACACCTCCCTCTCCAAGCTATGTGGATCTAACTCTCGCACCTTTTGTGGAAAGAAATGCGCAATCCAACTCAAGATTGAAATCGAATCCCGTTGTCCGTTGTAAAGTCTAAAAAGGGAATTTCAATTATCATCGGTAATTTGAAACACAGTATCTGTGAGGAATTTCTGAACGGGAACACTTACGCGAACGTGGACATCTCTTGATTTTCGTTTGAATACAGCCGTATAGTAGGATAACTGCGTATTCCTTGAGAGGAACACAGTTCGGATTCCGCTTCGCAATCCACGCTGGCCACTTTTATGAATGAAAGCACGGACAAAGAATTCGCAACGGCAATCCATTCGGGCGCCAGTCGTTGACAAGGCGCACACCATGGAGCGTAATACTCCACCACCCAAATCAATTTACCTTTTCTTCGACCCAAACGATTCTCAAAATTTTTTAGAGTCAGTCGTATGACTATACCGTATGAAAAATTAGAAACGTACGTGGCTCATCAATTGGTAATGAAAGAAAACACAATCTATTGCATTTGAATCAATTAAATTCTCACCTGCAGGATTTCGGACTTCGTTGATAAATTGAACGATATTCGTAGCCGTTTTTTGTACTGAAAACTTATGAGTGTCGGTACCGTTTATGAGCATTGCGGTTGGATACGAACGAATATTGTACCGCTGACAAATTGCAGAATGTATGGTACAGTCGATTGTTCCAAAGCGAACGATGGACTTGTCAAATTCCACTGACGCTTTGCGAACTTCTTTTACAAACTGCATACAAGGTGGACACCATGGTGCATACCAGTCGAGAAACCATGCTTCCTCATCTACAACACACAATAACTTGATAAAGTACAGGAGCAAAGACTTCTTTGACTCGCGTTTAACGAGTGTACTTACCGCCTTTCCTTTCTAATATCGATGTCACTTCTTCTGCCGTCAATGCCCACACATTCGTTGCCTTAATACTACTGTAAAGAAATTTCACGATATCGTTAAACGTATTCTTCCCGTGACACAACTCAAATGCTCCTCCTGGCTTAAGAACACCCCACATTGGATATCGATTTACGCCCAGTGTGCTGCAAACGTGCGAGTATTTGCCACAGTTAATTTTACCTAAAAATGTGGATAAAAATTTTCTTGTTTGTGGTTAACTGTAAGCAAGAAGAGAAGAAGCAAAATATTCAACGAACGAAAAGTGTAGCACAATATTAAAGTTTAAGATTACCTAATTTAACGGCATCGATAATACCGGGGAGCTTTTTTAACGTTAAATCTAATTGATCTACGTGCCCAATGTAGAAACATATGAGCCAACCTGAGTTCGCGGTCCATTCTTCCGTCAGATACTTTCTAATATTCTATAAAAAGAATACTGAAAATTAACAGTTAAATACGAAAACGAGACGCTAAAGAATACAGTATTCACAAAAAAGTAGTTTAGATCCTTGGGAAAGGGTTTACCTGAAACTCGTCAGCGTCTAGATCACGAGGTTCCGGTAAATGCTCCAGTATTTTGTCTATCAATACGCTTGCCCCTTCTACGTTTTCGAATGGAACTACATACCAGGAATTATTTGTTTGGGAAGGAATAGCAGACAAATAAATCGCACTGGTATCCTGAGAAACCGTATTACCACATTTTTGCCCTCGTTCGCAAAAAGATATTCTTACATCGATCGTATTATCCTGAAACAAATCATACCGATCGTTATTTTAAGTAACACTTGTCTGTAATTGTTGCAATAACATGAAATATGTGTAAAGATAGATATTCAAGGCAAAAAATATTAATTACAAATACTGCTGCGATTTTAAAACGCTCGGTGGTTGTAAAACAATTGCGCTGTGCACCGCAAATGAATATCAGCATTGGCTTGTTGGTCCCTTCGCTACCGCGAGAAATAAAATTTTCAAGTGGTTCGTCTATTTCGTGAATATCAACTTCCAATTTGTTCAAGATGTAACTCATAATGGCCTCGTATGTTTTTTCACCAGCATATCGAGTTCCTTGCTTCGAATTCTACAATGAGAAACGAGTGTAAACGATTGCTATATCATTGTCTTCAAACAAATGGTAAAACAAGTTCTTTCATTTATATCTTTGCTGTTCAAGCACTAATACAATGACTACGGTGATATTTACCACATCAAGTATAGAAGAAAATATCTGACAGAATAGTTTAATTCATATACCTTTGGATAGTGCATTATAGTAGGGTAAGATCTTATTTCGATCTGGCGACAAAGTTGCCAATCATCTTCACAATTTACAGCTCCTATTCTTACAGCACCATCCAGTTCTTCAGCAATTTTTTTCCATATCGGAGCCATACGATGACAGTGCCCACACATTGGAGAATAAAAGTTTATTAGCCATACTTTCTCTGTATAAATAACGCTTTCAACTACATACAAAGGACACAGTATACTTTTGTTAAGTTTGCATTATTCCTGAATAAGTTATGCTAAAATTTGAACAGAACTTAGCAGTAAATGATAAACTTACAATAATCATTTTCATCGAGTGTAACAATGCGGGGATCGTCATCATACATTCCAAAATTGTTTGCATAATAATTCCAAGAATGATAAGTTGGTTTCTTATTTGAAATGTCAAGACCTTCCTCTCCAAAGTCATCATATTTCTTTCTCAAAACTGGATCTTTCAAGACTTCGTAGGCTCTTGTCAGCCGAATAAATTTATCATGAGCTTCAGGATTATCCTATAACGCATAGACGCTATTACGTGTTTCAAATTTTCAGACACAAATGAGCTTGCTTAAAACTATACACCACGTTTATTTTTAAATGAAAAGTTACAGATCTATATGACATGTATACTTTGACTTAATTGAACCTGTAACTTACGTTATTTAAGAAGTTGATAAGATAGTTGCACTTTCACGTACATTATTTTTGTCAGGGTGTTCGATCACAGCTAACTTCTTAAAGGCTCTTCTAATCTCTTTCCCATCGGCTGTTCTGCTCACACCAAGAATTTCATAATAATTGTTTCCCAAGCACAGCCATAAATCCGCAATCACAAGGAATACATTTATGATGATGTTTTTGTGCCTGCGGAATTTTTAAAACAATAAATATCCCCACTTCTGGTACCAAATTTAGGCAATCACACACGCACGTGTCGTTTCCTCAATGCTCGGATAACAACTCTGACGAGTTCAGTTATAAGTTGAATTATTCCGAAAGTACGCATGTTTATTGTTTATTTTCAAAGAAAGTCTATACTGTGCGTATCGGTGATTTAATATTGCAATTGCATAGATGCTCCTGTAATACGGTCTACAACAAATCGATACTTACATTTTTGTTAGCGTTTCGTACCAGCAGCATCGGTTTGGAGCGTATCCGAAGATGAGTAGGTGGATACTTTACACGCGTAAAGCTGAAATGCTGTGAAATATTGAAAGTCGGTATCACCTACGCGATACACACAGCTTCCTGTTCTCAGCACATTTACAATTTCTATATAAACTATACACATCCAAATTTATCAACGCGACATTAGTATCCACCGACGAATCGAATTCTTTCGAAACGAATGCCAGCAAAAGAAATAACAAATCGTTTAGTAAATTTTATAAAAAATTTTACTCTTTTATTTGCAACAACTGGACAGGGTAATTCTTCATACGGAAATAAATCAGTAATGTGGAATAAAATTTTCTTCGACGAAATTTTGTTTCGTAGTAAATCAACTCACACAATTAAATAATACAATACACATGCAAATTCATTTACGCGACGTTAATTTCTATTGTTCACCAACTTGGTCTTGAGACTTGAAAGCGAGACTTATTAAGGGAAGACAAATTTTCATTGCATAAAATATATTTTTTTTTATGAAGTTTCGGCTGACGTGAAATAACAAAGTACTATTTATTAACAAAAATTGGGTCAATAATTCATTGTTATTGCAGTAAAGTCTCTCTACATTATGCCTCTTTGTCTAAAGTCTAAGTTGTCGGACTAGACAAAGTCGTATGGAAGGCGATATAGTACAGCATTTTCTCATTTTTCGAAATATATTTATATAAAACATTTGAATATACAGAGTGGCCTGAAATTCGTGGTACAACTAAAAAGATGATTCTTCATGTAAAAACAAATGAATTGACCAACCTGGTTGTTTTTACTATCTCTATTTCTATACTCTAACACCATCGTTCTAAGATCTGAAGACAATCAAAACAAGACCCACATATTATTGTATCGTTTCATGCTAGCCAAGAATTCATCAGAAGAACGTAGGTGAAGATTTATTACTGTTTTTAATCATTAAGCATCAATGAGATCCGCCTACAGGTATCAGGACTAAGTTGTCGAACACTAGAAAAGGAGAAATAGGGAAAACAGTCATTTCGCAGGAAATATTCAGAAGAAAAAGAACTACAATTTCAATTGAACGAAAATACGAAGGTAACTATGACGGAACAGAACAGTATTTTGAAATAGTCGCAATTATCGTTTCCTAGCTAGACATTGATGTTAAATTTAATGTTTTAATGGATAAATTTGAACACACAGAAATGTACGAACTTGAAGTTTCTTTCTTCGCAGCTGATTGTGGCTTCAGGGCTAGGGTTTTTAGTATATTCTACTAGAATGATAGTTACAGAGATATCAGGGAATTTTAATTAACCGCCATCGACCGGCAAATACTAAATACAGCCGTACCCAGCGGTCGTTACTTTTGTGAAATACATTTCCCGTGTGTATGCGACAGCAGTAACAAGAAAATGTCTTCAAAGGAGATACGGCGAGGTACGCTGAAGTCAAATTTTCGTTTGATTCGACAATTTGTCGGAATCGTGTCGAAAAACTATCTGTTTCGTTACAGAATCACTTTAACCCCATTCAACTGCTCATATTTTTTTAAGTACATAATAATGACTCTCGCCGAATGTTTACTCACATTCTTTTTTCGGAAGTTACACTTGAAATGTCGCATAATGAACGCAGGCTTCTCTGTAAAACAAAATAAAAAGCTCCGTGATGCAGTTCATCTGTATTCAAACGAAATATCATACGACTTTTAGCACTGAAAATGACAATGATGGTACAGTAATGTAATGTACACTAAGAATTCTTCTTTTGTCTGAAAGTATGTAACACAGATTTAGCTTGATTCTTGACACAATTTCAGTTAGGTACATCCGTTTTTCTTGTCATTTCGTATATATGATAGAAAAATTAAGAAACCTTTAAATGCATACTTATCTACTACATAATAAGCATCCTTATTTATTTTCCTTTAGACCAAGGAATGCAGTCATCTGTCAGTACAAGAACTAGAAGCAAAAGTATCAACTTTGACGCTAGCACCATTGATTCGAGCATCAATGAAAATTCAAAGAGACAGAAAAATAAAAGACAATCAGCAGTTGCAAATACAGAGTCTATACAGAATAATAAATCTCTGTTGCCTGACTTGAAAGCTGAAATTAATGAAAACAATGGTAGAAGTAGCGTGAAACGAGTCAAGAAGTTAGACAAGCTACTATACAACAAAAATAAATCCAATAGCCCAACTGGCAAAGACATAATGGATTCCAATAAAACAGTTGACTCTCCTTTCGTAGGTTTGAGCGTAAGTAAAACTCCAGAGAGGCTACAATCACAGAAGCGGACGTATGGTGCCAAGATCAGTTTCTATGCCTCGAAATTAAAAAATAGTCCTGCTGCGAGTAGTCTAACAGCACGTAGGTCCACCAAAACACCTAAAAAATCACCAAAGAACTTATCATCGCCAAAAACACATTCCATTAGCCCGAAAAGATTATCGAAAACAGCAAGGAAGTTGACGTTAACAGATTCAATAGATTCGCCAACAGAAACAGAGAAAAAGAATGTGTCGCTTAAGAATAACGATTCGCAGGTAAAATCGTGTGATCCCGACGTCGATCTAAGCATGTCTTCCAGTTTATCAAAATGGGATACCCCGTTACGGTTCATGACCGCATCCGGGAAAAAGAGCAAAATTATGAAGAGGGTGTCCTCGGTCGGGAAAAATAATACGTCGCTTAAGACTAACGATTCTCAAAAAAAATCGATCCATTCCAACGTCGATCTAAGTATGTCTTCTAGTTTGTCAAAACAGAATACCTCGTTACGGTCCATGACCTCACCGGCGAAAAAGAGTAAGATTATGAAGAGCGTGTCCTCGGCCAGTATGAAACACGGCATAAGAAGGTTCTCGAAGTCTCCGAAAATTGTATTAAGATCTCCAAAGTCGCGGTCAAAATCCAAGTCAAAACCGAAAAGGTCAAAGTCACTGAACTCGACATCACTCTCCGTTGATAGTCTCCCACGAATCGGAGAGAATAAAGTGTCGGCGTCGAAAAAAACAAAAGCTGCGGCCAGAAGAAAGTCCGATGGCGACAAAGCAAATTTTTCAAATGTGAGTTTGAGTAAGCTGGCCACAGCTGCAGCGAAAAGATTGTCTTTCACGAAGGACGCATTTGCGTTGAAAGAACCGATAGTGGTATTGCAAAGACTTTCAAACGGTATCTCTATCGGATCGCCTTCGTTGTCGGTCTCGTTGATGGAAACTCACGCAAAGGCGCATTTCAGCGGTGTCTATCAAAGCACGCCACGCCTGCCTTCGGTAACTAAGTCTAATCTTCCGCGGAAGAGAACGAAATCCAATGACAGAAAGATGAACGACCTCGAAAGATCGTCGAAGGCGCAAGAAATCGCGAAGGACAAAACGTTGGGAATAGACGAGTTCGAAAATTCGTACAAAACGTCTTCGCAGCCTTTCATGTCGTCCACGCCAAGAAACAGAGGACAACGAACCGACAAACACGAAACGGCCAGAGCAGCTGAGATACGCGATAACGATTTAGGATCAAGCAAATCCGATGCAATGGATTACCGGAAAGAAATCAATGTCACGATAGAAAAGGAACAAGCAGAGGGAGAGAACGGGAAAGACGAAACGTACGAACTTCTTGAGCCTAAAACTCCATTGTTACGAAAAAGACTGGAAAAGAAGGAAAGTGTCGATGAAGAAAATGCGAATAAGAAAGCGACGAAGAAGAGTCTGAAAGTACGTTTTATGAATATCTCGTCGGATATGAATGCATCGCACGGTCTTCGCTTGCGCACGTCCTGCGATGGAAAAGAAGAAATTGGAAATCTTAGTAACGTTGCAAGTAAAACAAAGTTGAAGAAGAACGCTGCAAAGTCACCGATCAGTGTCTTCCGCAGAAGATCAAATTCCTTGAGCGGCGGACCTAGCCGTACCGTAGTCCCTTTCGTTCCTTCCTCCCGTTTTTATCAGAAATCAAACTCCATTACCAATATAAATGTCGTCTCAACTCCTCCGTTCGTATCTCCCCTGAAAAAACCAGGTAATCTCTATTGAATTCGACATCGATCCAAGGTAGCCAATTGCCAAGTATTGATGAAACTGCTTCCGTTTTCAGAATCGAAATATTCCGCCTCGAAGAAAGTCCCGAATTTCGCCGAAATTCATAAGAAGATGTTCGCTAAGTCAGAATCTGTAGTAGACGCAAGGAAACGATTGGAAGAAAGGCATACGGCATTGAGTAACGTGTCACGTTTTTCATTGATCGACTTTATTTTCAGTAATTTTTTCATTGATTCCTTGAGCATGTATTCTGTTTTTTAGCCGTATCAAAGGCCAACAACTCGTCGAGAACCAAAATCAATCCGAAAGGAGAAAGTCAATTGCCCAGTGAACCGTGCAACGGCCCGTACAATCGATTCGGGTTCAAAATTAGGAAAAACGATGCTACCGAGTGTATCATGAGGAAGACTAATGTCATTTCGATAAGGTAAACTGATGATACTAATAGATAAATGGTGGTATTGATCTGGAGGATGTGCGTTAAATCAATACGAACAGAACGCATATATTTAAGAATAATATTTAATACTATTACTAGGTCGCCTATTCGCTTCAGCTTAATATTAAACTCTTTACATTTGACTCTTACTACTAGAGCTCTGGACTCTCTGAAACTCTTTCACACTCTGCACTCTGTGCTCTCTGATTTTCACACATATATTTTCACACGTATGCACACACTTTAGCCACGTGCCGTCATTTGGTCACGGGTCCTTCTTCGTCCAAAATCTCCATGTGCATTTCTCGAAGCCATGCTATCGCATAGGTTCTTTGAAACTCATTCAAACAAATTGTCACACTCTTCCAAACACTCTTTTCTCACACTTTATATTCATTCTTTCATATCCTACATTCATTACTTTTTCCACACCCTAAATTTTGATACCAACAGCAACGCATTACAACTTCATTTTTTTTTTCTTCCAGGAATAAACAACAGCAAAAAAATAGAGCGGTGCTAAAAGGCGTAAGGATGAACAGACGTTTCGAACTTCAGATGAAAGCCAGAAATATTAAATATTAAGATCGATACAAGTTTGCGATATTCCATATCGTTAGGCAAAATCGTTCTATCCTGTATTCTTCTCTCTTGTAATTTTACAGTTAAATACCCACACTACTTTCTTCACGTTCCTTTATCCGTATGTTTCCCCATGTGCATGTTTCAAGACATCATCCACACCCCCATCTATTTTTTGTTGTGACCTAATAAAGCTGTGGTTGTATCAATAAGAACAAGTGCTTAACTATTACTACATTTTTAAAGTCTCACAGGGTAAATAATATCTAGTAAACAGATCGAAAAATCAATATCGTGCGAGTTGTAATCAATTTTCTGAAGAATTCTTTGAACTTCAAAACTGTTTACTCTAAGAAGATTATATTTATTTTTCGTCCCATGTTTTAGTCAGTTTGTTGAATACTATCTACCCCGTAAGAACTGAATACATGTTTTTCTTGACAGCTTATAGCGATTTTCCCTGCATTTACCAGGGTAAAACCAGAATACACCGTCGTTCGAATACTTGTCAACCCCACTCCTGCCTCCTGAAACACGGCAATCTCGTGTATGATCCGAGGTCCAGTGGTGCGAACCATAGCGCAAGTGGCGCCATCTTCTGTCTGCAACTGGAACTATACAACGACGCTACTTAGTTCCGGGCATCTGACAGAGATGGTGCCATTTGACCCGCTGCTGCTTAATTCTGGGCATCTGATAGAGATGGCGCCATTTGTCCTGCCGCCATTTAGTTCCGGACCTCTGGCAGAGATGGCGTCAGTTGCATCGCTACTACTTAGTTCCGCCTTCTGGCAGAGATGGCGCTATCTGCGACACGGAAAGCCGTTCACCGCGTACTACTGACGCCCATAGGCGTTCGCCTTGTTTCCAAGTGCATATAAACTGCGGTCAAAGGGTTAATAATAAATGAAATATAATTTTAACACATTCTTCAGATAACATATATTACGTATTGCTCTTTATTAATAAGTTTTATGTATCCTTTAGTATTTTTAAGATACATTTTGTATATTTAAATTACGGTAGTCTAAGAATCTGTTGATTGTTAAATGGACATTAGGATTAAGGCAACTGTGCTACGATAAATTCTAAAAACCTTCTGAAATCCACTGTAATTTCCAATGATTATTTAAATAAACAACAGTCAATCAGACAAATCGTATTATTATTTATTAGTTTATAAGTTCCACTTTTCATCTTCCCTTAATTTCCCCTTTGAACGCAGTTAACTCGTTGAGAAACCCGAAAAATTCTAATTTCTGAAGTCGGCACTGCGTACAGAAAACCGCGAAATTAATTTGCGGAAATTCCTGGAATCGTGACGCCCTGTCCCAGAATCCACGAAAGTTTGTGCCACCTCTTCTGCTATCATATTCTCCTGTTACAAATTCTGGATTTTGTCTAAATCCGCTTCGAAACTCCGAAAAATTCTAATTCGCAGAAATTCCTGGAATCGTGACGTCATTTCCAAGAATCCGCGAAAATTTGTGCCACCTCTTCTGCTGTCATATTCTCCTGATACAAACTCTCAATTTTGCCTAAAATCATTTCGAAACTCCGAAAAATTCTAATTCATGGAATTTCCTGGAATCGTGACGTCATTTCCCAGAATCTGCGAAACTTCGTGCCACCTCTTCTGCTATCATATTCTCCTGTTACAAATTCTGGATTTTGTCTAAGTCCGCTTCGAAACTCCGAAAAATTCTAATTCACAGAAATTCCTGGAATCGTGACGTCATTTCCAAGAATCGGCGAAACTTTGTGCCACCTCTTCTGCTGTCATATTCTCCTGTTACAAATTCTCGATTTTGCCTAAATTCATTTCGAAACTCTGAAAAATTCTAATTCACAGAAATTCTTGGAATCGTGACGTCATTTCCCAGAATTTGCGAAAGTTTGTGCCACCTCTTCAGCTATCATATTCTCCTGTTACAAATTCTCGATTTTGCCTAAATTCACTTCGAAACTCTGGAAAATTCTAATTCACAGAAATTCTTGGAATCGTGACGTCATTTCCCAGAATTTGCGGAACTTCGTGCCACCTCTTCTGCTATCATATTCTCCTGATACCGGTGCGAAATTTAGGAAAAATTCCAAAAATTTGCTAAATTGTAACAGAAGAACATATTATCGTAGGAGGTAACACAAAGTATCGCGGATTCTTGGATGCGACTTTCGTGGTTTTCCTTGTCCTTCGAACTTAAATCTTTTCGTGACATCTATGGTTTGTTTCACTCCCGTCTTTTCGGGGAAGGATTTTTAATGGAAAATGGAGGGGTCTTAAACTAGCAACTACTTAATAAAAAGATGCTGAATTCTTTTAATTTGCATTTATTTAAAGAATTTCTTCTAAAGTACAATATATACAATGCACTTGTTACATATTGAATGAACGCGCGCAAGCGGCCGAAAATTCTGCCTTTCCTAAGATTGTACGATCTTGTATTGTATTTTAAACAAAAGCACTCAAACTTCAGCTGCGTTGTCCTATATTTTGCAAAACGCAGCAGTGAAGGACAGATCTATCTGTTGCCTAAAACACAAAGGAGACAAAAGGCAATGGTTGGACGAAATTATCAAAGAATATGATGAAATTTTTTGAATTTCGTGAATCATATATACGTGATTTGATTGATTTTAAAAATACGCATGCAAATTTAATAAATAAAGCTACTTATCATGAAAATAAATAAACAGTCAAACACTTGTAAAATTAAAATTGTAAAATAACCAATGTAAAACGAATAACTTAGAATATTTTATTACTTAACTAAAGACTTGCAAAACTGGCAACGCAATAAGTTTTCACAGAATGTACGCGGTCGTCAAAGTGTTATAAACACATACTTACGTACTACATGTTCGTTCGTACATAGGGATTTTTAGTAAAAATCCTTGACCTTCGTTGTCACTCGCAATGCAACCCGTTTATCGAAGCGCCTCTTGGTTCTAAAGAACCTGCAGATAAGAATATACAAAGCAACACTGAGTTAGGCTGCGGGCCAGCTGTTTGCCACGGAACATTTCGAAGATCCCGAGGAAAACGATCCTTTCAAACGCTTTAATGGAATCGTAGAAGAAAAGCGAGTGCGAACGGATTAGAATTTGCAAATGTTGTAAGAGTTTCGCCGAGACTCGTCGCTTTTGATATCGTCGGCAGTTTTGGTCGGGTGGAGGCCGATCAAAATGGTACCATTCAGAGTTTTTCCTGCGTTAGCTGTCAAATAAACAGACATAACCTAGAAAGTGCTATCTCGGCATCGAGATAACGGGCGAAACAATAAAAATGGATGTCGTGACAACGAGTTTAGAGGCTCTGATACGTAAGTTGAAACTCCATTCCTTTCGTTACAATCTCGACACGGTTATGTTGCAAATGAGTTCACTACTTTTCGTCGATTTAGTAAGCACACGTACGGAGGGGTACGCGAAGGGTCTGAGAACGGTTTTAAATCAATGTTCTCCTTCTAGAGAGAGTCACGAATCCGCAAAATCAGAAACCCGATATAGCGGCTATCGAGGCGTTTTGTGTGATGCTTACCAAAGAACCGGAAGGCATCCAGATTGGCGCCAAGTTACTGGCATTACACATTCAATCCTGTAACGAGTCTGAAGCGCTTCAAGGCCTCACCGTAAGTTTCTTGACAGGCTTCCGTTCGATGTCAAGATCAAAAGTTTTCTCTTCATTTTGACTCATTTAAAAATCAACAAGGCAGTACAGTCGTGTATGTTCTATTTTATTCGACGATAGTGTTAAATGCAACATTTTGTGATAACATGAAATTATATAGTAAACATCAAAGAAAAGAAAATCTTGCCTATTTCATACATTACATTTGTAATTTCAATTGTGTCACAGCTATTGGACACATGTATGCGGAGATGTGGGCCATCTTTCCATGCAGAAATTGGTAAATTTCGGTTTCTAAATGAAATGATTCGTCTAGTGTCACCAAAGTACTTGGGTGGTAGAACACCGGTTATGGTGCGTCAGAAAGTATTGCAACTGCTTCAAACATGGACAAAGGAATATCCACGGGAATTAAAAATTAAGGAAGCATATGAAATGTTGAAGAAACAGGGTGTTGTGGAGGTCAGTGTTAATCTCTTCTGTTTTTTTTTCACTCTTCCCGTGTTGATAAAGTCATATGTATACATACAGGATGATTCAGTATCTACAGTTAATGCCTCAGAAGAGGGATCAAAAGTCTCGAAGGCAAGAAATACTGTATTTGATGATGAGGAAAAGTCCAAACTGTTGCAAAAATTGCTTCAAAGTAAAAATCCTGATGATTTGCAAGCTGCGAACAGATTGATTAAGACTATGGTGAGAGAGGTGAGCAAAGAACATTTTATCCTGGTGATAACATAAGATTTTCTGATTGCATAAATTGTCTATTGTTTTGCAGGATGAAAGGAGAGTGCAATTGAACTCGCGTAGGATAATGGAATTAGAATCTGTTCATAATAATGCAAAGCTACTGTCAGAAATGTTGGACACGTACAATCGAAACGAAACTAGCACTGAAGATCTTGAATTGATGAAGGAGTTGCATCAGGCCTGTGAACGATTAAAGCCAGTAGTAGTGAGGTTAGCGAACGAAACGCAAGATAACGAAGAGATGCTTGGTAAATATGTTACAATACAAAAATGCTTTAGAACTCACTCTCTTTTACCATGCATGAGAAATACTGTGTATTAAACTTGTATTTGTTTACAAACTGGAATTCCGAGTTTGTGAAATTCCAGTCATAAAAATAAAATTGATCATATAACGTTTGAATGATCTTCTTTAGGTGATGTGCTTGCCGCAAGCGATGAATTGGAACAAGTATTTGAAAAGTATACCGCGATCATAGTTCGTGGTGAATGTGTAAAACCTAAGACGGATCTCAACAACAGCCCATTCTTACTAGATTTATCTTCTCCGATGGAGAACGTTTCTCTCGAGAGTGGTGGCACGAATATAAGTTACGATTCAACGATAACGAATCATCAATCGGACATGGAAGTATTAGGAGATATCTTTAACTTGATAGGAAAATCCGGAAATCCTGAAAACTCTTCAATTTCTAGTACGAACCTTTTGATACCTGATTCAACGATTATGCAGTCGATCAGTGTTCTGCCTGTGACTAAAAAAGGTCTGCAAATCTGAGATGCCTAGTGCAAAATCATATTCACCGATAAAGAATAAACGATTAACAATTTTATTTCATCGCCAGGCGAATCGGTAAATACACCCGAGAAGAAAATGGACAGTAAAGCAAGAGCACTAGAGGAATTGAACGAATTAGGAGAATCTCTGCTTAAGCAGAGTTTATCGGGTACGATAACAAATGCGCGTTGTTCAAATCAAGGAAGGTTGGTAAATCGCGAATCGTATTTGGAGAATTTTCAAAAATACGCTGTCCTTTTATGCCTTTCATTCGACTAACGCTTTCTTTTTAGTAAACAAATGACAAATCGTGTTTCAAATGCCAATCATCAGGATAATGGGACAACCTTCTCTTATAGCGGTTCGTCGAATTTTTCTGGTCTTATGGATACTGAAAGTCCGAAGAACGGCAAAACTACTAATGATCGATTTGAATCGAATACAGATGAAAACCTTCTGGCTATCGACACCACGACTACTCACCAAATCATCGATTGCAATGTGAATGGAAAAACGGATACCAACGAATGTGATAATCGACTAGACGCATCTGGTAACAGTAGCGATTCACTAACATCGACAACGGAACACTCCTCTGCAGTTAAAGCAGAACCCGAGATCAAGCCATTGACAGATATTAACGTTAACTTACAAGACATCAAACCAGGTACTTATATTATTCTTACGTTTTTATGACGCATTCATTGCGGTTCAATTATTATACTTTGTGGTATTAACGGAACATTGAATTCTCCTCGTTCAGATCAATCATTTTATATCGTGTTAAAGTGATAATGTTCCAAATGAAATTAGGGCAAATTCGATTCATGGTACAGTATAAACATTTATTTTACCATTTTTTTTTTTGGTAGGTACCAACCCTCCTATGACCGTACTCGAAGAAAAGAATGGTATATCCGTTGTGCTGCACTTTGCTCGGGACAATCCTAGGCAGGACGTGTTTGTCGTAGTAATTACAACGATGAGCAAAAATGTAAAACCACTCAGTAACTACTTGTTTCAAGCAGTGGTGCCAAAAGTAAGTATAACTCTAGTTCATACAAATGTGAGAAAAGGGCAGAACGAGGTATTCTTCCATGTTAGCGTTTCTTTTCTTGCATTACCCTTGGGCATATAGATGAACCTTTCTATTTGAATTCTCAGAGATGTAAATGCAGACTTCAGCGACCTTCAGGAACCGAATTGCCTGGCCATAATCCATTTCTTCCTCCATCGGCGATCACACAGATTATGCTAATCGCTAATCCTAATAAGGTAAAGCGAGAAAAGTTTTCGTCTCACGTTTCGAAAATTTTCACAATGTTCCGAATTCAAACGCTAAATCGATCATGAATTTGTTTGGCAGGAAACGGTGTCGTTAAAGTTCATGTTGAGTTACACAATGGACGACGAAACCATTACAGAAATGGGGGAAGTAGAAGAATTGCCTTTACTCTGAAGAATGTTTCTTTACCGAAAGTTACTTAAAAAGTCTCGATAATGAGTATGCTTAAATGCTGCATACCGATAGTTCTAAAAAAAGCGTATAATCTTTCAAGATGGAAACTTTAAAATCATCTGGGAAGGACTTACACGTGGACAGATGGTTATGTTTGTTTTCAGTGATCAGGCGGTGATCGCAGTTAAGTTTCTATTTATTAGCACGTTCAAAGGCAAAAATAATCTTATACGTGTACTTCATATATTATTTTGTGATTTACATGCACGCTGGAAAATGTGCAAAAACTATTTTAAGACTGGAACTCGAAGATGAGAAAATGTGTAGGGGGCGGGTTGCAAGGACGTATGCAATAACCCTGAAATAAAAGTAACTGAGAATTTAACAAAAATTGTATTGTACCCTTAATACGCAGTCATGAGGATACGGTGAGTGAATCGGTCTATTTCGGTTAAGAAACGGAAAGTACTTCGTCGCGAAACGCGAGAGCAGTAACCGCCTTCTGATGACCTTGATATTCCCGTTCCACGGTTCCCGTTGACACGTTCCACAACCTTGCCACGCCGTCGGATGAAGCTGAACCAAGGAAAAATATGCAAGTTGTACGTGTGTGATAAACTCTAACGAGAATTAAAGAAATCCGTTGGTCGTGTTACCGGTAAATATATATTGAGAGTCCGCGCTAAATGCAGCATCCCAAACCCATCGTTTCGCCTCGTGCTGGAGTACTTGCACTTCGGAAAAGTCCGTCGTTTTCCACACACGAGCCGTCTGATCAGCAGACGTAGTTACTAGAAGTCTGTATAACATGCGTTCAAGATTTTAGATTTCAGATAAGACTCGTGTTTCGAGCTGTCTCATTTACGGCAAGCTAAATAAGACATGCTTACGTGGAGTCGGGACTGAACTTGCATCGAAGGGCATAACGTTTATGCGCTGACAATTTATGACGAGGATTAAGACGCGTGGGTTCTTCACCGACACCACCCGTCAGCGTCCAAATGTAACAGTGGCCTTTGTTATTCACCGCCGCCATGTATGTACCATCTTGATCAATAGCAATGTCTTGCACAGAAGCTTCGGCCTCTGGTATCTGTACATAATAAACATCCGTCTTTAATGAGACACGGTTGAATCGAACGTGATCAACCCCCGCGTTACTCGGCATTTATTTTTGTTGTTTTGTACCAGCTGTTCATTGTGATCCGAGCGAAGGTCCCACAAATGTATGACGCCGCTTTGATCTCCAACAATAAGTTCCGCCTGATTAGGATGCAAACATACACAATTCACAGGAGCTGATACTTGAAATATTCTTTGGCATTGAAAGCTACTGGATCTACAATATCATTATTATTTTTGTAACACACAAATACATTTAACAATAGAAAGAATTTAGCCAAAACAATTTACCTAAGATCCCAAATGCGGGCAGAACAATCCTCTCCTCCAGTGTACATCCATTTTCCTTCTTCCTAGGTACAAGAAAACACATTTATAGTCTCACAATGATGTTGCTACAACACTGACTTCAAATGTTTAACACTTCAAGAATTACAAGGATAAAAAACCTGGAAACCCAAGCCTGTAATGTTTTTTGATACTCCTTCATAATTTATAACCGGATTGGGATTGTTCGAAACTAAGTCATACATTCTTATATGCTGATAACCAGCGGCGGCTATCACATATTTATCCGGGGTGATGTCCAAAGCATTGACTTGCTGGAACCAAAGCAGCAAGTAAAATGTTTCAAGCTAGAGGAAAAGCAGATTCAAAATATAATCATATATATGATATTGAAAGTATACAGAGTCTGTGTGTTCTGCGGTGCGTTGACAAAGCCCTGTATGCGGTTGCCATATTTTGATAGTATGATCGTAACCACCTGTTACAAGAATAACTTGCTCGTTGCTGTTGCTACCGTCCACGGTCATCGATGAAACAATATCAATCGTCGAAAGTTAATTGTATCTTGTATACCTTCGCTATGACTTCCCTGTACGTTCTTATTTTTCTCTGACTTCTATATATTGGTGTGGATTAGATGTCGAGCATGTCGAACGAAACAATTCAATCAGATTATATTTATTTTCTATACAAATGCTTTTGTGTACATTCTGAGCAAACACACAATACGTTTCATTAGCTGTTGCTGTTGCAGTGTTGTTCGCCAGGAGCAGCACTTTAAACATTTCTTCTGACTCCTAACCTAACCTCAATTTTGTGGGAAGCGCCAAAAGAGTGTCAATTCAAAACGAACAAGGCGCATGTCACTTGTACTCACTGTACTGTTCGTCAACTTAGTCTTGAGACCCGAAGGCGGGGCTCGAAAGTGACAATTCTTCCTAAGAATGACATACTCCTCAAATGAATTTTTGACCGACGTGACGCAAAAGAATACTGTTTAAGAACTAGAATGTGTCAGTAATTTTGTAATGAGGTCTCTTTGTGTCGCGCCTCTAGGTCTCGGAACTAAGTTTTTTGAGTAACAATTAATTTCGGCAGACGAAAATACAGTAATGACACCTTTGTTGCGAAAATATTGGTCCGCAGATTCGCAATAAACGAGCAACTGCTATAACTTCGAGGTTACTTCCTATCGGTCTTCGTCTTTCGTCATATGTATATTTTTCTGTTGTAAAAATAAAAGAAGTTGTACCGCAGTGCAGGAAATGACCTTGAGAAGTCAAAACTTGATTTCCTTACAATATCTACAGCGACAGTAGTTAGAGCGGGACAAACGCTGATAAACAATGTGAATAAAATGTTAGGTACAGTTCTGAAGTTACAGAAGAAGCAATGTAGATATTTAACGCGTCAGGTAACTACAGTCTACTTTTGAAGATACAGAACATTCGCTTTGAGTGATACCTAAAAGTGGGGGGAATGAATCTTTTACAAGAAACGCATCACTACGGTATTCCCTCCATTTCTGCACAATTTCAATTTGAGAAAACTGTCAGCGACACTGTTAAAATGTGAATTGTAGGTATAATTAGTTATCCTCCGAGCCATTCATTTATCGCAGGGTATACAGTTACATATTAAGAAAACAAATCTTTCGTATAAAAGTACAACTAGAGATCTTTTATTTCGATTTACAAGAAACTAAACAAGTCCTAAATATCGATCTATAAACATTAACATTGTTCCTCTGAATTTGTGATTACAAATGATATTCTCGTAATGTCGCTTCAAATTGAGGGAACTTCGATCGATTTTCAAGTTTGTCGCAATGGCAGCACATGTTAGAATATACGTATTTTACAATATTTTAATAGTAATCGATTCATCGGATAGAAATATTTCAAAGGTATCGTTTATCAGCGAGTTTGTAACCTAGGTACCTACAGAGACACGTAGTCGCGTGAAAAAGTAATAAATGCCCCCCGAGTACGAGACATCCTTATTATTCTATTCTTGTTTCTACTTATGTATTTTTCCAATTATCAGTGAGAAAATTCTTATCACGATCATAAGATAAAACATGAAAGAAAAAATGTAACTTTTGAATAAGTTCGTCTTAAGAAAGGACGATGAAAAAGAGCAAATAGCTTCGTCAGTATGGTTTTACACCAGTTTCTTTTTGCATACTTTACTTGTACATATAGGAGATAGGCAATTTTACCGATTTCACGTGTCATCGTGTGGGTACGCTAGTTCTATGGTAACTAGGCTGTTAGAGCAATCATTCGATTGCTGGTTGCGTTCACGCGCGAAACCGATCAACGAATCAGGAAATAATCTAACAAAACCCCTCACAGGCGGCAAATGATCGTAGAAACACAAAACCGCATGCTGCACGCGCGTACATGTGCTTACACGCTCGTGCTCGAAAAATGTGTTATTTCTTTTGCAATTGGCGGTAAAACTTGAAATGAAGGATGAAGTACGTTGCTTGTTCGAAAGGAGTGATATTTACAAATGATTTACAGAATATGTTACAGTCTTTTCTTTGGTAAAGATCCGAAAGCCGATATTACCGTTGCTTTGGTGCCGGTTGCGGACGATGTTAGAGTGGTAAGAGTCGGTTGAGAAAGTAAAACGGTAGGCTTTACCGAGGCAGTGGCTCCCGTCGCCACTTGATCCCATTTACTTTTTCGTTTCTTAGCGTCGTCCTCGGTTGTGCTAGAACTATTGGGTCGTTTGGCTGTGCCGGAGACAATTTCGATTTTCGTTTTCTCTTTCCTCGCTTTTTCGAGTTTGTCCATTTCAGCTTTCTGAACCTTGGCGAGTTCCTCGTAATACGAATCTTTACCCCACTTGAACGGATCGAATCTGTCCAGAGGATAATTGGTGCCCAGTTCGTTGATGCTACAAAATTGAATGAGTTTTTCATAAATGGATGGATTTCTGAAATCCTTTCTTTGTTGTATAACTTTGTTCATGTCCAAACCGCCGCTCTCCATCTTCCTAAAAAGCTTTGTTATCTTTTCCTGTAACTCCACGGGACACTGTCCCGGCGGTTCCGGTGGTATAGTCACGCCGTACGGGTCCGTCTCGCTATCTGAAACTAATTCTCCTTGACGAGAGGGAGACCGTTCCGTGACCGAGGAGGGCCTTCCATTTTCGGAAGGCTGTCCGTCGATCGGAGTATGCGCCACACCCTCGTCATCAGAGACTATCGTGTCGTCAAAATACGAAACCAATCTCTGCACCTTAGAGGTCACGTCTGTCACTAAGGTGGGCGCGTTCGACAAATCGTTACTAGACTTGCCGCCGACGCTGGGAGCAACGACGGGACTATTTGAGGCTGATCTGCCAGATTTGGGACTGGTGAAAGCCTGGGGCTGACCGACTTGGGCATTATGCGGGGCGGCCCCCTGGGGAGTGTTCGAATTCTCCTGAAGGTCGTCTTCCACCCCGTCTTCGCCCTCCGAGTCGGTATAGGTGGCCGTGAGAGATGCCAGAGCAACACTTTGTACAGACATGGTTAGTTGGCTTTGAGTGTCCGCCGTACTACCAAGCAATATTTTGTGTTGGAACTCACCGGTCTAGCGTTGAGCTGAATGCCTTTTAGTCGTAGGGCTTTTACGTATGCAAAGATGCCTTATATATCAATGCTAATTATGCCCTGATGTTTCTCGGAATGTTTATTACTATACCGTATCTGAAACAAAACCAATTATCAGTATTCCATTTGGCATGTTATTTGAATTTTATTTTTTAATCTCTCTAAGCAGGAGTTTCGAAAGTTTCGCAATGTATGCATGAATTACCAAAGTTCTCGCACATTTTTCGCGAGTAATCGTCGAGCGAGTTGCAAGGGTAAAAAATGGAGTAGAAGTTATAAAAGAATCACGCACGCGGACGCGACACAAGACGAAGAAAATCGTGTGAACGAGGAGACGAATTCGAGTGTCGAAGTGTGCGTGATTGCCTTTTTCCCGAAATCTGCTAACACTGGTACGTAGTAACGATCGTGCAAACATCGAACACACCGTGCATGAAACGTTTTCTACACGATTAATGCTCAAGTGACAAGTGTTTTAGGTTATGTCGCTAACGATCAAACTTTTCTAGCATTACCGTACGACTAACCTGACTATTCGAATCCACCGTCTCCCTGCCTACACTATACCTGATTTTCCATTCATTGCAAGAAACTTACGACACATCGCTCGTCGATTAATTTTACTACTCTTTATTCGATCGAAGATGTCATACACCATCGATGGATATCGTGGCGTATTCCAACTTCCTTGCTTTTTTGCGAATTACATGAACGCGCGTGCGCAACACTAATAAAGTGTATACGTTACCACCAAAATGTTGCTTGGAAACTATCAGACTTTGAAACAACTACAATTCCATTTCCCGCGTTTTTTTCCACTACTCTTCATGCAAATAGCATTTCCTTCGGTTTATGTAGTCCACCTTACGAATTACGAAATTACGTCATCGTTGTACATCGTTTTAAGAACACGGTTCGTAAGAAACACAGAAAGCAATTTTTTTCGTTGATCATATTTCTTTCAACAATTAGTAATAATTAATACTCAAATATTAATAAATAACAGGTCTAAGGTATAATCCATTGTATAATGCAGTAAAACTATTTCCACCGAAGTTATATTACATGAAGCTAAAAAAATGTAACAGTACTCTTCATGAAATTAAATTCACAATTATTACTGCTTTGTTAATTTAATTACATGAAATATCCGCTGATACATGTATTTTTCAATTCAGCAAAGTTTGTGAGTTTGTGAGTGGAAATTCCACGCACCTCGTCAAACAAATTTTTGTACACCTATGGGTGACTCGATCTCTCACTCTGTAGGGAAAAAATTCTGAACAATATCCAATAATCCTCCTACCTTGGCAAATTTTACGGAATCAGATTATTTGTTTTATAAGATTTCGTTACAAGTCGATTACGAAACAGTTCTCATGTTTCATATAACATTCACAAGTTATTTAATATTTTAGACAGTTGCATCGATTCAGTTATGTACAGAGCAAACTTTTGTCTCTATAAAGCTGATGTCATGTGCGAAGAAGACACATATTTAAATTTGAATGTTTGCCACCAGAAGCGGGTCACAATCTTTCAAAGATGGCGCAGTGGCGGGCAAATCACAAGAGGGGCCCCTTGAGAAGCGGATAAAGAACACATCTGGCCACAGCCGAATCTAAGTCGGCTGTGATCTGGCCTAACACCAAACTATTGTCCGACGACTTAGTCTTGAGGTCTGGCATGAAACAAGAAAATATTATTTAACAATAAAAATGAGTCAGTGATCTGCTCTCATTGCATTAGGATTTCTTTGTGTCACGTCTTCAGGTCTCAGGGTTAAGTTATCGGACGAAGTAACACAGAATGAGAAGGGTGTTAAAGAGCAAAACATTTGAACCTAAACGAATATTGAGTGGAATATGAAAATAATGAATGCGTCTGTTTCTGGATTGACAAAAATAAGCTAATATAGGATTATAACGAATAGAATGAAGAAGTCTGATATTTTGGAGCGGATAGCGAACAGGTCTGATTCAGGGAGCGACTGCACCGATTGAATTGATTGGCGTAGAGTTGCGAGGCGCGCGCGCGCGTGCTCCCGAATACTCAGCTGCAAGCGACGCCTTGATATTTCACAGGCTCACAGGAACTCGCCGTAGTACATCGTCCACGTGTCGTTCGCCAGCAGTCAGAAGAGCAGTCCGTCAGATTGACATTGTTAATTATGGTGTTGGATTTGGATCTCCTTCGAAAGGACAAGGGTTTCGACCCTGAAAGCATCCGAGAAAACCAAAAGAAACGTTTCAAAGATGTCAATTTAGTGGATACCGTGATTGAAAAGGACAAACTGTGGCGTCAGCTGCGACATAGGGCTGACAATTTGAATAAATTAAAAAATGTGTGCAGTAAAGAAATCGGAGAAAAGATGAAGAAGAAAGAGCCGGTTGGAAGCGATGCGTACGTCTCGAAGGATATCCTCGAGAATTTAGACGAGTTAGCAGCCGATACTTTGAGATCATTAACGGTGATGCAAATTAAAACCATCCGCAGTGCGATCGACGATGCTATCCGAAAAAACGACAAGGATTTAATTATGACCGAATTAGACAGGAACCGTGCTCTTAAAGAGATAGGAAATATTTTACACGAATCTGTACCCATCAGTAATGACGAAGAGGAAAATAAGGTATCCTTCAATAATGTAAATAGGTTTTCTATATACAAACTGAAAGTCATTATCCCTATATAATTCTGTTTCTCAACCTAGGTCGAAAGAACGTACGGAGATTGTACGGAAAAGAAGAAGTACTCCCATGTCGACTTGATTCACATGATTGATGGTATAGATGGAGAACGTGGCACTAACGTTTGCGGTGGTCGTGGCTACTTTTTAACAGGGCCAGCAGTATTTTTGCAGCATGCGCTCATACAGTTCGCACTTAGACAATTGTTCGCGAAAGGTTACAAACCACTTTATACGCCATTTTTTATGCGTAAAGACGTTATGCAGGAAGTAGCGCAATTGTCTCAATTCGATGAAGAACTGTACAAAGTATACAATCAATAATTACACATACGAGCTTGTCACTGCTGAATATATCACTAAGCTTTTTGTTTGATTAGGTGATCGGTAAAGGCAGCGAACGCACAGACGACAAAGAAATAGAAGAAAAGTATTTAATCGCTACCTCCGAACAACCAATCGCCGCGTATCATCGAAACGAATGGATTTCTGAAACCGCTCTACCTATTAAGTACGCTGGTCTTTCTACATGTTTCAGACAAGAAGTTGGCTCTCATGGACGCGACACGAGAGGCATTTTCCGAGTTCATCAGTTTGAGAAAGTAATTATAAGTGTACTTTAATACAAGACACTGCACAGCACGAATTATCATTCACATTTATATGTAAACATGCACGGATTCTAGGTTGAACAATTTTGTCTGACATCGCCTTACGATAATAAGTCTTGGGAACTGATGGACGAAATGATCTCAAACGCGGAAGAATTTTACAAAGCTTTGGAGATTCCCTATCGTATAGTAAACATAGTATCGGGCGCGTTAAATAATGCTGCTTCAAAGAAATTAGACTTGGAAGCATGGTTTCCAGGATCAGCGGCATTTCGTGAACTCGTATCGTGTAGCAATTGCTTAGACTACCAAGCAAGACGTTTATTAGTCAGGTAAAAGAACACGTAATAATAGCTTGTTTCTGTTGCGATATCTCGCTGATACATTTTATACTTTTAGGTACGGTCAAACAAAAAAAATGAACGCCAGCACAGATTACGTGCACATGTTAAACGCAACGATGTGCGCAGTCACTCGCGTGATATGCGCAATCTTGGAAGTTCATCAAACTGAGAACTGTATAAAGGTGCCGACAGTTCTCGCCCAGTTTATGCCACCCTCTTATGAGAAGGAAATTCCATTTGTTAAACCGGCTCCTATCGAAGAAACTGAGACAAAGAAACAAAAAAAGCAAAAGGAGCAGAAGGATGTAATATTATCGTAACTTAATAACTTTATTAACCAGCTTCAAATAGTGTAAAATATAATCAAATTCTTTCGGTTGTAACTGGCAACTCGTGTAGGCTAATTCAATTTAATCGTAACGTCGAATTTCTTGGCTCTCCTCTTTAGCTATCGAATATCTTGTAAACTTCGCTGACGTTAAATACTATGACTTATTGTTTTTTATATGCGTAAACATATAGATACGAGAACTTTTATTTCAACGGTACAGATGCAAACTATACTTCAGTGCCTTCTTGTTTGCGTCTGTAAAATTACACAATTTGGATATTCAGATGCATCCGTATGGTCACACAGCAAATAAATGAATGGGCATACTGTTATCACTGACTGTTGATCAAGTGCCTTCTTCCAAGTTCGTTCTCCCTGAAGATCTTTTTATTTCTTCGGCTTTTCTTAAATTACGTAAGACCGAGAGCTCAAATTCTGCGTCAGTCATTCCCTTTCGATTTGTCTAGAACAAAACAGTTATGTTCAACAGTACAGATTTCTCGGGAAAAGCAGATATCGTATAGTCGTAAAAATCTACAGGAAAGCAGTATACCGCCGAACACAATACTTGTCAACCCCACTCC
Organism: Macropis europaea; assembly: GCA_916610135.2. NCBI lineage: Eukaryota > Metazoa > Arthropoda > Insecta > Hymenoptera > Melittidae > Macropis > Macropis europaea. The sequence goes on from OU744348.1 coordinate 683,180, forward strand.
TGCCTTGCAGGAGACGCCATCTCTGACAGTACTCCGGAATTAACGACGGGCTTTCCAAGTGGCGCCATCCCTGATGGAAGCCTGGAACTAAATAGCGAAATTCCAAGTGGCACCATCTAGCGAAAGGGACCCGATTATTTGCAGAAAAATCCGTCAGGGGCGCCCTAAGCGCCACGTCGTTGTTTAGTTCCAGATCCTGGTAGAAGATGGCGCGGGTGACGCTTAATTCAGTTCATAAATACATCGCTAGTATGCGCCAGTAAGAAGCCGCCCTTCGTAGCGTCTCTCGGGCGGTAGGAGTGGGGTTGATAAGTACAGAGTAACTCGGCAGGCTGCAGTAGCATTCGAAATCGAGAACTACAGCCTGGCGAGTTAGGACGAATTGTCATCACCTTGAGAGGGAGAGAGATAGAACATCGGTCCGGCTCCGAAGGTGCAAGGGGGGATATGTGATAGGGATACAGCCCGTGCAGCATGCCGCGCAGAAAAGTATAGCAACCTGCCGGGCTACTCTGTATTGTGTTCGGCGGTATATTACGATATCAATCTACCTCTTTCGTTTGCGATTCTACGTGCGACGTCCGCTCGTTGTAACCATTTCCTGTTGCAGCTGTTCCTACTCCAGGGCTATCCGAGCTATGCGTTGTGTACCATATCTTTTCCAGTCTCAATGGATTTTTTGCCAGACCTACTTCCGTGTTTGCAGCCGTTTCCTATAAAACAGAATAATTTCGGCTTTCTTCCTTCGGTTTCTCGGCGTCAACATTCGCGCATGTACATACCGCATCTTTCTTATTTCGGTACTCCACTAATGCTCTATCGCCTCTCATAGACATTACAAGGCCTGTTACATCGCCATACTGGAACAAAACACCTCTCTAAATGATAATTTTCAAAAAGAAGTCACGTCTTGTAGCAATGGCACATCATTAAATGTTTCAGCAATTTTGTACCTTTGAAAATATTCGATACAACGTATCATAATTGTAGTCACTGCTGCTACAACTATCCTTACTAGATTTCCATTTGATTTTAATTTTATAAGAGCCACCACCGGTTTCAGGTTCCTCGCAGAATCGTTTTGATTTTAGATCAAGCTTCCTTTTCATAAATGCTATTTCTTCCTCCAACTGTTTAGACCCTTCTTTCTGCAGGCGCTCTATTTCAACCTAAGAGAAGACAGTAAACTTCAGAAAAGACAAATTGTTAAGATTACCAAACACAGAACACCCGTACTTGTAACTTCTCTCTGTCACTTTTAGCCGTATGTTCCGGATTTAGGGACCTTCTGTATGCTTCCTCTCGTGCCTCTAAATCTTCTTTTAATTTTTTACGTTTAGCATCAAACTCCTGTATGCGTACTTTTGCTTGGTATTTAGCATTGATAACTTTGTCATAGGCTACCTTGTTTTCGAGAAAGAAAATATTAACGGAGATTAGAAATCGATACAACAATGAGAATTAGAAGCAGATCATAGGTGTTCATGCACTCTTACTCGAGCAGACGCATCCGTAAGGATTTCTAATGCCCCTGATAATTCATGAAATAATTCGGCTGCTCTTGGATTATCCGGATTCTTGTCAGGATGGCACGACAGAGCTTTTTTGCGATACGCTTTTTTAATCTAAAATAATAATTCACGTTAGATTGTATCGCGCAACATTTTGACGTACAAAACGATACGCGAATTGCTGCAAGAAAATTTCATACCTCTGTAGTCGAGGCTGTGTTTGACACTCCGATTAATTTATACAGATCCGAATCCATCAAAGAATCCATCGTTTTTTTGTTCATTTTGGAGCCCTTTTGAAATTCAAACGTTAAATGTGTTCTAACTTTTGATTGTCTTAGAGGTTAGGTTTAGTTGTATATTCGTTCGATTGAATTACGATGGATATCCGTTCTGCCTCACAGCCGATCGAATGATAACGGAGTCGAACTACTTGTCCTCAATTCATCTGAGATTTTCCTTGACTTTTTGCATCAATCAATCTGCGAGTTGATGCGAAACATCATCACTCTCTGTGTCAACAGCAAACCGCAGTTGGCGCTTTAACGGCAGCACGTGTTCAAAGAGAATGAGATACAAAAAGTAAGAGCGCGTTGTATGCTCATGGTAAACATGTTTCATGAATATTATCGATGTGCACGCGTGTACGTACTCGATTCGTTACGTAAAATGAACAAACGCAAACAGGAGGAGTAGTGGTTGAAAGTGCCGCGATATAAACATTTGGATATCGTCGAGTAATATTTTGTAGAAACAAAAATGATTCAGCGTGCGCTTCTCGGGCTCCGAAAACGAGTATATTCGAATACGTTGCAACAGCAGGTGAGTTTGTAAAACGGTAAAAAAAGATCCAACACAGCGATACAAAAAAAAAGCTTAACCATATTATGTACGTAATGAATTTAGACGAAACAATGTTATAATGGTACTAATGCCGCTGCGGCCGTCGGTGATTCCGCGAAGGAGCCCATGTTTTTGGGCATAGAGAGCACATTTACGAATAAGCTGACTTTTATCAACAAAGAGAACTACGATCCGTTACCGATATTTAAGGTTCTCGATTCGCTTGAAGGTGTACAAGTACCTGAGGAATACAAGGTTTAAATAATGAATGTTTCTAATATATGCAAATAATATTTCAGAATGTATTACAACTCATTAAAGATATATTTCTTTTTCTCTCAAGTTAGATAAGCAAATTTTGATTAGAATGTATCGTAAAATGGTTACTTTAAATATAATGGATAAAATCCTGTATGAATCTCAAAGACAAGGACGTATTTCATTTTACATGACCAATGATGGAGAAGAAGCAATACAAATGGGCTCTGCTGCTGCTCTTACATTGGATGACATTGTATATGCCCAATATCGTGAAGCTGGTATAAATCACCTATTTAGTCTTTTATTTCGATAAGGAATAATCAGTCTATTCTCATACAATACGTTCACAAGCATGTGTTTAATTTCACATAATTGCGTAGGTGTCTTGTTGTGGCGTGGTTTCTCTGTATCAGACTTTATGAATCAGTGTTATGGTAATCACAAAGATACTGCAAAAGGAAGACAAATGCCTGTTCATTATGGATCAAAAAGACTAAATTTTGTTACAATCTCTTCTCCTTTGACGACGCAGTTACCTCAAGGTACCAAAATTGAGAATGTCTGTACAATAGTTATATGAAAAAGAAAGTTTTAATGTTTTGTTCAAATGTGATTTTTAGCCGTCGGTACGGCATACGCGCTTAAACGATTTGGGAAGAAAGTATGCGTGATCTGCTACTTTGGTGAAGGAGCAGCCAGCGAAGGAGATTTCCACGCGGCCTTCAATTTTGCTGCCACTTTAGAGTGTCCGATCGTCTTCGTGTGGTACGTTTGATACAAGTTTCTCAGTATACAGAATGCTGTCAAAAAAACAACGAGACTGTAAAAATAATCGAGCAATGTATTCATTACGTTTCAAGTCGGAACAACGGCTATGCCATCTCGACTCCATCTTTTCAGCAATTTAAGGGGGACGGGATTGCGGCTAGAGGTCCAGCTTATGGAATACGCACTACCCGTGTAGATGGTAATGATGTCTTTGCTATGTATCACGCAACAAGAGCTGCTCGCGACTTCTGCATCAAAGAAGGGAAACCCGTTTTAATCGAAGCTATGACTTATCGGTATAATAATATTTCTTCTCTTACGTGTTCACTCTCCTCTCACCAACGTATTGTTTAGAACAATTTTGACGCTAATTCCATATCTAAAAATTACTCGCCATTCTTAGCCAAAAGTGTTTTGAACCATATCAATGGACAGTGAATGTGTTAATTTTCCAAATCGCCTGATCATGCTTTCATTGTTACACGTTTCAGAATCGGTCACCACAGTACATCTGACGATAGCACCGCGTATCGATCAACCAATGAGATAAGTCGCTGGCGTCACAAGACGCCAACAGCGAGACTTCGCTCCTATTTGGAATCGGTTGATCTTTGGTGCGAACAGCGAGAACAGGAACTAAACAAAACTATGAAAAAAACTGTTTTACTTGCGTTCGCGGATGCAGAAAAAGAACTTAAACCATCTTGGAAAGAATTATTTACAGATGTATACAACACAATGCCTAAGCATATACGGTATGTACGTTAATCCAAATTGAAACAATATTTTATATTACACATTTTCAGATTTTCTCTAAATGTCGTCCAAACGAGTTTAAAAAGATTTTTGTTCGATACTAATAATATTCGTTGCTTTTAGAAAACAAATGAGCTCCATGGAGCAGCATGTAACAGAATTTCATGACTGTTATCCATTACATTCCTTCAAAACGACTTAACTAACTGGTACGACAGTTGGGTTTCATTGATATTTACCGTTTCACAATAATATTTTGTATTTTTCCTACGTTTTGATAATAAAACATGTACATGCATTCTACGAGCCCATACTTTCAGCAATCTCTTTGTACTTTTCCATTCGATATTCTTTTCTAGCTGCATCGAGTAATACATTATGAAGCTGTCTGTGCTCATACGAATCCCGTTGTTCCACACTGGGATACATGTTTCCTATAATGAACAAAGTGTATTAAGACTTCAGTGCACACAAAAATATGATATACCTATGCCACTTAAACCTTTTAGTTCCAATATAGCTCTTTTGTACGGAGTTCCAGGATATATGGTTGGTGCATTATGAAGCTTCGTATATGAAGTTGTAAAACTTTCATATCTTGGTACAAGTACTTTAAACAGTTTGTGAACAAGCTGTTTTTCTAATATCCAAAAATCTGCGAGTTCCATTGTCTCTTTATGTTCAGGTCCATGGCGCATTGCTTCCTGTATTAACTGAAGGAAATAAAGCATAAAACAGTGTTTAATGAAAAAAAAAAAGTAACACTTTTTACGGTACCTACCCGTTCGGTGTAACCTCTTGCCTCATCTGCCTTCGGATAATTCAATTCGATTCTTTCATATTTCAACAAAGCAGTTACTGTTTTTCGTAATTTCTTAAGTCTTCCTTCCGGCCCGTCCAGATTCCTCAGTTTACGAGGTTTCGGCCTAACATTAAACCTTAACCTAGAAATTAACTTTTCAACATTTGCTTGATTCATTTTTGCGAACTGTTGGGTTTAACAGGATTTATCTAATTCATTACTAGAAGTATTTTTCGATCAATGTACTTTTTGGCGAGTATATAAACCGTTTGATTCACTAATTACTCTTAACTTTTGAATGGATCGTTAGCGCCTATGATATTATTTCCTTCGATCTTAAGATAGGTTAGGTTTAAGGCTATAGGTTTCTCCCGTGAGTCGTTCCAAAGAATGGCGTTTCGAGAAGTGTTTTTCCAATATTTCGATCTTATCAAACGCTGGATGAAAATCTGTTGTAAAGATCGTCGTTACAAAATGACTCCAAAGCCATCTCGATAAACTACTTCAAATTCGGAAAACATAAAGCCCTTTATTTTTAAAGTAGAAAACAATACTTTTAAAAAGAATGAGTTTAAGCAGTTTCATTATTACATTAACATATTCAATTTCAAAAATATTGATTATTCTTTAATTAAACTATTTTGTACGAAATAATGATAAAATTGTGAAGTAGAGCAGTTACGCATTGTTCAATAAAAAATGTTTATTATACATAAACAGCTGATGGGTAAAAACAGGATATGCATCACGCATGAAGGTTGAATCGCTTTTGAGTTTTTGGAGCGATTTAAAATTTTTGGAGAGCCACTGCATAGTTCTATCAGCTATTTATCCGCAATGAGAGGATAGTTTCAATTCTAAACTTTAGTTTTCTGTCTGCTTGGTCAGAGTACGAACTTAGTCCTAGAAGTACTTAATTTGTAACCCTTTAGGTTTGCTTTAGAGAATGCTGTTTCGCTTGACTAAATAGAATAAATAAAGCTTGAACTTCTCAAACAGTTCGCTAAAAAGTTCAATCGTTTTACAAAAACAGTTTTGTATAAAGAATTTAAAAACTGTTAACGTTTATCATCATGTCTGCAGCTGATAAATTTGTATGTAACGAATGCAACGGATTTCGGAGATTTTGAAAGTTCAACGATTTCTTATTTCTAGAGTCGAATTTCTCACTGTGATTGTTTCCAATTTCCAAGACGTTCTTAGAAGATTACGAACTGTCTACGTATATACATCGTTACATACATCTCATATGAGCCTACTGCATGTAGTGAAAACGCTACGAAAGTACTGTTAATTACATTTCTAAGTCAAAAAACTGACTTGCAACTGCAAGGTACTTGCGGGTTCACTCTGAAAACGCAGCAAGAGATTCTAACATTTACAAATTCTACTTAGGTTCTTCTTGCAACGAATGAACGAATTGTGAATTTAATGTATGTGACAACTGTATCAAGTTTTATAATCCCAAAATCTACCTAAGTTCACAGATCCGTGTCACACACTCGTTTCCTGTCGCTGTTTTCATTAAATCTATTTACAGAAGTAGTAACAGAATAAATGATCGTAACATCTTAGGGGCTGCAACAAACGCAATGACGTGTAAAGACAAACATGAGGGCAAAGAATGGTCCTGAATCTTTAAACTTGGTTCAAGTATTGAAATGGAAAAGAGGACGCACATACGAGTCATATTCACAATATCGTTAAGACTGGTCTTTCCTTGTTGCGGTGCTGAGAAGCAGTTCCGAATGAAATGCTGCGGGCTGGATGGTGTTGAATTTACTGTAGTTAAAAAGTGCCTCTTTTTATTCGTTAATTGTAGTCCTTAAAATGTTAACGTTACACTCATAGTAGTAGTAAAAATGAGAAGTAATCATTTAAGATAGAAGGATTACAATGTAATCTTCGGCTTCAACGGAAGGTGCTTGTAAGATCATCTTTTTTATTCGAAACGATCATCTTCGTGAGCTGGAAAAACTGTTTCAGAGACTTTTCGTTAGGCTACGAAGAAACGTACCACTCGTACCACGTGTTGTTTGCATATTGGACATTCGGACATTACTTTGCCACACTTCACGCAACAAGCTATGTGACCACATTCCAAAAACACACATTCAGTCGGTACGTCCCAACATACCTTACAAAGATTGTCGTTTAATGTTTCCAGACCTATCGACAAATACGATACGTTAAATTAATTCGTACACGTGCCTGAATACACAAATATATTTTTTGAAACGCACATTGTGTTTTACTTGCTCTCGACTGCCTGTAATCTTCCCATAATCTGCGGGCTCTATCCATCAGTTCGGATCTCTCTGTGCAACCTTTATAATCTACTCGATTTGTACTCAATAATATTTTCAACTGCTTTACACTTAAATGATTCAATTCTGACAGCGCGTGTATGTCGGACAGTTCCACGCGATCCAAGCACTGTATGGAAATATATAAGATTATTTTGATTTATAAATAATGTATTTTCTTGTATTCAGGAAGATGACGAAATTGTCTGTACATACCGCCGGTGCTTCCCTGAAGGTAACGGAATGTTGTTCATTGACTGTAGATTCTGGTCCCTCACGTGAGATAAAGTCTGTACTCATGTTTTGTTGAATTTCGACGTAATCGCTTTCATGAGTCGCGTCTCGAGGTCGACAGGTGCGGTAACAGTTTATCTCGGTCGATTGACTCGAAGAAGTGTTATCGCTGTAATGAAATCAAATGAAAAAGGAAAGTATAGGTTTTGTTCTGCTGAACGTAAAAGTGCAGCGCGTTAAATCCTAGTCATGACTTTGAACCAATTATAATGTTTCAGAAGTTGTTCATTTCCTCCCATACAGCCTACTGTTATTAAATTTATTTGAAAACGCTTTCAGGACTCTTTGTTAATACAAATACCAATGTTTACACTTACACATTTTCCAATCTCATGTTCTCTGCATTTTCTGTAGTTGAGTAATCATTAATACCATTAGCAAATACCATCATTACTTTTATCAAATCCTCTTTTTCTAGAACACACATTAGTCATTGTTTTATCAACTACTGAGGAAACTTTGCGTGTGTGACATGCTTTTAAAATACTCCTATTACTACATACGTACCGATGCATCCTCTGACACATGCCTTCTTTGCCAACAAGTACTGACGCAAGTCTCTAGGGCGAATTCGTACGACATGACTTCTTGTTAACGGTCTCTGAGACAGCAGGTCGCAGCTAGTGCAACTGAGCATCTTATCGAACCGCTTAAACACACATTTCGAACAAAAATACCTCAAACAGTCCACACACTGTTTCTGAAAGTACAGCATGGCACAGATGAAATGCTTACTTATTGGTTTGATTCTTCCTAATAGTATTAGTAATAAATGTACACCGGAGCATCGTTCTTACCTTACGATTAAAGAAGCTGAAGTTTACGCCACAAGTTTCGCAAGCCATGCCGTTTCGCATGAATTATGCAGCAATGTACACAATCTTTGTCCTGTTAACATTTAGAGGTTAGATTCACACTGTTTCATAGAATGAAAATACACAGACTATACACGTATTAATAAACGAGTGTATTAAAAAGGCAAAAATTAGAAAACTCTTAAGAAAATTCAGTTATTTTGATCAATCAGAACTTTGTCACTACGAACCTAATGCTTTGGCATGGTACACTCAAATGGAGACAAGGGGATTTTCTGACACTCCATTGAAGATTATTTGACCAGCGGTCGGCGATTATGCTATATGAAATTAATCACGATATCCTTGACAGTTGAATTTTATTACGTGGCTTCTATTCCCTTTCATCTTATCTATATTGCGTTTCAACTGACAGTCGACAATCTTGTTCGACTCGTCATTCGATTCCAGTCGATTCGAGTCGATTCGATCTCATTCGATCTCATTCGAAAGGTGGTTACAAATCAAATTGTTATCCGACAATTTACTCTTGACACCTGGAGTCGTAATATAAAGACACTTTGCTCCAGTAAAAAAGGATGACTAGCACGTTCCCCTTGCCACATACTCTACCTATATCTACCTACAAAACTTGATTGGTCGAAGCAAAGTAGTCAAAATTTGAAACGCTCTGCGACAACAGAACACAGAACCACTGAAGACGGTCACCCCCATCTTATTGTTAGCGCTGACCGTGCTCACACGTTCGCTACAACCGTTTAGTTGGAAAATCGTCGATTGAAAAATACTAAGGGATTCCGATTACTTGCAGCATGAAAAACTTACTGTTATTGTATTACTTGAATTTGTAGTGAAGCAATAAATTAAAAATCGATTACCGGTATCAATGCTGACAATTAGCAACCATTTTAAGTACTAAAACCTATCTTAAGGGTATAAACGATCGGACCATCGATCGTTAGAAAATGCCAACTAATGAACTATAGATTCTTTTGTCTTGTCTTTTCACTTTGTTTTTATTTATCGTAGGGCATCGTTAAACGATTATTATAATAAATTACTAGACATAATATGGCGATAGAGAGTCGTGGGCCGTGTAAGTACATTGGCACTCGGCTGAAGCGTAGAACGCGTTTCTGGTTTTCCGCGAAGTCAAAGTCGTGCGGTATCTTCCTTTCCGTTTCGAAGGACGATGAAGCCGATGGTGCAGCTAACCGACGATACTCTGAATCCTTTCTTGACAAAAGGAGAAACTTTCGAAGGGAAGGGATGTAGATCTTCGATCTACATAGAAGGGTACATCGAGCGTTTCGTATTTCGGGGAAATTCAGTTTCCCTCTGCGTCCCCTCCATCGATTCGACCGAAGAGGTCGGTCGGTTCGTCTTCTGGTCGAGCTCGACCTGTCCGGCGGTCGCATCGTTCTCGTGGAACCCGTCTTTTCTGAAAAATAATGCGACAGATTAATGCCAGTGTGCTCCGCCGTTAGAAAGTTTGGAAGCAGTAACACTTTTTCAAGGTGTCTTGTATGAATTTTTCATAAAAAAAATAATATGTGGATGATAATAACGATACATAAAAGACATAGATAATATTCAGGCAACCGAGATTCTGCTGTATTCTAAATATTAAATGTTTAAAATTCACTTATTACTTACGAGCACGTGTTAGAAGCAATTATTCATAATAAAATGCATGGCGGGAGCTGAATTTTCACAGTGTAATACATGTAATTAAATCAATGTCTTAGATAAATCTCGTTTTGCGAAAGATTGGAAAAAATGTTTTTCAGAGATCAAGTTCATCATTTTCGTGAGTCTTATTCCGTTACGAGTTAATTTCAAACATTTTTTCCAGTATAAATCAGTTTCTTAAAAATCAATATTCCTTCCATTTGCTTTACTTCTCACTTCCGGTCGAGAGAAAAGCAATCTCACTTATTTGAACCATACAAGGTACCGGTCGAGACCGTAATTCAGACCCAAGTTCATTTTGTGTCAGACCGTGATTCGCTCAGCTATCGCAATACAAAAGGTTCTGAATGTGGATTCGCTCAGAATTACGGTCATCGAGAGGAAACGAAAATTTCACCGGTCTGAATCCCGGTTTCGACAGCCGGGTTGATCGATGCTCACGTGTATCTATTCTCCGATGGCAGAAACAGTGATTTGGGACAGTTCTTGAAGTAAGGCCAACATTCTCCATGAAACTTTCCCCTGTTTTCAGCCTCTACGTACTCCTTCAGAAGGTCCGCGAACGGTGACTTGCTGGCGCTGAAAGTAAAAGTGTGCGCGCGCATTGCAAATGATCCGCAACCACATCCAGTCTTTCTTGTAATATTTATTTATGTATCTGCAATGCTACAAGATACGATATATCTTCTATTCTATATTTATATAATCAAGGGTATATAACCCCTGGTATGCAAGCATACCCCACCAAAACGACAAAAATTGAATTTCTTTCTGATTTCTTTTTCTAATTTCTATTCTAATTACTTTAATCGATTATCTCTTTAATTTGTTCTTACTTCTTTTAACCTTATATTTACGTTATATTGCATCAATGTATTTATGTGTTTTAATAATAAAATATTTGTGAGAATTAATGCGAATTTGTATAGGGTACAGCTGCAAGGATGGGTACCACTCGAGAGTTAAATAGCTAGAATTGAAGATGAGTATGGACGGGAGCTTACGTGAAGAAGAGCTTCAGCATTTCTCCTATCAAACCGAAATTGCTGAGGGGGTGGCCTTGCACCTCGCAGATCGCCCTCAGCAGACAGGCCTTCCCGTCTAAACCGAAATTGGCCAGCATATCTTCGGCGGTGCCGTACAAAAGGGCCCTTTCGCCCCCGTGAAATGCGTTTTTCGGTAGATCCGCATCGGAGATCGCTTCCCTTTTCGTGAGACCGCGTTTCACGAACGCCGCGATGAAGTCTGCCGTGTTGGATCCTTGGCCCCTCGCGGTAGCATCGAACGCTGATGGCAGGGTGCCGTAAGGATTTTCGTTGTCGGTCAGACCCAGCTTGTCAAAGTCAACTGTAACACCAGACCCTTGATGAAGGTAGCTGCGATGCTGGCGCAACGCTGGAAATATTTTCCTTCCGGACCCAGCGTGCACCCGTATTAATTGATTCTTAAGATTTCTCCTTCTGCACGGGAAGAATTCCACAAGCTAAAGCTTTTGCAACATGCTTCATCCATTGATATTATACAATCAGTGTTTACATCTACGTAAGACAGGCGAAGCAAGTAGCCTCTGCGGAACAGGATTCCGCGACTCTGAAACGAACCTCAGGGGGCAAACAAGCGGACAGAGCGCAAAGAATCGGACAGTGTTTACTCACTGGTGAACGGGAGGCTGATGGTCATGTTGCTGAGAAAGCCGTAAGGTGGATACCGAACGAACGGTAACGCCAGCGTCGGGGTGATCGTCATGACGGTGCCGGGCGGCAACGCTATCCGACCATCGTTGGTGATCCAAAACAGCCTCTTCTGTCGATGATGCGAATAGGTCGCGTAATCTCGGTTCTCGGCCTCCGAGGACTTGAGGAACAGGATCAGTCCGAACAGCGCGACAACGCTGCTCCTCCTTCTCCTGTCCATGATCCTTCCTCCCCGGTGACGCTTCTCCGGAGAAGTTTTCTCACGGTCGAGCTGTCGTCGTCGACGGGCTGCTGCTACCTGATCAAACGAAACAACACAGTTAGCGTATCGTCTTTTCTACATATATAGCAGACGCTCGTTTCAACCGGTGGGTAGAATTTAGGGTTAATCGGAGGGGCGAGGTGTGGCGACAGAGGAATCGAAGGTGCGCGTGCTTCATCGATGGATAGGAAATGCGGGACGGAATGAAAGCGGGTTAAGGGGGTAGAAGCGTAGAAAGGATCGCGAATTAAGGAGATTCCCGTTAGGCGTGTATGAACGCGCGACGGAGACGGCTCAAACGTGCGACAACTCCGTACGGTTTCGTATGCGAGGTACATATCGAAATAGCAGAATGTAGGCCGACCTGTACGTACTCTGGTGTACGTAGGTACGTAGCCGCAGCCACGAATCGGCCGTGAAACGTGTTCAGCTTACTTAGATATAACGTTCCCGAGGGAAATCGACGGCGAGGCATCGACGGCTCCCGTAGCTGCCTTTATTCCCGCGACTGTGAGATTAACCCTTTCGCTACGAACGACGCGTACACGCGAGTATCTGCGAAACTGTTGATAATATGGAGAAATATCTCGGAGGACCGTCGAATGATTTCGAGCGAGGCACGATCTGCGGGTAATGTTCGCCGATTTAAAAATTTACACTGCAACCTAATTATCATCACCTGTCATCTACGTGTATTTTTCAATTAGTTTTTCAATGCTGCCTTGGCGTAGATAATTTGCAAAAATGTGTTCTCAATAGTTCGTGTACGCTTACGTTCATTATGATTATGGTTGACAAATTGACACAAAACGACTATCTTGTAACCCTGAAAGCAAACATCTGAAAGGTCTACGCCTCGTATGTATGGCAAGAGGGTAGGTCCGGGAGCCGTCGATCGTCGGGGCCACCGATTGCACCCCTCAGCATGTGTTTATGATTCATAAATTGCTATTGAGCGAAGAACGAATGTTCTACAAGCACATTTGCCTTCCAGACCTACGGAGAACTTCGTGACAATGAATCTTCGTTTCTCCTTACTTCTTCGTACTCGGCGAAAATGCTAATTTCAATTCCACATTGTATTATATTCCAGAGGAGCCGAAAAGATAATGATGTACGGACGGTCGCATAATAAACTCCGCTCATCTGTTCCGTCCTTAATGACGGAATTAACGTCCTACAGTACAGCCCGCATTTCTTGAATATTTCCAATAGATATTTAGCATTTCGTTCGAAACTGGGTCTATAATGCGTTCGAGAAAATGGATGAAGTACGGCTTGAATAGCGATTGGCGTATCATAAAGCCAGGCAGACGCGCATGGTCAGCGACCATATTCAAATTACCGTCGTTGGGCCCAGGGGCCCCGTGTAACGGTAACTGAATCTACGTGGACCCGGAGGGTGAAACTCACCATCCTGAGGGAAGACGATGGAACCGTTTCGAGCATTTGAAGGCTGTCGAATAACTTCCAACATGAATAAAAGAAACGTGGAAAATTCGAAATTCAACCGTGACGGAATATCGTATAAATCGACACAAAGCATGCAACGTGAAAGCACAGTATAATTGGCAAAATCAACCTCATCGATGGGACAACAGCTACGGTTGTTACTGCTCGAGGCTTCAAACCGAAAGCCTCCGAACTGTGATTGAACAACGGCTGTTATTTGTGAATACGGCTGTCAAGGTTCTGACAATATAATGATAGCAGTAAAACTGATAAAAGTTACGATTACTCTTCCCTTCGTCTTCGATCAAATTCCAATATTCTTCAACGATGCTGAATTGTCGTCCGAAGGTGTGGTAGATTATGTGCAAGAGTGACGATAATGCACGCACGTTTCGATTATTCGGCGCGATACCCATAAAACGGCTTGAAGTGCCTGAACAAGTACAGTTTCGTCGCACCGCTGAATTTCTGTTTCTTTTTCTTCTTTTTACAGCACAGGTGTACCGAGGCGTCGATTATAATAAATTCGGTGGTGAAAGGGTTAAAGAAAATCGTCTTTCCATAAAAGGTTTGTGGGGCAGCAGGACGTTTTACGAAATTCTCATCCTAACCGTCGTAGATATTCATTTCTCACATACTGTCGAAGGATTTCAAAAGTGAAGGTGAAGAAACTAATGAAGACAGCAGTGAAAGCCGGAAGAAAGACACAAGGGGCGATGGCGAATGCGCTGTTCGCACGTTGGTCGTCGGAGAATTTTCGAAAATTTAGCGACTCCTGACAGGGAATTATGAAAACGCTGAGGATTGGGTTGGATCGTCTCGTTCGATCACGATTTCCGTGCACGCACGGGTGACGCGCGACGTTTTGATCGAGGTATGTCAGCAGAACTTTACATACGGTGATCAGAATTTGTATTCCGCGCCGCGCCGCGCCGCACGCTGCTGACCTACCTTCTCATCTTCCTCGGATTTTCGGCGATCGAAAATGTTCTTCGGTAACGGAAGCGAACTCTTGCTTCAAGCGGAACGGAGGACCGTTTATAACTCGGACAATATTCATTTTTCTACCCACGTTTATGTCGCAGTCAAAGGTTAAATGTGGTTCTCAGCACAGGCGACGCGGGGTACGTCTGACCGAAGCCAATGCAGTGTCCGTGTTAATACATCGCTCCGCTACTCGTGACCATAGCAATCGATGCTGGGTTACGTAAAATGAAGAAGCCCAGTGACTTCATATTGCCTAGGGTTTTCATTTCTAATGAAGGCATAAATTTGACTCGTGAACCTCGATAGACCCGATGAAATTTCTTTCGTCGGTCAAAAATGGAAACTCTTGACAGAGAAGTAAGAACAAGGGATTAGAAAGAAAGACTATAAATCTCTTTGCTATTTCCCTTTGGACTGTTCGTTGTTTGTTCCGCCGTCTCCGCATTTCCGTTTGCGGTAGGCTTAAAGGTATGTACGAAAACGATGGGGCCGAGACGGCCGGCCCGGATACCACAGGAGGCGAAGAAGCTTCGGTTCGGTACTCGACTTTAAAAACCTGTCGCGTATCCAACTTGTTTCCGTGTCCCAATCTACGAGAAGATGTTCACGATTATAAAATCTGGCTTTCGTAGAGTCTCGAGATATTGTTTGAAAAAAAAGAAGCCTGAAAACACGATACTGCCTAGCTTCGGGAGATCGGCGTATCGTTGACCGATTAAACGGGACGGTGTGTAAACGAGAAACAGAAACGAGTCTCGAATCCTCGATAAGCTTCGCAACCTCGATGTCAATGTTAAATCACACTGTCCGTCGCATTTACCTCCCGGAGGTAACCTTTTGGAAGAACACGGATAAAGAAAATGAGCAATGTCTCGGAGAAATTCTCGAGACTGAACATGCAGAACGATTTTCGACGAAAACGCTGAAGATCGATGGATGTGCAAGTACCTTCGATTCGTAGAAGGCGCGTTGTTTGTTTCGTGGCGACGTTACCGCCGGAGAACGGTCGTTGTACTATAACTGGGCTAATTTTGATGCACGCTGATTAACAGGGCTACGGCATAATTGCGCCCGCTGCGCAGTTTCTTTCCGTGGCTCCGATGAAAATCCCCGAGAATCAGTTTTCTCGGCTGCACCACTTCTACGTGACCAACGAATTCCTCTACGCTCCCCGTCGCGCACGAGTATCTCCTCCGTGTTATATCGGTAACGAGTACGAAATCATGCAGCCGTGTTTGACCCGCGCGCCCGGTGTGCTCGGGTACAGGAGATTTGTGGATGAGCGCATGTGCAGGCACACGCACAAACCGATCTCGCTATTCCGAATCGCGATCGGTCGTTCGTGCACTACTCCGTCCGAATTGCGATCGTTCGTTCGTTCGTTCGTTCGTTCGTTCGTATACCAGCGCATCCGACTCGCGATCGTTCGATGGAACGCTACTCCGTCCAATTCGCGATCGTTCGACCATACACTACCGTGTCCAACTCGTAATCGTACGCTCGTACATTACTCCGTACGATTCGCGATCGTTTGCTGGTACACTGCTCGACGTTGACTTTCAGTGTCGGACTGGCCGGTAGACCGCTCGACGTACCTCATTCTACGAGCCACGCTATTCTCCGTTACACCTTCCCTGCTTCCCACTTTGACGTCTTGTTCCTTCTTTCTTTCGTTCTCTCGACTTTCATTCCCGCCTTCGTTCGTTTCAACTTCGATTTATACTGTACGAAACGTCATCGTCGCGTCAACGTTACGCCTAAATATTCTTACATCGGTAGATGATGCATCGTACGATAACTTAGCACGTGCGGTAGGGATAAGGTTGAGCGCTCTTTGAATGAAAGCCAGCTTAAAATGATGGTGATGAGCGTAAAGAAATTCCAGAATATTGGCCTCCGACGTTCAGGTATTGTTTAAACGTTAACATATCGAAGTCGTTGGATCGAATTCGTTTCTTTTGCAAATTCTGGATCTTGGCATAAGTTTTATGCGATATCGACGTAGAATCAAGTTTAAGCAATTATTCAACTAGCCTAAAGTGGAACGATTTCCTCAAGAGCCACAGTCCCTTTTTCAATAATAAGAACTAGATTATGAATAGAAAGATCCCGATCGATCTGGGTTCAAACGCTTGGACGGTAGTAATTAAGACGTAATTTTATATTTTCATTTTACGTATTGTATGTTATATCAACATATTATTCTTATGTAGGGATGAATTGGATCCACAGCTGTGTTGTTGATTAAGCCGAGCACTGCTAGACGCGGTTTTGATTTCACTGAATATTAATAGAATTCGAATAGGATGTACGGAACAACGTGGACGCCGGCTTATTATAAAATGCATTGTTTGCGGTAATAATAAAATTCACAACGTACTTTATTGTAAATCTGCGAATCGAACAATACAGTATTACTAATTCTAAATTAATCGGAGAAGCCGCGCGAGCGAGTGGGCGACCGCGCTCCTGACTCCCTCGAATCATCGAAACTCGCTCCTCAGCAATAATTCCGATTCAAATTGTATTTGAATGGCTGTGATTCGCGACGTTCTTCACGCTTCTCGATCGACGAATCATGAAAATTATTCGAGAATGCGCTGGCAAGGAAGCTGTGATACTCAGCGGCGATCTTTGGACGTGAATGAAGGGAATCAGGACTCGATGTTCGTAACAGGCGCCTGATACGTGTACGACCAACCGCATACGTAAGGAAAAGAAAAACAGATGAAACGATACGCAACTTTACCGCGAAAACTAATCGTGTTACTCTAAAAACAGAACTAATCCTTTGCTCAACCCTTTCGCTGCGGCAGCGTCCGGGCCAAAAGCCGACCACGCGTTACGGCCGTACATATTTCCAGTATCAAGAAGAAAGTGAAATTTAAATATACAATTTAATTTCATTTGAAAAGCCGTAACGCGTCATGAGAAATCAGATTATATGATTTTTTTTTTGTCAACGAATACTGTCGGCGCTTAGTACCTACAGGCCATTTCGCGGAGTATCACTATAGTCGCTTTTGGTAGCGAAAGGGTTAATAACCGGTGACATCGTTCTTTTATGGCACCCGATACACGCATGCGCGGTGCGTCTTAACCCAATACTTAATGTAATCGCACGTCGCGTCGCCCGTTTCCGGTCCAGGAGCAAAATCTTTCTCGGCTACGAGTTCAGCAGGCCGTTCGCGCTTTTCCTTCAACCAGACCCACGAGTCGACCAAATCGAGAATCTGTACGTGTATACAGAGTGTAACGGAAACAGTTGGTCAAGCTTCACTGTTCCGTCCGTCTGAAGGTTGAAAAAAGGTCACATAAGCATATACATGTATGTATATAGGCTTCATATCTCTTCCTTTCAGAAATACAAACACTTTTTCCTCATGACTTAGTCATCACGAGTTATACTTCTATCATGAAATTCTAAGGAATTCTCTTTTGCAATCATGCATACCTCGCAGCAAAGTCTGAGGAATTCATGAAAATGTTGAAGAGCACCCTAACTGTTTCGATATTCGAGTATTTGCACAGCTGCAACAGGACACGCATGGAGATTGGTGATCTACATATTTACAGCGATGTATGTATATTCATTCCAAGTCCAAGCTGACTCCACTAATTGACTATTAGTATTATTGACTTCTAAGAGAATAGAAGTTGTAGACGTATTTGGAACCCTGCAAACAATATAACGTGTTTGTAACTCGAAACGGAAGTTTCAAGACTCGTGTTTATATGATCTTCCTTCGTCCTCTGGATTAGTGGATTGCGCTCGTAAACTTTGACATACCTATATCAGCTACTTGCACGTACGTACACACATACACGCAGAAACATATACCAATGTGCACATATACACGTATATATTTGTACGTACGCACGGCGTTAAAAGGGTTCAAGTATTTAAAAGAAAGAAACATTCGGTAATGGTTAAAATTAGGCAAAGGGTATTCTTGTACTTATTTTAACGAATTCACTTGGTATCGTTCGCTTTTAAACTCTTCAAACACCGTACGTACTAATATACGCACACGCACGTACTTTCTTCGAAAGACACAACCGGTGCGCAATACATTATACATATATACATATACATATCTATATATATCTATATATATATATATATATAGATGTATAGATATATAAAAATCCTCTTCGAATTGATGCAAAGGCTGGCCGAAATTGAAAGTGTCTTTGAAATACGATCAACGTTCCCAGTTACCGAAAGAACGTTGAAAATGTAAAACGATATGCGCATTTGTTCTCTTCCCTTTAAAAAAAAAATGCTAATTTGGAAGAAGTTCGTTTTCTTCGTTTCCATTCGTTCCACCCTTGGGATCCTTTCGACTCAACAGTGCTCATTAAGACGAAAAAAAGAAAAAAAAAAACCTGCACCGTGCATATAATTTTCCGTTCCGACCGTACGCTTTTTCGAAATGTTAGAAGAAGGTTGCTCGAAAACGAGGACGCGAACGGTATGCTTTCCATGGATGTTTTTATTGTTTCTAAAGTTACTTCAAAATAGAGTAAATACGTTAGAAATTAATTCGACGAATTCGGCGAAAGTTTCGACGCTGATTTTTCTCTTAAACATTAACGTCGGGTACGAACGCGTCACGAACGTCCGAACAAGGCACACTTATTGCTTTTTTAGAATTATGCGTCTTGATAGCGATTGGCGCGCTTCGCGTACATATGCGCTCATCATCCAACTTTGTTTCTCTCTCTCTCTCGCTCTTTTTAATCCAGTTTTTTCGTCTCTCCGATAGCGCAAACACTGAAAGCTATAGGAACTATGAAATTCAATGCTTCGACGCGGATACGAAAATCGGTAGGCATAACTTGAACTCAGCTTCCTTTCTTTTCACCATCCTCCACTGTTGCTTTTTCTTCTTCTGTCGTTTCTTTCGCAGCTACGTCGCCTGTTGGTGTACCCGCGGAACAGATCTGAGAACGTTACAGCGCTACCGTGATCGTCGATGGAACAGACGATTTCGACACACGTAACGATACATTGGAACAGATGGGATGGGATCGCACAATCGCAACGACGACTCCTTCTCCTCCTCCGTGCACGTTCTTTCGTTTCCTTCTTTTCTTGTACTTCTTTCTCGTTTCGTCGGTTTTTCGCCGTTTTCGTCTTCGTCATCGTTCTCGTTGCGATTCACGTCGTTGTTCGTGCGATCGAGCGGCTCCGTCGATCGGAAATGAAATAATGGTCGCTTTCGCAGCTTCGGTTTTCGGTTCTGTCGCGCAGAGAGATCTTATGCTTAAGTCTAATACAAATTACTTCCTTAACAGCTTTAACGAGACGGTCCAGCGACCGCGAGGATTATCGCGATTTTAAAAATAATAAATTTCAATCGTATTTTGTACATCGAAGAGCTTTGTTTCGCTTGAACACGGTTTGGATGTAGCTCGCGCGTGTTGATGCGCGTACACGCACGTGCACAGATTCAACATTTCACGTACGTTATCCTCTCTCTCTCTCTCTCTTTCTCTCTCTCTCTCTCTCTCTCTCTCTCTCTCTCTCTCTCTCTCTCTCTCGCGCGCGCGCGCGCTTTTACATACCTAAAAGTTCACACTCGCACGCATACATCATACATAGCAAACGCACGCGCGATACACGCAACAAGGAACGCGGTATAGGCACGGTTTTCCAACACCTTTTCTCCTCCCCTTTCTTTCTCCTCTGTTTTTCTGCTTCTCTCCTGCTACTATTTATATTTTCCCCATTTCACCCTTCCTCTCCTATTCTTCATCTATAATGAATTTGTTTGTTATCAAACCGTCAGACACACAATAAACACATTTACTAGCTATGTTTGCGGCAAATACGACTCGTCTACTCGAATTCATTTCAAGAGCTTAATTAAACGATACAACTACTAACGGTTAAGTCTTTGGCGTTTGTACCAATGATTTTTCTATGAGCGATCCGTGTTTCAGTACGCTGATCCCCAGTTAACAATCTTTCACAATTCGAACTTCCTTACCTCTCACTTTCTCCTCATATATATATATAATGTTCGTTCTATCACCAACGACGTGGCTATAACGTAAAATCTATATGTATACGTACTTATCATTTATACTTGTTATCTCTCGACAGGCACAACAAATTTATACAGTTCATGTTGTACTGCGCTCTCGCACAGCGATCAACAATCGGTTTCGATCGTGTCTCGTGTATCGCGTTTCGTTAAGCAGAATAGCTGCCTCTTCGTTCCGAAAAGAATACACGATTTCGAATGCATAGACAACGGTTACAGCCGGTCGGCTCGGCTATGCAAACGGCGAACAAGCAAACAGACAAAAGGTTCGAGGGAGAAAGGGGAGGCGCGTGCATCGAGCTGTACGCGGAGAACGCGTCCAACGGTCAGCGAATCTCTTCTCGAGCAGTCTTATCCGGCTAACGTAAATGCGAAGATAAACGCAATCAAGGTCCCTTGATTGTTACAAGTTAGCATCGTAATGAGGTTATAGTAATGTCACGTAACGATCAGCTAAAAAAAGAAAAAATGAAAACTAGAAACAGAGTACACGTAAAATAACAAACTCGTCGTCCTAAGTACCATACAGCCTCGATATGAACATGGAAGAGGAAAGCACACGCAACCCGTGAACGTTATGCTCGAACAACCGATAATCTCAAGGCAAAAACGGAAAAAAGAACAAAATAAAAGAAAACAGAACGCAATGTGAAATGCTTTCGATGTTCTTTGGCTGTTTATTGCCTCGATGCGCCTGGTAGAATACAATGCTGCGAACGTACGCAGAGATACATACGTTCGTAGTACGTTTGCAGTGAATCTTTGAAAACTGAGAGAAGCGCAACCGATAAGCGCTTGTTAACGGAGGAACATGGTAATCTACCGAAACCCTTCGAAACACACGAAGCGACGATGCCTTTCGATTACCAAGTCCTTCCCGTTCTCCATCTAATTAACATATGATTAGTTTCTCTTTTTCCCCACGACGTTCTCCCTTTCTCCCTCTGAATATTCGAGGAGACACGTGTTCGCGACGTAACAATAGTTACGAAGATGACGGTCTCACAACGATACGTTAGAATTCAACGAATATTATTACAATCGACATCCGGCAATTTTACTTCCGAGACGGTCAGCTTTTCTTCATTCGCAGTAGAAAATTTTGGCACTCGTCAGACCATCGATCGCGCGTCGCGCTTTTGCGGCTGGCAATAACGCGTTCAAGCACGCGAAGTAGCGACGGTAACGCAACAAATAAAATGAAACGAAAGATTAGAGAAATCTCGTTCTGTTCTCAAATTTCTGTTTGCGCAAGTAAAATCTATTCGACGATTTCACCTCCTTTCATCGAAAACGCGATTCGCGGCTTTTTTGATTTTTTCGATCTGGCAGAGAAATGAAGGATCGTTCCTTCCGCTTCCACGAAGCTGCGGTTCTCCGTCGACTGCCGTCGAAAGTGTTTGTCTCGCGAATATTCGATGCAACGCGCTCGAATACGAAGCACGACGTAGTAATATGCGAGTCTGCGCGAAGAAGCAGAGAGACGCGCAACTGATTCCACCGAGGACAGGCTGCGTCGTGTACGATAAAATACGTGTAAACGGATAGTTTTAGCACGGTGCGTCGTCGAAGTCGATTCGGTTATCTTTAGTCGCTGATTTCTCGAGCCTCGAAAGACCTTGAAATTCTTGTCTGACGGTAGACGCGGAGGTGGGGGCTGAAGAAGCGGCTCGTTGAAAGATCGCGGAGGGAAATGCAGACCGTCTGGACGTGTAAATCGTTTGGTGAGTCTCGGAATCGCGAAATCTCGGAATAACTGAGAACAAATTTGTGATCGATCGGGGTTCGAGAATCGCGGCGGCGGCGACGTCGACGACGTCGACAACGACGACGAAAGCAGACCGAGAAAATGATTATTCGTTCACGATGGAGCGGTGGAATCGAAAAGTGAAAAAGATCGAAGCGAGGAGGTGTGCAACGACGTCGCTAGTTAAACCGGTACAGCCGCCTCGCGTTCCTTCTCCTGTTGTCGCACGGCAACAGCTGCTTCGACCAGCAAGTACAGACACTTGAACTTGTCCTTATCCTCTTCGGGTGGTGTCGGTGGCGGCGTCTCGTCCGTATGGGGGCTGTGCGCGTTGCGCGTACTATACACTTCTGTTTCGTGCTGTACATCCGGAGTCTGGATGAGATGTTGTCTAGGTGCGCTCCAATATGCGGCTTCGTTACCCATTGACGATTCATCCTCATCCCTGACGAACAAACCAAAAACGTTAATATATGGCTAAGAGATCCGCGTGAGAGCATTATGGAGGAATAAACATATTCCGTTCAGCTTGTCAAGAGATCAACAACGAACGTGCCAACGTGAACACGTAATAGGAGCTGCTTCGATTATTATTTAATTGATAATTTTAGCAAAAATTGGTTTAAATGAATATTTTGTAAAAATATACCCAGATCTGCATCTGCCGCTTAGAAAACGGACGACCTACTTAAACATGTCTCATATTGCAAATATTTTGGTAATTATTCGCTTTATACATTGGCATGGTCATACTTTTTTGTTCAGCATTCAAGAAACTTTGAATTGTTGTAAAAATATATGAGGTTGTCTGCTCGACTTAAGAAACTATAGTGAACACTGAAATGTTGAAAACTACAAGTGCCATTTTTAAAGCATGCAATGCACATGGAAACCAACTTTTCGAAAACTAATATCCGTAATATTATCGAAACGGTTACAGTTACATGCTCCATCCTGTGTATAAAAGTCCATACCCTCGTCGCGCCGGATGCGCAATTGTTTCTTCGTAAGTTCCCAGCTGACCAACGTTCTGTTCGATTTTCGTCTCCGAGTAAGGGTACACTATCACGCTCGGCCACTGAGTGGTCGGGCGTTCTTCCTCGCTGTGCGAACTGCTCTCGTAATCGTTCGGGCTATCCTCTTCGCTTCTGAAAACGGTGAAAAACGAAATATTATCATCGGAGTCCGGCTTGGACGGATTGAAATGAGTCGATTCGATAGTTGACTGCGACCAACCGATACATTAATCCAGCAGCATCCTCGTAATCGTGATCTCTGCTGCGTTTAGGCGCGCTCATGCCAGCCAACGAATCCCAGTTCTGATTGGACCTCGAACCAAGACCGGAGGATTGTTGATGACTTCCTGCGGGCATCTTCTTACCACGTCGAGATATCGTGTACTGTAAAGGATCGTGTCCCTCCCTTCGGATCATTTCCGGTAAAATTCGTCGTCTGGCGTTTATGAACCAATTGCAAACCTACGACGGGAACAATGCATATCAAGATCGATCGTGTACGAATAAGGGGATTCCATTGAAAAGCATGTCGGGTCGCTGCTAACCTGGAGAACCGTCAGGTTTGCTTCTTGACTGAGCGTCAGCTTCTCGCTGTCGCTCGGGTAGGCGTTGTATCTGTGCTCGTACAGCCATCGTTTCAGAATTTTCACCGAGTGCTTTGGTAGGTTTCCCCGGCGTTTTCTCACGGAATGCGTGCCAGAATGGTGAAGTATCCCGGAATGGACTTTGCCGCGCAACGCGTTCGAGTCCTGTTCCGTATCGGAGCCGCTCTGGTCATCATCCGTGCTGCTCGACGAAGGAAACCGTTCCCTTGCTGAAACAGAACAACGACGAACGCCCCTTTAGCAAGCCCGTCCTCTTTTCTTTCGCTATTCTTACCCATCTAGTTACTCAACGAAGCTATCTTTTGACTACAGCATCGTTGCAGTTGAACGAGCAAAAGACTGTCCCCGTTCGATCGAATTCCATCGCTAACGATTGGGAATCATGACCTTTCCAGAGAATATTCCGCGCGAAAAGTCCAACGAAGTGCAGCTTGATGCTAGATCACGGCCACGCGTGTTATTAAGAGTTTCGAAGTCTAAACGATCCGAAGACTATCAGCTAACTGCAAAGTCAGAGCTAAAAATTCGATCGTCGTATATCTAAATTACTCTCATACTTGCGACAACTTCATCAACAGGCTATTTTCCTAAGAATCTAGTCGTCCTCCTTATACTTCCTTGAACGGTAGCATATCGTAGGAAAAGGTTGAAATACTGCTCGCGTTCAAGCAAATCCTCTTACCAGCAAACGTCTTGCCAGGGGTCATTAGACGCGGATCATGCCAAAAGCGGAGCCGATTGAAATCGTACTCTAGCACGACGAATCTCATGCTGACTTTTATCTGTAAGCTCGCGGCCGACGTACTCGTTCGAAGTCCGCATAGAAAAAGTTTGTATATTTTTAGACGTCGCGTGCGTGGATCTTTCAACGCCGTTTTCTCCTACTAAGTATACCGATTCGAATGGAGCAGAATAGAAAAGCATTCTGCGTGCTGTTCTATCGTTCGAAGACTACATAGTGAAGCAAAGTGGCAACTTTTTCATTAGCTCGTCAGACTATATTGGCGGAAACTGAATCCGCGGTGTTCGTTAGATCGCACTGTAGACTAATCTTAGCACTTGAGTTTGCAGTTACGTAAGGTCCAGTAACCCGACAGCACAAAATTAGGATCCAAGTTCCTCGCGACTAGACGGAAACTATGAGCGCCGCGCGTCGAGCGTCGCGACACCGACGACGACGACGACGACGACGACCACGAGGGTAGTTCTCGGCCAACGAACGATATGAAAAAAAAAAAAAAAAAGAGCTGTCACACATCATCGAGTCGATAGATCGAACACGGGCAGAGAGCTGACAGGAAACGGAGAGGCCCTCGACCAGCATAGTTTGGCCGATATACGAAACGACTTCCTCCATCGAGCTAAATATACAACAGGTTACCAGAGAGTTCACCAATGCACCGGGTGCGCTAATATCTTCGACCGACGACCGCCGCTTTCGTCACTTACGAGCTATTTGCAACGACACCTTCGGATTCTTACTCGGAGAATCATATTTTTTCTTTTCAGTTTTTTCGTTTCCGGACGTTACGGACAATGAAACGAAGTTCGGTGTTCGAATGTATTGAGTTAGAAGATAAATAGGACTCGTCGAATAGAGGGTGTCTCGCACACGTGGGTCGAAACATGAAAATTACTGGAGCTGTAATTCTGTATTGAAAAAATTCTTTACAACTCGGACAATATTGTCGTTTCTATCTATCGGAGTTTATTAAGTACCGTCTACCCTGTATATACTACATTTTTGTCGCACTATGAAAATTATTAGAACAAGATAGAATGATATATTTGGGTAATTTAAATTCTACTTATTTTTCTCAATTTGATCTAATTAGTCACACAAACGGTTTGCATATAATCTGTAGGTAATAAAAACGTATTATTATTATCTCGTCGTTGAAGCACGTTGTCTATCGATAAATCTAAAAAAGACTCCGAAAGAAAAAGTGTGCCGGATCATCCTGCTTCTTTTTAGGTTGATTAAACCTGTAAATCGGTCGGTGTCCCGCGTACAGGAGGCGAAGTTGACGGGATTGTACCGCGACCAACTTCCTAGATACCCGAATTTCGTAAGATTTCGGCGCGTCACGTAACTCAACCACAGACTTCGGAGCGGAAAGCGTGAAATTGTAGAATCTGTGAAAATAACGTCAGCAATAATACAGAAATCATGCATTATCAACCGATTTAGCATGTGTGACCATAGAGGTGCACTGCAACGAAGACAGTCCGGTGACCCGTAACATGCTTGGATGTTTTCCAAAAGATTGTCGCAGCGGGCCGAGAGACGTTAATTAGCAGTGTCCTCGCACGCTCGAAAATACTACTACCTATCAAACGGTTTTCGACTGTCCGCCCCCTCTCTCTCTCTAGCTTTAACTGATGACTTCCAACTCGTAGACTCGTATACCATGACTTCCGATAATCACGGAAAAAGAACAACAGAGTTATTTCTGCTTATCGTTTGGAGAACGAAAAGATACAATCGAATAAAAAGCTTATCGTTCCTTAAATTCCTTCTCGCACGACGTTCGTAAAACGTTGCCGCTTCAGAACTCCGGTTTGAAATCGAAAGAGGCCCCGGATGGTAACCTTCGTGACATCTGCGTGCGCACGCAACGTCCAATATATTTTGCATTGAATACACCGATTACGTACGTTCAGCGTAAATACATATGCAACGCGTCCGTATGCCGGGGAATTTTCTACTTGTTGCTTCTTCGAATCGGGAACGAGAATCGAACAAGAATCGAACGCGATCGTTTTCGACGTTCCATCCGAACGACACGCGCACTCGCCTCTCTTTGAACGTTCGCGGAACGAAATCAAGGTTCTTCCTTCGACACGATTATTCAGAAAATTATAAATCCTGTAACCATGATCGTTATCCTCGACGTGCGCGCACGCGCCATCCCCCCTTCCTTCACCGTCTGTTTCGTACAACCTTCCATTCTATCCCACTTCTTTGCACCGACCACGATGCTTGACAAATCAAACGTCGAGAAGCAGTGAGTGCTCTCCGGGTCTCGTGAACACGTGGTAAGTCGATCGACCGACGACGATTCGGTTGCAAAGCCGAATCGCGCTACGGGGTTTACAGACATGCTCACAGGGATTCCCGGCTCTATTGGCCGTACACATGCTCACGAACTCTCTCGCCTGTTTCCTCTCTGTCTCTGTCTCTATCATTGTCTCCCTCTTCCTCTCGACCCTACACGTGTTGGAAAAGTCAAGTTCGAAACACGGGAGGCCGTGTCGCTTACTTACCACGTGCTGGCAGAAACGACACACACGGTCACCGATCGCTTCCATCGATTTCTATCGCCTCGTTTCTCATCGAAACTTTTCGTTTCCGTCGCATCTCGCTGGCCGAGGGTCACGTGACACATGGTCCGTCGCGGAACACCCGGCTCCTACGCTCGCAAGTTTTCGCGGAACCGGACCGTGCGCGAAAGAAAGTCGTGGGAAGCGATCGGATGCAAGGCGTGTGGTCGGAGATGCAATTCATGCACGCATTGCGAACACGAGGTACGGTGGAACCAGACGCAGGTGGATGGGGGGGTTGCGCAACAGGCACGATTTTACGTGCCAAGCCTAACCGCACCGTCGACGGCGAGCACGATCGATCTCGAAAATCGATCGTTCAACGTCATCCTGAGCCGTTCGATTTTCCCGCTGGTGCACCGATTACCCAGGATTGCCCAATGTACCTATACGTATCGACTTAGAATCAGCCCCTTGCGGATCTTACCTGTTGCAAATGTACCCGAACGCTGGGTCGACGAGGAATCGTCGTTGCACGGCATCGTGAACGAGGATAAAGGGGATACCGCGTTCGAATTTCGCGAATGACGACGAGAACGATGCGGTTCGATCGGTTGATGTTCGTTTTGATCAGTCTGATGACGTTTGTGACGATGGTGATGATGATGATGATGATGGTGATGGTGGTGATGACAGTGGAGGTCGTCGTTTCCCGGATGATGCCGGCGACGACGATCTTGCTCCTTCAACGCGTGCCGATGATGTTGCTGGTGATCGTTATAATACTGGCTACGATATCGGTGATATTGTTGTTGTTGCGTACCTGTCAGTTTCTCGGTACTTGGTTTCTGTTCCAGATTGACGGCCGTCGGTGGCAGCATGACGCTCTTTTGCGTACGCGAAAATGAAAACGCGCGTGAGACTGACTCTCCCGCCTGCCGCCGCCGCTGTTGCGCAAATGTCCCGAGAAACGACGTCAAACTGGCCGACGACGACTTCGATGAACGAATTCAGCGACTTCACGCATCCTTTCTACATTTCAAGTTTCTCCGATCGTTGCACGTGCTAGCGCGGTCACGAGCGCATCGAACGATTCGTCCCATAGTGTCGGAGGGGCTGTGCACGACGATCACGAGGATTGTGCTTCTTCACCGTTAAGCGACACGTTCGCGTTCGCGCCCGCTCCCGCTCCCGCTCCCGCTTCTTTTTTTTTCTCTCCGAGTTCCTCTGTCTCGTAATCGTTACGTTACGACCGTCACAAGAGCCACGCTGCGAGATTTCCGTTACGCTCGGAGAACATCACGGCAACTCTGCCGTATCTTTTCTCTTGAACGGGTATCGTTTGGTCGTGAACGACTGTAACGAAAACGACAGCGACATCGAGGTCGACGACAGCAACGTGCTCCTACGCCGCTCTCGGCACGGCCGCATTTGACGGACTTGCAAAGCAACTTTGCTTCCCTCCGTTGCTCTTTGACACTCCCCTCCTTCTTTCACCCTCTCCCCACCACTGCTATTCGACGCACAGAGTCTCTTCTTCTGCAACGTCCGAAATATGATTTGAATGTGTTACCGTCTGACGCCTGCGTCTCTTCACCACGTTTTTCATTCACGAAGCATTTCCTTTCCCGCGAACAGCTTCCGATCTGTTTCCGAGATCGTACGAGACACGCGAGCTAACCGCTTCGAGCTATTCGCGATGAGTTTCCGCGCAGGAACATATCTGTCGTCGTTTCATTTCGAGAAGCGAACGAAGGCACCGTGCGAGATGCAGGACGCGACTGGGCCAACCATGTTCGGAAGCCGGCTTGACAGAGGCCTGACAAGACGACGGACGGACGGACGGACGGACGCAGGCAAACACGGTAGAGAGGTCTCGAGTGCGCTTGCGCGTGCGCGAGGCGAGGCAAGGCAAGCACCGACGAAAACGCACCGACGCCGGCCCTGCGGAGGAAGAAAGGGAGATGTTTGTGCGCGCGTACGTATATACTTACTCGCTTCCCGCTTCACGGCTTAGCCATTGGACTCTCTCCTTCGTAGCCCTTCCCTTCGCGTCTTTACCACCCCCCATGCAGACTTCGCTAACCATACGACGAGACCCGTTGGCCCGTTGTCCTAGTAACGATAGTGTGTGCTATCCCCACCACCCGGGATATTCCGCTTGTTGGCGGGAAACGCGTTCCGTAACAGCTGTCTATCCGGTGCCCGAGCAAAATCTCGAGATTTCGAGACTCTGACTCTCTTATCTCCCTGAGTATTTCTCTGTACAGTTTCATCTTACACGCCTCATATGAGAATTTCCCTCTCCCTTCATTCCGAAGAAATTTTCTTACTACGATATTGCATTTGTTTCTCGGGTGCATGATGTTCGAGTTTGGTGACGAATGGATGTTCGGATGGCGGGGACCCAAGAAAATGCGTGCAGCGATCTGGTCGTGATGCACACGAGTGTTCGTGCGTCGGTGAAACGAGAAGAAAATTTGACGCGTTTATCGCGTGAGTTAAGTAAAGATGATAGCGCCACGAAAAGATACGAGAAGCGATAACACGAGATAAAACTAGGAGATAAAGCATAATCTAGGAATAGAAAAAGTCCGAGTTTCGACTCAGGGATTAGTCGAGGCACGAAATGCGACGCTCTCGTAACACCTCGGGGCGTGATTCCAATTTCTTCGCCGATCGCGACTTCCCTTTGCTTTCGTTATGTCATCGGCTTCCGACAGTCTCGAGACAGCACATTAACAGTAACGAAAACGAGTCTGTAATTGCTTGTTGATATCGAATCGAGCTTTGCTAACACCGTAACCTCTGCAAACGCGTTTATCGAACATAAGTGATGCGCATACCAATCTTTTACGGAAAAGAAACGCTTATAACTAGGTATTGCGATAAGCTGCAGAAAAGTGCAAACAGTTTCTCGGTTTTCCTTAAAGAGGATCAGAATTTCCCATGAGAAAGTTTGTTTTTTACCTGCTACTTCGCCGTTGACACAACGCACCTCGATTTTCAACGCGTTTACTTATCCACGATCCAGCATCTTGGATAAGGAAAAGGCATATTTTTATCTTATCGATACAACCGTTATACGTCCGTTTCGATCGATGATACTCGAGACTCGATAAGACGCTTACCATATTCTTCACTTTTTTCTTTCAGCTACTCGATCGGTAATAAATTGACTTTCCTCTCGTCGGTTACCGACAAGTTTCCGTAATTACATATTTTACATTGCACAAAAACATTTACCCCACGTCCCCTTTTCTCCATTCCCCCCTGGGAGTTAAAGGGTTGTCCTACTGCACAATTTAGAAGCAAAGTCGAAAATTTATTTTCGTTTTACAAAATAATTTGAAGTCTTAAAACTGATGTGCAACTGGTTCCATGTGAATTATGTGCCTACACGTAGGTAGACGTAGCTAAACTTGAAACGCACGTTTGTCGAAACTGTGTTTTCCAAAACGGAGGAGTACGTGTGATATCTCCGATTACCATTAACGATTGCCTTGAAATTTAAACAGTAGTTTTATTTTGTTGATAGCAATTTCGGTTTAGAAAGTACACCAAAAATAAAATAGAAATTTTTGAATGAAAACTGTAAAAACTTCAACAATTTTGTTCAATGTCAATTTTCAAAGAAACAAACTAAACTTCGACCAAAGGGGATGGAGTATAAAGGAGTTTATCGAAAAATTCGATTGCCTCTTTTACGAAAACCAAAATGGCGAAATCGTTCGCACCATCTACCGATGCACGGAAAACACGTTTTACGAGAATCGCTGTATCTCGTTCAAACATTGACATTTTTTAAATCAATTTTAAATACAGAAAGCTTAAGATACGTCCCAATAAGCTGCCAAATATCGAAACAATCGCATGTTTACTTTTTCCGCATTTCAAGCCCAGAAGACATCTATTTTTCGAGTTACACCCTTAATAAACCCTTAACCTTAACAATCGTTCTGCGCGTATCGAAAATTCTCAAGCAGGGACACGCGAAACTGCATCGTCCAATGACTTTGTCAGCCCCTAACTCTCACAGACATCGTTTAGTAACTCGCTTCTAAATGCTTTGCGAGGATTTGTTAGATTCCTCGAATGATTTAAGCGAATGCTGGATAGCTGCTGAACGAATTTGTACCTCTTGTTAGCTATCAACCGCTAACGCGACCGACTCGAATCGGGCCGAGTCTCGACTTCTCTCTCCTCGTTCGTGTGGACGCAACCAGAATTCGACACTCGTTTCAAGATCGCACAAAGATATTCTCGGATGAACGTTACGGAGATGCCAGTGTTTTCTTAAACTGTTTGCAACTTTGTACACGGAAAAGCTCCTCGGTATTTCGAAAACTACTATAGCATAACGAAAGCTGTCTAGCCGCCGTTCAAGGTTGGTGAACAGTTCTCTACTGTATCATCTAATTACTTCAATTTCAGTTTACCATCATTCCAATTCTTAAAACTATTTATCGGTATTGCAAGGGTGCTCTTCCACCAACAAGGAGGGCTCTCGAATTTCCGGTCTCACATTTTAATGAGCCTTTGCATGTCGATGGATCATGTTATCACGAATCTCTCCATACACGCGTTTGGACGTAGACGGTCAATAGTTTAAAAGACATTTAATGTTGAAGTTCACTGTTCATTGTTCTTTACCTGAGATCGCTAAAATCATCGTGACTGATAATCAGCTGTGATCCGAAATAAGATGAAGCGATTTGTTTTACGTAAAACATATTCCTATTTTGAAATAAGACTGTAACTTGAACATGTCTGTGTGTTCAAGCCAGTAAGCTTTCTGTACTGCTTGCATAATTTTTTCCTTTGTTTTGTTGCGCATAATAATTATTTATTATTTATATGTACCGAGATCTTGTAATAAGAAATTTAAAAGGAGAAAAGAGCGTGGAACAGCCGGCTGTGTGCTAGGTTGTGCAGAGAATGTCTTTTAACGCGAGCGTTCAAATCTCGGCGAAGAAATTTCAAACGGCATTTTTTATATATCTGTATAATTATGTACATAAGTTGTGCGTGGCACGCTGCGGTAAGTTCATGTTCAGAACCGTATGTAGGGAGATTCGTAATTACACGATCAATCAACATGCAACAGTTCATTAAAATCTGAATTGACGAGTTCGGAAGCTCTCCTTACAAGCCATTCAACTAACTACCAACTTTTCTCTTCCTAAACACAGGACGCTAAATGGCAGCCGCCTACAATATGCAGAATCATAAATAAACCTCGAAGTGATCTTGGACGGCCAATGCGTTGCGACTCGGCTATAACTAACAATCCCTAAAGAAGTGAGAAAAATGCCAGATCGGTTGAACGTTTCAGGGCATGGTTGTCTCGGATCTCTTTCTGGGAGTTGTAACGGATGCAGGATCGAATCTTCGTCTCGTCGCGTCGCGTCGCGTCGGGTCGGGTCGAGTTGAGTTGAGTTGAGTGGAGTGGAGTCGAGTCGAGTCGAGTCGAGTCGCGCAAAGAAACATCGAATTGAGAGGGGCGGGACATTCCACGTAGGTCAGCGCATAGAACGATTTTAGCTACGGCCTTTCGGCTGCTAGCGTCGCGGCGCGCGGTTAACTTGAGTCAAGAATCATCCGATTCGCCATAGATTCTCTTCCGAATGGATCCGTTTCGTTCGGCGGACGAAAGATCGGAACATACACCGCCGTCGACACAGAATTCTCCAGATGGACCGAGCAAAAACATATCGCACCGTTTCAAGTTTTCGTGAACGATCGCTTACGTTACCCTGGAAATCTACTCGCAATGTATGTATCGCGCTAACGATAGCCTCTACGCTGTTGCGACGACATTCGAAGCGATGACCTTACGCTAAACAAAACCAGCAAAAAAAGGGAAGGGCT
Organism: Macropis europaea; assembly: GCA_916610135.2. Taxonomy (NCBI): domain Eukaryota; kingdom Metazoa; phylum Arthropoda; class Insecta; order Hymenoptera; family Melittidae; genus Macropis; species Macropis europaea. The sequence continues at coordinate 716,179 of OU744348.1, forward strand.
ACGCATAGATCACCATGTTATCTGAGAATGATCCCTTCGGTAACGAACTGGTCCGATTACAGGATCTTTATGAGGGTCTTTAAAATATGGTGAAACAGGAGTCTAGCTGGTAGTTTTTCGGCCATGTCGCATTCGACGTGGATGTCCTTTCGAATTTCTTTCAATCGTTCCATGAAGATCGTCGAGCGAAAGAACGCGATACGCGTTTCAAAACTTCTCGCTTTAGCTTAAAAATAGAAAGTTTACTGGTCAAGTCCTCGAGTGACCCCACAAATGAAGAACTTCTATCAGCACACACTCAATCCGCTTTTAACGACCCTTTCAAACCCAAAAATCCCATAGCGAGAACTTTTAAAGAATTGCTACTCAAGAGGGACTCGTGTTTGCTACAAAGGATCATATTTTGCGTCACGAGTGTGACTCGTCATTGCAAGGCAAGGGGTCAATGCTGAAGAATGAAGTAGGTTCGCGGTGGCGATACGAAATGCCTTCTTTCGGAGCGTATCGGTCTCTGACAAGGCAAGTCCACGAACCGGTGCAAGAATTTGAACGAAACAATGAAACAGATCTGTTGGTTTACTGTCGAAAAGTTCAAGTTTCAAGTCATTCGATTCGCAAATGTTCGCTTATGGAGATAGAGGATGTTAAACTTTGACACTTTCATCGGAGATGTCTTTAAAACCCATTCATATTTTATGAATGAAACTAGTTTATCCGAAATTTGACTCTAAACAAAAACTTTTCTGTAGATACATTCTTCTCGTGACCTTGAAATCTCACCCCATATTAGGGGTTGACAATTTAAATCCGACTAACATTGATTTTTTTTTTAACTTCCTAGAATTAATTTTAGGCGTCCTAAACAATAGTATCATTCTTTCTTTCAAAATTCATGAATTACGCAGGTATATATATTTCAATTTTTAGGAAGGGAGAGTGAACAAATCAAAGTTCCAGACTCTTCATACCATCTATCTCCATGAACAAGTATTTTCGAATCGAATGATTGCAAACTTTAGTCTTGCCATATTAAACCAACAGATCCGCGTCATTTTTTCGCTAAAATTGTTGTACGGTTCATGGACCGGACCTCCCCTGTGATGTTTAGCGGCCACGGTGGATCCGTGCGCGTCGATCGGTCGGTAAAGAGGTATCGAAAAGTCTCGGAAGCTATCGAGAGCAACCGAGTAGCGAGCAACCGCTGCCACGAGCGACTGTACTATCAATTACGTAACAAGACAAAGATACAATGACACGACACAGAACGTTACTATCGTTTTACGGAATACGTTTCGTTTCATTCTCTCCCGGCTTCCGATGTCTTCATACTTCCCCCCTTTCTATTTCCCATTATCGCGCCGCTATTTGCTCGCGCTCGGGAATAAGAACGACGCGAAAAATCGCGACTCGATTTAAAAAACAGTACGAACCGTACCTACAGCCAAAAATGTCTGCTGCCGTCGTTGTTACGGCCTGCTATCTCGTCTCGCCTTGTTATTTAACATTCGTTTTAATCACGCACGCTCTATCCTTCTCTACTGCTTCAGCGATCGGAACGATCGCGAAATATTCCGCGAAATATTCCGCGAAATGAATGAAATCTAACACAATACGGTGCAACGCGGCGAAGAAGTTGTCCGTCGAGTTACAGTGATCATCGAGGCTATTAAAATCGATGCGCAGAAAAATTCCGATGAACTTCAATAAACCGCGAAAGGCTTCGGGAATTCGTCATGCTCGATCATTCGGAAGAGTCAAACGGTTTGGAGAGTCGCGGTGGGAGCTAAGCGAATTCACCGTTTCGAAATATTGCGGATCGATGATCGGGAGATTCGCGGGTAAGCATAGACGCATCGTTCTCGATCGGAAGCTCGATCAATGGAAAGCCCATATGGCAAAAAAGGTGTTCCAATAATAATCGGTATTACTTCTGTTACACGTGCTCTATTACTAGGAGGCGCTATTATTACTATTCTTAGGCTTGTTACACAATACTCTCGCGTCTTCTCAAACGAGTTTCACTGGCCAATGACCAAAGCTAGATAACGTCGTGTATCGCGACCTATTTACCGACTTGCTAATCTTGGACTCTAATCCGAACTTGATTTTCCCCCGTTTCAACGAACCGAACCGTTTTCTCATTCATTCACCGCGTTCACGGACGTTGAATCGTAATTAACGCGTATTCGTACGCCGGCGCATCTTTCAAACGATTCTTCCACGAGTTATTTTCAGCTGAGTCGATGTTCCGACGCGTTTCGATTCCTTACGATGCGTGACGTAACGCCAACGCGAACGCGTCTCCATCCTACCCCTGCGCATGTTTTTTCTTTCCTACTTCTCTCATTTTTCTCCGCGATAACATCGTAGGAAATCAACGAAGAATATACATGTATGTGATTTAAATCGGAAAACAGACGGGCGTTCGTATGTTTTCGTTAACTTTGCTCCGCAACTTATCTCGTTCGTTACGCAAGAGTAAGGCCAACAGCACGCGAGAATATTTGGTTTTTATTCGCGCGCTCGATGTTTTCGTCGAGGAACATACGAGGAGAGACCGTTTCTCGTCACTGGTTCAGGAATTTTCGCAACATTTCACCCGACCGATATCGAGCATACGAACAATAAAAGATACAGAAATTTCTAATATTAATCAAATAATTTGTAAAATAATAATAATTGGAACAACAATTATTGCTACGTTATTGGATGTGCCATGCGTGGAACGCGACGTTGAAGAAGCACGTGGAAGGAACAACGCAGTTTCTCGTCCCCTTTCTAAACCAGGAGATCCCGCGGTGTGTTTGTCCTCATCGAATATGAATTACCGAAAGCGGGATTTCTTTCGAACGATGTCGAAGGAAATGGACTAGACTCGTGCACGTGCACGCTGCTAGCTCTCAGTTCCTTTCGATCCTGACACTGACTTCATTAAAGGGTATTTCTTTCTCGACCTGTTTTAAGGGTATATTTAGGGAATTTTTTTTTATTTTAAACAATAAACAACATATCTTTGGGTAACTTTGTAGATTTATTTATATACACTCATACTGCGTTCATGAATTTTTGTACATTCTTATCACGTAGACTATAGTAATTTTTCACCAGAGAAGTAGACAGGTTGAAAAATTCTCGGATGGTTCGCACGATGACTGCCACTGAACTCATCTAAAATCAAAAACTCGAAAAAACTCTTGATTCGTATGAGTGTGGCTGACGTCCGAACTACAGGAAACGGAAAAAAGTAATTTCTGACAACAATGGCATCAATCTAATGGATGAACATCGATTTTTTACTAATATTTTGACATTCAAACCACTTTAAAAATCGTAAATATTGACATATTCAGTTTTCCGTAGCTCAGGCGCTAAACACACGCATACCAATTAAGACTTTTTTGAAGTTTTTGATTTGAGACGACTACAGCGGCAGTCATCGCGCGAGTCAATTTTTTCAACCTGTCACCTTCCCCGGTGAATAATTACTACAGTTTACATGACAACGATGTATAACAATTCATACATATACTCTGTCTGTCTGTCTGTCTGTCTGTCTGTGTGTGTGTGTGTGTGTGTGTGTGTGTGTGTGTGTGTGTGTGTGTGTGTGTGTGTGTGTGTGTGTGTGTGTGTGTGTGTGTGTGTGTGTGTGTGTGTGTGTGTGTGTGTGAATAAATCTGCAATGTTGCCTAAAGATATACCGTGTAGTATTTCCAAGAGAAATTCCCAAAATATACCCCCTTAAACCGATACAATCGACATTACTCGCGTATTGCAATTATTCTACAGCACAATCCGATGCTTCTTCGGGACACTCTCGATTTCCGACCAGATTAAGGGACTTCGTTTGGCAACGTGAACGAAACTCGATTCGATTCCACCGCTACAAAACGATATCGTTCGACAGTTATTTCAAGAACGCATCCGTTCGCGTCTCCTGTTTTCCTTTTGTCCGCGAATTCCGTTTTGTCGCGTTACACTCGTCGACACGTTGGGTTTCGCCACGTGGAAAATAGTTAGGAAGGTAAAGGTATGCGGACAAGCAGTCGGGCGGGCGGGCGGACGAACGAACGCGCGTAAACATATATTCGTAGGTAGGTAGGATAGGCACGCGTACGCGTACACGCAAAGCGAGCGAGCAGGCAGCCAGGCAAGCATGGAAGGCACGACGGAAAAAGCAGAATGACAGTTGGTAATTATAACGAAGAGCGGATTCCGTGGAGCAAGAGCGGTGAGCCCCGTGGAAGTAACGAAGTCCGCGGCGTGGCGCGCCACCACGTGCCCGAGCAGCTCGCTGGTTCGCTGGCTGCGTGCTAGCCACGCGCTGTAGCATTCTGTATGATGGCGTCCTATCAGACGATTTTCGACGTACCGATCGAACGGCATTTTCGCCGGCAACGAATCGACAACATTCCGACGAGGTCGTCGGTGATCGGCTTAACGAGCATGCCAATCGATCGATCGATGCGTACTCACCGATACGATGGTCCATTGCGATGAAAATCGAGGTCCGTGCACGCGGTGCAAGCGATGTCCTCGTGGGTCGGTAACGTTTGCTCGGTGTTGGATCAACTGTCAAACAAAAAAGATGCTGCCGTAGAAAAAGAAAGGGAAAGATAGCGCCGCGGCAGCGAGGTGAGAAGTCACGACGCGTTAACACGTGCATCGACCACGTACGTAAACTGTGACCACGACGGAACGGAGTCGAAATAACGTAGGAATTTCGAGGAGACAGCTCGCAGGGACGCGTGCACGATCGTTGATGGGAGAATCGCACGGTACGCGAAATATGCGGCGTATGCGCGAAACGGACCAACAACCGCACGATTTATTCGCTGATCAACGAGTTACGATGCACTGTTATCGGTGTGAACGACGAGCAACGACAAAAGTCGCACACCGTGTGTCAAGCACGCCGTCCCGAACCGACCACCGCATGCCGCCAGTCTTCGCGCCGCTTTCTTCCTTCTCTTCTCTTCTCGGACTAACCTCGTCGTTTCGTCGTTCGACAACCCACCGGCGTATCTCTGCGCAATTTTCCCGCTTTTCCTTCGCTCTTACTACCTCCTTTTCTTCCGAACACTTCTCTTCGCGAACTATTTCTCGATATCCGTGACAGATAAACACGCTACGAATCGGCGGCGGGTTCTCGTGCCGTGTGCGCCAGCGTCAGTAAGATTGACAGTCGGCGCTGATGACAGACAGGTGCGCCCGCCTTCCGGCCTAACAAGTCGCCAACCTACCGTCGCGTTGTGCTCGCGTATCTTTCTCTGTCGCTTGCATACCCGCGCGCCCGCCAACCCGACAGCCCGCCAACCATTCTTTCGCGCTTTTCTGCCATCTACCGACGCTACCCCTCAATTCGCCAACATGCGCCACGCTTTCCCGCTCTTTTTTCAATTGCCTGCGTCGTCAGGACTCTCACGGACCAACGCAGTATGTACTTCCCCTTCGCCCATTTGCAATTATTTTCTGCCTCCCGGCTGATCCGTGGAACTCAACGCTGTTTTACTACGACTTCGAACTTTTTTGTTATTACTTTCTACAATACTGCTATCCCCATCGTAATAGAATGAACCATCTCAATGAATGCTCCTCATGAGACGCAGGAAGTTGGAAGAAGAAGTATTTAGGCTTTATAGGATTGATAGTGCGTGTTATCGAACACTTCTTTTTAACAGACTGTGTACCTTAATTGCATATAGACAAGATGTGGTGGAAGCATTGTGGGTATAATGGTCACACAAAATGATGTTTCTTGTTCTTCATACTGTATTTTAGAATCTTTTGACAACTTTGTATCGTACATATTCTATGTTCAATCCATTTTCTGTGTCAAAGTAAGTAATATTTTATGTATGCTTAACTATATTACTCTACGAAACAAATACACATATTCCATTCATACAGATTCAATAGAGATCAATGCGAGGAAGAGGTATGTAATCTCTTCCTTGACGTGCGCGCTCCAGATTCATCATTGCTATTCGTCTCTCTTGTTTTACTTGGAATGCGCACTCATGTAGATCGTTCATTAATTTTGCACATTTCTCTTTCGCTCTGCACCATCCGTAAGCTTCGACACAATCGGCCATACGAATCTCAAAATCTCTACACTGTGGATTGATTTGATAAGTGTTCACATCGGCGGTCCTCCTGCCCAATGGTGTTACAATCCAAGGTACATAGTCGTATGGCATGATGACTCTGAAAAGCATAGATAATAGTTCGTTTTTTTAATAATTGGTCAAATTCCTTAAGTACGCAAATCGTTCTAACAGTAGTATTCTAGTAGGAACACGCATATTAGTTTAAGAACATGTAAATATGCGCTGTTCACCTAACCTTCATACTGCTCTACTCTACGCATTTCTTTTACTCTCGAAAGCTAATTGAATATGCACCGTATAAATTACTCATCAAGCAGTGGGGTCACATACTTGTTGAAGAAGTTCGATTTAGCGTGAAGCGACTTGAATACTTTGAATAGCTGAAAAAACCCTGTTCTAAAAATTTATGTAACGAAACACTGGTACAATCGCTAGACTTTCCGTTGCCACCATCGCCATCTATTAAAGAAAGTCTCGTTTGTTTTACCGACTGGGGAAATAAACTGTAAAATAATTATAATTCTATTACAGCAGAATTGGTTTTCACGAAAACAGTTGTTGTATTAAAATTTTATATATTCTTGCTGCAATGCAATAGCGATTTCATGCACTACATTCCTATGCGAATGTACCTCATTTCAGAATCATTGAAGTTCTCTTAATGAACATTCTTGTATCCTTGAGTTATATATTTGTGCTTTTAGTTTTTTACATGCACGCTTCTTTAACGTTTACGCACCATCGACTTTGTAACCCAAGAACGTTGAAATGTTAATATGCACTAACCACACAAGGATAATGGAATTTTAAACGACATAAATTGTACAATTCAATGAGCGAAGCGTTGCTTATGAAGCAACGGTACGAAGTTCGATTATTTCTTTTATTTGTAACAATTGTGTTTATTGATGTACTATAACAGAAAATCTTGTATCTCTTTTTGTAAACGCATTAACTGTAATTTCTCTCGAATCGTGTCAAGTAGAATGCGAGGTAACACGCTATGCGTCTGGTTTGAGCTAAAGAAGATTAATCTGCAGCCGTAACAAAGATACTTTTCTATCATTTCCGCTGGTAGAGACTGTGTTCGAAGATTACTGCGATCACCGCCATCGCATCCGCATCGTTTGTTCTCCGCAGGATTCATGGAGTTCGGTTGTTTTTCGCACGATCGTTCGACAACAGTTTGCGATTTCGGAATCACGTTCACCGAAGTGTCTGCAGCTGTTGAAACTAGTTTGGAAAACACCCTCGCTTGTACGACTGAAGGCTGTCCCTCCTGGGGATAGTCTTCTTCCACAGGCAGTTCGCAAAGTACGCAGACATCGTTAACAACAGTCTTAGCATCAACGGGATTAGCGTTGTTAAGCTCCTCCGTTTTCGTAGCTAATTTTTCACTGGTACGATATATCGTGGACACAGTACCATGAAATTCAGAGTTCAATCGATCAACGAAATTCTTTGCAGTACTCCGAATCGAGACTGGGAAATACCGGTTGTATTCTATAGAAGAAAGAACAGGAGTCAGCTTATGACAGTCCAAGTAATTAGCTACATCGTCTGCTGTAAAATCTTTTAAAGGTCTGAGTAATACGACATCGAAATATCGTGTGTCGGAAAAACCGACATTCAGAGACAACTGCGAGCCTCTTCCGGTCGACACATCCCCTAGAACTTTGATCGCGAGGTCGACACAAGTGTCGGCAACAAAAATTTTGTTGCAACTGAGTTTACGAGCTGCCAATACGAGTAGCTTGCGCCTCATTTGCCGAAGCAATTCATCTTTCGCCGTATCGCTTTCCAAGCTGTCGAACATTTCTTCAAGCTGTTGAACATCGACCACCTCCTCCTGAATCGCGCTTCCATCTTGTGCCGTTACTGGTTCTATATCTTCTGAAAAATTTCTAGTTACATATTTTGTCAAAGATATAACATACAACGTTATTCCCACATTTTTGGCTTCTTCAACCAAGGCGTTTCGAATAAGTTCCCTCTCCTCAATTGTGCGTCCTCTCACCATACCATCTATGTAAACAAACAAAACATTAAGGTTTGGTTGTTTTCCTCAAGATATTCACAAATCCTAAAAAGAGCAAGCAGGAAATGCAGTTTATGTATCCTTACCATCTATATAAAGTAGTTTACATTGTAGTGGTATTCTTTTTGTAGTTGAATCAATCCCTATGGTTCCAGCAAGATGCACGAGTACCGTTGAGTTCACCTTACCCGAGTAACCGATCATTATAGTATCATTTGGACGCACTGACTTGGATTTACCAAGAGTGGCTCTAAATTTATGCATAGTCATAGTCAAAAAGCATGTTTTACAGTACGCGTTCTTGCCCCTTAAACAGACTTCAGTTCCTTCGCATCCACATTTCTTGCAAAGTATCTTAGTATCAGTTACACGGACAGTTGCATCAATAGTAGTAATAATTCTGTAGAAAACAAAATACCATAAATAAGAGATATTAAAGCTGACACGTTATTGATTTCTTGAAAACTTCCAGCGAATTGTGACAGCAAATACTCACGTGTCCGTCGCTGTTTCATCCGTTTCATAGGCATCGTAATCTGATGCGCTCAACGTACACATGTTGTCTTGTTCTTATTTTTGTCTTTACTATTATTTGTTATCTCTGATCTTCGACCAAATCTACATAATTTCGCACTTTCCGATCGAACACACACTAAAATTCAAAACAATCGAGAGTTAGGTTAGGAAGGATACAAAACATGCATATAACTGTTTGTCAGGCATTTTTACATGCAGTGAACAGTATACACTCGTAATTATCTACATACTACATATCTAATCTATGCAATACCTTCATGGGAAAATTGTACGAATTTGATGTGTTGTTATTAATGCATACAGCGTTTTGCGCATTCGTACAGAGCTTGTAAGAAGTTCATTGATGATACGTTGGCGCGCTTGGTTCATGCCCGGTTGTTTCCGTGTACATCGTTTTTTCCTGTGTTCACTTCTATTTATTCCAAACATATTATATATATACAGATTGGTATTGTCGTCACGCTTGTCTTCTCAAATATTAATGGCACATTTCTTCAACTCGTTTACGAAGATTATTGTACAGGTCTTTTATGATTGACTTCTGCTCATAAAACCGAAGCGGCAAATAGGAGAGGTTAGCAGCTGAGGACGGAGATTGAAACAGTTAGAAGTAGTAGAAATGATTGGCGTACTAAACAGCTTTTCCAGGTAGTAGTTAGTAAACAAAATTACTTCATGTCTGATCGCTTCAACAATTGTTCATGTTTTTTTTTTACATAGGCTATCCTTGTGCTCCGTCAGTGGGCTTCGTAATGTGTCTACATGCACGTATCCATTATGTTTTCGAGTTACAGATGCGCTCTTGTAAGTAAACGAATACCTTGTTTCCTCCAGAAACGATTCATCATGATTCTATATTGGCTTTAGGGGAGAGCCGCTTAAAAGGAAAAAGAAACTAGATCCCGCTATCATGAGAGCTAGGGAAGATAGGAAAAAACGAAGACTAGAGAAACTGATTCGTCGTATGGAAAAATCTGCTAAACAGCTGAAACCAATATTTGAAATTACAGTACCGCCAGAGTTAATTTACGAAAAGGAGTACGTCATATTTAGTATTTTTTGGGCTTCCAATAAGTTGAATATCCGTACATTTTATGGACAATGCAGTCCGCTTCATTCTGGATCTTAGCGTGTACATGGTACTTGATATGAATATGTGTTCAGATACTCGATGAAGCTGACTGCAATGTTATGAAAGCCTATGTCTACAAGCCTTGAACAAGAATAATTGTCAGGTTGTATTCAATTTGTGGTAAAATCTTAAAAATTCTAATGGCCTAATATATCATAGAAAAAGGTTTCGTGAAATTGCGCCGTTATCTGCAGAAGAATTGGAAGAAAGAATAGCATTAAAAAAAGAATGGTGCAGATATAAAACTGCGGAGTGGTTGAAGGATCTGGACACTATAAAATCTGTCATGGCTTCGCAAGAAAATGCATTGAAGGAACTAAGGGCTGCGTCCGAAGAACTGTATCAAAAAGCAGTCGAGGTATGTATTGTAAATGTTGTAAGACAATCTTGATCGAAGTCTTGTTCGTCACAACATTCGTGAGATATATCTTTTTTGGAAAAATCTGTATTCTACATTTAACTTTATAAATTACATTTGTTTTCAGTTGGATGATTCATTTTTGCCGTATGATGCAGTTGGACCGGTACATACTCCACCGATACCCAATTATCCTAGTCCCGATGGCGAATACATAGACGTTACAACAAAATACGAGGGAGAAACATAAGCGATTAAGGGGATGCAGTTATTCGACCGTATTTCAAATAAAAACTGCGGCGTTCGGGGCGACTACAGCTCAATAGTACTGCCGTACGAATTCGATGAAAAACCTATCGATTCTCATTTTTTTCTTTCTGTCCTCTCCGATATTCAAATATTCGAAACATCCGGCTTCATTTTGGGTTGTCGCGAAAGAAATGTTCGTTCGATGAAAAAATCAAATCCACGATGTGTGATCTGAAATTGATTATGAATAATGAGTTATTTCGCCGATATGGTGCTCGAACTCTTCGTTCACGGGTTACATTTTTTCATTGCTACATGAAGCGTAGAATTATTTGAACGATTATGTTATTCCTACGTACATGTACATACGTATACACGTTGTTACACATATTTATATACACAAATCGAGTACGCGCACAGTACTCACCCTATTGTATTAAGTATACAGAATAAAAACAGTTGAATTTAACAAGCGTGTGAGTGTTTCATGAAATGTATTGAAAAGGAGGCGTTCACGATGGGCTGTTGTTCTCGAAAATCATTTCCGGAAGACAATTTCGTATCCGACCGGCTTCTCTTTCAAATGATTTCCGAGTAACTCGATTTCAAGCGGAGCGTTTCCACGTCGCGATCGCAGAACTCTCGACGAAGGAGCAAGAAGTTGTTTAGCGGTGATACAGTAAACGCGAACGATCGTCCGCACGTTGCGAGCACGATGCGATAACAAGTGAAACTGATAAACCGGCGCCGATCAACGTTCGAATTTCAGTTCTCTCTTACACATGGGGCAAGCGTCGCTGGTCTTGAGACACTCGCGTAAACAGTGTGCATGGAACAGGTGATGGCAAGGTGTTATCCTCGCCTTGGCCATACCGCAGAGGCAAACGGCACAGACGTCGTCGAACCGTTCGATCTCTTCGGGCGTCGCTCTTCTATAACGATTCAATATTTCGCGTTCGCGTTGCAGAGCGGCGCCAGAATTCTCGACGAGCTCCTTCGATCTCAAGTAAACGTTGAAGTAGGTGGCGGCCAGCAGACACTTCCAGGTCAACAGCGGTACGAGCAGCAGGATGAAAAGACTCGAAGCGGCGACGGTGAACGATCTCAATATCACCGGGGCGTAGAAGTCTTCGAGGTTCTCGAGCATCTCCAGCTGAAGGAATTTCAGAATGGATGGAAACATCTCGACGAAAACTTGCTCCGTCGCCGAGTAATACGTCCACGTTATCAGGGTGTAAAGCGTCGACGGTCTATAAGGAGAATACGCATCGAATCATTTGAAACGCTGATCCCATCAACCTCTCATATAGTCGGTGGAAGAAGTACAGTGCGGTCGTACATTCAGAGAGATGTCGGACGAGTGTTTTGCCAGTTGAAAGAAGAGGTAACAAAAGGGAAGAGGGAGCCAAGGACATTGCTTCTGGTCCAGGTCGAGGTTGTCCCCGATTCTGAATCACCGTTCCACGAAATCATTTAGAAACGGTTGGTTTGGGTTGGTAACGTAAAACTGTTTTAGAAATGGTCAGGTTGGGTTGGCAATGCGAAACTGTTTTAAAAAAGGTTTCCATCGTTCGAACCCTCGAAGTTGAAAATCGATTACCGTACACCATCCTGGGTTTCCCCGTTCTAAAAATGCCGACAACCGTGCAATGCCAAGCACTCGACGCTTCGCCTAATTTACGACCCGACTGAATCTCGTCCACCGTCTATACCTTCCACTCTCACCGTTCTCCGGTTCTTTTGTCACCGTCCTTAACCCTTTTGCCGCCTTATCAGCTATTTACTTACTTGTAATGTTCGAGGCCCTGCTCCAAACCGAACACCAGAAGCATGAACGTTAACGTTACGATAAATGTGACGGCCTTTGTCCATTCGAGCACTATCTTGGTGGCTGACATGGCTAAATGCTTAATTTGCGATCTTTCGGTGAGCGTCACGTACGGTGACCAATCTTCCTTTTCGATCAATTCCTTGATGTAGCTCACGCAGTAGGTGATAACGTTGTAAAACATCAAGGTGTACAGGCAGGTCATTCTAGGCTCTGGTACGAGGACCCGATCGGCCAGCATTAGGAACATCATTTGATTCATCATCCCAGAGATATTTTTCATCCGGAGGAAAACATTTTCAGCACGGTCGATCGGTTGGTAAATTCGTTTCAAAAATTTCCTTAAACGCTGCCAGACCATCTTGACGGGACCTTCGCAGAAAAGAATCACCGAACCGATCGAAAAGGGACTGTTTCAGGCGATTTCTTCGCCATAATCTTTATATCTTTCATTGGAATGCAAGAAATATTGCCTCTTTCTCGCTTCCACCCCCTTGCTTTCTTTCTTTCTCGTCCTCTTTCTCACCGTGACCGATATAAATTTCGATGTTCATGTTCTGACACGTTCACTCGATAAATATACCCCGTTAATACGGATACTCAACGACTCGGAGTTGACAAGTTATTTTAGGGAGCTCGTTAATCGAACGTAACAAATGCAAATAACGCTCGTGCTCGTGAATGATCGTCACGGTTTTTCGACCAACACCACAATTACCATATTAATGGATGTCCGTCAAGAGAATTCGCGCGAACAGGAGACGACCCGTCCAGAAGGACATCGGGGGTAAGGTGGATGGGAAGGAAGGACTTCGCATGGCAACCGGGTCATCCGTTAGGGTGAAACGATAACGGATACACCGATTCTCGGATGAATGGGTTCGCGTTCTCTCTCTTTCTTCCTTCACGCAACACACACTCTCTCTCTCTCTCTCTCTCTCTCTCTCTCTCTCTCTCTCTCTCTCTCTCTCTCAACGCACGCGACTCTCACTCACGTCTCTCCCTTTCTCCATCCCCTACCGCCTCGTTCTGCAGAATCTTAATGCCCTCCCGTCTTTTAGTCCCTATAAAATAAAGCGTACTGGCCATCGATGGCACATTCAACGACTCTCCGTCTTCGCATATTCGTGTGGTCGCGGTCCCGTGTTCAGGTACACTCTCACGAGTCGGCTGGTGTTGTTCGATTCGGCCGCTACATTTGGAATATCCGATCAGGGTGAGAACCGAGCACGACCGCAATACGGTTCGATCATCCACCTTCTCGCGTTCTTTTGCACTTATTCTTCATTCGTTTCTTATTGAAACGGTAGCACGCGACAAAGAGAAAAACGGCGAGAACCGAGCACAGCCGTGATCGTTTTCCACTTGGAATCGACTGATCGCTCGATCGTCCACCTTCTCGCGTTCTGTTTCTTCTGGTTCAGACGGTACCATTCGACGGTACGAGAAAGAGGGTGAGTGCGAAGGTTCTCGGGATGGTAGAAAGCGTATTCGAGATAGCTGAAATCGTGTACAGGCATACCTTTAATAAATTCGACGAAATTCTTCAACGTAGGCACCGGGTATTTATAGTTAGCGCTTAACACTATCGGCAAAACTAAAATAGAATAGAGTAGCGGTGCAGGCGATGGGAAGAGCGGCATCGGCCCACGAGGACAGTATGGGAGTAGAAGAATCGCGCTCAGCAGGCAGACACTTTGCGCGGTCCTTTGCTCGTTGATCGTCAACGAGTTAGCCTTCACGCGGTGCCTCACTCGCGTTATCATGCCCATTGCCCTGAAATCATCCAACCGTTATTCGTCGATCAACCATTCTTTTCACGCTTATTCGATGATCATCGCAGAAACAGACATGCACGCGGCAATGTTACGAAATTCGCGGGGGTCATGCGTTTCCTCGCGATCTCTTCTCGAACTTTTCCGCCGATTTCGTGTTCCCGGTAAATTCGAAAGCATCTTCTTGTCGAGCCTTTCTCGATTCGAGCATTATTTCAGTCGGTTTTCAATTTCCCAATCTGCATACGCTTCCTTCGAAACGTCTAACCGCAGAGCGTTGTAGGATATTTATATAAATATACATATGCAGTTTATTAAGAAGAGGAAAGAAGAGATAACATTGAGACGCAGCGCGTTACAAAGCCGTTCTCTCGAAACGTAGCGAGGCCCGTATAACGGAGTTTGAAATTGCGGGTTTACGTTATCTAATTTTACCACCATTGCATCCTCTCTGGACGGGAAACGGGAATAGTTGAAGTTTCAAAGGAGACGCGAGTCGTCGGCATAGGTACGTTTGTTTATCGCTCCGTCTCCGTTTGTCTATCGGGTGCTCGACCAGATCCGGCCTATCTGCATGGGAGATTGGGAGATCTGCCGTTTGTCCCGTTAGGAATTCGTGTTCGTTGATCGACTAAAAGAGACGCACGGCAGCAGGATCGGGCAAATGTAAAGAGCAAAGAGAGAAGGAAGAGAACGATTGGACAAAGGCGTAACGCAGCCGGGTGAACAAAGTAGACGGGCAGCGTAGAAAAGGAAACACGTGAGCAGGGAGCGGTGAAAGAGAATCTGGCATCGGTCACGACCAACGCAAATCCTTTTGCTATTCTTAGTGTAGGAATCGGAGGGGGATGTCCTGCTGCGGTCGTCTCGACGCTGAGGCTGAACCTGCGCGATCGTGAACATTTCGATGATTCTACGAACGTCGTTCGATCGACGAAGGTAGTTTCTCGACGAAAAAGATAGCTTCCCGGCCGGAACAGCTCGCGTTCGTACGAGAGCCGGCGATTCGCGATGAAGCTGGTCGGGCTTATGGTAGGGGGATGCAGCGAGACGGTGAACGGAGACGAGGTCGAAGAGCAGGAGGAAAACCAGACGTTCGTTTTTCTGATCATCGATAAGTCGCCCGACGGCAGTCTTTGCCCCCGGAATCATCGAGGCCCTCGCGAAACAGATACGTATTTCGCAGCCGTGCGTTGTCGAGGGCTTTTGCGCTAATCTCGCGTCTCTTGCACTTTGCACCACCTCCAATGCCGCGAGCAGCATCTCGAGAGATGAACGAATCGTCCGAGGGATTTCCAAGAGTTCTCGGAAATTTCAAAGGGTGTGCCGCGAGGAAATTGCACAGCGACTGGATCCCGTGGGCCTCCGATCCCCCGGTGGATCGCCACCGCGTCCCTCTGCTCTCGCCACCTTATCGTTCGGATGCTCTGTCTCCCATTCGACGCCATTACTCGCATCGGGTAAGATCGAGCTGTGATCGATCGAGACCGAAGGCGATCCGTTCCTCGACGACCAGGAACGGATTCTGCGTTTCGTTAGGAAACCCGTGACCGCGCTGCGTACACCAGCCTTGATCCTTGCACGTTCATGGAAATACATAGAACGATGCGCTCGAAATGCAACGTACGGTAGCGGATATGTATTTTGAATTCAACGATAAACGATTCACTGATCAACGCATCAATTTTGTTTCAGATCTGCGAAGCGAAATGTCGGCGATTCAGACCGTCTGCATAGTCGTAATGCTAGCCGTTGTCCTTCTGTAAGATTTTCCAATTATAACGATTTCTTTTCCGCGCCTTTTTCGCTCGATCGACGGTCATTCGGAAACTTATCGGGGCCGTCTGCTGTTCGGTTTTCTTTCAATGCGAGATAGAAAGCGACGCGAGACTCCGCTAGCGGTCAGCCCGACCGTCTATGCGAAGCATCGTTCCGTAATTCGGTAATAATACCGTTCGACAACTCAGTCTTGAGATTCGATGGCGTCACTACCGACACATCTTCGTTGCTAAATCGTATCTTTTCTTCGCTTCGGTCGAAAAGTTCATCGGAAGAATATACACTATTATCTATAGCGAAGATTCTTCACGGCGAGCTTAATGAGACTCGCCGGCAGGTTTGCGTGCTGATTGCAAGTTGTCGAGCGATACGTATTAAAACCGTCCGCGACATTTGTCTTACATATCAGAAACGCGTTCGTGGGATGGGAATCGTTGCGCCGGCTTCGGTAAATCGGTCACAGTTAACCAAAAGATAACGCGTTCGGTCGGTTTGCTCAGGTTTGGCAAATGCCTTGGATATCCATCGATCAGGCACAGGATAGAACATAGACCGATATGCGAACCTTGCACGGATTGCGGGGAATGCCCCTACGGTTATGAGACGTCGGACCTGTGCAACGTTAAGGTATGCAGAAAGGTGAGTTGGTGAATCGTCGCTGGGTATATCGTGAAATACAACAGCGATTCGTTTATTACGAAATGATCGGTCTGTTTGGTCGCAATACGCAATACGCAATACGCAATACGCAATACGCAATACGCAATACGCGAGACGCTGGGCCGGTATACGAACGTCTTCCGGATCGAATGCGTTCTCAGGTTACCGAACAACCTGTGACCATTCATTTTACGCAGTAACCGCTTCCCTACTGTCCCTGAAGCGAATCAGTCCGAAATGCATTACTCACAGAAATAATATTTGTGAATGGTACACGGTGAATGAAGAGAAAATTTTCTAATAAAAGGAATTCCGCTTGGCTGGTGCTTCCGAACGAAGGACATCGGTTTGTCGGTAAACCGAAAGCATCAACGAATCGTTTGTTTCGAGAGATTCCAAGAAGCGGAGGAATCTTGCTGAATCTTTCGCGATAAACGACTCCAGTTGTTTCGCAGCAAATGACCACAGATCTTTCAATGCGCAACAAACAAGCCGCTGTCGCACAACCTGGAAATTTTCGGCTGCCACGATATCGTTTGCAGGGACCTGGTGAAAGGTGCGGAGGCATTTGGGGCAGTTGCGGCGAGGGTATGCTGTGCTCCTGTCACCGCTGCATCGGATGCAGCACGAACACGCTGAACTGCACCGTACTGGCGGAAAGCTGTCGGCCTCCCAAGGGTCACTATCAACGCTATTAACCGGTCGCGACGATGTCTTTCAACGAGCGAATCGAAAAGGTACGCGCTGCGTATCGCGTATCTCCGACCGGACGGACACCTGACCATTGATACGAGATTGACACAACCACTGACCGGAACATCGTCGAGCCGAGCTGGACCGATGGGAGGCCGGAGGCGTTCGTCGGAGCATCATCTTCGCGACGGCCGTGAACCGGGCGCGTAAACCGGCCAACCAGGAAACGGTACGACTACGACGAAGGTCCGGATCGATTTCGAGCGAAGCTAATTCGGAGGACTCGCTCGAACGAACGAGAAGTCGAGGAAACAACGATCCGTACAGTCTCCTCTTCTTTATCCCGTGCGACCAGAGAGTAAAGCGGAGCGTAAACGCGGGGCACGGATAGAGGGAACGGCTGCGGCGGTGGCGGCGGTGGCGGCGGTGGCGGCGGTGGCGGCGGTGGCGGCGCCGTAGGGGGGGATCAACCGTTTCACAACTTTTCCGATCGACGACTTTTCATTCCTTCGCGCGAGACGTTCATGCATGTACTTGCGCGCCTCGTCAATTGTAAGACGGTGTGTGTGTACGTGGTCGACGTCGGTCGAACGAACCGCATTTCATGCAAGCCCGATACACCGTGTCTCTGTCGCTCGATCTCTATTGTACGAGAGAAGCAATTATCGATCGACAGACACCGTCCCGAAGTTCCAGCGTAACGAAATTTATGGAAATGAAATGAGATAACATGTACCTACTCGGCTGTATTCGTCCTCGTTGTTCATGCGAATTGTATCGGAATCTGACGCACGTTTTCGGGTGTTCCGAAATGCAAGCGAATGTAGTGCTACGGTATATTCACGCATGCCTTGTGTTTCGTAAATAAAATAATGAAGAAGAATATCGATTGCTCCTGTCCTCTACCCGCCATCCCCGTATCTGCGCGTTTCCATTCTATTCCCATACGAGTCGCGTGAAATGGAAACGTATGCATGCATACATACATACTTACGTGCTCTTCGGAGTTTATCGCGCGCGCGCGAGCACGATAACTCATTCTTCCTCGATACGATGAGCGCGTTCAGACTTCTTCCAGATTATTGAAGAAACAACAATTACGAGCCGTGTGAGACGTTTTTCGATTTACTGCCTTTGAAATGTATCGTATGCACAGGGTGCCCCGAAATTATTACTCTCGACTTGCAGGGCTGATTCTCCGCGTCATGTTGGATGGACGCTTGCTACAAAATACTCGGTTCGCATAATCAGAAAATACATTGTGTTTAATAGAACTAGTAAAAGCGTAGCGTGGTCCGTGGACCGGTTGCCAACCGAACGGTGGCAGCGAACGTCTTAAGACCCTGAAATTGCGGCAGAAATGTTTTTTTTTCGCTTCGCCGCGCCGGTTCTTGTCCGATCGCCGAACTTAACACACTGCTATTCATTAGAGTAGATATCTTCCATGTTACGCCGTGTCAAACTGTGTTCTTGATACAGATACGTGACAATAAATTCCAATCATTTAAATCTTTTTATACGTTCAGACAGATGCAATGAATTTCATTTCTAAATTTTATATTATTGATGTCGATGTTACAGAAGCTACGGTGATTTAGGTTAAAACAGCGTCCAATCAACTGTAAATGCTTGTGAATCGTGCGATCGACAATGTGTTAAGCTGCGTTGGGGTCGGTCAGCGCTAAGATGGGTGACCTTCTTCGGTAGTGCTTCAAAACCCATCTAAAACTGTAGGTCCACTGGCTAAAAATGACCATAGCAGCTGATGTCGGCTTTATATGCAACAGCAGAAGAATTTAACTTCGAAAGAAAAAGAAATTTAACTCTACGAATATCACAGTAAAATTTTTCGGTGATATTCTCAATCGATTCGATGATTATCGAATTTATATAAGCGAAAAAAAATCAATATTTTTCAAACTGTTACCGTGTTCTAACCCCGCGAATAATAGCAAGAGTCACGAAATGCCGAATAAATAGAGCGAATAATAAAGGTCCGAATTGATTGTAGAAGCTACAAAGAGATATACGGTCCGGTGTATTTTTGCATACCTCTCAAGGTTGACATCGAAGGCACGAATGTACGAGAGGAATGACGCTCGTCAGGGTTCGACGTCACCGTGGAAAATTCGTGCGAAACGACGAAATAGCACGGGTCCCGGCCGTGAGACTTTCCCGTCGGACGGTTAAAAATTAACTGGTTGCCCGACCAATATTTTCACGACTTGCAATAGCCAGTGTCAATGTCGTTGCCAACGTCGCCCCTACTCACCGATGCTATTTCGATTGTTCCTCGGTAATTATGGATCCATTCGGCACCGAGGAGCAGCAGCGCTCGCCGCGTCTTGCATGCCTTGCTGACGAACACCGGACCGCAAACAGCCTTTTCTCTTTTCGCGACACCGTGTCGCGAATGCTCGCGAAAAGCCAGTCTATTTCGGAACACAGACAACACGGCGCACCAGCAAAAAGAACGCGCAGTAGCCGTGCTCTTCGAGTACGCAGCATCTGGCGAATGCAACTTCTTCTTCTTCTTCTTCTTCTTCTTCTTTATATGTACAACGCAGCATCCACTGCTATGGACTCGCTTATTGTTAGCAGGGGGACGTACAATTTCATACGACACGGAAGCACCGAAGACGGTCATCCATCTTAGAATCAGCGGTGACCGTTCCAAACGTCCTCTTAATCTTCGCTGATCGAACTAAAGACGATGTTTCCTATCCAGCAATGCTGTCGACCCACCGAATTTCTCTTCCTTATTTCTACGTAACACACCATCGACTGTTATGGTCGGTTAACGAAGAGACTTACAGTTTTAGATGAGTTTTGAAATACTGATATGACAACAGTAACACAGAAACACCGAAGACGGTCACCTGTCTTAGCGTTGACTCCGCCCAGAGTAGCTCAACTTCAGTGATCGGATTTTATCTTCTTTCGCATGTAATCCAGTATCGACTGCTATGGTTGTTTAGCCAGGGCACTTACAATTTCAGATAGGTTTTGAAGCTCCGATGTGTCAAGGAAAACATGGAACATGGACACTGTTCGGAATCAACGAAAATTACCACGAATTGATATTCTTCCAATTTTCTTCAGCAATGGATTTATATATGGACCATTGATTTCTGGTGTTCATTTTTTGACAAATCTTCAGAAAATTAGTTGCAGGCAACCTTTGTTGATTTTCAGGAAAGTCCTTTCTCTTTTGAGTCGAACTTGAACAAATGCGAAAGCCGTACGGGAAATACGAGACCCGGGCCAAAAAGTGTAAAGTTTCCTTCTGAACCCCGAAGGCCCATAAATTTCACGCCACTCGGCCCAAGTCTGATTGCGAGTTCCAGGCGACACCCTTTCCATAGCTGACGGAAACATCGTAAACGATTCTCTGGTTACAGGAGACAGCCGCAGAAATAATGTTGTGGATCTTCCCTCTTTGGTTACTGAGAATAAATGTTTCGTTGCTTTCATTCAGTTACCGTGAAGGCACTGAAATTAGCCCCCTCAAGGTCAACCTTGTGTACAATACAATTTCTCCTTTCTTAATTCGAGAGTGCAAGGACGAATGTATCGACTGAATGAGAAAGACTATCGCGCCACTTGCGAAATCAACATTGAATGGAAAAATAAGAAACCAATTTGATAGATACAATGACAGCAAATCATCATAACATTTAAAGGGCTAATTTCAAGATCCATGTTGATTAAATACTTTTTACTCCTTTTCATAAGTACTGCATGCTCCTAAAGTATGTCACAATCTTTCGTGAACATCCTGTGCAAAAAGTATATTTTCAGCATAAGCAGAAGAAACTTTCGAATTTTGTTTATGAATGAAGTATCCAAAAAGGCGAAAACGTACATGCATGCCATTCCTTTAAAAAAAGTAAGAGACTGACCATCCTCACTCCCTGGGGCGTGCAACAGCAGTAACTGCTATGTCCTAAAACGCCCCCTCAAACCTTAAAAAGCGGGAGAGGGAGGGAGAGAGAGAGAGAGAGAGAGAGAGAGAGAGAGAGAGAGAGAGAGAGAGAGAGAGAGAGAGAGAGAGAGAGAGATTGCGTCTTTCTCTTCGCTATCGCAGAGGTATACACCCTGAATCGCCCAAGGCCACATCCACGACTACATTCTCCTTTATTCTAGGTCAAGGATGTGGAAACAGATATGACCTTGAACGGCTGAATCCGGATGTGGCTGCATCATTAGGTGTACTTTACATTGGTAGTTGCTTCTGTGCGTTTTCGAGAACTTGCTGCAGACGACAAGGGAAGCATGTAGAATGTGTTTGAGAATGACTCCTGAAATCTTTGATAGCCTGTTAGACTTAATCGGTGGATCGGATAAAAGGTTTTTCCCGACAACTATACTCTATCGAACAAAGCCTGTTCCCACAAGGATAGTAGGCGGTAGAGCGCACAGCAAACTTGAAAACGCAGTGGCGGGGAAAAAATAGTGGTAGCGTCACGATCCACAGTGCTATCCCATTATACTATACGAACCGCTTGGCCAATCGTTTACATGAGTAGCCACAGTAAACGGACTTATGCCAGCAGCTTTACATACACTAGCAATGTTAACTACTCCTTAATTCCGGAGAAACAGATCATAACGCTACCGGTGGACCAGTCTGTACAGTCTAAATAATCTTCGGGTGAACCTTGAAATAAATTCTGTCTGATTCCCCGGGCCCGCGTCGTTAATTCATAGGGCAACTAGGTAGAAGGTTAGAAGAGCGTTAGAAGCCGGTGTCGTTCGGGTAATTATGAATGGTAGCGTACGTACTTCCAGCGTCGTCCGCTCGAACTCTCCTCTTTACGGTTGTTCCGCGGTCTTTCCCGCTCAGAGCGCAAGAATAGAATGTTACGTTTTGGCAAGCTGTTCGCACACGATCGCTCGCCGACGCGAGAATCGTTCGCCTTAAAAAGCGACACGACGCGAGTCCAGTCGATACCATCGATCGATACACACGAGCCAGCATACAGTTTCGGGTAACAGGACACGACACGTACGGGGATCGAGGGAAAACAGGGGAAAAGGCAAGAGAGCCGGAGTCGGATGAGACTCGCGCGATCGTTATCGATCGCTCTGTTTCAGCTGTTTTCTCGCCCTGAAGCCCCGAAAGCCAGCCTGTATTCTGGTCGCGGCCGCCCGCGCTGCTTCCTGTCTCTTCCGTACCAAAAATCCGCGTACACCAGCCTGAATTTTCGTCGCCGATCTCTCCTCCAACGATTTCCTTGTCCCGTTCTCCCTGTCCGGAACCGAACGCTCCTCCTCCTCCTCCTCGCCTTCGCGTTCGCCCTCGACCGTGTCCGACTCTCTCTTCGACTCTTTCAGTTGCTTCCGCACTCGGTAGCCCCGAAAATTCGCCTGAATCTTCGTCGCGGCTATGCTCGCCTTCGTCATGTCTTTGTCGGGATCTTGTGGCATGACCGATTTCGATGTTTTTCCCTTCCGATTTATCCCCCTGTGCCCGTCTGCGAAACACGATTCGACGTTTCACTAAAAAATCAAAATTCAGCGGTTCCTTGTTCAGGAGATACAGCTATCCGTGGGTTTCACCGCGACACGGTTCACGTTCGAGCCGCGATCGTACTAACGGGTTCAGCCGTTTGTCGCGAGCTCTCGTCGATCGAACGTCCCGAAGTGCTGCGCGCCGTTACTGAACGAAACTGAACACTGGTTCCGTCAGGAAAATCGGTGTGAACGCGGCCGAACGCGCGTCTCTTTCCGATACTGCACGAGTATCGCGTAATCTAGTGAGCACGCAACCCTGAGTTGCTCTCTCCCGCTCCTGTTTGCACTCGCCTCGCGCTCGCGCTCGCGCATGCGCACCCCTTTCGACCTCGTGGATGCCCGATGATCGACACTTCCCCCTGCGTCGCTTTCTTCGACGACAATGCATCTTATCCCTTCGCTGAATACATTGCCCTATCATTAAGGTATAGTTGACTATCCCATTTTTGACTTGACGGTTTACACCCTGGCTGAAAGTGGAATAATACACGCGGTATAGCACAGAAGTAAACACGGTACAATGAAACGTGCTCTGGATCACTCGCAATGTTTTGTTCGACAACTATACTCTACTGAATGAAACCTGTTCACGCAAGGCTAACGGTAGAGTAGAACGCGTGGTATAGTGAAAAAATGCTGTGGTGAGAGAATGCTTGTATATGTAATCAAAATCAGTAACAGTTTATCATATTACATAGAAAAATGTGACAATTTAATAAAGCAATTGAAATATGTGCGCTATGATTTATTTCGTATCAAGTAGCCTTGAAAATATGTAGAATCGGCAAACACATTGAAACGCAACTACGCGATAGAAGGCGTTAGGATAGAACCGCCAACGACCGTCGAATCTTCGAAATTCTGAGTCGAGCACGCGCGAAATCGTCCGAAAGTCAAGGACGCTCGCGCGAAACACGTCGGCGGAAGTGGAGATGGTCGTGCGGCGTTCGATCAGGTGGGAGCGACGCGCATCGGACCGCGAAGTGCGAAGTGCGAAGTGCGCTATCGCGCCGCCGCGCGGGGGCCAAAATTCGTCTCGCGATCGTCGAACTGTCACCGCGAGTTCACATCTCGATCGCATAAGGATACGCATTCACTTCTAATACTAATATTATAGCAAGAATACACCCGTCCCTACATTTACGCGGTACTTTCTATGCGCGCGTTTCTTTTTACGCGGTAAATTATCCCTCTATTTGCGCGGTACTTTTTATACGCGGTATTAATTTGCACGATCTCATTTTACGCGGTCAGGAAATATGTTTTTCTATAATCTTTCATTGAATTTATTACGTATCAGAGAGACGGAAATTCTTACTTAAACGTACTAATTACATAACTCTGACCTTGAGAAGGTTGATTGCTTTGAATTATAGTACAGATTCTGACACGGAATAAAACTTATTTTGCTTTTCTGAAATATCATCATGTTTTTGTTAACCTATGCGAAATAAATATTTGTATAACTTATACCGGTTTTTCTTGTCAATGTTTTTTTTCGTCCCAGCAGACTACGCGATTTTCATCCGCGTAAAAAAAATCCACGTGGAACGGACAATCCGCGTAAATGGAGGGATGAGTGTATGCTTCATTGGTAAATACATCTTGCTATACTTTTGCAAATCGGTCAACGATCGAACGTTTTGCAAACGAATATCAAGAGGATGGTATACTAAACATAAACAAATACAATTTTATGTAAATGAAGAGTTCGTTGGGATATCATTTACAGTATGAATAAATTATTGTTTCTTTTTGTCTACAAAGAATTTCTTAAGCAATTTAGAAAGCGAATTTTCGCAGTTCGTGTATGTTTTCGGGGGGGAGAATATTGTGCATGCTGTGAACATTTTTTATAGACATTCGCGGACGGGACAATCACGGTGCGTGTAATTCACATGGACACTTGCGAATGAAATAATCGCCGTGTGTTTTTAAGGACAAAATCGTGTACTGGAAGTAGCATTCATCCTCTCTGCTTGAGAATCCCGTCGGGTGGGTTTTGATATGCCCTTGTGGATTTTTACGAGCAGGCAGGTTCAATGTCGTACAACGTGCGTGTGTGCTTTTTCAAGAATTCTCGCATGAACGTAGTGCAGGGCACGTGTATATTTCGCCCGGCACGTGTCAGGGCCGTGTCCGGCTGGTCCTTTGGAAGACGCCGGCTATCGCGGCGTCCGCCGAACTGTTGGATGACTCCGCATCCGAAGATGCCGACTAGCGTGGCATCGACCGCGCGTTACAACGTGCATACGTTTGCATCGTTGCCGAAACCGACGACGGTTTTTCTCCGTGGCAACGGTTTCGTCGGTGACGACCGGCGCGATACTTTGTGTTTGTGCGTATGTGTGTATGCATGTTCATTAATAAATGAGGCCGTTCTCGCCATCGAGAACAGAGTCGATCACCGAACACCAAGGAGCAAGATTTGTCTACCTGTTCCTCGTTCGCTTACAGTAGCGTCGTATCGCACGGTGTCGTAAGTCACCGTTTTCCTTACGTCGGTCAGCGTTGCGTTCTCCAGGGTGAATTTGTCGTTCATTGACCACCGAACAGGCCCTGCCTGAACTGCAATGTGTAGGTCAAGTTGCCGAGCAACAGGCGTTCAGAGCCCAATTTTTTAACATCGATAGCTAACAAACGAAACCTTTACCGCAATTTCGTCATTCTTGATTTTCAACTTATTTTCGCTTGTAAAATCATCCCTTAAAATATTGACCAGCAGTAGTGGAACATCCTGTACATAGAAGGACTAGTATTTGACTGTAAAGAAAAAAAAACACAGAAAATCAGATGTATGCACCCGTCAATCAAGGCTATTTTGTAGTTTCTTTGACATACATGAGTTATGTGAATTTTCAACCGAATTTGTTTTATTCGGATATTATTTATTATTCCGCTTCATTCTAAATTATTTACGTACTGCACATTCGATGCATGGGGTCAGCGTTACGTGCGTGTTTCGCGAAGAATAAATATTATACATCTATGTTTCGTAAATAAACGTGCTCTTCTATTTCCATTAGTTTATAATTACGCATGAATAGCACTTTTTCGGAAGAGAGCATAGTTCGTGCGAAAACCAAGGTAGTCGCCACTAGGCGCGTCCTTGTCCATCAGCCAAGGATAAATAACTCTGGACCGTTTCGACCTACGAATATAATCATTTTTTATACACTGACAAACTGTATTCGCACAGACTCGTGTCTAACATACAGAAACATACCAGTTTCCTTCAAGCTCCCTTCACCCAACCAGCTCGTCGCTTCTTCCTCATTTTCCCCATTACATTCTTCGTTTTTAATTTCTATGTCCTTCCTTTCATTCATTCTTGCCATCCGTAATCGTCGAACAATCAGGGGACAGACTCCCGTGCAAATCCTCCTTGTCGACGGATATGTTTGCTTCACCGGTCGATAACGTATCATCTCGCGAAGATTCTTCTTTGTCTTCGATATTATCACGGCTGGAGTGTTGTTCCTCGGAAGTCTGCTTCTTTTCCTCATCCGCGTTGGAAATTTCTTCGATGAGAACAGAATTCGACGGCTCACGAAGCACCGACGATTCTCTCGCGTTGTCTGCGTTTGGATCGAAAATAATTCCTGCGAGAGGGGCGACGATCGCGTCGAAAGGGTTGCCTCCGCCCGACATCCGTTGCACGATACAGGGGAGGAAGCTTAAAGGAGACGCAGACCAGATCGATTTGTCGTGGATCGGTCGAAAGCCTCCCGGCAGATCGAAAGCGTAGAGCAGACTCGATCGAGGAGATTCGCAAGCTGATCGAGAAACGTCGGGATCCATCTGATAATCTGCTCGCTTTCCTGAATCGAAATCGAGCCAAGGATTTTCCGGATCGCGTGCATCGTTTGAAATACGCGCATTTTTCGACCGCAGGCTACGCGAGATTTCGAAAACCGGTAACGCCAAGGAATCGTGGAATTCTCCGGTGTGCCGTAAATTGGCATACCCAGCCATTGGTGTATCATTCTCTTGTGTCATTTCTGCATCCTCTTCTATGATCTTCGATCGGTCCCCATCCTCCGGCTGTTTCGATTCAGCAGATTCTTTCGGTTTTGATTGATCCTGGAACGCAAGGAATAATTTGAAAACCACTATTGCTTTTGGAAAGCCGGACATTTTGAGCAGACGAATGTTATAAAAGTTACACTATACCGGATCACTTACCTCATCGCTTTTTTCAGCCAAAGCTGATCTTGTGCCGGAAACTGTTCCCAGATTCGACGAATCTCGTCGATTCCGCCAGTTCTCGGCCATCTTTCGTACCCCTTGAAAAGAGAGGATTCCGTATAGGATCATTTCTAAATAGTTTCTTGTACACACGCGTGTTAGAAATGAATAGAATGATCAGGATAGAAATTAGGAAACTCGTTCCTTGAGGGGTCTGGAGCGAGTGCGGTGCGTTCCTCAAGAAATCTGTACAACCGTGTATATTATCGCGTGGAAATGCGGTACTCACAAGATTGAATCTTTCTGGCAGCTGCATCTTGATTTTCTCTTTCTAAAATCGAATCACCGGGCAGCTGCTTCGCAGTATATTCCTCGGTCTCCGCACTTTCCGACTCATTTCGATTTTCCAGCGCATCGATCCGAGTTTCGTCGATGCTTCCTTGCTTCGTCGAACGATGCTGCGCCTCTGGCGTCGCGTCTTCTTCATTTCGTGCTACCTCGATCTGGTCGTCGGTGGTCTCCTCTCGGGTGGAAGTCGTTTCGATCGAACGTTCAACGGATGAATCCATAGTCTCCCTCGCTTCTACGGATTGAGCATCAGGATGAAATTCTGGCTCGGGTTGCTCACTCTCGACAGTTCCATCCTCGCGAGCCTGATCCAGCGAATCGATCGTTTCAACGCCGGTCTCGTTCTCAACGTTCAAACTTGTCTGTCGCATCGACGTACCGCGAGCCAAATACTCGATCAGCTCCCTGGCTATTTCTTCCTCGATGCTCGAACGTTTCTTCCGTTCGCCTGGAACCATCGCCCCTTCAACCTCTTCGCTAGGACGCTTTTCGATCTCACGGTCGCTGGAAGTCGATTTCAAAGACGAATCCTCTTCGATGGTCCCTCTCTTCTCCAAAGATACACCGTCGGACGAGAACAAAGCATTTTCGTCTCGGTGGATGTCTCTTTCCTCTCCCGAATGAATTCCAATGTTCTCCGAGTCGCTCGGCTTCGACGAAGTTATCGTTGCATCCTGTAAGGAATCCAAATTCAGTTCGGGAACATATGGTTCCACGGAGCCTGCGCCACCGCTCGAACGATCGCTGCTCGATTCTTCCGGTTCGTTCAGAGACATCGTGCTTTCCGTCACGCCTTCCGTGTCCTTCCCTTCCGGAGCTTTAGACTCGCTCGTGTTCGCCGTTTCAGATGTCCCTCTGGCAACGTCTACGTTGCTACCGTCGGAAGATCTAGGCGTTGCACACTCCACCTCTGTATCTTTGCCTACTTCCTTCTCAGTTTTCCTGGGAGAGCTCGAGAGACCCTGTGCTCTGTCCTCTCTATCCTTTTCATCGTTTTCCTCCTCTTCTTTAATATTCCCAAGATCCTGATAGACTGCTGTCCGATCGGCGTTCTTTATCCCACGGAGAAAATGAACGTCGATGTTCGTGGCGTACCGAAATGATTCTGGACATACGTACTCTCCAAATGGATCCTCCCCGAGGTCACCAGGGTATTCGTCAACTTCTCGAACATCATCCTGCGCCTGTTCGAACTCCGGGGACGCGGTATCAACGTTTCGGACCGTTCGATCGGGTATGATGACGGTGGTCACTGATTCCGGGATTTCGCAGGGAGAACCTTCGGTCAGAACGTAACAGAAGCGATCGCCGATCGGTTTCGAGAATTCTTCGGATGCTGAACGAACGTCCGATCGATCTTCGTCCTCATCGGAACGGATCCTTGGCTTCGAAGCGTCCGTGGAGTCGGTTCGAGTCGAGGATCCATTTTCTGACTCATGAACTTCTCCAGAGCGCGTCGATTCTTCTTTTTCGCATGCTTCTCCTTTCTCTCGTGGAACATGAGGTTCAGCCCCTAACACCGGGTACGATCCCTCTGAATCCGATGAAAGTTTTACGGGTTCCATAGGTTCATCGTTAGGTACGATCGTCTGAGAGGAGGCCAGTGCATTTTCGATATTTCTTTCGACCATTTCTATTTCGATTAATTTATTCTTCAACTCGTTCGATTTCGATTCACGTGTCTCCACGGATTCCCCTGTCTCCTGTTTCCCGGGTGTCGTCGCGGACGGGTCGTGTTCCGGCTGTTCCAACGAGTCCGGCCTCTCCGGAACTTCGATCGAGTCTGGAGTAACGTTCAGGCTGTCTTTGAAAATTTCCTCGATCTCCGGATCCTGGATATTCGGGTCCCGAGAAAATTCCAGCTCCTCCAAGGTTTCCCTCTCTTCGTCCATGTCTTGCTGAAGGATCGGAGCTTCTGAGACGGAAAAAGTCTCGTCTCTGTCCTCGTACGATGGCTGTTCTTCTTCAACTTCTTCTTCTTCGCGTTCGTTCTCGGTCGCTTTGGGGGTCGAACAGGGAGACAGGGGCCGCGTTTCCAAAGATTCCTCGAACTCCGATTGTTTCTTCTGGGTTTCAGCGTCCGTCTCCCGACGCGGTGCTTCGGTAGTCGGCAAGGATGGCAATACCAAGACATTGTCCTTCTTGATCGATTTGATCGTATCGCTGGAAATCGGCGGCAAAATCAAATTGTTCGGCTCGTCCGCCTCGCTGGACTCGTGCAGATCGGTTCTGGAATCGATTCTGGAGTATCTGCTGGACGAAGGCCGCCCTAGTACCGATGGAAGGACAACAGAAGTCTCTGAGGAGACTCGTCGATTCGTCGACGCAACGTCTTCATGTATTCTCCGATCGTTGGTCGTTGATTCACCATTTCCAGTCTTCCCCTCCGACGTTCCTTCGTCCTGTTCCGACCGAGAACGACTCAACTTTACAGCTTGTTCCGTGCTTCGAAATCTCTCCGCAGATTTTTTCTTTTCCCTTCGTTGCGACTCGCTGCACGCTTCTCGTCCGTTCTCGCTTCGAGTTCGATTTCGAGGGATTCCGGTTGCTTGCGCTTCGCCTGATTCGCTCCCTTTTGACTGATCGCTGGCGAGAGAGTCGCTTCTCCTCGAGCTTCTTCGTCGCCATCCGCTGTTCGCCTCGAGCGATCGCGCTCTTTCGATCTGATCGGCGCTCTTCTGTCTCTTCAACCCTCCCGACTCTCCACCTTCTGTTTCCGATCTGCCCTTCTTCCGTCTATCCGCCAAAAATTCACTGAATCTCTCTCCGTTTTCGCTCAGTTGCCTTTCAGTGGACCTGAGATGGAAAATGTCTCCGGTGGACGAGGAACGAAGGAAACGTGGATGTTCGACCTTCGAATTCGGCGAACGTTGATCCGGCCAACCACGAAATTCCATTCGAGTCTCTCCTTTCGCTGGCATTCGCCGTCTGCTTCCATATTTTTCTTTCTCAGACTCGTTCAGATGCCTCTTGAACGCTCTGATCGTCTGGTTGATGGACCAACCGCTTCTGTTCGATGCCTCCTTTCTTCTTTTCGGAAGCCTCGTCGTGATCCTTCGCCCGTTTGCTTCCGTTTCCTCGAACAGGCCGACGATCGCACGCGTGTACGAACGATCGCCATGATCTTTGACACGATGAGGATCATTTTTATCTCGAACGGACCAGACGATACCAGCCAATCGTTCTTCCTCCCTCACTTTCACCAACTGTTCGAAATGATGCGCCGCGAACGCGTAGATGTTCTCAGGTCGATGTCGCAGGATTTCTCTGGCCAGGCCCTCCACAGCCGCTGCTAAGCCTCCGGGTATTCGAGGACCTATCACGTATCCCTGGCATCGGCCAACTTCTGACACGGCCATACTCCAGCACTCTGAATTCCAATTTTCTATTTCGCAGACTTCTTTGTCTCAAACACACGCACAATTTTCGATTTTTCTTTCTTTTTATATTTTCGTTGGGAGCTCTGTCGCTATTGAAAATGAACGGTCACTGTGTACGCTAGGAGCCACCAGAGTCAGCGAATATTTACTGCACACTCGTAAAACAATAAAATACTACTTCCTTCAAACCCTTGTCTTATGATTTTTCTAATGATTTCGTGCGATAAAATTTAGTATTAAAAACCTTGAGTATCCTGACAAGTGGAGATCGTCTATCAGCGCACACAATTCGCTTTGAACGATTTTCTGAAAGTCAAAGGTGCAAAGTTTTAAAGAACTGGTACGCGAGGGAGGCTTAAACAAACGAGTTCAGGGCATTAGAAACAGATAGTACTCGCGAACTGAAGGAAGAAAGTCCTAATAAACATGGGTCGAAAAATGAATATTGTCGGAGTTCTACGATTTCAGCATGGAACAGAATTGTACGGCACTTTGGAAGCAGGGTAGAAGCATGTGAATCGCAATCACAAAATTACTCACGTAAGTATGCACGTACACGATATCGATCGAACGTTTTCACGCTATCCCGTATATGATTCTACGTACTTGACAATCACAGACTTCACAGAGAGGTGTCCGATCGGTTCGCCGCGACTGCGTTACCAGTGTTAACCTTGGTTGCTTACGGATCGAAGGAATCGGACGGTAACCTTGGCGGCAAGCGAACGCGCAAAACCTCCCCATCGAATCGATCGTTACCCCTGCCAACATTTCTTTACGTTTACCGTGTATCTTTTACGTCTAATATGTCAGCCAATGAATCCCGTTCCACTGTACCTGTACAACATCGTTGTTTCGCTCCACAGACTCCTTTGAATTGCAAAATGCCAAAACTATTTAACTTTTGATTTTATAAAAGGTTTTTCAGTTCACTTTATAAACGTTAACACGACAACACGCTTATACGCGGTATCAATCAGACCCCTCTCCTCAGACTAGAATTCCACTTAAAGCGTGTCTCAATTATTTGGAGTCTGTTCAGTTGAGAGACAATGCACTTCTAGAAAGTGTGCAACACACATTTAAAAAATTTGCAGTTTAGAAGCTGCCTTCCATGTGCAAATAAAATACTTAATGTCTGCACCATCAATTAAGGACAACGTTGAAAATTTTGTCACACACTCGTGGATAATTTAACAGAATTTTCGGTGGAACCGGCGGTGAAACAAACGATAACGCGAATTGTTAAGGGCGGTAATGGAATCGGTGGTATTGCTGTTTATGGTAATTTCGTTTTGCGCGAGATCGCGATACTTGTACCACAGTTACTATCGTACATATGTACTCGTCAAGACCCGGTGAGGTTGCTTAATGTGCCTCACGATCGATTAGCTCTCGACTACTTTCTTTCACGACAACGTCGCTGTCCTCCGTTATCTTATATCCTTGTTTCGCGTAATTTTAAAGAATCGTGACAGACACAGACCACGCGCTAATAATTAACAAAAACTTCGAATCAATTGATAGTGCACAATCGGTTGTCTGAGCATTTGCCTGAAAGGAAGAGGAATTAACAACTGTCATTATGAAGAAACGTTTTTATTTCGAATCGAATCCGCAAATGTATTCTCATTTAACGTGTATTGAGCCAGGAACTCCGACTCGAGAGGATGCAATTTCTTAGCAGGAAGAATCATACAATGAAGAGGCGGTCCGAGATCGATCGTAGTCATTTTTTTGAGGGAACAAGCCACGATACGTTGGTCGTCCGAACCAACCCGAGCCAAGCCAACGGCGGTGCTGGATTCCTCCAAGCCTACAAGATAATTAAACTTATCTACATTTAATTTCTTTTGTATATTTAAACATTATATTTTGTCTTCAGTCCCCACCTAATTCCTCCTCACTCTTTTCAGCTTTTTCTTTGAGTATTTCAATCAACTGTACAGCAGCCTCAGAGACGCTCATAAATCGTGGTGGCATGTACTCCTTTTTCTTCTTTGTTATACTTTCTAAGGTAGGCTCTTTCACTTTGATATCCAGTAAGCAAAGCGTGTGCAAATCTCTTTGTCTGTTAGATACAATTTTTTCATAGAAACTATTAGGTCGCCAATCTTCCGTCCAATATGGAATAGACACGGTTTCCCCAAAGGAATATAGCTGCAGACCGCAACAACCAACCGCGCTCAAAATGGAAGCATTATGAACAACCTTCACCTAAATAGAATTGACCAAGATTATGCTTAATAGTTGTTCCGTTTTTTTATTGAATGTACAAAATGATTGAACCAGTTCATTCTTTACCTGTATGTTCTTCTCTCGAGCTCGCAGTATCAAATCGGAGTGCGTAGTGGCACCAAAAGGATCGCCGACCACCAGGAATGCAACATTCTCCTTTTCATTTTTGGGCAATATTTCGTCTGCGTTGCTCTCAACCATTTCCCGGTCTGCTTCGATTATTGGACACCCATAGAACTGTTCCTAATTCGATGAAACAGGCTATCGTTGGTTTCCTGTCGTTGCATGAAATATCACGACACGACAGGCTCGGGTATTGTTCGGCAATACCATTCTATGTACATTATGCACGTGTCAAAGAAATTTGTAACTGTTATGTTTTATCTACCAAGTCCTGCAGATTGTCAGACAACACCGACGTGTACGACTCCAGGTAAACACGATCGCATTTTCGAACAACTTCGAGACCCTTCACGGTGATGTCCTTTGCGTTGCCAAGGCCCAGTCCAATTACATGCAGCATTCTTCTCGAGAGATTTCAATAACATACACGGCAAGTTATAGGTTATGTTCGTAACAATCCGACTGTTCAAAAATGCAGGGAAATAGATAACCTCTCTGATAAAGCAGTGTATGTCATGCACAATCAAATATGTCTTCTCTCTTCGAGAAATTGTTTCTTTCTGTCTGTTTTTCAAAACACTTTTGTTTTACAAAATAAAAACTAAACAAATCATATATAAATACGAAATGCGTTACAATGTTTAAACTTTTGAAAATATCAGTTAATAAAGATAATCGATAAAATGTACAATGTCGATAAAGTAGAAATCTTCATTGTTCTAAAGCCGCCGCCAGATATCGCAAGTGGAACCATCTCTGTCAGAAACCCGGAACTTAATAGCGAAATTCCAAGTGGCGCCATCTAACGAAACGGATTTTTCGGTAAAAAATCAAGTCCGTTTCGTTAGATGACGCCACTTGGAATTTCGCTATTTAGTTCCGGACTTCTGTCAGAGATGACGCCACGTGGAATGCCGGTAGTTGTTTCCGGGATCCTGTCAGAGATGGCGCCACTTGTAATATCTTGCACTCAGTAGCACTAATCTAATTTTACGATTCTATTATTCCAATGTTGAAAGCAGGAACATACTTTTACATGCGTGTGAACTTCAAGCGACTTGAAGCGCCTAGATTCGGGGTTCGTACTATAATCGTCAATAAAAATATACTGTATACTGAGTCAGTACCAAAGCACGTAAACGCAAGAGGGTAAAGTGTAGAGAGAAAGAGAAAGAAGCAAAATGCGCGTGCTCAGTATTGAGATCCTGTCGAGAAACTCGTCGAATCTCGTACGCTTTCGCATGCGTATTGCAAATATCCAAGCAATGAACATTCTTCCTGCTTCTAACAGGAGGCAAGGAACGTCTCACACGGAGGCGTGTCGTGACTTCGTGTTCGTGAACTAATGAATCTCACGATGCCGCTGGCGTCATATTGTCTTTCTGATCGTCACTGAATCGTGATACACGGTCCCCGAAATACGACGTTCAAAAGCACCTGGTGCTCGTGTTTCAAGGAACTTTTAACCGAGGTAAGTCGGTAGTCGGCTGGAGAGGTTAACTTTATCATGTATTATATTTGGCCACCTACCATATTTACATAGCTTTCGGCTCTGGTACCAAGTAAGGCATACATTGATTACAGAGTGTACGTATGTCGTGGGCACGATCTCAACCGCGTGTTTACACAGTTACACGGAACCGCAGTCATCGTACAGTGTACATTGGTCGTCCGTACGTTTAACCACCTTCTATCATTGCTACACTTCGCAAAGAAAATGCCGCTACAACGAACGTCTTTCATTTTGCGAACCGCCGCGAATCTGAGGAGGAACGATGGGGAAATTACATTACATGTACGGCAGAGAACGACGACACCTTCCGGTGCCATTCTACCAGAACCAAAAAGAACACGATTCGGTTTCGTAGGTGTTTTTTTCAGTGTCGTAGCTGGCCTAGTTATTGGAGCCACTCTCAGTAAAATGATGGCCAATTTTCTTGAGGAGAAGGAGTTGTTTGTCCCATCCGACGACGATGACGACGACGATTGAATTCGTTCGTCGGTTTCGTCGTAGAAAAAAGGTTTCGCATTCTTCCGCTGTGTGTTTGCCCCTTCGTTTTTTAACATTTGCCAGCATCCCTTTTAAATTATTGTTTGTACATGATATTACTCTCGTCGGTTGCTCACGTATCTCATGACCCGTCGCAATGTATAAAAAAGATCCTTTAACAGGCAGAAATTATTGTTCTCGAATGCGTGTCTTGCGTAAATATTTTTGATACAATCGTTTGTCTGGAAAGTACTTGTGTTAGTTGTTTTGGAAATTTCAGTCAAATACAAATGTAAAAATGTTGCATTATCTATAGAGGAATCGAAAATCAGTTACGTACAAATACATTGACAACGATGTTTTCCTGAATTGTACGATGTATGTAAATATGCTCGAGCGAGCGCTTGCCTTCGCGCACGTGCACAAACGAAACATGTAGTTGCGATATGGAAATAAATATTTCAGGAAACAAAACAGGAGAAAATGTCGATTCGATTGATATCATTCAAAGGGGGGTTTTACTTTTTACCCTTCAAGAGTTACGTAGGTCCCGTATTATAATACTGTGCGTTTACAAAACGATTCCGCTCGCTGAAACAATTTAATAATCATGCATGTATTACTTCAGACAAATGCTTGGGTTTCTTTACACCATGAACATCATCGAAAACACAAAAACCAATTTCTATTAAATATATTTTATTGAGGTGGTTTTTTGTGCGAACTCCAGCCATGAAAGCATTTTGTGAACCTCCGAGATTCTTTCCCTTTTGCAGTCAGAAATAGTTTACGCGGCCTCTCTGGTTGTTTTACTCGCAAATGTTGAATATACACCTGAAACCCAGAGCAATTTATTTAGCAGAAATGTGTCATGCGTGCTCTTTTTATGTTTCGCATTCTTATCTCATAAATGAATAAACGATATATTTATTTTCACCTGAGCAGATTTATACGCTAATTTAATTTCGACCTCAGAACAACGGCTTCCCAACCATAAAAATACCTGTTCACCGTTGTCGAGAATCATAATGTCGTCGTCCGCTAAATCATCCTGAAACGATATCGATTGATCGTACGTTTCTTAGTATTCGAAGATGTTAAACGCAAATTAATAAATTGATCTCATACTTGACAAAAGTCCGTGCACTTTTCGCTGATCGTAAAATACCCCTTTTCATTCGAACATCTGAACAATCTCGTGTAATTCATATAATCTGCATCGGTATCGTACGGTTTCTTTCCACCAAGAGCTACCCAAAAGAAATTATCCGGTTCCTCGCCTTCGTTCAAAACTTGTAAACTTATCCATGGCTACAAAGTGAAGAATAAATAATTATAAATGCTGAACTTGTCATTATATCTAGTTGCTAAGTATTTGGACATACGTTATTAAACATCTCTTCAGCGACTTCTTGGATTAAACGAGCCTCTTCGCTATCCGCTTTAGAGCCGATCCAGGCATACACTATTCCTGTTTCATCGTCGTTATTAAACGGTACATTCAAGATATAGCTGTAAGACAATAATCATTGCATGATAAGGTTAATGATTCGCTGAAAACGGAGAAGTCGAAGGGATTTCTATGTGAGGTAGCAACATCATTATTATTCCAACCGCCTTACCAAAAGGAAGAATTCAGTAGTGACGAGTCAGCTGGTATTTGTATCAGCCTAGTACACAATGCGCTTCCATTACTCCTTAAGTGATAAAATTCGACCTTGTTACTACCAGATGCTTTAGGCTGTTTACGCTTACCATGATGGATAATAAATTTTCTTTTAAAGTATGCTAAAAACTTTAGATTTTCTTGTTGCTGATGCGTTCGAACTACTTCCAAGTTCTCGCCGAACAGTGATTTGAACTTCTTCTGCAAGCTAAAACGACCGCATCTCTGTTATTAAACGATCACCTTATTTGCCTGTTCACATATACACGCCAGCGCGCGCTCACGTGAACTCGGTATTTAATGGTTAGTTAGCAACAAAAACAGTGATTTCCAGGCATATCCGTTTCGACTCGCACCTAAATGTGAATGTCAACCATCCCATGTTCCCTGCATCTCTGCCTTGCCAGAAGTATACCGTGCATTGATAATCCTCTTCGAATTGTTCGTCACCGTCCTCGTTTTCCGTCGTATCTAAAGGCTGTACGAAGGAAAGAAACATGTGTCGGGTTTTGTTAATAAGATGGTTACATACACATTCAGTGAAACATTGATCCACGCACCATCCAGTAACGGCACAGAAAAACATAACAATCGCCGCTATAAAAGTGACCTAATTCTTCTTCTGGCAGACGTACGAATTTCTTCCCTTCCAGCACCAACGCTTCCATTCCTTCCAAATCATCATTCCATTCCGACATAAGTTGTTGAGCTTCAGTGAACGACATCGGCGGTTGTCTGGGCATAAAAAGAGCGGCGAGGTCGGCCTACAGAATTATATTATTTGACGATTAAAAATCGCTCCAAATCAGCATAAATTTCAGGAAATATGCGATAGCTTTTTCTCTTGCGTACATACCTTTGTTTCTTGCTGTTTAGCCCACTTCGTAAGGTCGGCGCCTGTCTTAGCCACCGACTCGGCAGTTCTAGTAAAATCAACGGCTATAACTTCATCCCAACCAGTGAATTTCGATTTGAAAATCTAAATAGAAGAATATCGGAATGATTATACAATCTCCTCTGCTTTTTCATTTTTTAATTCATACCTGAGACTCCGTTCCTTCCTGCAATCTAGTAACCATAGCATACTCTGGTCGTTCTATCATGTTAAATAATTCTTGGGATAACTTAACCGCAGCAGCACGTACCAATCTCGTAGACTTTTTGCCGAACCTATGCACGTGACAATTGATCTACGTCATATACTTGAAACGAGAATGAAACATTGCACGCAACAACATTTACCAAACGTAGACATCCAAATGGCAATCCAATATGTAAACATTTCGATTGTTCAAGAGCGTGTTCGTTAACTTTCCATGAGGGACTTCGACTTGAGGCAATTCCAAGTAGCCCATACCCAGTTGAACTTGATAAAGACGCGGTGCTTGCGGCGCAAAATTCTGGTCCACGTGTTCCTGTGACGAAAACAACAAGCAGTGGTTTCACGTGCAAATAAAATCCATATCGTTTTCTGACTTCCATGCTTGACAAGAATGGATAGATATACGTACGAGTATCATCGGCAGTTGCGAAAGATTTTTTACGTTCAAATGGGACAAAAAATCGTCCGACTCCGAATTCATCATTTCCGTGATGATCTCCGCTTTATTTTTTCTTTCGTTTTTGTTTATTTTCTCCGCCATTAATCTTGCTTTCGATTTTAGCGTGCTCTTTGCTTGTTTACCGTACCACATGAATATCTTATTACCAGTGTCCAGTACAAAAACGAAACCCGGGTCCAAGGAATCGAAACGAACGGGCACAGGTTCCAAATGAATTGACGCACCCGCAGAATGCACTCTGTACAATCGTGTCACCGACGGCTGCCATGTGAAGAATCAGTATAAGTCAAGCATCTTCGAATCATTTGACGACTGGAAAAAAATGTATCGTATACGAACCGTATCTTCGACAGTGTAAAAGCCGGATGAAGTACGTCCTCCTTCGATGTAAGTGATGCCAGATTCGAATAACATTAAAAATTCATCTGATTCCTCGCCTTGCTCTTCCCTGATGGTACGGCATTGCGCGCCCAGATAATTTCGTAAATTAACAGCATGGATCGCAGCACAAGCTCTTTTATCCAACTGGAATAAGCAAACAAAAAGCTATCAATGAAAACGTTAAACGTTCAAATAACGCGCATTACTTTTTTCGTCTCGAGGGACTGCGACGGTTACTTTCATTCGTAATGTCATATTGCGAACGCACTGTAGCTTTTTCCCCGATCCAGAAATAAATCGCCCAAACTAACGATCCAGCTTCGTCAACTTCGGTCTTTAGAACGATGTAACAATCGCCTTCGTAGAATTTCCCGTGCGCCACTTCTTCGATTTCATTCGGCAAGAAATTTTCAATTTCCCATATCGATAAACCGGGTACTTGACCGGCGTCTTCGTCGAAAAACTCCGAGTAGTCCAGCGGTGGTTTTTCCAGAGCTTCGTCCCATCGTTTAGGCCTCCAAACAAATATTTATACCGTGAACTATCTAATGATCATTGTATTTTCATTCAACGCTGCAATTACATATGATCGTGACTCACTTCAATGACTCCACTTTAGATTCGTCGCATTCTTTATCTTTGTTCTTCTCCTTTGCTATATCCTTCATTCCCTAAGCAAAGAAAAACGTTCCAAAATAAATTTCCTGTTTTCTTCACCGCAAATTGTGACACCAAAAGCGGACATGTATGCCTCGTACCTTTAGTATCTTCGCTTGATCTTGGTCGGCTTCTTCCTGATCGCGTCTTCTTCTGAGCCTCATTTTACGAGCTATCGGATCTTTGCTACCTAATCAAACAATTGTGAACGATCGAAGCGGTGTATAAATACGAAATCATTATGTACCGAATTGTAATTACAGATATAATAAAAACCACCGTTGCATTCTCGATTGACATATCATTTCAATAGACAGGCACTTACTGGCGGTCTGAGTCGGTGTTGGTACATTAGCACCAGCCAATCGTAATTGATGTTGTAAAGAAAAGTCAATGTTATAGAATTCAATGCCAGATCCTTTCTGCACCTCCATTGGTTTTGGCGGCATTACCAAGTTTGGATTATCTCTCAAGTCTAATTGTTCCAAATCGGTGAGAAGATGTATCGCGTCTGGTACGGTGATCAATCGATTTGAAGTCAATATCAAATTCTTTAACGATCCGCACCTTATGACAAACATGTTTTAGTTCGCATCGAATGATGTTAAATAAGTTTGCAGAACAGAAGAAACAGCAAGTCTATTTACCTGCATAAACCTTCGGGTATCATCTCTAAATGGTTATTAGCTGCGGAAAACACTTGCAACGATGACAATTTACCAATTCCCGAAGGAATGCCTTCGAAATCTAACTGATTGTCGTTCAAGTACAGTCGCCTGAGAGTGGTGATCTTACAAAGGGAGGCGGGTATTGCAGTCAATTTATTACGACATATATTTAATGTTTCCAGTTTAGTCCAAAGTTCTGAAATAAAAATTGATTGAAGCTTACTTTGCACGCCTATGCAACTATAGAATAACAATGCAACCAACCAACCTACCAATTGCCGTCGATAATTCCGTGATTTGATTATCGCTTAAATTCAGGCGACGTAAATTTAACAGAGAATAGAGTGCATCTGGCACTCGAGGAAGATTATTCTGGGACAAATCGAGCTCCTGTAGATTCGTCAGAGTCTCTAAACTCGAAGGGATGTTGTTTAACGTTCGTTGCGTGTCCCGCATTTGTAGGGTCGTTAAATTCATTAAGGATGGCAGCTGCCTAAATTGAAATATGCAAAGATACTATCTTGGAACAGTGGATCATGTTTTTCTTACAATTTATATGGATCGTTTAATACCTTAGTTGAAAGTGTCCTAACGGATTATGGTTCAAATTTAACGTTTGCAAATTAGCTAAGCGACGAGTTTGCGGTGGCAGTGTTTCCAATTTATTGTTGCTGAGATCCAAGAACAATAAATCGGTTAAATGAATAAACAGCGTGTTGGGAATCGTCTCGATGCTGGAAAAAGATCATGTTATCTCATGAACCTTTTTGCCTTGTGTCTCGACACGTATATTATACTCACTGATTATGACTCATATTAAGATTTAATAAAGAACGAGCTCGTTCGAGCCCTTCTGGTACTTCCTTTAAGTTATTGCGACTCAAATCCAATGTAGTTAATTCTTCTAAGTGAAATAACTCTGCTGGAATGCCGCTAGATTTGATATTATTACGCCTAATATTTAACGTTCTGAGACACCCAAGTTCTGTCAACTCTCCATACAAGCGTTCCAATTTGTTTTTAACTAGTGAAAGATGTTCCTATTTTGGAAGCAGAAATATTCTGAATTTATCTCTCATGCCATGTAATGGTTTTATTGCATTCTAGCCCAAAATGTAAATACTCATAAGCGAATGGTCTTACCAGCTTCAATAGTTTGCCCATTTCCTCCGGAATCTCTGTCAAATTGGTTTTGTCTAATTTCAGCCATTGTATTCCGGTCATCAAGCGGACGGATTCTGGGAATTTACCATCCTGTGGACAATAAAAGGAATTTAATTCTGAAACACTTGGAATACACTGATGAATAGAATTGAATACATTCTGATATACTTACTCCAAAATCATTACAACTAAAATCTACCCCACGCACAAATGGTAACACTCCTGTATTCGCCATCCTGTTTGCAATTTGAATAGATACCCCTTCCTATCTGAACGTATATTTCGCATTTGTCAGAGTTCTACAGCCATTTATTATGAGCTGATATCACCTGCAAACCATGCATTTAACATTTAGAAAGTTTCCTCTCTCAATAATGCCACTTTCCGTTAATATATCTCTTCTGCAAAAACAATTTATCGTGTATAGAAAACGTTTTTCCGTTTTGTTTGATTACAAAACGAACCGCTCAAAACGATTTGAAGCGTTCTTATCACTAACTGATCGTGCGATATGACGATTACGAGTCATCCGTGGCTAAACTTTTTTAAAACATTACCATTAACATGCGAAACGGGTCAGGCTGATACACGGAAACACGAGAAGGCACGACACGGCGACAACAACGACGTCAACGTTTCGCATAACCTCTGGCAACAAATATCCGTCGCGTTTGACGTTATGTCCCCAGATCTATTGGTATTCACCAAACAACAGTTCCACTGCCACGCGAATTCTTTCATCAGGATATTCGAAAGTTAAGAACCGACTAGCGATCAGGATGTGACAAGAGATATAGAAATGTTTTTGAAGCAGAACCTCGCTTCCAATAATAGTTAAGTTCGCGTTATACGAACTAGGTATCAATCTCGTTGCCGTATAACAATTTCAGAAAAGTCCAGCCTTTCGTTTTTTCGTTGTAACTTTATTTTTCTTTGCACTGCAGAATCACGTGTAGTACGTACCGAAACAATGCCACTTGCAAGAATCTTAAATTCTCCCTTGTTTCTTTACGCTTCTGTGTTCCTCACATTGTTTTGTTTGAATTTTGAACGATGTTCGAAACTATCCACCGGAGGGGCCCCTCACGTGCTATTCTCTCCCTCCACAACAAGTTACTAGCAGACAGACAGACACAGTGTGGCGGGAAACCGATAAATTCAAATGCACTGTAGCAGCTCTACAGGTTTCTTATATCTGTAACTTAACATTTAAATGACGGGACATAACTTTTCCCTTCATAAGCACAATACTTATTCATGAATATAAAAATTATTTGCTAAAATAATTCTGTATCTTTAGTTAGAAGTTTGCAAACACTGTTCAGTGTAGAATGTAATTGCAGTATACAGTCTACTATTTTCCGAATGATAAGTATCTTCACCTCATTTATTCAATGTATACCCCGCTCTAATTGTAATGGTAAAGCTGCGTGTCCCGTCGATTAAGTAATAAATTTAATTGTAAATCAATTTTCTTCAAAAATACCCTGTATATTCAAATATGTGAGCAATATTTTGATACTAACCAAGGTCGTAGAGAGGGTTTCATCGTTAACCCGGACGTAGATACTGTTGCACGCTGTATAGTTTACAGGGTTACTGGACGTTCCTGACTGTAAGTTCCTAGATATTTCTTGGGGATATTTCTCGTGCCGCAGGAACTTGCAAGTTTTAGGTGTTTAGGGATATTTTTCGTGCCGTTTTCGCATCTCCTAGATTCCGTAGGAGGTCTATAGTTGTCGTACTTGAGTAACGAGATTTGAGCCGTGTCGTGCTTACTACAATTGTTCACCGGTCAGAATCGCCTATTTATCCCGATACAAGTAAAACCGTCGCGTATCGGCGAGGCTCACTTAAAAATTCTATTATCAAAGAGAAAACGGTCAGACACCGTTTTCAAAGAAGTTGTTCCATTCGCCCATCGGTGGTCGATTGTTTTCGTACATGGCTTCAGTGGAGGAAATAGATCAATTGGACAGCGGCATGGGTTGTAGCAACGCATGTTCACCCGAGGTGAAATCGCTACTTGCCGACGATTTGGACGATGAAGAGGTATTTCGTCTTAAACCATGCGTATAATATGTAATTCTGACACTTTCTTTCGATTTTTCGACTGGGATCTCGTGTCATCGTGAGTCGTCAATTTTACAGTCAATACCGCCAATTAACCAACTTACTTTTACTCATATTTTTTTTCTTGAACTCCTGGAAACTTGTAATTCCGCTCTGGAACTTAAGTTAACTTGTGGAATTAACATCATGAGGATCGTACACAGTGTAAGCGGTATGGTTTCACAGCTTAAAGGTTTCTTTTTATGTCATATGTAGGATGAAAGCCTCGCAGAGAGACTGTTGGGTCTCACAGAAATGTTTCCCAAGGAAGTACGCAATTTTGGGTGTAACTTCAGTAATTGCTTGTACAGTTGTGTGAAAGGTTGGTATTTTTGGTTGAATCGAGATTATTAACCTTTCTGCCCTTAACTTGAATACATACATACATGCGTATGTTTTCTTTTTTAGGATTGTATGTGTTTTCATGTTCTGCAGCATGGTTGTTCTTCAGTTCGTCCGCTATTTTATTTGCACCTGTAATGTTTGAGATAGAGCGTGCGCAAATGAAAGAAATGCAACGTTCTCAGCAGAAACAAGTTTTGTTAGGACCCAGTACCGCTATGTCCGGCGTCGGTGCTTCGAGTCTTCCCATGGCTCCACCAGTACAGCGATAATAACAACGTGAACATCGTGTTCGAATCTCCATAAGTCGACCCCTCTGTTCACTGTTCGTATTTATTAGCATATAAATTTCACCGCATGCACCGTTACCTACCATTGATACGCAGGTATGCGTTGTACATTGCAATTCTTTTGTTAGAGAATAGAAATTGAAATGTAAACTTTGAGTGGACTTAGGATGATTCAAAAAAGATCATTGATGATGCCGTTTGTTTCTCTTCTATGAATCATTCAGAAGAATATCGCATTTCGACTGAAGTAACTGTTTTCAACAAGTACATGTCTTTTCGTTTACACAGAGAGGAAACCAAATTGTTAAGTTTAGCGATATTAATTTCATACTCGTTACGATATAACGGTAAAATTTTAACACCCCAGTATACATATGACTTGTGTTCACTGGGTCAAGTCATTTTGTGGTGTTACTGCCCATAATGTACCATTTGTTATTGTAATATCCAAGGTCAATAAACTTATAGCAAGGCATCTTATTTCGATCTAACGTGTTTTATATAAGTGCAATGTAGAGGCATATAAATTAAAAGGATGTATTTGTAAGGTAAATGCGCACATACGTATAGGATGCGAAGAATCGCTTAGTAGTGTATTGTGCTATTGTCACCGGATACAACACTGAATAACAGTCTTTTGAGTAAAACGATAGACATAATCGGAATTGTATGCGAGTAAAAGCCCTATCCCTGAACGCGTACCAATAAGTGTGAATAAATTATCGGTGTATCATTCAGAAGATTATGACTCGAAAGTTCGTCCGATAACGAAGAATTTTTCATAGACATAATTTAATACTTTTTTTTATTCTTCCTTGCTATACAGCAGTATAGTAAATGTTATAGGTAAAATATTTATTAGCAATTTAAGTAACAGCTTACTTACTAAATAATTCGAAATCCGGGCAATTCGACAACAAGTTGTAGGCTGGTGTATTTTGCATTGCTCAGATAATAGAAGTTCGTGCATG
This sequence comes from Macropis europaea, assembly GCA_916610135.2. Classification (NCBI taxonomy): domain Eukaryota; kingdom Metazoa; phylum Arthropoda; class Insecta; order Hymenoptera; family Melittidae; genus Macropis; species Macropis europaea. Next base: position 760,932 of record OU744348.1, read on the forward strand.
TTATCTATATACCGTTATCATTAGTTCACTGATACGAATTTTTTCGTAATACCGTAAGTTCTGCCGAACAGTGCAACGAAACGTGTGCATCCCTTTATTTCATTTACGAGCTTTTAATAATGGAATCGAATCGCCTATTGCGGAATTTTCGGAGCGATACAATGACATTTTCATCGACGCGACGACACACCTTCCTTTTTGTTGAGTCTCGAAAACAGTGAGTTTCATCAATCGAACAATTTTCTGGCCGAGATAAGGTATCGAGGTGAATTCGAGTCACCCTTTCTTTTATTACGCGTCTATGCTACCAATATTTGGAGCGACTGTTCGATGATACTTTCAGATGAGAGTAGGCTTTATATGTAAAATTTCAGCCCATCCTTACGGAGGAAACCCTCAGGGCTGGTCGTACATCATGTTGTCGATGCTGTTTCAATCTTCTTTTTACGATTATTTTTTCTTTATTGTCATCGACATCGTATATGCAATGTCTTATTGAATAGAAACCAATCAGTAATAAATGTCGGCAAAAAACGAGCCAGCAGGTCCATTTTTCAAGGATTTTTGTCTGTGATTTAGTAGAAAAAAATGTTCAAACGAAAAGTTATGGACAAAAAAGAGTTAGCGTAGTGTTTACGTTTTTCAAAAAAGGAATGTGCTCCTGTCGATATCCGTTTGATGTCCAGGATGGGATCCTACTGTTCGTAGAATTCCTTAAAGCAGATCCGTGTCATCATAAACTCTTCCCAAATACTGGATCACCTTTTTAAAGAAACTAACAGTTCGCATACGATTGCTACCACCAACTTCGATCATGTTTTTCTATTCCATACGAACTTGGTAATTGAACCACGAAATATGAACCGAGGTCTCCCGAGACAGGGAAGTCATTGTATTCAAAAAAGATACATACAATCCCCTGCTTGTGTCACTAACTTTGTTTATCATTTCCTATTGCACGCGGCACTTGGTGGAACGAAAACAGGAAAATAAAGTCTCGTTGCACAAGGGTGGCGCGCAATTCAAGTATCTCTGATACTATACATTCCTGAAAGACATAGAATATTAACAGAACACGAACTGGTAACAGTTTGGTATCGAAGTTTCTTGCGTTCGTAACTAATTTTTTATAAAAACAACAACTGTTACAACTACAAGCGAATACAGTAATAAAGTAGTAACAGGAACGATTATTCACCAATTCTTGAGTGGCATCTACATATTTGAGATTCGAAAGGAAGTCAGAGAATAACAGAAAAATCGAGAAGTTAAATGTGGAGCGAGCGCGCGGTCACACAGAAATTAGCTAGAAATTTCTAAGATGTAAAGCGTTCGTTTCAGAAGCGCGCAACCACGACCGCTCAACAATACTCGAAGAACTAACGACATAAATCCGGAGCAATACGTGCACCAGCCATACCATTAGCCCTTCAAATAGCTCCGAATCTCAAGCGCAGACTTCTCACTCGACTTATCTAGCTCTATGTTTGAAAAAGGTCAAAACTCATTCATACCCATATACGAGTCTCTTACATAACGTCAGGTACAATGAGCCCACATTAGGGAGAAGCTTGCCACGCAACAGTTACGGCATAAAAATATGTATAGCTGGGAAATTTTTTCTTGGACCCTGAAGGCGGAGTTATTAGGCAGTAACAAATCCCGTCTACGTTCGTGTCCTCCGCGACAGGTGCGGCGGAGCTTTATAAAGAAACCTGCCGCAAAAATAATGTTGGCATTGAACTTAAAAATTAAGCTTGTTTCATTCTACGTATACCTCTATTACTACTAATGCATTTCCCTAATCTTTTAGCTTCGACCAGAAGAATTTCAGCGTCGAGAATGCGTTAGTAATTCGTTGTCAGAGTACCTGTGCTTACGCCTCGCCTTCCGGGTCAAACCTAAGTTTTCGAGCAATACATACCATTTTTCTGACATTCGCTGGCAAGGGTAGCCATGTATTTCTGTATATTACATTCACAGACACTGCATAGATTATTCTTGTTCTAATTCATTCCTCTTCTTTACGTGTACACTGTTGATAGACGTTATTATATCAATATATGATGTGTACACATTGCGTACACACCTTGCTTTCCTAATCATATAACGCAGAGATGTCCAAACCTGGCTCCGACCTGCCGAGTGGTTCCCCCACTCCCCGTCCATTCCCCTCACACAGGTTGTGGCAGTACACGAGAACGTTGGTAAGTACGATTTCTTAAGATGCAGTCGCGTAATAAGAATAATTAATACATGAAAAACTGCGTTCACACACGTACGTGGAGACAAACACAGAATATATTTTCAAATCGCAGATACGTAATGCTCGACATTTTTTCGCGGGTAACAATTTGAAAAAGTTTTCCCCTGTTTCTCTGTGTTTAATAGAAAATGTGTGTATGAAGTACATAATTCCCATCGTAACATCACTGATGTCTTATATAAATAATAATTATTCTATTACGTGATTGTATCTTGAGAAATCGTACTTACCGACAATTACCGACGCGTTCGTACGCAGATCACAACCTGCGTGAAGGAAACGGACATGAACATGGAGTGGGGGAAGCCTTGGGCAGGTCGGAGCCAGGTTTGGACATTTCTGATATAATGTAATAAATAATATAACAATTACCCGTTACTCGTCGCACGAGTACAATTACGTTGCAGTCCGATCAAGAGAATGATACGTACTTGCCAGTCGTTCATTTCTACGAAACAAGCTATCGCATGTGTATTCTAAACAAACCGAAGACCATTATCAACAGCGATATTCGAATCCTTCCTTCTAATCTCGCGACAGAAGGTCCAGCACCGCTCTGGAAACCGGAAGAGATCTCTAACGAGAGTTCCCGGTATCATCCCGGAGGTCACGTGACCAACGATTTAACGAACGTTAATTTATCGCGGTGGATCGATCGTTTTCATTACCTGTCGCCTTTATCTCATCTTCCCCGTTCTCACGAATCATCCTTCCCTGAACGTGTCAGCGATAAACTGTAGAAAATGAAAAACATTCTCAGTCAGAGAAACATTCGAATGCACCGTTCTGAGTTCGGCGTTCCAGAGAAACACAAGTTCTCGTATCGTTTCGAACGATTGATTGTCCGTCGGTCGACGCTCGAGGTTTGAAAATGATCAGGGACCGACTATTTTAAAGCTGTGTTCTTCGCGCGATGTGAACGGAAGGGAAACGCAGGAAGCGGGAAAAAAAGTGGGCAAAATTAATTAACCCTTTGCGCGCGGTTGTTTACAAAATATCCGGTTCCTGACAGAAGAGAGGCAACGAGCCAGCCGATGGTGCGCGCGCATCAATAATATACCGCCGACAGGGCCGTAGAATTCTCCTCTAATCTCGCTTCGACTCACCCTCACAACAAACTCCACAAATTCTTATCGGCGAGCTCGATAAGTTTTCTCGCATCTTCTTACAATTTTATCAGCAGATATCTAATCGTATTACGCGTTCGGTCTTCGATCACTGCGAGCACTCACCAACCTGAGAGGGCTCGTGCGGAAAACGCCAGCGGGCGTTCGGCGAATGCGGTTGAGGAGCGCAGCTACGCACAGCCGCACGCGAGACCCTCTTGAACTGTGTATAAATCTGTCAGAATATACTTTGGTTTCTCTAGTCTGGATATTCGTTCAAATACAACATGAATTTTTTAAAAGACCATCGAACCTCTTTAAAATTCGTATAGTTACATATAATAATCAGATGTAGTCCGATATCACATAAATATTACGAATTCGTAGTACTAGATCACGTTCGAAATATTTATATAAAATATTCAAGTATGAAACGAATGATTAAATGAATATTTCTGTCTGGAAATCTGGTTTACCTGTCTAATTAAATTTTTATTCGATATTCTTTCTTCTTAATATAATAATGCTCGAACAATACTAGCTATACCAATGCAGGCGTTCTGTCGCCTATTATAGGATATCCTATTGTGACCAGCCTGAAAAGTGGATGTTTTCGGGCATAAAATGCGGAATAAGTAAAAATGCGATTCTTTCGATATTTAGCTATTTATTGGAAGGTATCTTTAATCCTTCTATATATAAAATTGTATTAAATAATATCAATATTTGAACGAGATACAGCAATTCTGGTAAAACATGCCTTTCCGTGTACCCGGCGGATGGTAACCACGATTTCGTCATTTTCGTTTTCACAAAACAGAAAAACAAATTTCTTTTTACAAACTCTTTCATACTTTTTCTCCATCGACGGAAGTTAATTTTATCTCTTTAAAAATTGACAATAAAAAAAAATTTTGAAGTTTTTCAAAATTTATAATTTTTCACAAGATGCTGAAGCGTGCCTTTCATTTCATAATATGTCAATTGTTTTCAAGTTCCTTGCTCAGAGATTCCTACAAACAGTTTAATTTTCAAACGATTCGGCGCGACGTGCAGTTGTGAAGTTCGATAACAGGCTTTCGCGCCTAGTCCCGAGTTTTATCAATTTTTCCCGTACATTTTCGCGTGTACATTAGAATCTGTTTTCTTGAATCGTGGGTTGACAAAGCTGTCGGAAAGGAGTTCGAAAAATCGTGCGACTGTTCGAACAAGTATGTCCAGCACGATGAAAAAGAATCGCGGTACCGGTGGGGACAGAACGATAATGTACGAGGTTGAGAGCGTGAGCTGCGGCTCGTAAATGCACAGGCAGTTTGGCTAGAGAAGTCGAGGCGCCCTTAGCAGTGGTCGCCGCACGTATCAAGCGAAACCGGTAAACGGCGATCGTTCGGTGGCTTTTCGAAAACAGTCGAGCGTCCGTTGGGTGTCCGTCGGGTGTTCGTCGGGTCCTCGAGGAGGGACATCGAAGGTGGACGGGTTGGTGGAGGGCCCGAGAGCTGAGCTACGAAGGTCTTCTCCGTGTCTGATGAACTCCTCCGTCGCACCGCTGGTGGTAAGATGGCTGTGCAGCTGGATGGAGGAGGGAAGGAGGACCTGAAAACACAGTTTGTCACGCGGGAAGGAACCTACAAGCTGATGACTCTGTCCGAGTACTCGAGGCCAAACAGGGTTGGCTACACGAACAGTCAAGGAAGCGCATCCGTTCGGGTGTCTTTCGTCACTCTGCCGGATCCAGCGGATCCGACGGGCACGCAGGGCCTCGGCGACCGAATGTGTTTCAATTTCGGCAAGGAGCTTTACGTCTACGTCTACCGAGGCGTCAAAAAGGTGCGAAAGATCCTTCGGTCAATGTTACGTGCGCTGGCTAACGTGTCCTATGCTCCATCGAGCGTGCATTCGGCCAGACCTAACCTAGAAACAGCCCGACTGACTCCATCTTTGTAGACCGTCACCACACCTTGCACACATGATCCTCGTACCATCGTTTACACACGAGATTTCATTCTTTATGCTTCACTCTGATCGACTGCTTTCTTCGAGGTTCTTCGGTTTTCTTGATGGGTTCTCCTCTCAATGCTCTTGGCATCTTTTCTTGGATTGTGATGTGCATTGTCTCATCACATTGGTTAGAAGCTTCTAAAACCAGCTTTTTCTTCAGCAAAGCATTCATATTGAAACCAAATTTGGATGGACTATGTAGTTTTGTTATTATATTTTAATGTATCGAGTGTCAATGAAAACTGATATGCTTGGTATGGCATATGCGAGTCTCTTAGGTCAGTTTGTAATCCCTCAGATTCTTAGCTTATTTATTCCGTTAACATTATTCATTCTTAATGAAAAAGTCTATAAATGTTTAGGCACTTTTTTGAATATGAATAAACATTGACTCATAATTGATTAAATGCTGTTGAAAGTCCCTCATTCTTCAATGAAATATCCATACTTAAATAAAATTTGTATACAACATGTAGCTTTGTCATTATGTTTTAACACATTAAGTTTCATAATGAAAACCAATGTGCTTAGTATGGCATACACAATTCTGTTATTACAGTTTGTATACTTTTGGACACAACATTATGTTCCTTGTAATTATTCCTAGCCAGCATTTTTCTTTAACATTATTCATTCGTATTGCATAGTCATCTGAATGCTTCTGTAACTCTTTTTGAGTTATCGAACTATTTTATTCCTTACTAAAATATTAACATTCAAACAAAACTTGTGTACGATTGTTTGATCAAATTTTATTAACGTACTTATGTACACATAATTGCATTAAATGCATTCCTTTTGAGTTATAGCCTTAGAAATTTATATATATCATTATAATTCATTTATTCAAGTAAATAGTAAAATCTATAAACGCTATTCAATATTAGATGTATATGATAGTGAAATTAAACAATTGTAATTACATATGAAGTAAGAAGTATTAATCAATAAGGTTTATCTATGAAAAAGGAAACATTAGTTTCAGAAAAATGTTGTTAATGCACAGCTGCAGCATTTAAGGCTATCTTGTCTCTGAAACAATATTTATTTACTTTAACATCTTTTTCAATCTTCTTAATCGTGTAATCTATTCATGTTTAATCTGAGGAAGTATCGTAGACAGGGAGCTTCTTATCAAGTTTAACTGTCAAGGTTTATAATCAAGAAAAAAACTAGTTTTCAATGCAAGTACTATTATTTATTGATAAAACGCATTAATCATTATTTTTAACACATTTATGTTTGTTTTAATATAAATTATAAAGGAATAAATGTTTAATTACTGGACTATTATTAATGCACTACCATAGCTACTTAGACTTTCATGAAAGTTGATAGTTATTCGATGAAATAACGCTTTTTAATATTTATGTTGAAAACAACTAACCTGCTTGTAGAAAACTTAATACATCTTTAAGAAACATACACAATGATAAGATACTAATGTTCAGTATATTTTCATTCATTTAATTTTAGTAATTGTCTAATAAAATTCATACAAACTTATTATTGAATTCATATTTTCCAGGCTGTGGATTTGAACAAACCAGTGGATAAAAAGCTCTATAAAGGAACAAACCCGACTTGCCACAATTTTAATCAGACAACGGCAACCGCAGACAGTGCTCCATTGTTAGTGGGTTTTTCTACAGGGCAAATTCAATTGATAGATCCGATAAAAAAGGAGCTTAGCAAATTATATAATGAAGATGTAGGTAACAAACAATAAGAGAAAGAAACTTCTACTAGAATGCCTATCATAGAATAGACTTTTGGACATGTAAGGAGATTGTAAAATGGTACTGGTACAATCCCAAAATTGTGGGAATACATATAGTAAAGATAAATTGATAGCTTATATGATATTTTCTATGTCGTTATTGCCACTATAGGCAGATATTTTCAAGCAATGTGTACAAATGCTGTCAGCACTTATCCAATCTCTGTGATATGAATGTGTTATCTTGTTGAAACATGATAAACAAGGAAATTAATAATAGTTCAGTGGTTCGTAATACTATTCAGTATTCTTTGTGCTATATATGCAACGTGTGCCTGTGACTTTCTGTTTCAGTAGATCCTATCTAATATAATTATAATTCAATTAAATAATGAAGTTTAATGGATGACATTATATAACTTTCTGCTATCTCCTTGCAATGGTCATTAATAAAGCGTGACATCATAGAGCATTTCATCTATAAAGATTAAACGATCCAAAATATTTGTTGGCAGAGTAAAAAAACTTGCTTTGCGCAAACGAAGTAAAATATACTTTTAATGTTTCAGAGGTTGATCGATAAAAGTAAAGTGACATGCATAAAATGGGTTCCTGGATCGAACAACTTGTTCTTGGTATCGCACAGCTCAGGGCAACTATATTTATATAATGAAGAATTAGTGTGTGGTACGACTGCCCCGCATTATCAGTCCTTCAAGTCAGGAGACGGTTACGCCATATACACGTGCAAGACGAAATCCACGAGGAACCCTTTGTACAGATGGGTGATAGGCGCGGAAGGATGTTGTATAAACGAATTTGCCTTTAGCCCGTGCGGCTCGAACTTAGCTGTAGTCTCCCAGGATGGATTTTTACGAGTGTTTCAATACAATACCATGGAACTAGTTGGTTCGGCCAGAAGTTACTTCGGCGGATTTTTGTGCGTCTGTTGGTCGCCGGACGGAAGATACGTCGTCGTGGGGGGTGAAGACGATCTCGTGACGATTTGGAGTTTCCACGAGAAGAGAGTGGTGGCCCGGGGTCAGGGTCATCACAGTTGGGTAAGCGTTGTAGCCTTCGACCCTTACACCACGTCCTACGGGGATCACGATCCCGACTTCAGCGGCTCGGACGATGAAACGTTGCCGCACAACAATCACAATCACTTTCACGAGAAATCCAATCGTCTGTCCACCGCCTCGCAAGGAGTCCACTCGAACAGAAACTCTTGTGGTTCGGAGTTGAGAGTGTCTGGTGGCACGTGCTACAGACTGGGCAGCGTGTCGCAGGATACTCAACTGTGCTTATGGGATATCACCGAAGACGTGTTGAGGCAACCGATGTGCGCGAAGCAAAGGCCATCCGCAGCTGGTTCCGGCACTCTGTCCGGCTCGGGCACGGTCAATAGCGGCAACGGTTCGACGACGAATCACCTCTTGAACAATTCGAAACACAATAACTTGAACAACGTTCATTACAAGGAGAACGCGAGTGGTAACAATGAAAGTAGTAACTATAGCACGAGTACAAATACCGCGGTGTCAACGGTAAACTCGTTGACTCAGAGGTTAGCGGGTCTTGGTTTCGGTGAGCGTAAAGGTGATAATCATAAAAGGAACTTCAGCCTCACTATGAGAGGTAGTGGTGCGTCTAATAGCACGATAACGCAGAACAGTGGCGGCGACAAGACCACCGCCAACTCGAATGCGAGTAGTAATATGAACAGTGTCAGTGGAAGTTTAGTAGGTGCAAATAAAAAGGTTAGTTCCGTGATGGACGATCCAATGAGGTTGATAGGAACAGCCTGGTGCCCTAGGTTCGATGAGTGCCCAGTGCTAGAACCGCTGGTGTGCAAGAAGCTGGCGCACGAGAGATTGACTGAGTTAGTGTTTAGGGAAGATTGCTTCGTAACGGCATGTCAAGATGGATACGTCTACACATGGGCGAGGCCTGGTCATATGGTAGGTCCTCTCACCATCAGCAGCACTCTGCACAGGCCACACCATCATAGCAATCCTTACACCAATATTAATTCCTTGCGATCTAACGATCTATGATGTAACCCATCGGTTCAGTCGTTATTGCAATTCTCTCGAGTAGGATTTTTTTAGAGATCAATTCCAATTTGTACATATAAATGTAGATTTATTATCGGGACGGTCAGGGAAGCCCGGTCAAGGACACTCCCCTCCGGCGGCGGTTTTACGCGAGATGTTAACGCACTCGAAGGTCCACTTTTTCAACGCCTCTGACGATCCTTTGCCTCTTGCGCACGCCGTGGATAGAGTATAGCGGAAAATGATACCGCTGTCGGCACTCTGGCAAGGTAACCGATGTACCGTTCGTGATTTCGGGGTTTCGACCGATAAAATGATGAGGATGAAACTGACTATAAGCAATGGAACATCTCTGGCGGTATGTTTTATAACGAGATTGATTCGAGTGAATTTACAATTGGACCCCTGTTGAAGCCCTAAATGAAACTATCTTCAAAGCCCTAAATAAAAATTGTCTTCAAATTCATTGATTCAAAGAACTCACTATATTTCTTCCACCGAGCGTGCAGGCTGAATCACTGGAAACTTCCATCTAGAATAACTTCCTGCTCGTTGATATTACAGAAAACTGTTAATTGTTTTGAATATGAACGTGTGGGGATTATGATGCTTCTTGTTCGATATTATCCAAAGATCACCCAGTAAACGGTCATACAAAATGATTGTGACGATTCTAATGAATGAGACAAAAAGGAATTGGATGAAATTGATAGCGGAGAAGTGTCCGATTGACCGATCTTTTCCAAATGTCCCGACTATAGAATTTCAAATCATTATCACTGTCGAACGAAAGAAGACATACGAGATAATGCATTGGACGATTTTCCTATGATTATTGTTGAATCGTACTTAGGCGGCAATTGCTCTTTTTAAGACGCGCAACTTTATTCATTGCGAAGGACACGAAAGGGGTTTTGTTATTATTTTTCTTTTTTCTTCTGTCGACTATGGTGTTGTAAGAGATACTATTCCGTGCGGCATCGTACATGTATTATACATATGATGATGATGATGATTTTCGAAAGATTTTTATTCGAGAATAAATGTATTCTTTTTCATGGTTACGAACGAAATCCTAGTTTATATTCTATCCAAAGCAGTATATGTTAATGTCGAAAGGTGCCATTGGGAAGCATTAAAGATCTTCTAGCATTACCTTTTAGTCTGTATTGTATATCGATTACAGAAGTGTACGAATGGATGGCACTATGAATGGATAAATTTTTCATCCAAAATTTTCAGTCTTTTTCTTTGCATGTAATTATATTATTTTCGAATGTCCGACGAACCGTGCAAACTCTTCAGATTATTTTGCTTGCTTCGATCATGGAAACCTTCGCAAGCGTAACGTAACGATATACGCATACTTACAGGTTCATTCATAGTATAAGCCTCCATTTATATCTGTGCCTAATGATCATCTGGTCAAACTATATTCAATATGAATATTGAAGAAACACATTAGTACGATTATAAATAGAATATATTTATGTTTGGTTTGCATCATTGAGAGTAACAATTGTTTGCGCCCCATAAGATTTTGTAACAGGGCAGGCCCCTTAAACCCTTTCATTCTTTTCCTGTAAAGTGTTACTAGCTTAGCTTAGCGAATAGAAGAGTCAATGAATTACATAGTCAAAAAACTATTGTCCCAGACTATAATAATTGTGACATTTAATCCTTTGTTGAAAACGATGAATTGCCTTGTTGTACAATAAAGCGAAAATTTGAATGAAACATTTTTGCTGCTTGCTTCCTGCTTGAGTTTTATATATATACGTATATATATATATATATATATATATATATATATATATATATACATGTGATGGTACATACATATATATATATATCAGATGACAATGCAGAAACTCCAGTGGAAACTTTGAATCGTTCTAGGTGCACATACGTACGGATTCGTAATTTTGGTTAATAGCAACGTTTGGCATGATCGTTACGATTGTTTTGAATGTGGAGGTACACTGGATTCCAGTTTCCCGGTGTTTCTTCGCATAGAGCATATCTGTTGTCATCGAACTGCCACGTGCTCCCTCTTTATCTGTGATAGCGATCTTAACCAGTTGAAATTTTTTTTTTCTAATAATTTTCATACATATACATATATATATATATATATATATAGTGTGCATTGCTTCTTTTATAGTGACAGTCTTATAATTTTATCGGACGATGCTTGTGCTTGTTTCTTAAGCCGATGGGGCATTAATTTTTTACTTTGATTGGAAAGATTAATGTTCTGTACCATGCTTTGGCTGATGCGAGAAAATCGTTGGATGAGGCTTCCCAGAGTTATCGCATGGTACGTATACACATATCTATACAGACGATTTGTCATTTCTTTTTTTCCACTCGTTTAACGCTTCGTTGGTCCGAGTAGTACGGCATGTCCTGCATCGGACCCGAACGCATCTACCCGGGCGGGCACTCGCCACGCTTCTCCGTCATGGACTTATTCCACTGATCGTGAGGGGCGGAGACCACGGGGAACGACAGAACGGAGCGAAAACATTCGTCGAAGTTTCTTCTTCATTGTCAGTGGCCGATGATGGCGAGTGCCCACTCGGGCAACATGCGGCCGCGTCTGCTCCACATGCTCGATCTCATAGAATGTAGCAGTGATATTTTTATGCTATCGTTGCACAGTTCCTCGAATGCACGGTTCTAGAGACACGAGGATTCTTTTTTCTTTTTTAAATGCTATCGCAAAGTCTTCAGCGAAACCTTTCTCGCTGTGTTTTATAGTGAATGTTTGTGCATTTTTTGCATTGCAGCCGGGAATAGGACAGGTTGGAAACGCTCTTCATGTGGTCAGCCCAGCGGAAGGCGGAGGCACCATAGTATAGCCAGAGCCGGACGTCGATGCACCCTCCGCGAACCATGAAGAGGAACAACAACAACGCGTCCCGTCGTTCGAAATGCAGTTTCAACCATGTACCCATTATCGTCACTTGTATTACGTATGGCCAAGCGAAAGTTATTCCAGTACCGTTTAAAGATGGATAATCAAAGAGTTATCGTGAAAGCCATCTAACGACAGCTTGAACGCTTCGAGAGAATTCTGTTCGTCCGGTACATCGATGTATGTATTCCGGTGCATACCGTTTCGCCTTTCGTTTCCATTCTGTTGTTCGGTTAGGCGGAAAGGTACGTTTCATACTCTCAGCCACACTTATTTTGTAAGATGATCCGACAAATGTAACGACCGAATTGTGTATACATGTGGCGTGTGTGTGTATGTATATATACATATATATACGTGCGTACGTTTGATCTTGCAACAGGGTCGGTCAGCGGAAACTACCGTCTGAAACAACTTCTGGTTAGTTAATGTCAAAGGAAGCGAATTGTATGATGAAGTATGTCGTGTGTGGAGATGTTGGTGATCTTCAAATTTTCAAGTCGCACTATATATTTATTTTAGTACGGCGCGATAGCAGATAACGAAGCTGTTTCGATGACATGTTGTAATGTGACCATCAACCGATGGGGGCGAACTCTTCAGATGGAGATTACGAAAATCATGAGCGTTTCTAGCCAAACTGTTAACAAAAACAACTTTATGGTGTACCATCGAACTTGCCTTCGTATTTTAAAAAGTAATTACATGGTCCCATGGAAACGATCAAAATGATCTCGGGTTTTTAAGATGAACTTGTAGGCCCCTTCAAGCATGGTAGATTTTGTTATTCGCATCTTATTTTAACGTCAGTGAGTCAAAAGCTACTTTAGATGATTTCTAGTGACCGGCCCTGTACACTTGTACACTGTATCATTCCAATAAGAGGTCCTGTTGAGCGAGAAACTCGAAACGAAAAAGGTAATATGCTTACACCTACACCATGAGGATTTTTTCTATTATTCACGTTTCATTACGCGACTGTTTCGAGAAATGATTTGAACGTGGAACGAGAGTAGCGTAATCAGTCAGAGCAATATGTAAATACGACAATGTTCGAAGCAGTATTTCATTTGCATACTGTTTGTTACCGAGGTTGCTGTTGTTTTCTCTTTGCAGCGACAGCAGATACGGCGTTCACAAGACAACGTTAATTCCTTTATGTTCAAAGTTTTATTATCATAGCGAGTATTATTTTTCTATGTTGTTATGCTAATGGATATTCCGGTCGTTCATGCTTCTTCAGCTTTCCGTTAAGTAGCTATTCTCCTTTCTGGGTCTGATTCGAGGGAACGTTTTGGGAATTTATTTGGAAGAAATATTCCCTCGAAACAGGCCCTGAAAGGAGAATACCCTCTTAATGTCTCATCCAACAAATACGGCAGTCCGGTGATCGTCGCTGATTAAATTGCCTTAACGAGACCGTAGGTTGAACGTTTAAACGTAACATTTTGTTTTTGTTCGAGCAACATGCAGTTGCACGGGCGCGGTTTTTAAGAAATTTGTTCGCTTTATTTGGGGGACTTCCGTACCTGCATCGATTTCATGCACGACGGTGTGAGGACTCTATACTTGAAGACAAACCTGACTTTTTATCTGAGAGCTAAAAAAAAATATTGCACGTGCAACGCGCTAACGACATGCTTAATTACGTATAATTTTAGATAACAAATGCAAGTTGTGCTACAACGAAGTCACTGCTTTGCAATTCTGTTCAGAAAGGTACGATGCAACGGTTCGTCGGATGATTTTTCCTACTGTCGCGGAGCAATCACGAACGATCTTATTGTTTAAATACGATTATTCGAATGCCAAGGTTCTATGTATATTTTGTATAGTTCTCAGGTATGTAAGTCCGCTACAATGAAAGGAATAGCTATGTACGTATGAATAAATAGTTATTGAATATTCTAACGATAGACAGTATTTCAAACGGAATATTCCATACGGCGATACTATTTATTAATTTATATACATAAATAAATGAACGAATGAATACATAAGTATAAAATAGATATATATTAAAATATTAATGTGAAAATGTAAAAAAAAACAGTTTGCATTGTTGTGAGTAATTTGTGAATGGTTTGGAAACGATGGCACATTTTTTCACCCTTCATCGTGGGCATTTTTTAGGAAAAAAAAAGAGCAAGGAGAATCTTAGCGATTTAGTAATGAAACGCAAACGAATCGAATCGAACTTGATTAACTGTAACTTCAAAATGGTAATCGGTTGACTATGCAATTCACACAATTGTTAGTGTTTTCTGGACAATAATACTGCGCGTAACGTGAATTGTTGAAAATGTTGATCACTAATGGTTTCTTATCGAACGTATAGCGAATTTGATTTGTAGCTTCATCGATTGCAGCGATGCCGTTTTTCCGAAAGCATTCCTCACGCAGACAAGGAATCGAATATTTTCGATTCATGGTACGATGCGATTGAATTAGTCGTAAAATATAGGGGGTGTTCCATTTAGCTTGATCAATTCAAATATTTGTTTTCTTTATCAAAACATTTGTCCTCTGTGGGAATATAATTCTACAGCAAGACTTTTCTAAGGATTGAAAATATTTCAGACGGCCATGTTAAATGCCATCCTTTCAAAATGCATAGAAGAAAAATAAACAATTCTATTTTCACGGTCGCCTAATAAATTTAAGTTTCATCACAAGCGTAATCGCACAGTCGTTTTTTGTCGATCATCGAAAGCTGACTGTACACGGATCTACCGTAACGTTCAAGTCTGCAGTTTATACCACAGAAATGATCTTTTACTTGCCACTATTCTTTTATGAACAGTGGATCTCGGAAATCTTCGACTCAAATGATCAATACATGAAAACGAATAAAATTTTCAATGGATTTTTATTGTAACAGCAACACATAAGTTTTAGAGTGACACGCGGCGAGTCTGAAGAACAACCAAGAATGTACGCAGTCTTTATAAATTTTTGTTTATAATATTAAAATTGCGAAATCCTGAAAGTATTGAAAAACTAATCAACTATTAAAATTATACATATATTCTTATTCTTCGGAGGTTGAAATATTTTCTGATATTTGTGCAGTTAATATTTGCAAGAAACGCTTTGCAAACAGTGTTTCTGTATTCTTCAAACTCGCTGTGGACCATTCCGACTCTGTCACGTTTCTGGAATAAGATGAGTATTTTTAAATTTACATTGTACATTACACAACCTTGTAAATAGCAACATACGTTGAGGATTGCGTACCATGCTATTCTCGACTTCGTGCAATTCGAATATTGTGTTGATCGAGGAATATCTATATGCTTGTTCGTTTATCACTGAACGTTCACATGAAAACTGTTCGAACATTTTCGTGATCCACAGCATAGCATTCGCGTATGTGCAACATTGTTCTTTTCCGCGCAAGCTCCTCGGGGTATGCTGTGATACGCGTGTATGCTGACATTGACTAATTACCTAATTGTAAGTCATTAAAACGAGAATCGTGGCAGCGTCGTGAATCGTATGCTAAAACGTACGGCCTGCGACCCGGACGCAGGCTGCGGCCGTAATCGTTTGCTTGCGAATATTTCTCTGATTTCTGAAAACAACGCTGGTCGAAGTTGACCCGCTGGACACCAGGCTACATTTCGTTGACCGAATTTCGAGATTTATAATGTTCCTACGTTGTAAGTTGAGCGACGAATCCATAATAAATGGTACGTTTTATTTTACGACTGATCAAAGTTCACGACACGGATTGACCCTAGAACTTCGACTCTTCTCCCATCGACTGATTTTCTTTCCTACTCTCTTTCGCAGTCAGCAATAAAGTTCTAGGGTTCATTTCGGATTTGTTAAATAAGATTAGTAGCTGTTTTCCAGCGTCGACGCGGAGCTTTGAATTTCGATTTTTTGTTCTATAAAGCAAACAAGATTTCTTTATCGCGAAGAATGCTACGACTTCGCGATCGGGTGGCGTACATTCGTTCGTCGATCGCTCAAACGATTCGTGCAACGCTGAGGACGAATTACACCGATAGAAAAGAATACTTCACAGATTGAATTGCGAATTGCGAATTGCGAATTGGCGGGACAGTCTGGCTGATTACACGGCTGAACGTGATAATACCGATCGATCATTTCCTACTTGGCGACTTTTTTACCGAACGTTTTCACACACAGAGCTTTACAACTTACATCGCATCGGATTTCTAATTGAAATTCTCTTCGCATTTCACTTCGGTTGTTTGTAAACGTGTACATTCTTTGTAATTGTAAATGAGAAAACAAACAACACTTAATTGTTACCGTCCCTGTGTACTTTTTCTCATCGACACACCGAACCGAACCATCCAAAATCATGAAAGTATCGTACCGTTCTACGCGCCGACTGCGATCGAATTCATTTTACATCTCTTTTTGTTTCTCATTTGTACGTTTGTTCGTTGACAGGGCGAAAACGCCATCCATGGCTGCTCCGCAATATGACAAGTTTTTCATGTTGCACGCTTGACGGATTCACGATCATCGAAAGTTCGACGAACGATCGAAATGAAAAAGTTGCAGATACTTCGCGTCGATCATGATTTGGTGCAGAAAGCTGACTTACAGATAGGTAATAACATCATCGGAGGGAATGTTGTAACCGGAGTAAGTACGTGCCGTTGAACTCGGTTAAAAAATACGTAGAAATTTATAGTGTCACGGTAAGAAATTCAGTAAAAACTAACAGGTTCACTGTCCCCTAATTCATACGTGGTTTAAGACCATTTTGGCTCTATCCCGTGTCATTCTTTTTCTTTTAATACTTCGTTTTAATATTTTTTTAAATACGCGGGTAAATAGGTTTTCACTTATACATTATTTATTAGATTCATCAAAATAAGTAAATATATCGATTGATAGAAATGTTCGATGTATCAATTAAACGAAAGTTGGGATGTATCGATTAATCGAAAATTTCTGTAAATGTTTAAATCAAACATTGACACATCGATCTATCAAAAGCTGAATACAGAAGAGTACTGTTTTATACCTTTTGTTATTTCGATCGATACTTCAAACATTTATTGCGTAGAATTTTGTTGCCTCAATGTCTTCATTTCGCTCCTCCTTATTGGTAAACAACCGTCTCGTTCAACCTCTGAAGCGAATACTTAATTTATCACACACTTGATCAGTCGCTTCGTTTCCAGTTCGTTCTATCGATCGACAAGGGAACATGAAGTTCACTGAAACGCGTTGTTCATCGAATTGTTGTTCCAAATAAATGTCACGACGATTACCGATCATTCGAAACAATTCGAAAGTTCTACTGCGCATCGGTTTCGCTGCGTGTGAACAACGTCACGTGACTCCTGTTGCCGCTATTTCTATATTGCGCTTGAAGTTCAATCGGCGAACGTTCACGGTTACAATTTGGAATTGAGAAATTATTTCATATCGTTGTGGATAATTCGAAAAAATTCATTTCAGTGCGAAGATGATCGAGTGATCAAGCACGCCGTCACGATCAACCTATCGTCCGACAATGAAATGACCATCACGCCGGTAAGATAGCGTCTGCAGCTTTCAAATTACGCAAGATATACAAACAATTGTATTAAAGTTTATACGTATACCGACTGTAAGGTACCGTAGTCGTCTTCAGGAATTATTTTTCCAGTATCAGGTAGCACCGTGTTACATGAAATCCAGCGAATCTCCGCGATGGCATCTGCTTAAGCTCGGCACCACTGTCCCGATTAAACCCGGAGACGTTTGCTCTCTGTTACCTTTTAAATGCTGGTTTAAAGTCATATTGGTATCTGACACGATGGAAGCGAGTCCGGAACACTCGTCCAAGCGAAAAGTACAAACATGTTTCAAGGTTCACATGATTCACATTTTTAGTCTTATTTGCATTATAGGCTAGCGAAGGTATAGATCTCTCTGTGACGGATAAAAAGCCTTGTTTGCAGTCCGGAGAAGGAGACAACGCTCATTCTCCTGACAATGTTCTAAAGGATATGTTGAACAATAACAATGATATAATTAAAGTAAAGGTTGATGGAAACATGGATGAACATAATGCGATAGAAACAGACAATGCAAGGTTCTTCCTTAATTTTAATCTGTATTTTGTATATAATGATATGCTAGATACGGACTATTTAACTGATTAGTTTATTTCCTTTATCATGATAGTTCTAAGGGTGAAGGTAACATGCACGAGGTAAATTCCAAGCCAACTTCTGAATCTCCAAATGTACAACGATCGTCTGGTTTGGAACAACATGCTCATGGTCTTGGAGACACGAATGAAGCAGGTGAAGGAGCTGCAAAGGACTTGCAGTCTACAAGCGGAGCCAATGAACCTATTGTAACAAAGGCTGATCCAAAGAATCCAGAACAAAGAGATCAACCAAATGTTTCTTCCGATATGCCAGCAAATGCCGCCAAAAGGGATAAGTGTATATATGGGACAAAATGTTATAGGTAATTTCTTCTACTTCTTATATCAAGAGCTTGCTTAAAATGATTTTTCCTTCTAGGAGGAATCTGCAACATAAAGTTAATTATAGTCATCCTGGAGACTCTGATTACGACATTCCAGATGATAGAGAAGAGTGTCCATATGGTATAAAATGCTACCGGAAGAATCCCCAACATAAAATGCAGTTTAAGCACACAGGGACGAATCAGCGTAACAAACGGCGTCGAAAACAAACGCCCGCAAAGGCAATTGAAACTGTTGATTTGTCGGATATAGAGGATTCATTAGGAGAAGAGTCTGCCGAGGAATCCGTTGACGAATCCGAGTATACACCTTCTAGCGACGAGGAGAGCTCCGACGAAGATGAAGCTGAAGCGTACTCCGATAAAAATGAAAATGATTCGGACGAAGAAGACGCGGACGAATAAGTGCATAAATTCTTTATCCTGTTGATATTTTCGACTGTTTTTAAATTGTACGTATATTTTTTGTTGCACACAGAAAGATTTATATCCACATTAAGGTGCTATAAACAGGGTGACAAAAGTCCTCTTTGAATTTTATGGATAAGGCATTTGAAACATTTTGTATTGGTGCTTCATTTTAATCTATAACTACATATGTCTAGAAACATATACGTTAATAGATTAAAATGAGCCTCTCCATGTATTACTGTGAAAAAGTAAGGATACAAAAACAATTTATTTTTTGAAATCTTTATCAACTGCAAATGTAGTAATATATTTTTCTAAGAATTTACGATACTCCGATTTAGTATTAAGGAACCTTAAATTTTTAGTTAATAAAAAGTAGACACATAAAGCAGAGTTTCATTTACTTTAATCAATGGAATTTGTAAATAATGATATTAAAGAAACATTGGCATATATCGTTAAATATCCGTGTCTAGGTTTAGGCTCACAATGATTTGAAAAGGTGAAACGGGCTATATTCGATTGGTGGGAAATAAATGGTAGTTTTCAATCTATTGAAATGCTTAATAAGCTTGGTATCCTTCATCACTGTCTGAGTGTTCTTCAGTAGCCATATCCACGAGTATATGCTTTGGGATTTCAGAGCCTCTAACTTTAATTGTGTAGCAAACATTCTCCATTTTATGGAGACTCTGCTTTAATGTAGATAATTTTCTATTCATTTCTCTGTATGTTGGATGTGTACATCCAAGGAAACTCTTGTACATGTTCCTAACAAAATTACATGTTTGGAAACAACTGGCGACATCTCCAGTTGCCAAATTGTTGATACATTTACGCATGAGTTCTCCAGTCAAATCGGCAATGCCTAAAATATACTCATAGGGAGTGACCAAAGCATTTATTGTTTTAGTTTCAGTATTTTCTGAAATGGTGTATGAAAGAGCCTTTTCTATTTCTGTCCAATCTTGCATGGTACCACTGTGTAAATACTGATACAACGTTACAGCTTCTATATATTCTTCCAAACCACCACGATAAGCTTTGTAGTACTGATATGGATCCTGGTTCTCCAGTTCCTTTGCAATAGCCTTGAACAGATTTTGTGCTACATTTTGTAATCGTGTTTTGCTTTCATTCAATACGCCATCCTGTTTGCTTTTGGTATCGATTGTATGCAAGAGAAAAATGATCCGTTTGCTTTCTATATTTACGTCTCTGCCTATTTTCACGATTCTTTCGAAACGATCGTGTCTGTCATCCAGTTCAGTCGCGTAAGCTTTAAATTGTTGCATAACCAAACTATTATCATCTATGCTTTCCAAAACTTCTTTCCCCTTGTCGCCAATGTTGATTTTCTTGTTATGAGAACCACGGTTTCTTCTGCACCCTTGGTACGATCATAGAATCAAAAATGTACGTTTTCAGTGGTTTCACAGATTGGTGGTGTTGATACAATTAGCTTCACTGTTTCTCGTACATTTGTTTACTTTGATAAGCAACGCAAATTCTGCGTATCATCGCGTGGGTTTGATGTACGCATCGTTATAGAAACATAATTGTCTTATGAGCAATGTAAACAATGGTAGGAAGTACAGAGTGCTATGAAATTTGATTAATATACCTTTGCCTTGGGACATTGTGATTAGTTTCAGTAATTGTCACTTCTGAGATTGTCAACTGCCTACAGTCTGTTTGTTGTGATATCAGAATGCAACACGCGTCTTGAGGAACTGAAAACAACCTTAAATAGGGCTGCTTCAGACAGCTATTAAAGATGTCGCCAGATGATACAGTAAATTAAGAACCAGTTGCGTTACAGAAACGTGAAATTGATTTTATTAGTTGTCGGTTCTTTGTTGGCAATCGGTAGAGCAGAATCGAACGATGAGTGCAACTGCTGCCATCTTTGCCGAAAACTTGGAACAAATAGCGCTATCTGGTGCCTGTAACTGGAACTCTACAAGGGAGCGACTCGGATCTCTTTCGCTAGATGGCGCCACCTGGAACCCCCAACATAGTTTCGGGCTTCTGACAGAGATGGCGCCAGTTGTCCTGCCGCTAATTAGTTCCGGACTCCTGGCAAAGATGGCGCCAATGGCACTGCCGCTACTTAGTTCCCGGCCTCTGACAGAGGTGGCGCTAATGGCACCGCCGCTACTTAGTTCCCGGCCTCTGACAGAGGTGGCGCCAATGGCACCGCCGCTACTTAGTTCCCGGCCTCTGACAGAGGTGGCGCTAGTTGCACCACCGCTACTTAGTTCCGGACTTCCTGTAAAGATGGCGCTAACTGCACTGCCGCTACTTAGTTCCCGGCTTCTGACAGAGGCGGCGCCAGTTGCATCACGTCTATTTAGTTCCGAGCCCCTGGCAGAGATGATGCCACTTGCGATATGGAAAGCCGTTCACCGCGTGCAACTGACGCCCATAGGCGTTTGTTATTCGCTTCGTTTCCACGTGCATAGATCGCGGTCGAAAGGTTAATAATAAATAAAGTATAATTTTAACACATTCTTCGGATAACACATATTACGTATTGTACTTTATTAATAACTTATATATATTCTTAAGGTCCTATGATATTGTTTAAGTAATACTTGATACATTTTGTATATTTAAATTACGGTAGTTTAAGAATGTTAAGTAAATACTAGGATTAATCTAACTGTGCTACGATAAATTGTAAAAACTTATTAAAATCCACTGTAATATCCAATGATTATTTAAATAAACAGAAGTTAATCAGACAAATTGTATTATTATTTATTAGTTTATAAGTTCCAATTTTCCTCTTCCCTTAATGTGCCCCTTTGAACGCAGTTAAATCGTAGAAACACCCAAAAAGTTCTCAGTTCTGAAACCAGCACTGCGTACGGAAAACCGCAAAATTAACTTGCGGAAATTCCTGGAATCGTGACGTCAATTCCCAGAATCCGCGAAACTTTGTGCCACCTCTTCTGCTATCATATTCTCCTGTTACAAATTCTGGATTTTGCCTAAATTCATTTCGAAACTCCGAAAAATTCTAATTCACAGAAATTCCTGGAATCGTGACGTCATTTCCAAGAATCGGCGAAACTTTGTGCCACCTCTTCTGCTGTCATATTCTCCTGTTACAAATTCTCGATTTTGCCTAAATTCATTTCGAAACTCTGAAAAATTCTAATTCACAGAAATTCCTGGAATCGTGACGTCATTTCCAAGAATCGGCGAAACTTTGTGCCACCTCTTCTGCTGTCATATTCTCCTGTTACAAATTCTCGATTTTGCCTAAATTCATTTCGAAACTCTGAAAAATTCTAATTCACAGAAATTCCTGGAATCGTGACGTCATTTCCAAGAATCCGCGAAAATTTGTGCCACCTCTTTTGCTATCATATTCTCCTGTTACAAATTCTGGATTTTGCCTAAATTCATTTCGAAACTCTGAAAAATTCTAATTCACAGAAATTCCTGGAATCGTGACGTCATTTCCAAGAATCCGCGAAAATTTGTGCCATCTCTTCTGGTGTTATGTTCTCCTGATACCAGATCTCGATTTTGACGAATTCTAATTTCAAAGCCAAGAAGATTCTTGGAAACTCACGAAATTTGTACCATCTCCTCTTCTCGGCTATCATGTTCTCCTGATACAAACATGAATTTTTCGAGAAAGTTTCCGTACAATTTGGAAAACTAAATTTGTTACGAGACCCGTGTAACAGATTTCAGACAGCTTAAGACAAAATTATTGCGAACAGCTTTGATTACTCAATGGGAATCTTATTTCTAATGGTGTGGATGTTGCAAATAAAAGACATGAAATACTTTTTATTCGTTTTTTATTTTCTTTATATTCGTGGTACATTACGGAAAGTACATAGTATCAGTGCCTCATACATACTTAATACATATTTAAATTATGTTTTCAAACTATTATAAGTAAATAGAATGTAAAGGTTTATCTATAAACGCGAAGATGCGATAATCATCTGGCAACTCAACATTGTTACCACACGGCGAAACGATTAGTCTCTCGGGAGGCAGGACTGGGGTTGACAAGTATTATGAACAATGGTGTACATCTTGGAAGTATTGTAAATTCTGAAAAACTTTTGCAAATTCCTGTACTAATATCAGCGTAATCCCCTTGAACGTTGAGACGTGCAAAATTGTTTCCCACCATATGATAACAGTCGCGCGCTTATCAGCGATGTTTATCGATCTTCCCTGATAACAGAAAACGTAATATTTAGAATGTATTATAATACTTTTCTGAATGAAAAATATAAAAGTCAAACCAGCATAGCCGAACAAAAAGAAAAAATATAGACAATCCACGTATATTTGAAGAATTGTTTAACAATTTCAAGGAAAATATTGATATATCATTCAAAGCTGTTTATTGTACGCTTCCTGATAACATGTTTCTAATGTA
The DNA here is from genome assembly GCA_916610135.2 of Macropis europaea. NCBI lineage: Eukaryota > Metazoa > Arthropoda > Insecta > Hymenoptera > Melittidae > Macropis > Macropis europaea. Next base: position 784,301 of record OU744348.1, read on the forward strand.
TATATATATATATATACACATACACACATACATATATTTTAAATAAAGCTGAAGCTAACGTTGAATTATGTTTTGTAAAGACGGCGGTTGGTAACACTGCACGTCAGTTACGCGATAAGTTCATTATGAACGATGTTTGATTACATTCGTTGTAATATGAACTTTTCGTTATATATACTTTGATTTTACATTTTTTTGTAATTTATGACTCAATGGTCAGCTTTCTTAGTGTGCAAATATGTTGATTTACGATGTTCTTCATAAAGAGACTGTGTATCATTCAATTGTCAGCGATCTCCGGAATTATGGGGTTAAGTATCGGTTTAAAAAGAGTACGTTTAAAACTGAGAGGCTGGAAAGGATGAAACAGATCTCTAAGAAGGTTTTCAAAATCCCTTTGTCCTATCAGCCACTGGAAGTGGTGAATTTATCGTCTGGTGGTATCGTACACGTTCCAGTGTTCGTCAGTCAAGCATCTGCATTCTTAGAAAATTATATCACACAAGAAGGTTTGTTCAGGAAAGCCGGGTCACACCTTAGACAGAAGGAGCTAATGGTTCGTCTGGATAACGGAGGTACCTTAGGAGAAAAACATCATGCAATTGACGTCGGCAACTGCTTGAAAGCGTTCTTTAGAGACTTGCCAGAACCTTTGATTCCTTACACGTATCATGATTTATTCGTACACTGTGCTATGTTAAAAGCTTACCGTGTACAGGCTGTATTAGCGGCTTGTATTCTGTTACCGCCGCATCATCTTAATACTCTAGCATTCTTCATGGAGTTTCTTAGAAAAGTATCTCTGTACGAGAAACAAAATAAGATGACTGTGGATAACTTGGCAAAAGTTATCGGGCCCAATGTGATGCCGTTGCAAGAAACTACTATGTCAGCAGTGCAAATGCGTTTAGAGTTACATTTACTCGTTGTCAAGGTGATAAACTCTGTCTTAATGACATTTTCATGAAGTTTGAAAGAAATTGTTTGTCACTCTGTAAATGTTATTGTAGATTTTAATCGAAAATGCTGAGAGTATTGGTGTATTACCGGATCATATAACACAAGGTATTTCTATGGAAACGATTGGAAGCACGGAAAATGAGTTGGATGTGTCTGATAGTCATTTACGTTCCAAGTCAAGAAAAAAGAAACACCGCAGTGGAAGTCTTACACGTAAGCCACATCTAAGTGCCTCCAACCTCAATCTAAGTATGTCTGCGGATCTGTACATACTAATTTTCATTTCTATTTACATTAAGATTAACATGAATATATAACAGCATGTAAAAGTAACTTTAATGCTTTAATGTATGCATTAATCAACTAACACACTAATTCATTGGAAGATATATATGAATTAACAATGGTGCTGAATCTGAATACCTCTCTCTTAGGAATGTTTAATGGCTTAAAGAAGATTGTTGGTAAAAGTGCTGTACCCGATGATGGTAATATACTTGATAATCAAAGACTTCCTGATAACTGTGAACCATTATGTTCAAGTGTTAAGTCTACGAAGAAGAGAAAAGTTGTTGAGCGTTCAGACGCACAAAGCACAAAGAAAAAGTTAGTATCTACAATTCTTATTAACAATATACAATATCCTCAAATTTGAATTGATATTAATTTATATCTCTATATGCGACTTAGGAGAGTTACAGACAAAACAGACAAATCTAAGAAAATTAGATTAAGCTTGGATCGTTTTGTGCCAAGAAAGCCTGTAAGAATCTTAATGCATTTAATGATTTATTTGCAGTACACAGTATTTTACAGCGTTCTTATATTTTCAGAAAGCTATTGATGAAGATACAGAACCTTACACAGACGCTTTGGATACGTACACAGAACGACGTTGGAGTTCTGTTTGTAACACGTGTGATTCACAAAGAAAATATAGAACGTACAGCGATGGTTCATCGCAGTTGAAATTAATTTTAAAAGATAGTGAAGTGTCGAACGAACTTCACCGAGAATATAATAATATGTTCATTGATGCGGATGTTAATCTATCTGACGACAGTGACGAGCAGGTCTTGTTAACAAAAGAAGGTCGTATTAATACTAATAACTGTCACGCACAGCTAAGTTTAAGTTCGGAGGACTTGAAGGCTTTAGATAATTTCGATCATATGCGGCTATATCCGCCGAAAAGAAGGCTGACCTTGAACAATTTCGAAACCTATTCACACGTCAGGGTAACGTCCGTGGACGATCAGTCTGAAGAATACGTTACGATACCAAAAAGTGAATACGAAGAAATTAAAAACAGAGTGTCAGCAATTGAATCTCGTCTTTCTCAAGAGTTCGGATGTTCGAGTAACGATGAGAGTAATAGTTCGTTACCACATTCCGTAAAAAAAGTACAAAGTGCGTATGAGAAGACTTTAGAAGAGGCTGGCATTGAAAATATTGCATCGACGGACTATTTAGCCAGGAAACTCGGAAAGGAGCTTAAAATTAGAAGGTCTGCCGAGCATAAAATTATCAGATCACCAAGTGCTCGGAAAATAGGGACTTTAAGAAGGAGATCGCAAGAAAGAATTATGAGGTAAACAAAATTACAACTTCAAAGCTTTTATGTTTGAATTTCTTTATCCTGAATTTTTAACATTTCTTCTTAATTTATAGTAAACACATTAGGCGAACTGCATCGTGGCACGTTTCTCATGGATCAGATTTGCCATCGCAGATACAATCCGATCAACAATTGAATAATGTTTATAGTAAAAACCATTTTTCACCGAGTTATACGAAAAACGACGCTTATCTGCAACCTGTGTCCACTTCCCTGTGGGAAGAAGAAAAGAATAATGCTATACTGAACAATGTGTGCAACAGTGGTTCGAGTATATGTGTAACAAAACGAGAATTAAATTCTATCGGAACTGAAGTATTTCAACCGATGAAAAATCGATCGCACGCGTCCGTACGACGAGTGTCGTCTTTCCATGGCAATGAACTTACAAATACCGCCCTGTACTCTGATGAAACCGTAGAGAAATTGAAGAAGACGAACAGCCAGCAAAATATTATTCTGAATAACGTGCCTATAACTAAATTGATGCCTAAGTCTGAGTGTTGGAAAAAATCAAACACGCCCTGGAAAGATGCCGAAGGATATTTCCGGTCGTCGAATCTGACGAACAGTCCGGTTGTTCAAACTGGTCGCGCGTCCATCGCTAAATTAAGAACCCAGAACGCCGGAATGGTGCTGGCCAAAGCCAAATTGTTCGACGAGTGCACGAAAGTGCGTTCGCCAAGTTCTGTTTCAAATAAAAAAGGTGACTGGTTGAATGCAAACAACGATCAGTACACGAATGATTTGAAACAGGGCTTCGAACGGACGGAACTGCCTCGGAAATCGAATAAAAATGTTAAAAGTAGAAGTACGGCGTCTAAAAAGTCACCGTCTCACGTCACTGTGAAAGCAACTTTGAATTTGAATCAGCAAAACGTGCAAGCATGTTACTACGTTCCTCAAGATTCCGATTTGAAGACTTCCAATACCTCGACGATAACTACAGACAGAGAAGTTAATGTTCTGTCGAATGTAATGCTTCATCAAAAAGAAAATATGACAGCGAAGACTTCGCCTTTGATGAAGAAACTACCCATGAACGCGGTAGTACACGATCCGACATTGAGTACGTATAAATCAGATGATAATGCATTGTGTAAAACTCCACACATCAAGAAACCTTTGACGGTGAAAACACCGAAAAGCGCTAAAGGATTGGTGAAGAAGTCTACGAACGATTCCCGCAGAACGCCATTGAAGGCTGTTAGTCAATTAAGCGCTCCAAAATATCAGAGTCCTAAAAGTATCTTGAAAACAAGAAGCATCACTAGACACATTTAATTTGTCTCTGTACAAAGTTGTTAAAAATGTGTTCAGACTGTTAAGTCAATCTTTTTTAACGTATAACAAGTTTATAGGAAACCATACAAAAATAGAATAATACTGAGTATAACGTAGAGTCTAGTACAAACAATACAAAGTTTTTACTGTAGTTATATTTTATGTATTTGTATAATGATTACAATATTTGTAAGTATGATTGATCGTCATACGCTGATGTTGAAGAAAAAGCTATTTCGAGTATGTTTCTACGTTTAAACATAAGTATGTGATCAAATAATTTCTATGTATTATAATACAAGAAAGTAAAATTTGTAGGGACCAATTGCTTCACGATTTTAACAAGTTCATTCGTACGTCTCATTACATTGGCAAATTATATAGAATACAAAGGAGTAGTATTTTGTAGAGAAAGAAATTTAAGCGATTGTATAAATGTATTACTTTTGTACTTTATCGATTAATATAACATATAATTATACACAACAAAGTACAAACATCGTAAATGAACTTTGCTATAAGAAATTCCTACATTTGTGCCATGGAAATTGAATTTTTTTATACTGTGCGCACCAAGTGCGAGCATTAACTGTATCTATGTAACTGTGTCTTTTTTTATATCTTTATTAAAGCCTTAGTACACAGAAAAGCGTGTTTTATTCTTCGCATCGAATATAAAATTCCGTAGTTTATAATGTCGAAAGAAAACGAAAAAAATCTGTACATCTATTTCATGGATCCACAATATTTTAGGCGCGGTAGGACTATATCTTTCGCAATAAACGAGTTACTGCTGCGTTACGATGACGAAATATGCGGTCCAGCGATTGCTCTGCCGTACAAACTTCCAGCACGTGCTGTACGCTTTCTTTTTCTTTCGAGAATCTCATTGTTGAAAGATTGCGTATTTCAGCGTGAATCGATGACTAAATCAATAAAAACTGCTATTTTATGCTATTTTTACCGAAATATCAACGATTTTGCATAAAATACGCATGAATTGATGTATTTCAGCATGAATCGGAGACAAATAATGAAAGTTGCTATTTCTCGCTATTTCTCACAATTTCTGCCGAAATATCATCAATTTTAGATGAAATACGCTTGAGTTTGCGTATTCCAATAAGAATCGGGGACTGAAACATTGAAAACTGCTCGCGCTGTTTTTACCAAAATATCAGCGACTTTAAAAGGAAAGAAGTAAATCGAATACGTGGTTACGATTCACGTGGTTCGAACGTAAGCGTAATCGTAACGTTTCGTTGCGTTTGACCAATCGGATCGCACCGTCTGTCCTACCTAAAGCTGTCAAGTAAAAATAATACACGTTCATCGCACGCAACAAAACAAGTATGGCACAGGGATCGTGTGCACGTCGCGAGGCGAGATCGTGTCCGATTATCGGATGGTGAAGATACTGTGGACCCCAGAGAAAAATTTCTTTCGCGTTCTCTCCACATGACACGTATTAATTCTAACCGCCTTTGCAAACATACGCTGATAGTTTCGGTTGTTGTCGTTATGATAGCAGCGCCTCGTTGATTCCAGTCGAGTCTACAGCTGTTGAAACGTAAATTGTTGGTGCGATAAGTGTCAGTGGATTATTTCGGCCGAGCGTAACAGCCCCTGGGCTGGAGCAACGATCAGCGCGAACATGAGGGAGGCTGGGATCATGTTGATAAGCACAGCGCTAACGTGCGCTGTAATAGGGAACGCATATTATCAAAGAAAACAGTTTTATCCGACGGTGGTTCACATAACCAAATCCAATTCCAGTATGACGGTAAGTTTCAACCAGTTCCACTTCTGATTCAGTTGAAACAAGAAGTACCGAACGGTCTGATCATACTCACACTTCCCTCCATTGCACATGATCTAGGTGATCTACGCTCAAGGTCTCTTTCTAGTACTTATGATAAACGCCTTACTTCGGAAGATATTTTTTGGTACCCTACGTGCGGCTGAACTGGAGGTAAGGCTTTCCCAAATGTATTCTCTGCATTGGTTAAACCTTCCACAACAGGTGATGTTTAAGCAGAACTATGCTGCGTGAATGGAGATTGAATGCTTTGTGAATGAAATGTTACGGAGCATGAGCGTTATTCAAAGGTTTTTACAAAGATCAAAACTATTGGTTGAAACTTTAAGCAACATAATGTGTGAAAGACAAGGTTTGACTGTTGAAAAGGTTGTTCCTTGAATATAATGTGATATCATTATTGAAGATTCTGTAGCACAGTGTGCCGTGTATATCACCTTTTGTCGAAGGATTAATTTATACAATGCATACATTTGAAGTATTTCAATAAGTTACTTTATGTAAACATCCACATTGTTTATTGTGAATAATAACTCTTATTACTTATGAATTTATAGCACTTGTTGGAAAAAGTATGGTATGCTGTGACTGAAACTTGTTTAGCATTCACTGTATTTAGAGATGACTTTAGTCCAAAATTCATAGCTCTTTTCACACTTCTCCTGTTTTTGAAATCATTTCACTGGCTGGCAGAAGATCGTGTAGATTATGTGAGTATTACAATTACTTCTATATAATACCTATGTTTATATTCCATGCAGTTTTTTATTTTAATAATTTTATTTTATTAATGTTTAGATGGAAAGAAGCCCAGTCATAACATGGCTGTTTCATCTGAGAGTCGGTACTTTATTGGGACTTCTGTTTACTATAAATTTAACAATGATTCACTATGCATACAATACAACAGCTACAAAAGGTCCTTCTGTGCAACTTGTATTTGGTTTTGAATATGCCATTCTGTTAACCGTTGTGTTCAATATTAGTGTGAAATATATACTACATACGATAGATCTACAAAGTGAAAATCCATGGGACAATAAGCCAGTATTTCTGTTGTACACAGAATTAATAATTGGGCTGTTAAAGGTAAGGTGGATGTTTAATAATATTTTGGCATTAATCACTTATAATGTTTTCTGTTTTTAATAAACACATTTTCCTTTTTTACTAGGTCATTTTGTATGTAGCTTTCGTGACTCTGATGATCAAATTATATACGTTACCTCTGTTCGCACTTCGTCCAATGTATTATACAATGAGAGACTTTAAAAAGGCTTTCCATGACATTGTAATGTCTCGTAGAGCTATTAGGAATATGAACACATTGTATCCGGATGCAACAGCTGAGGAGTTAGCTGCCGCTGATAATGTCTGCATAATATGCAGGTATGTATAATGTATTTAAAAGAAAGAAAAACATACTAGTGCAATGTTAAAAGTACACTGTAAATGCTGATATACATTTATTATTGTTATAGAGAGGAGATGGTGGCGGCAAGTAAGAAATTACCATGTAATCATATTTTTCATATCGCCTGCCTTCGTTCGTGGTTTCAACGTCAACAGACATGCCCTACGTGCCGCTTGAACATTTTACGACCCGGTAACAATAACCAAGGAAACAGGCAGCAAAACCAACCGCAGGCAGGACCGCAAGTGCCTCGAGCTCAGCAAGAACAAGGCTTCAATCCAATTAGTATGCACAGTAATAGTTACTCGGTTTTGCATGTTCCAATTAAAAAAATCTAATATTTATTCTATAAAATATAGTTCAGGTTTTACCGGGATTTTGGGCTGGATTACAAGTTCCAGGAGCAGCGCCGCAACAACAAGCTCCAGGTGCACCGCCGCAACAGCAAGGTCAAAACAGTGCTGGAACCACTCCTTCCACGTCATTCCAGAATTTAGCAGCTGGAGCAGTTCCACCATTTCCACCATTTCCACCAGTTCCACCGCCATTCCCTTCTATGGTCCTTTTCCCGCCTATCCCTACACCGCCACCAAATCTAACCGAACTAAGCGAGGAGGAGCTCAGAGCCATGGAGGGCAACTTACGACAAGCTGTAGAGGCCAGAATACAGACGTTACAGAGAGTCCAGCTTCTACTGGATGCTGCCAGCACTATGATGAATCAGTATCAAACAGCAGCTGCTACTGCTAAGTATGTAGAATCTATCCAACAAAGTTTAGAAGTAACTCCTTTACTGTGATGGAGCATGCGTTAGACCAAGCTGAAATAAAAAGGTTGATCATGATTAGAATATGTAATAATGTTCTCTGTTACAGCATTCCAGTGCCAACTGCGACAAGTAACACGAACGTTACATCAGACACTTCTTCAACGTCGAAACCGGGAACGTCGAAGAGCGCGGGCTCTGGAATCGATGATAAGCATCCTCAAGCCAAAGCTGAGACGAATGTTCCTATCGCAAACTCTTCCAGTGATAGCACGAGTACTATGTTGCCAGGCACAAGCGGTAACGATGTGAACGCAGAATCGTCTGTTAGGAGCGACACGGAATCGTCAAGCGAACAGGAGATGCTACGGAGACGTAGGTTACAGAAATTTTCAGCTCAGCTCGCGGCGGAGTAAACATTCGTAATGTTATGTGATAAATCGTGTAATATAATAGTTTGTACTTTGATCAATGACTGGCCTGGTTTGCAGACATGATTCTTAATTCGAAGGCGTGCAACGGTGACGATTAAGAGCTTGAAATTCAAAAGCAGAGTTCAAGTACAATATCAATGATCACAAGCGTATCACATAATGATGATATGGATGAAACGATACGACGAATTTCTCATTCTTTTCTATTGTAAAATTCATTCTAGAAGGAACATAAGACACAGACAAATTATAGTTTGAACAAACATTTAAGCGTACTTTGAAAGTTACTCGACTAGTTTGTATGTGTATATACTACATCCTTTATACTGTGGTCAGATTTCCCCTCCAAAGTATTTTGCCAGAAACACTTTTGTATTCGATTAAATTGCTTCTATACTCATCTACTAGTTACTCTAATTTATCATCTTAAATCCTGAATTTTTTTTATACCGAATGTACGATTTGAAAAACCTTGAGCGATTGTTTCGATTGTTTCGATTGATTCACATTCGAATCAGTGTACAGATTTTATGAGTAATTACACTTTTGGTAGGAGTGCTTGCGTCTGTACAATGGGAGTGGTAATTATCAGTCACTATAACATGACTGTAAAATTGTTTTAGATAGTTGTCATTATATGTAATAAATTTATTTGTCTATTTAAAGAATGCTTTCGTTTTCATTTCATATATAAATTGATTTGTATACATTTGTATAATTCATTATACTTACCATTATTTGTAATAATTTTGAACAATAAAGAGACTTCAGGTGAGATTATGAAAAATAATGTAATAAAGAATAAATTATATTGTCTATGAAACTGAAACAATATTCTTGTTCTAAAAATAAACAAAAATTTACTTAAGTACACACATGTTTCTACCCATAAGTACATGTACATTACAATACATGTAGTAAAAAAAAACATTTCAATTACGAAATGTGGGCAAATATCAGATGTTTATTTAAATACAGGAGAAAACAATAAACAATATTTCCTCTGCTATGTTACTCATTCATGATGCAATCCCAATGTATATATGTATATATATACATATATAGTACATATGTAAATAATAGTGCAATAGGAATATTAAAAATGTATATTATTTAAAAATCTTGTACGATTACAGTCATAATATCTGTCAATACAGAAAATAAAAGAAAAATCTATACGAACGACCACTCTCGTCCGCTAATTTTTATTGATCAGCTAAAAGATAATTATAACCTCATTTTTCTAGATGAAAGATGCGCAAGCTCGACATAACCGTACGCAAATTGGATCAACTGTCATGGAATGATTGCTTTTTTCCGATTCTACATGTACGAGATCATGTTCACAAAAAGGAAAATTTTTATCGAATCTTCAATGGCGACGGCTCGAATAAATTTTTACATCTGTGCAAACGTTTCATAAAACAATAAACATTTCTCGTGTGCTGTATAATTATTGTTTAATTAACATCGAATTAACTTTTTGTGTAGTATCAATCGTCTGTTTTTTGCCTTTTCTTGTAAAATTCATTTTAACAATCTGCCTATATATGTACTTGTCTTATTTTCATTTGGTCGATATCGTTTAATCTATTTAGTGACCAATGAATGGTATACACACTTTGCCACGGCGTAAATAACAGCTTCTTATTACTTACAACATTCGATGTAAAAATAATGACTGCAAAGTGCAACGAGCAATTTGTAACGAGAAATATCGTTTTTGTTGCTTACAGGGTGTTGAAGAATTCAAGACGTATAGAGCAGCTCGTACTCAACAGATTGAATTAAAAATGTTTCATAAACATAAGTTGAAAAGTCAATATTGTCCAAGGTATGGACGATTTTTCAATTTTTTCAACAATATGTTTATAGTTAGAGTGATATTCATTTTTTGAACCATGTATACTGTACGATAGTATTAAGCTATAATAAGATAACTGTACGAGGCGTTATCGAAATAGATACCAAACTTTCTACTCAGTCTAAAGATGAAAAAAGGCCGTATTGACGTTTGTCTAGAAACGCTTTCTTCTCGAGCTACAAACACGTCTCGCTGCCGTAGAGATTAGGCGTGGTAGGGATGAATCTATCGCAACAAACAAATCCATTCCTCTAACCAATTACTGATGTGTAATTACTAATAATTATTACTTACGATAATAAAGCTTTTGATCTAACGTTTACAGTACTGTAGAAAATCGTAGGACGCAAGTATTTGGTTACTCGAGTAAAGTTGGGTATTCCCGAGACGTTTTTAATTAAAATTGTATACATTTACACATGAACGCAGGCATTTTGTATCTGTTACCCGGGTAATAGTACGGGTAGAATACCCGGGTACTTAGGTATACGAGTTATCTGGATATTCAAGGGGTTTTCTACCATCGTATTTGTGGGAGCCTGAACCTGAAAATAAGAATTTGTGGTATTTAATTATTTTTTGAGATATCTGGACAGTACATACTTATATGAATGTGAGAAAAACACATCTCTATCTATCCAATTTAAACGCTTCGAAGTGTTATTTTTACAAATTTCAAATAGATATTCTAACATGGTATTGTTTAAGGTGCAGATCCATGACGAGATATTTCACGAGATTTTCCGCTCGTGAGAGAAAAATCTCAGCAACAACTAAATATAAATATATACAATATGTAAAGTCTGGTGAGAGGAAAAGCTCGTAAAAGATCTGATTGTGGACCTGCACCTTTAAGCTTCATCCTTTTAGAAAATTCAATAAAGCAATCGATTTTTCGACGTTCCAATGGAGAAAATCCCCTCAATTACTCTGGTATGTAGAAATAGAAAATGGGTAAATTTTCACTCCAGGAGCGTATCAGGCCTGAACGTGTTCCCGTGTTGCGCTCGTTCGCGCAATGGTCGGTAAAAACGTTTCCCCGGAATCTCGAATTGCGCGCCGAAATCCCTGAGACACGCGATGCGGACCCCGTAGCGCGTTGTTGTGATCTAACATGGCGGAGTGTAGTGTTGTGGCTGCTCGGTGTCTATGTCAATTTTAGAGTGATTTAGCTTAATAAGAACGGAGGAACTGCGATGGTCCGCGTACACGGTGTCCCGACCGATCGTGTGAACTAGACGGCCGTGTAGCAGCGTTCGAGGGTTCATCAGAGGACCGAACGGTCTGTCGTTTCGTCGGTTTTCGGTTTCCGTCGCGGGAATCGTACACACAGAGAGAAGAGAGGTACAGCGGCGATAGAGAGCACGCAGAGCGGTCGTTTCCATCCGAGCGACAAGATTCTACGTCGACCGGGCCGACCGCTGACGCATCCGTCGTCTCCACGGTATCGTCGACGTCCTCCTCACGTTCACCGACCGTCGCACGCGACAACGAGAACGCCAAAGCTTTCCCGCACGACGTGAAGTTTTCCCGCGCGTCCCGAAGAGCTTTTCTTGGCGCAGGGATCAGGCTTATGCAACCGAACAGCGCATAAACATCTATCACGGTAAACAAATCCGATTCTGTCAAGGCATGTGAACAGGCGCGACTGTGCGTTCTACTTTTTTTTTTTGGAGGAACACCCGCGGTCCACGCAAGCTGCTGGTGAACCCTCTCTATTTAGAAACGATCCCTTATGGAGTGTTCGTTAATCGACAGCCCAGTCGTTCATCTGTCCCAACAATCTAATGAGATTCGTCCTAAGCCAGAGCCGAAATCTTAAGAGCGCCGCAGAGTCAGCCTGATCGTAAGATATAGGTAGCCTTCAAGAAGCATTAATGGGTTGGGATAAAGCGATTGACGGATCGATACATGCAGATTTTGGAGCATACATTGATTCAGTGGAGAGTTGAGATACGTCCGAAGAGCAGCGGTTGAGCCAAAGAGTCGGTGGAATTAAGAAAAGGGATGCGAGGTTGTTGGTGATATTATCGAAACGGTGTGCATAAGCTTGTTTTACAATATGACGGATACACGCAGAAGAGTTAAGTTATACGCACTGAACGCGGATAGACAGTGGGACGATCGTGGCACGGGGCATGTTTCCTCGTCGTACGTGGACAGACTCAAAGGAATCTCGCTTTTGGTCAGAGCTGAGAGCGACGGTTCTGTTTTATTGGAAAGTAGAATACAACCTGACACTGCATATCAAAAGCAACAGGTAAGGATTGTTTCTGCATTTTTTTTTTAAATTAATTTTTAGATGTCTGAAACAGAGTAATTTGAGAAACTATTTTCTTTCAGGATACATTAATAGTTTGGTCGGAAGGAGATAATTTTGATTTAGCCTTAAGTTTTCAAGAAAAGGCTGGCTGTGATGAAATTTGGGAAAAGATATGTCAAGTCCAAGGGAAGGATCCGTCGGTCGAAATTACACAGGATATCGTCGAAGAGTCAGAAGATGAGCGGTTCGATGATATGTCGGATGCTGCGCCCCCCATAGAATTGCCACCGTGCGAACTGAGTCGACTGGAAGACATCAACGAGCTCATAGGAAATTGCTTATCCTCACAAATGAGGAAAGATAAATTAGCGCAGGCTTTAGAATCAGAGGGTTATATCAAGAAACTTTTGAATCTATTTCATACATGCGAGGATTTAGAAAACATTGAAGGATTGCATCATCTTTACGATATATTTAAGAATATTTTCTTACTTAATAAGAACACATTATTCGAAGTTATGTTTAGCGATGATACGATTTTCGATGTTGTTGGATGTTTGGAGTACGAGCCAACATTACCTCAGCCAAAGAGGCATAGAGAATACCTGCGACAGTTAGCCAGATTCAAACAAGCAATTCCTATCACGAACGCTGAACTTTTAGCTAAGATTCACCAAACGTATCGAGTTCAATACATTCAGGATGTAGTGCTACCGACTCCGAGCGTATTCGAGGATAATATGTTGAATACACTGAGTAGCTTTATATTTTTTAATAAAGTTGAGATAGTGACCCTGATACAGGATGACGAGAAATTCCTTACCGAACTGTTCCGCCAGCTGACGGACGAGGCGACGTCGGACAGCAAGCGACGCGATCTAGTTCTTTTCTTAAAAGAGTTTTGTAACTTTTCGCAGAACCTTCAACCGCAAGGAAAAGAGGCCTTTTATAAAACTTTAACAGCGCTCGGTATTTTACCCGCTCTAGAAATTACTCTGGCGATGAACGACGCCCAGACGAAGACAGCCAGTATAGATATATTGACTTACATAGTGGAATATTCTCCGAGCGTGGTTCGAGATTACACGCTGCAACAAGTAAATAATACGGAACAGGACCAAATGTTAATAAACGTAATAGTTGCTCAACTCGTCGGCGACAGCGACCCGGAGTTGGGTGGAGCAGTACAATTGGCCGGCGTGTTACGCCTGCTCCTCGATCCAGAGAACATGTTGACTTCCGTTAACAAATCAGAAAAGACTGATTTCTTGAACTACTTCTACAAAAATAGTATTGGGACACTGATAGCGCCACTTTTAGCGAATACGATCGGAGAACGACCGGCAAGGGAGGACTACAGGACGGTACAGCTTTTAGGATTGATTTTAGAATTATTGTCGTTCTGCGTGGAGCATCACACATACCACATCAAGAACTGCATACTGAACAAGGATCTGCTCAAACGGATACTGGTTTTAATGAAATCCACACACACGTTTTTGGTACTGTGCGCATTAAGGTTTATGAGAAAGATCGTAGCGTTGAAAGATGAGTTTTACAATAGATATATCATCAAAGGGAATTTATTCGCGCCTGTATTCGATGCATTTGTAAGAAATAACGGTAGATATAATCTGTTGGATTCAGCTATACTTGAAATGTTTGAGTTTATTAAATTGGTAAGCATTCGTGTGTTGTAGCAAAGAATGTTGTCACAAACACGTTCAATGTTGTATTTTTAATCCGTTCATTTATTCTTTTCCAGGAGGATATCAAATCCTTATGTTCGCACGTTGTTGAAAATTTTTCAAAAGAACTGGAAGCAATCGATTATGTACAAACGTTTAAAGCTTTGAAGATAAGGTATGAGCAACATCAGGACAAGTTGAAGGATCGAGACAGAGCGGCTCTCGACAGGTATAGTTGTTCACCAAGAAAATGCTTTAAGTAATGTGTTTTCTGGTATCAGGACATAGAGTAATTATCTGTCCTGTTTAGCGTTCCATCCATATTGAGAAATAGTCGATACAGAAGGGACCAGAGACAGTTAGACGAGGAAGAGGAAATGTGGTTCAACGAAGAGGAAGACTTTGATGAGGGTGAAGCGGTTGTACCCGCGGCGGCAGCAGATCTCGTGCCCCCGGCTTCCGCTAAGAAACAGTCGTCAACTTCAAACTCCCCGCTTAATCCAGCCCTTGCAGATTCAAAGAGCCATCAGCAGCAGCAGCAACAACAACAGTCCGTGTTAAACAATAACACTGCTAACAATAACATTACCTCGCAGCAATCACAAATCAACAATAGTACAACAACAACGAACGAATCTCCCATCACGTCGGAAATAAATCCGAACTCGGCTATCGGAACGGTAGAGAAAACAGGAACTGCACTATTTAAAAAGGTACATAGGGAATTTTTCCTTTTGGACGTCACAGACGTACACCAGCGACTCGGGTTTATTGCGAAAAAGTCCAATTCGTGTCTCGAAGTTTCAGCTGCACATTTAATGATGCGTTTTTCAGGGCTTGGTCGATTACGAGGGAGATTCAGACGAGGAGGATGAGGACACGGAGGTAACACCGTCTCCGAAACGGCAAAGATTGTCATAGTAGGCAAACCGGAAGAGAATGAGGAATTTGTGATTTTTTAATTCGCTGATAACCATTTCTGGCCCTCCTACATGCACAAAGGACTCGATCAGGAGATCGTACAATCAACCCTTTTCTATCAGAAAGAAGATAGAACCGTTCTTTTTAAGTGAGTGGACACGAGGATACGTGTTTAGAATTGTGGTGGAATAATTGACATACCTCTTTGTGTTTTGGGTTGTGTATAAATAATACGAAAGCGTCAGTATATATCGAAAATGCAGGTGGGTGAAAGGGTCTATGAAATGGAATGTATGTAATTGATGAAGAAAAAAAGAACACGGACACGCAACTCACACGTACACACACGCATACACACGCAAGACAAGAACAGTTGAAGGAACGGTGAACCAATGCGATTACGAAGGAAGAGTGAACTTTCTTTAAGGAGACATATGATGGTAAACGATTGTGGCATAATATCGTATGACCACGGTTAAGTGTTAAGAGTAAACAAACAAAAAAAAACACAGATTTTAAAAAAGAAATAGTCCATTCCACGTTGTCTGGAAACACCCCATGTACTAGGAGAAATTATTTCATGAATAGGCTAAGAAACTCTAGCCAGGCCTAGTGGTTCTTACAAAGTACAGAGATTTCTAAGCGTGTGCTTAGATTCATGTAATAATTCGATTGTGACTGTATGTCATATTAACACATCTATTAAGGAGAAACTTATTATGTAAAAAAACAACAACAACAACAAACGATTCACATGTAAAAGTACATGACGTACCGCACAAAAAACAACTGAGTGTTTTGTTTTTGCCATCCATCAATTTCTTACTCGTGCGATGGGCAATTACGTGACCCGTCCTTAAAGAAAAGAAAAAAACAGAATGAAAGAAAGGGGGTCTCAGGCATCATGAAACTTTATCCGATTCAACAAGAAAAAATAGTATTTAGTTTGTATATATATGTATATTTGTAACGATTGTAAAACAACCATTCGTGGGTTAAGCAGAGAATAATGCGATTCCTTTAACAAATTCAATTCCCTTTTAAGGTTCTTTGAACGAGCTTTTCGGTTGTCAATGTAAGTAGTAGAAATTGTACAATAAACATTTGATTTGTGTATATTTACCAGTTTGCACTTCATGCCCGATATTTTACTCCTCGGTGTAAAAAAAAGAAAACGCTAAAACGACAAAAAAAAATAAGAAAACGAGAAGGAAGGAACGAACGACGAACGAACGGGTGTGCATGAAACGCGAGAAGCGTCTTGTAAAATTGTCGAGCATTCGGATGGAGAGTCGATGCTATTCGTATGAGAATTGTTCGCAATCTGTGAATGGGCAAAGAAATAGAGGTCTGGTACAATTGTGCTTTGTAATGCGAGGGGAAAGGAAAAGCTAGTTAAGCGTATCCGTGAAGATTCATCCGCTCGAAATGATTCCATGTTCTGTATACGTTCGTAGGACCGTGTAGTACCATCTAGATTATGTTCGAAACGAGCTGATTTCCTTTCGCAATTTGTAACGTTGCTTGAAGCGAATACTCAGATACAAAGGAACGTCGCGTACGATGTTTCGTCAGAGAACTTTACTTTCTTAACTAGGATTATTGTATCGGGGAAGGAACGGAGGTCCACGTCAGCTCCAGATCAAAAGTTGTCTACTTCAATTCGAAACTACTCGATGCACAACCGAGAAAGCTGGTATTAAGAGTCTGTTCTTCGTTAACTTGATCGTATCTTTCGTACACAATGTTTCCAAAACAAACAAAGAAAGCGATATTCAATTTCGGATTCAGTTCAGAAAGATTCTTATATATTCTATAAGCTAATTGTATAGATTTTTCACAACAACACCCGACAGAGTTTCTAAGACTGCTTTAGAACTTGTATGTATATTGGACGATTTCGTAAATATCCGTACACCACGTGTATGTACACATATGCATATATATTAACTTATAATAATACCGAAAGAACCGCAGTATGACGAGGAGGTGGAGGAAGAAGAAAAAACAAAAGAAATCAGTAGGATGTTGATTCACCCACTACACAAAGCGAAACCTGTGAATAATATCAAAGTAGGCAAGTTCGCTGGAGCTGAGCGAATTATAACATTGTACATACGAAGCGAGAAGAGAAGAAGATGAGGAGGAGGTGCAAGAGGAAGAAGAGGAGAGAATCCGAAAAGAGTGCAAGTTGGACTGACCACAGAAATGAAATATAACAAAGGCTAATTATTGAATTAAGAGGATATCGAGTAATGTTGTTCTTTATGTGTTTTACATATATTATTCACAATTTATTCGATAAAAGAAGGGAACGGTCAACTTACGGCGCCATGTGCGTCGCTCTTGGAAGAGAAGAGAACGGAAACGTGTAAGTAAGAGGCGGAACGAAAGAAGAAAGAAATACGAATCGATATCTACGTGATACTAGGAGTAAATGCGAGCTATTTAAGCTACAAATTTCACGCATACTTATATGGAGTGTTTCAGACTTGTCGCGTCGCTTTCATTACCGCTGTCTTATCATTTAATCTCGCTGTACCATCGCCGGTGCTTAGGAACGCGTATATTTGATTATTTTCTTTCCTTTTCTCTATTATTGTAATTTGCTACTCCTCCTTTGTACGGCACCAACAAGCTCTAGCTTTTTTCTTCAGTGCTGTCACGAGTTTCCTACGGTCTCTGAAACAGGAACAAGTTACTCCAGCGTCGTGAAAAGAGATTCCACGTTTTTTATTCTCCGTTCCGATGATGCACTGTTTGCTTGATCGCATCATGTTTTTCTTTTTTTCAGGCGAGTAATCTGTATAGGGTGTCCCACGATTTTCCAAACCGTGCCAGCATGTTCTGCGAGTAGAACTAAGCGAAAGATGTTAGACAGACGTACGACCCATGAATGCTTTGTAGAAGAGCTATAACAAAGATACGCTATGTAAATTACTGTGGTACGACTGAAGGGTAGTTTCGTAATACATTGCTCAACACAATTGAGGGATCGGTTTATGGATGATTTTCATTTGAAATCAGTATTACATGTACAGTGTTACAGTATTTTCACCAAGTGCTTATCGTGTGCATCCCTTATGCGATCCTCTAACTATTCTGTGCAATGTCTTTATTATAATCCGTTTGCAATTGCGTTACTGTTTCACTTCAAAGTGTCCAATTTTCTTGATACAATGCTGGCAATGAAAAAGTGAATTTACTATTGTGCCGAATACCTTCTTAATTTCCGTTCAAACCTGCAAGGATCTCATGTAGCTATCATAGCTTTACAAACGAATTGGACAAGTATCATTTAACTATTCTTACCCTGTTCTATACGGGATGTTCAAAAAAAGTGTTCAGGACTCACAGGGTAGACAGCACTCAAGATATAACAATTTTGTGTTGAAACAATTCTTTATAACTGAGACTATTCACTTTTCAACTTACGTTTGGTAGATATTTTCTGTTTGGTTTATTAAATACTAACATATTCTGCATAACATTTCTTCACTATACATTTCGTATTTTTGTTATAACTTTTTGATAAGGTATTTATAGTGGTATGTTTACATAACATTTTTTCTTCTTTCTAGTCGTAGAATATAATGGAATTCTAACAATCCTGGGACAGCCTGTATAATGGCACGATCGAAGAAGAAAAGTACTGATCGAAAATACTTTCTCGGTGTTTTTCGTTTTCGTTTCGCCAGGCCGGACGGAAAAAATGAAGCTCTAAAACATTCTGTGTAAGAATCGATGGTCGCAGGTCGCAGATATAGAAATTTTACAGCCGTCACATCGATGTAACGTTGATTACACGATTAACAAAAAAAAGAAAACAATTGCACACATTGTACAATACCACGTGTTAATAATATAATGCGTTTTAATTATATATATATATATTATATATATATAATGACAGAACGAGACGCTTTTTCTCTGATATACATATATACACAGAAAAAGACACCTTTTTATATGAGAAGCTATTCGTAAAAAAAAAAAATATGAAATGAAAAATGAAGAAACGTGTGAATTGAAGAGCAAGCATTAAAAGGAAACAAATCGAACTGTTCTGTGTGTAGTATGGTAATAGTTGAATGGAGAGCAAGTGGAAGACAAAAAAAACGAATATTTTGCATTTTATTCTAGTAAAGTATGAACGATTGATCAGGCGAGCAACAATGGGAATTAAATGTGGGATTTGTGGTGGAAGACGAGCGACGGAAACTTTCGTCAGGTCACTCCGAAGCTGCGAAGCGTTCGATTTAATTATCGAAACATTTTATAAAGATTTCAATATTTTTTTTTTCTTCGTAATTAAGTAGCGTTCTAGACGCATCGAAAAATTTCTGTTCTCCTCGAGCAAAGAGATGATAGGTAATCAATTTTTGTAACGCGTCACGATTAGATGATTAATCAAATTCTATAGACTTTTATATTTCTTCTCGGACGTGGCAGTCCGAACCTGACGGATAATTTATTTTAATTTAAGTCGTCGGCAGTGTGTAAACTAAGAAATGAATTTTTAGATTGCGAGGGGAACTCTCGATTCCGCCACGAATTCATTTTGTTCTTTATAATCGGACAGCTGAAAAAAAAAACAGAGAAAGAAGTGAGAATGATTAATGTGTGTTACACGGAATAGAAGTGTGTTGTAGAAGTGCGGAGAATATTTAATTAAATAAAACCTAAAATTAGAAGAATTGGTTAATGGGCGGAGTTCTAACTTACCTCAATGTTTAGCTGCAAACGAAAGGAACGAACGTTTCTTTGTATGTGAATGTATTTGTCATGTTTCCTCTTTCTTTTTTTAGTTTTACTGCCATTGTGATTTATACGATTTATGCTATTAGATAATTATATGTACAAAAAGATTTTCCAACGTATTCAAACCTGCTTCTTTTATTCATTTTATTCTTCGAATTACCGAAGAAACAATTTCGAGAAGATTCGTCTAAAATACGAGCGGTGTATTTGAAGGAAACAGAAATAATTTTCCTTTTTGCATACTCCTGTAATTTATACTTTTTCTGTCTATACAAGTCATTATTATAAAAACCTTATTAGTTTTTATTCTAACAATAAGTTAACTTTAGGAATATTCAAGCTCAAACTCGTGATTACATCTACTGACCAAAACAAAGCAGTTGCAAAAGACCTTAAACTAATTTTATACAGTTTTCACCGGTCAACGTGGGTGAAGATGCATTACAGATCGTTGAGGAATACAAACACGCCATCGTAATATTAGATTTGCAACTTAACTATATGTTTCACACGCAAACGGAATCACTACTATTTCATGTCTCGAGTTAGATTTCTAATTCTTTCAACTATTCAATTATTTACGGACTTCTGTGCCCGTTGAAATTTCACCCTGTTCAAATTTTCAAAGGTATCCTGGCATTACAATTTCCTCTTCATGGTTTCTTATCACATGCGGACTGTCAAGAAAAGCAGTGTTCATTGAACCGAGTAAAAAAGATGATTAACCCTTTGAGTGCTATGGACGCATACGTACGTCTTCCAAAAATCATCAGCAGAGATCATGGACTTAAACATGCGTCTTACAAATTTCTTTAGCTTAAATTTTCGACGCTAGTAGAATCATGGACACTTATGATTTAGTATTCATTCAAACGGTATGACAAGTTCAGCTTCGAACTATTTCGTACTGAAAGGGTTAAAAAGCAAAAATCGACTGCAACATTTGTCGACAAGGTCCATTTTCTTATCTACTTTGGTCGAACATTTTTACTTGCTTCAGCCAGTTCTACGTGTACGATAGTTCTTAGACTAGTTCTTCAACGCCTTGTGCAAGAAGTTTCGCAAGATCGGTAGCGGAACGTTGCGTCGCTTATTTTTGGTTCGTTTGCTTACGCACAACCTCGGCTTGCAGTCGAGCCGCGAGAGCTTTTCGCACTTGAAGTATGGACGGTTCCATAGGTTCCGGTAATTTTAGTTCTTGCTCCCCTTTGATCGTCGCTTCCGCTACCGTTCTTGCTGAACTCGGCCGTGTCGAGTTCATTTCCAGCCTCTGACTTCTCGCCTCCTTCTTCAGCGCCACCAATTTGTCTCGTCTGGCTTTTAAATACGCCTGTCTCTTCCTCATGTCCTCCTCCGACACCTAAAACAAGATTTGCTAGTCAATTTTTTCAAGAACTTTCACTCCTCTTTTGGAGATGATAAGATTAAACCGCTCAAGGTCACTTCTAGTCTATTCGAAGAGTTACCAAGACTACGGCTCTCAAGATCCCCTCTTATCACTGGAACACTGAGACCAGATCTCTCGCAGATTAACTGTATGTGCTTTAGTTAAAGGCAGATGTCTAATAAGAATGAAGGAGAAAAACGGATAGTACATAACGTAAAAGATTGCTTGCCAAAGTGTAAACAGTGAAGAGTACGTAAAACAGTAAAAGTCTGGCTTGCGTCACATTATACTTGATACGACTGGAAGAGAAGCGACCTTGAAGAGTCTTAACATGCCCACTTTAGAGCGGAGCAACAATATTAATTTCTCTGCATGTTAAGTACTTTTTGTTCCTCCGATTTTGATTCTTCAGAGGTTGCTGGTTCAACGGAAATAATCCTTTCCACTTCTGGTGAATCTTCCAGTTCTTTCCTTTCTTCTATCTCTTCCTTCTGTTCTTCTTCCTCCTCTACGGGTTGTTCTATCGAAGACTGCGATGCTGTTTCAGGACTCGTTTCTTCTTTAGAAGCTTTCAAAGCTTCTTCTAACAAGGCTTTTTCATTATTGTACTTAGCTGTCAGACGTTCGTGTTCCTTCATGAGAGACGCTTCTGATGATATGTCCTGTTCCTCTTCTGGATCATCCTCCAACGCGTGTTTCCTGCATTTTTTCTTTCTTTATTGGTATGTATTCAATGTAGGCAGGATTGAAACTACTTTAGATTCTGATGAAACAATTTACAAGCTTACTGAATGATTTCTTCCATCACCAAAGTGTCATCGTTCAACGCGTCCGTCTCGTACACCAAAGAGGCCGGTGTGAGGCCATACTTCTGCTCGATCATGTTCAGAGCCTGCAACTGTAGTTCCAGGTTCTTCTGTATCATCATCCTCTTGAATATCTCGTACTCGTTCGCCGCCCATATTTGCTCGAACAGATTCTGAAACGATGAAACAAGCATGTAATTCACGTTCGAAACAATCATTTATGTTTTTTACGAGCTTCGATCTACCTGCTGAAATTGTATAGGCATTCTTGTGTACTTGTTCACCATGCAAGCGTACTCAAATTGCTCCGGAGTTATTCCCATGTCCTCCATGAAACAACCAAGCAGCAAGTCCACCAAGTTCTTGTACTCTTGGTAGCTCTTGCGGTATTCATCGTTGTGTTCAACGTCCGCCTCGAATACTGTAACAAATTCAATGTACACGTCAGACAGGATGAATTTAAATGACAAATTTTTGTTCGATAAACAATTGTTGCATGCGGCAAAGCAAAATTGTAAATGCTTTAGAGAATTTTCGAACTCACTGAGCGATTTCTCTTCGATAAAAGTGATAAGAGGCGCGGACCAAATGGGACCCTGAAGAAACCCGATCAGCGAGTCGAAGACCCAGGCGCTGTCGTCCTTGTCGTTCATTTTACAGCAATGCGAAAATTCTTTTGCGCGTACAATCGATTCCTCTCGAATTTGTTGGCAACAAAGTGTCGACGCGTATACTCCGTTCTCAATGGTAGCCATAGCTACGAGGTTCAAAACACTTTGCTGTGGACTTGCGCGAACGGGTGCGAGCAATGCGTCTTTAATTTAATTCTCTTTATTGGAACAACATTATTTATACATAAACATTCAAAAGGTCGCTAAAATATCGTCCTCTTAATATAAAAATGTCGTTAATCACGCGCTCCTACATCGGTTTCATTCGCAACACTTTTCATTTTTCTGCCCGGAGGAATGATTATTGTTTGTAAAAAAATATATAAAATACAGATCGAGATACTTAAGAATATCTCTTGGATGACAATGTTAGCTGCTCCACTCTGTGTAGATAAAACATAGGAGGGTCGTTCACGCCAGAACCGCGATTTAATTTTTAGACAAAATTATGTCCGGTCTAGAATATTTCTGCAGCTTGGTGGAAAAAGAGCCGATGTCCGATTTGCAATTTTTTTGGGGAAAGGTACACACTGACCCTTTTTCATAGCGATTGAAAGGTCCGTGGCTTGCATTTTTCTGCAGGAAAAGCACCTGTGTTTCACTGGTTCAAACGTCAAGACAAATACTTCTATTCTGCCGGTATTAACGCATTGATACGACGATGACAAACTGCTATGATGTAACTGAAGATTACGTTAGAAAATGTTCTTTGCTGGCCATAATTTTATCCTTTTAACTGTTTAAAAATTAAATTCCTCTTCCGACACGAACGACCCTCGTGCTACACGCGAAGAGCTTCGGTTGCGTAAAAGTTTACAAATCCCGTCAACGTATATACAAAACGTAAAGTCGATCTGATGAGCTTATCAGAGGCACTTATACTTTCTTCATCGGACTTCAACGTATCGGTCGATAGTTCGCGATTGATTAAAATTGGTTAGATTCGAAACATAGACGTTCGTATGAAAGAAGTTTCCGAAGTATTATGTACAATTGTCTTTTCCCGTCTTCAGCGGTCCGAAGCGACATCGAGTTTGAGAAATTACTACAGCAACGAGAGTACGACGGCCTATGTACAATGTAGCCTCGATCGCTGATCCTTCTACAATTGGAAATTGTGTTGGGAGTGGTTCAAGGTGTTCGTCGACATCGTGTGAGCTGGATGCGATGGAGCCGGCGTGTACAAGCTGTGATGCGAATGAGATTTTGCTCTGGAGAGTTCGCTGTAACGATCCTGTTCCGGTGGCGCTACCAGGAGAACTGGTCTCAAGGACAATGACTTCCTAGATCCTGCCACGCTCTGAGCTTCGTTTACGTATCCTGGATTCACTTCACCTGAAATCATATACAGTTATTGGATGAAGAATAACGCCGATTCTTCTGTGGCTTCATTATCAGACTGTGGATGTTAATGCAGTTATAGAAATGAAACTTTGACGAAAGTGTGTTTTGTTTGAGAACAAAACATACACTTTTGAACGCATAAACCGCAAAATTCAGTTCTGCCATAGCTGTGTTTCATCAGCTGCATTTAAATTACAAATATTCAAGTCTAAAAAAGTATATTTGCATAAAAATCCACTGTCTACTTAGTAGTTTTTCTCATTCATATTCAATTTATTTTTGGAGAAAGAAGATTTGTATTGTATGTAAATTTTTGCTACTGGTATACTGATGACGATCATTATCACATGACTGTGCAGATTTTGAAATTCTTCCGATTCAGTGAGTTACAGCGAGTTAGTTACAGAATTAGGACTGAGAAGTTGTAGAATAATGAACACAAGTACTAAATTACTTAAAATACATCTTCATGTTTTACTTGATGAAAAGAACTTTCGCTTGTAAGATAATTAATTGGTTCTTTGTTCTTCACAGGGTGGGAGAAGATTGTATACCTTTGTATAAAGAACCATTGTTGAAAGGCTCTGGTTGCAGTCTAACGTGTCTGGATGCTAAAATAAAAGCAAGCGCTGCTAGGGTAGCAGCATCTAAGGCAGCAATCGCTGCTAACGGGATCGCCCATCTAACGGCGCAGGCTCCTGGGTTGTATCTGCAAAATGAAATCGTTTATTAGCATCATACATCACGGTTCTAATCAATGATAAGAAATTTATTCGAAATACTTGAATATAAACATGTTGTATGCCGTACAGGATGTTCCATTTTGCGGGTAATAACTGATCGAAGGTGAATAACAAAGTACTTACAAAATTGAAATCATAAAACGGTCGATGTAAAAAGAATAACGTAGAATGTGTTAGTAATTAACAAGGCCAACGACAACTGATTTTCGCATGATATTCGTGACATAAGTGCTATATAGGATGTGTCGTTCGATTTGTGGAAGATCGTTTATACCTGGACGCAGATGCACCGCAAACGGCTCGAATCAGCGGGGAATCCCAACCCAGAGGATAAATGCAAACTCCGATCGCCATAGATATAGCTGCGAAAGAAACGACAATTACTTTTTAGCCATTTCGTAATTTAAATCGTTTCAGTATCTTCAAAAATTTCGAAAAGAAATTGCGTAAAACCCTCAAGCTAAAATTGTTGTATAAGATTTGTACTTTATTAAATAAATGCGTACACTGTTTCTTTGAACGACATATTGCCATTTATTTAATAATTTCGTGATTCTTTCAAACGTACTTTTGCATGCCTCTGGATAATCGATTTTTTGTCTTAAAAATTCTTTTATAGACTGAAACAAATTCATCAGAAGGTGCCATAAAATTCTTTAATGTACGTAGGCACAGTAAATAGCAAAATATGACATAAACACTAAGAAACATTTAATAGATTCAGTTATAAACAATACTTGTCCGAATTAATTGTCTAATTGTTTGACAGAAGTTTATAATACGTAATTTCTTTCCAGTATCAATCAATACAGAGAAAAATCTGCTTATCACAAATATTATGAACAGTCTGAGCAACCCAAACAATATACTTGAATATTTTCTGAATTATAATTATCATTAGTTCATCAAGAACGTCTGCAGCACTTTGAAGAAATTCTTGTGAGGTCGTTTTCGTTTATTCGAATTTTCGTATTATTCTATACGATCATTTTCTTTTCATGATATCCTTCGCTATCGCTGAATGTGTAACTGGCTTGGCATTTCAGTGAACTATCTCTGCACACGGATATTGTGCGAGAGGTCAACAGTGAAAGGGACCGGGAACAACTGTTGCTTTTCCAGCGCATATGAACTTTTCACAAAGCAACCGTTCGACCACGTAATCCCTAACAGAGAGACGGTTAATTAATTTATGTGCACATTTACCTGAATGGGAAATTCTGGATAATAATGGACAATAAACGTACTCTGGATCGTACAGATAAACCGATTCGAAGTCAAGTTTAAATGTTCTTACGCTCGAAGGCCAGGAGGACAGATCCAATTTCGATCATTCTCCGCATTGTAATCGGTATCGATTTTAATACACACGCTTGCTAAAATTCATCTATTTATTTATAACGCTCGTTCTAAAACAAATAATTTTCTTTCCTCTCCGTCTTTGTGTGTAGAACGATCTTTTAACTTTAAGGTCACTATAAAAATAATGCAGCAATTTCAGCCCGAACATAAACCCTCCTAAAACTGTAGCTGGTCCACAGCTAAATACACGGCATTCGCTGCTGGATCATGAACAAAAGAAGAAGGCAACCAATCGGCGAGATTAAGCTACTTTGGAATCGGTCATCGCTGAAATTAGTGGCCGTCTTCAGTGGTTGTGTTACCGTTGATAACCATAATGTTTTAGAATCCATCTAAAACTCTATATCTCCAGCTAAATGACCATAGCAGCGAATGCTGGATTACGCAGTAAGAAACAGAAGAAACTTCAGCTTTCATTAGCTACTCTGGGCATGATCAGGGCTAAGATGGGTAATCGTTTAGAGTGGTTCTATGTTGCTGTCAGCAACCATAATGTTTCAGAACTCGTCTAAAAAGTCTAGGTCCCCGACTAAATGACGATGTCCGTCGAGGCTGGGTTACGCGCAAAGAAGAACAAAATTCTTTGACTTCGAATTCAACATCTATCGACGGATTTCCGGAAGTTGGTTGGCACCGTATTACGTGGCGGCAGGAAACGTCCGTTTCCGAGTCGTCGAACGGTACACATCATAATCCACCGTCCGTTTTCTGGGTGAAACGTTTTCCTCTTCACAGAGGTGATTCACATTTCAACCAAGGACTTTCACTGTCGGCGAACAAACGAGCCACCATCGACGGTAATGCCTTCAATCAACGATGATCGTCCACCGACTTTCATCTCCTACCGACGGTCATTCTTACGTAAAAGCTTTATTATTCTACAGCTTTTTCTCTTCACTTTCGCTAACCTGAACTGCTTCTATCCCGCTTATCCTCTCGATACTGCAACACCAGGGACTTTGGCCAACTCTGCCATACAGGCTGAGGCATTTAACTCTTTGTATTCTATTGGATTTCCTACGGCGAGATACATACATTGTTTCTACATATGTATACCGTACAGTGAAATATTATTTATTGTAACGCAAACTAAATTACTAAAATAAATTCATAAATTTCAAATCATAATCATTTATGAATTTTTGTTGAAAAGGCAACACTTTGTTTTTTTTTGGAAGAGCACTACAAAACGAGTCAAGCTTTACTTATTGCACCGCTAACTGAATTATCAAAATGAATGAATAAATAATAGATAATAAGCATTCATGAATTTCTGTTGGAAAAACAGCACTTTTAATTTTAATACAAGAAAATGAGTCGTTACAGACATTTCAATGTCGTGACGAACATGAACGTCTTTTTTCTGTGATGTAATTACGTTTTGTTTATTTATTTTCTAACAAATCCGGGCGAAACCGCACGAACTTTTCGGGCCACCCGATATCGAAGAGAATAACTTTGATGTCGGATGATTGAGCATGGATATTACACGTTGAGTAACATGTTTCAGGACAAATCAAGCGTGTCAATGTTCTCCAAGTGGGTCAACGGTGTGGCAAGCATTTTGCACAGGCTGTTTTGCTGAATTACATGAAAAAGTCTTGATTTTTCGAGTTCCACGAACCTGGACAGTTCGCACCAATAATTCAGCAACACCCTGTAGATGCGAAACAAGTTTCATCGTCCCTGCGAATTCCATTTCGTGAATATCATCTTGTTTTCAACCAAAAATATCCTTGTCGCGACGCATATGATTAATATAAAATACCGCTCAACTTGTGTCAGTGTATAAGACGAACGAGGCTTTGAAAATTTCGAGAGTGAAAAAAGTGTACAGTGACACCGTTATTAAATGTACTATTTTTTATGTAATAATTCCCAACGGAAAAAAGAAATAATAAAAAAAATACTGTTCAGCTAATATTTCTGTTGACCATGAACACCCGCATTTTGAAGTAATCGTATGCATACCCGCATTTCATTATTTCAAATTGATGTTTTACATACATACTCTGAGGCCTAATTGGTAATTACTATTCCATTATTCTTTTATACGGAGTGTTCTCAAATACAAGGACACTAGTTTCTGAGTGAAACACTTTCATTTGCAAACTGTTCCTTCAAAAAGTTCTTGACAAGCTTTGAGTGTCATGTTCTTTACCCATGATGCTAAGAAAAATGTAATAAATTAAATTTTGGGGCACTCTTTGCTTGCATCAATCCTGATTCACTACAGAAGGTGTTCAAAAACATTTCTATCTCCTTACATGCACTTTGTATACTTTCTTATCAATATCATCTATATTTTGGAGATCTTCTTGCGTCTCTTTCCAGATTCTTGCACTGGTTTCATAATCAATTCGACTGTTGTACCAATTCCTATTGAATAAGCATCTCCTTTCAGTATTCTCTGAACATAGACAAGACAGTGGATAAATAAGACAATATTCAAAATAAATATCTGATACAGATTATTTTACATTTTTTACTTGGACACTTTCTACATTTTTACTTTATTCCTTTTCTATCAGACCACAAGCTAGTGTTCTTATGCTTGGAGATACTCTGTATACCGATATCCTTTATTTCTAGAATAAATTAGCTTTTGGCCAGTCAGGGAAATGCACTTAATTATTAATTCGAAATTTTTGCTACAGAAATGCAGCTCAAATTAATCATATTCGTTTTACGATCGGCTATAAGTGACTGTTAATCGCCAAGGCGTTGGCCAACCGGTAAATTGTCCAGCTCGTGCGTTATAACGGTCTATTCTACATTTCCTGTAAACGGTTTGCCATGCCTTCGTATTTCGCGAAAGAACTTTTCTCCCTGTGCTTTACACGGCGATGAGCAACGAACAATCGAGCGTTCGCACGGCGAGACAGTGATTCGGTCATCAACGTGACCCGCTCATTATGGTATTGTTTTATTACGCGTTCCGCAAGAACGATCCCGCGGACAGGAAACGCTTTCTAGCCGCGATTGTGATAACAAAAATCCTTAGAGTGATTTCAGTTCGAAAGCTATGTGTCTCTGCCACGTGCCATCGAATTACATATACGGTTATTACAATTAGTGATATTTTAATACGTCACTCAATCTTTATTTTACTGTTCGAAGGATATGACAGTTTCAAGACTTTTTTAGTTCATTAATCTTAGAAATATTTTCATTTTAGCCGTTCACAGTTTTGTTATATTGGAAAAATGAGAGTTCTAGAAATTTTGTAGTGTATTAACCTTAGAAATATTTTGGTAAAAATAATAGGAGTTGTCAGATTCATTTAGACGAAAATATTGTAGGTACAACCAAGGTGTATTAAAATGGTTGTTATCTCAGTATTTGTCACTCATCTAGAAGATGATTTTAATTCAAAATTGATCAGACTTGTTCAGAAAAACACATCACAGATACAACTAAGGTTGGTATGTACGAAAATTGTTACTGAATAAAAATTTGTAAGACTTCTTCATAAGTAGAATAAAAATTATTTTCATATCAAAATTTACAAAAGATGATTGACACCCTAATGCCTGCTGTCACATATACGCGGTTTAAATTTATCTGAAAAATTAGCATGAAAGACTTCTGGAATAAGTAAAAGAAAAAATTCTAAAACAATAGTAAGAGAATATTATGTTACATAATTAAAGCTCTATAAAATTTGCTCAAGCACTCTGGTGTTCGCAAAGTATTTACACTTGTCAAAATGTTCAGATTTAATTGTACAACGAAATTACTCGAGGTTTCTGGATCATTTAAAAAGCGGATGATGCCATTTTCGAAAATTGGTCACCGATGTGTCGCAATAAGAGCGTGCTAAGCGAAACTATTGCATCACTTCCTGACCCCTCGGTGCATCGCTGCAATTTTCAGCTGCATCGTCGTGATAACGCGTTACACGATTACGGCAATAGCTCGAGAGAATCGCGTTACACTTTCTAAAACAGCGCGCCTCCTCTTTGTTCGTTGAATATTTTTCTTTTCCCCTCTTCGTCTGCTCGATCGATTATGCAACACTATAATTAGCGTGATTTCAGTGCGTTCTGTTTTTTTTATAGACGGTTATGCTGATCGTTTATGGTAATTTTCATAGATATTTTAGACTCACGGAGATTAATATTATGCAACGCTATTGTGTAATGATACACTGTGAAATATAACAGATGAACAGATTATATGATTTATTGTTCATTAAGCTGTTAAATATTATAAAATCTTCAATTAATATGATAGTAAACCGATATTTTGAATACTATAAATCTTCAATCTTTGCTCCCTATTTTCGATCACCCTGTATATAATGTTTCTTACCTATGCAGGTATCAATTTCATGATACAACGAAAAATATCGCAACAACATGATACATAATACAATGGTGTCATATGGTCCGACAAGCTCTTCTTTGAAGAGTAATAGGTGCGATAGTGATATGGATATGGAAAGAAGTTGTTCAAAGTAGTTTGATAAATTAATTACTAAAATAGAAAAACAGTAAAGGGTCTGACCTATGCCGAATCGATATGATAGAGAAATTGCATTATTTGATAATAACGCTTGGGTTTTATAACAACATTCATTGCCGAGTCTCTCCATTTACACATCATTCGCAAGAAACACTGTGAGAGCATTTAGCAGGCGCCTCGCTTGTGGCGGAGGGATTTTCACAGGACGAGTTAACTCATTTTCCTCGGTTAACGTATCAGTGATTGAAGACACAGCATATGAGTCATGCAATGTCTCCCCCATTTGGTCGATGATTCAGCATGTGGGTCATGTATAGATATTACATAATTATAATTACTTTTACTTTTATGCATGTATGCTGATTTATGTATGTCAGAATCACGCCATAAGGCGTGAAGATAGAATTAAGAGACGCGTTCTTGGACGGTTCTGGGGTAAGTGCCGCGTGGTCCAAAACAGTCCTCTTACCAGAAGGCATCCTCGCCTTCCCCACTCCGTGGCCAGATCCTTTAGAAACAATGTCCCTTTTCCTGGGAAATCAGCAGGGCGACGTCGGGTCGCCTGCTACCCTTAAAACTCTCTCTCACGCCTCTTTCCAACAAATAGTCTATGACACTCGATAGCCATACGACATCGAGTCGATGGCTAATGTCCGGTGCCCACCCAACAAGCCATACTCTCAACATACGGACACAGACAGACCTCGATGCAGTCATAAATAAGGCTAAAGGGAAATAGCGTGGAGGTATTTGCCTTCGACCCCTCTTAAAATTTGGGTAACGCTAACATGTACGTATGTCGATCATTAATGCAAAAGTATTTATTCGAACTGTCGTGGTTCGCAATGAATCAGAAAGCAGAGTCAACCGCGGGTGTATATAATCGAACACCTGAAAAGCGCATGCGAATAATTACCTGAGACCACCTGCATCCAGGCGCACAGGTAGAACACAGTGGTGCTCTGGCAGAAGAAGAACAGAAGCATCGCGCAAATCGTCAGCAGGGCGATTATGACAGCGACGCCGACTAGAATCGTGCTGGCTCTGAATGGGATGTTAGCGATCGTCGACAAATCGTCCAGTCTGCCGATGCACTCTTCTCCCAATTCACCTATGCCGAACGGGCGAGGAATTGTTCTCGTTAACGAGCCGTGAAAATCATGGTTTTTCGGTCTGCGAATGTTCGTGTACCGAGCGTACGGTGACCAAGTTTATCGTTGAACGCATTAAAGGATCAACCGCTCGGATAAATCTCCTGTTTCGCACACATCATGCCCTTAACACTTTGACTGACGCGCTGCATCAGCTGAACATAACAAAGCTTGTAAATTGTTACAAGAAATGTGTGTAACCTCGAGTCACCGAATTTCGCCTAATCATCACAATTGCGATTACTGTACATTTACATATTTATACATTTATATGTCTATTTCTGTTGTCTCAGTCTACCGCATCTACAAAGTACGTTACAACAAAAACGATATTATTATTATCATTATTATTATAAGTCACTGAAATAGTTTCTAGAAATAGAGTGACAACAGAGTTAAATTAATCAGATAGTCGAGTAATCGAGTGATGTGGCAGGGGGACTATTCAGTGGCCTTGAACAGCCAATGCTGCTTCTCTCCGCTATAGTAACGCGTTTATGTGTGCTGCACGAACGTTCGCAGAGGAAACTTAAAACAAGTATCGTTTAGGAATTTTCAATGAACTCCAAAGATGATGAAATGAGAAGTAAAGGAATTACCATTTGCACCGTAGCTGCACCTGGTCCATAGGCCGAATCTCCCAGGATTCTCGTGTTCCAAGTCACCGAGCCATTCTGGCGTGACGAAAGCCACGACACCGATGATCGCATAGCATATGGTGAAAATTCCCCATAGCACGCCGATCGCCTTCGAATTACGTATGTAATTCGTCGCGTACATATGGGAGGATTCCACGTACTCTATCTTCGATCCCATTTTATTGCTGCATCACATTCACAGAACGCTCGATTAATCATGATCTCATTATACGGTAGACGACGGAACGAGCGGTACAACAGAGTATGTGGATGATTCTAGACGAAAAACCATAACGAAAATAAAGAATAGAAAATTTTTTTTGTACGAGGCTTTGCAGCAAAATTGAGACTGAATGCTTTCCTTACCTCCCGTGCGGGAAATCGGTGGGCGTGCTTACCGAGTGCGTCGCTTGAACGCCCGTGGGCGTTCTCCGCACGGACTGTGCTGATATTACGAACGCTCAACAAACCCTGCAGTTCTTGAAGAATTAATTTTAGTTTGCTCACAAGTTTACAAATTCTGGGAGTACTCATATACTTAATTTGGTTGTATTCGTTTTATTGTATCGTTTAATTAATATTATATTATTGGCTGTATTAAATTAATTGTGTGCAATACAGTCAGTAATAGAATATTAATTAATACAATGAAAAAATGAATGCAGCATGAACATATTCAATTTATTACACACGTACACTGAAGATTATTACTTTTACAATTAGTTAACTAAAATTAGCCATTTCAAACTTATGGATTTCCTTAAGCGTTCGTAACATTGCCATTATCCGTTCGGAGAACGCCTAGGGGCGTTCAAACAGTGTACTTAATAAGCGCGCTCACCAATCTCCCGCACGACAGTTAGGAAAAACTTTTGAACTGCATTGTTTCGAAAACCTCCGGAGCCTCATACAGAAAACTGTACCCCATATTTTTTGTTCTGTCGTTTAGTCTAGATTCACCTCCTACTCGGTTGTACTACTCATTCCGACAGGCTCTGTATAAATACATTGTTTGATAGAAATTTAGAATTTTGCGAGTAATTAAACTTCTCCGATAAATGATCGGAATGAATTTATTGAATAGAACTTTCCACTTACTTTGGTCGTGAGTAAAAAATGGTCCTTTTCAACGTTTCATCACCGATCCCGTGGAGCTTCCTAACGTTCGATCGTTCTCACGTTAAATCGGTACTAGCGCCGCCAGTGACATTTACATCGGAACGTTCACCGATCGGCTCAGAAGGTGCAGCTTTTCTTCCGTGGGCCGATCTATCGATTACAATGCATTACAGTCCGACAACTTAGTTTCGAGACCCGGAGGCGGGACTCATTAATCTTTTCAGGCCTGAGGCTTTGAAAAAAAAAACGTTCGCCGTGCGTTGAAATTTTTTACGGTAGAAGACGCGTTGCACTACTCATCTTAATACTGTGATATGTATTACGTCAATTATTAATTTCTTTCAGCGTTGTGAAACTGAAAAATATTTAACAAAATGTTCAGATTTTAATATCGTACCTCGACGTAATAAATCGTAGTACGGTGGCTCGTAGCACACGGTGCGCGACTTTCCAAAATTGAGCCAAATGTGCCGATGGACGATTAAAATCGATTCGACGGAGAATATTCGATCATCGTTCGGTAGGAAATCGCGTGAGAGTTCGCAGTGAAAAAATGCATAATATGCGATGATCGATGCATCGGCTTGTAAACAGCGCGTAGATCGCCGCGTGCGTTCCACTGTCACGATTCTGGGTCACCGGGAATATTAAAAACAAACCTGACTCGATTTCTAATCGTTTTCGGGAACGAATGGTCCCTGTAGTTCTCTATATACATAGAACGAATAGATCACGTCTCTAAAGAAAGAATGAAACATGAGGACTCGAGACTAAGTACGGACAGTTAAAACAACCGAAAAATAAACAAACTCCTAACTTTCATTTTACAGCGGGAAGATTTAGAGAAATTACAGACTATCAAGCCATAATCCCAAAGATACGCATAAAAGCAACATTGATAAATATTGGTGGCTTCAGAAAGATTAATCGTAAAAGATTGTTGCTACTTTTAGACTTAAATTACTCATCGTACAAGTTACAAATGACTAATATTAGTAACTGTAATATACTATTTTATAAATTATTACATATTTATGACTGAATAGTTATGTATATTGATCCCTATTTCGTTTAGAAGCAGCTGCTACCCTTAGACTTTAAGTGTTAAGTTTATACGTTATGAGTCATGATTATTAATTCGGTCATGCGTATTAGTTCTGGCTCTTTTTTTTAGAAACCAAAATTTTCTTTTACTTCCTCCACGAACCAAAAGCTGTAATAATACGTGCCGTACATATACAAATATAAACGATCTGTACTAAGTAAGTAATTCTAGTTCCGCATAGTTATAAGTGGCATTAAGTGTCATAGAAATTAGATAGTGTTAACATTACGCGTACTCTTTCAGTGGAGCGTTTTATCTGGTTGTACTATATTATGTTTGTACTTCTTAAAAAAGAAAAGCACAAAAATTACAGTAGTTAAACTCAAGGATTACAACTCGACAGACTTCGAATCTCGACACTAAAAAAATCTTTGCTCCTCCTTTCTCCTTGTTCGATCGTACCTTATTTCACGCGAGAGCTGGAACGTCACTGTACGGTAGGACCTCGATCATCCGGACACCGGTCATACAAAGATTAGTGATCTCATGTGAATTAGAAGCTAACATTACTGTTAGTGACACTATGTATCTTATTTCACACCACTATGTAATTTACATTATAAAATAAAATTGTCATTTTTACGCAAAACATAGTTACAGTGTGCTCCTTTCACCAATCATAGTTCGGATAATCGAGGTCCTATTGTATTCATGTTTCAGAACATTTCTGTCCACGTAAGATCATCTACAACAACACTCCGAACACCTGGTTAACATACCTTGTCCTTTCTCTGGGTCTAAGATTTCTTCAAGACACTGTTAACAAGATTCACTTTAGAACGATCTTCCAAGGATCACGAACACTGACAAGAGGTAGCCCTGGACAGGCCCCGAACTGGCCCAACTTTTGAACGCACTCGTTGCAACTGGTACGAGGAAACGTGCCCGCACCTTTTGGGACAGGAACTTACGTTCCACGCACACGCGCAGAGGAATAACAGAGAGAATCACCGGCTGACTATGCAGTCGGGCAGATGCAAAGATCAATCTGTTGCATCGAGTCGCATAGTCGCGTGTGCATGCGGTTTAATACCACAACGAACGGGGAAGACGTGTTAAGGAGGACAAAAGCTACGGGTACAGCACGGCGCAGAGACCTCAAGATGGCTGTTCAGGTGTGCAGAGATTGCCAAGTAGAAGGGATCGGGTAGAGGGAGAAAGAAAGAGACGGGGACTGTGAATGGGGCCTCTTACGGACCCTGGAGAGAAAGGCGTCGACGAGACCGTGTTCGAGAGAAGGGATGTCCACTGGGTGTCCCATTTAAAGCCTGACGAACGCTGAAACTGAATTCTAATAGTTCTAATTATTTGTTAATGTTATATTCTGGCAAATCCTGGGCCTGACTTCACTCTAATTATTTCTTAATGTTATACAATAAAAGCGCTGTAAAAAAAATTATTTATTGTAAGCAGCTAGAGTGTTAAAAAGAGAGTTTAAGACTTTGGGAGCATATCTTGATGTCTGTAACAAGGAAACCATGGATACGGATGAAAGAGTCGTTATTAACGAACAGTATGCAAAAAATGGAATATTTTGATGTCTAATAAGAATTGTAGGTGCGTACGATACTTGTTAGAAAGAGGAATAAATATGTCTAATTGACTTGTATCCTAAAATGAGCCTCTTAACGCTCTAACCAGCACGCTGTATTAGTTAGAAATGACTTTCTAAATTTATATGCGAAATGAATGTAATACGGAACTACACTAGTTTTAATCGACAATAGAAATTTCATAATTTTTTTATTGGTTCTATTAAACCATGTCAGATATTTAAATTTAAGTGTCACGAACGTATAGGTGACATGGCAGTCGAAGTGTTTAAAGTTATGGTCACTTAACACTTTTCAAGTGTATTGTATGTGGGCTTAAATAACACAACTTTTTTGGCAAAGGTTTATTCACTTTGTAATTTAGTAAAACACATATTCCTTCAGTCCGTGCGGAGTACGCCCATGGGTGTTCAACCACTGTACTTACTTGGCAGACTTAGCGATTATCCGCACGGGAGGTACGATTTTGAAAAAGCTACCTTCTACAGTCCAGAAGTTTATATGATAACCATACGTTACGTGCGGATAGTCGCTAAACTCACTTAATAAGTACACCAGCTGAACGCCTGTGGGCGTTTTCCGCACAGACTGGAGCAACATACGGAACACTTTTAAGTATCCATAATATTCAGAGTTAATCTTATGACCTATGTTGATTAGACATTCTTTGTTTCCCTTTGCAAGTATTATATATTCACAAAGTGTTAAATCCTTCTTTTAACACCCTATATGTATTTTATTATATCGTTTTAGAATAAACTATTATAAGAAGCTCATAAATGTGTTCGTTTACTGAAATTCGTTTCTTTTTTTTGAAGAAGACATTATGAGGCCCACAATTTTATGCAACGATTCGAACATTGTTGATGTTAGGCGAATGCAAAGCTGTTCTTTAGATGATACAGCGTTCTGCATATTTTCATGATGACGCGGTAACAATGCTGACCCTGCGTTTCTATTTCATGTTCGCTGTAACTTTACGATGACGATAAAAATCGTTTCAAGTATCGAATAACACGAGCGAACGTTAAATTTTCTATCTGGAAGAACGAAAATACGAAAAAATGTTCGCAATTATGTACACTCAGTCCTTCTACTATTAAGGCTGTCCTTACTAAAGAAAAACTCATATTTTTTCGTACAGATCGAAAGTATCATGAAATTTTCTTTCAGACTGTTGAAGAAACTCGTGAAACGTTAACATAATAGTCACATTAAAATGCGAGCGCTTGTTCCATAACAATGACCCGATTTTGCATTCGAGTAAAAGCAAACAACTTTCTTTTGCTCTGATTTCTACTATTTTGAAAGTTAAAAAAATTCGCGATCACTCGCGATTTCGATTAGAACGTGACTCGAAACGATCATGTTTCTAAAGAAATATACATATTTGTTCGAGTAATAGTTCTTGTCATCTGTCTCTGCACCCATTTTCAGATTAAATTGACCAAGCTATCATTTTCTCATATAATATACGAATTTAGAGTTTACTTTGGCAAGAAAAATTATTACAGAAATTATTGTTTGTATAGGATCGTGTTTAAAATTTCAAGCAGGGTTGACGCGGGTAAGGTGCATCATTACAAATAAATTCCCTATGAAATATTTACTTTTGCGCCGCATTATCGACTGTGTGACAGAAATTTGAAAAACAGTGCGGTCCTAACCTCTGTGGCCGCTTGAAGAATGGCAAACAGAACGGTGAAGGATGCGAAATCCATTCGCGGCACGAATCCGCAATATTTAGTGGAGAAAATAATCAGATCTCGTGTGTACGATTCGAAATATTGGAAAGAAGAATGTTTCGCTTTAACTGCGGAGCTTTTGGTCGACAAAGCTATGGAATTGAGGTTAGAAAAATTCATACTTAATTTCCTGATTTTATACGATTTAACAAATTCTCCAATCAACTTACATTTGTTGGAACTGTAATATTTTTATATATGAAAACATTTTCATTTTATGTTTTTTAAAGTGTTGAAATTTCTATAATTCTATATTGCAGAGTGTATGTTATTTCAGGTTCATAGGCGGTGTTTATGGTGGTAATGTGAAGCCAACACCATTTCTTTGTCTCATATTGAAAATGCTACAAATACAACCTGAAAAAGACATCATAGTAGAATTCATAAAGAATGAGGAATTTAAATATGTTCGTGCCTTGGGAGCATTGTACATGAGGTTAACAGGATCATCATTGGATTGTTATAAATATCTGGAACCACTGTTTAATGATAATAGAAAATTAAGGAGGCAGAATAAACAAGGCCAATTTGAATTGATTCACATGGATGAGTTTATAGATGATCTTCTCAGAGATGAAAGATGCTGTGATGTTATTCTACCAAGGATACAAAAGAGACATGTTTTAGAAGAAAACAATGAATTGGGTAAACATTTACTGTTAAAAATATATGAAATGGGGCACCAAACTATTACCACAAAAGTCTGTGTTGTTTCTTATAATACTACAAAGCCTCAAAAGAATGTTATTTACCATAAAACATTTTGCATGTATTATTGTAATTATCTCCTCAGAGTAAATAATTTTTTTTCTGAGACCTTTTGTTGTATTGTAAGAAATAACTGAAGTTTGTTGAAAGACATCATGAGATGTTTTGATCCGTATATAAGCAGATTATACGAAATAATTTACGTATTCAACTATTTATGACAGAGGGAAAAGTATCTGCATTGGAAGATGACATGGATGAAGGAATAGAAACGTCTGAAGATGAAGATATACCGCCCGTTAAAGAAGACACTCGTAAGAGGACAGACGATCATGACAGAGACAGAGATCGTCACCGTGACAGGGACAAAAGACATTCAAGGTCTGATAAGAAATCAGACAGGGAGAAACAGCGATCTCGAAGCAGAGACAGAGACAGAGACAGAGACAGACGAGAACGTAAACGGAGTAAATCGCCGAAGAGTCATTCTTCATCACACAAGGATAAGGACAGAGATAAGGATCGACACAGAAGAGATGACAGGGATAGAGAAAGAGAAAGAGATCGAGATCGAGATCGAGATCGTAGGAGAGAACGCGACAGAACTAGACATTGAACCGAAATATTGCATTTTAAATAATTTTGTACAGGACCTGACAACCAATCTATGTATAAGTATCCAGGAGAATAATAAAACCGAAGATTCAATTTTTATCGTGTGTACTGCATTTCGGTCATGATTAACAGTAATGTGTAGTAACATTTACAGGGAATAGTTTTCATATTAAAATTATAGAATTCATCGATAGAAACGCTACATAGTAGCTCGTAGTACCCGTACATTATGTGTTCCAACTGACAATATTCGTTTTGTCTTTTTTTTATTTCTTTAATAACGTTAGGACTATTCTTTCTGGAATCATTGCCTCGATTTAACGAGAATACGAAACGACGGCCGTTGCTTTTAGGATTATTTACAAAAATTCGAGAATATTCATCACTGTGATCGTTGGGAAAGAATTTGTTGGAAGTACGCTGTACAGATTTTAAACGACATAAAATTACTAGAGTAATTCCGGGGTAACAATCATTTCTCGTGGATACAATGACAAATCTTCTCAAGCACCACGTAATAAAATAAGTTGAAAATATCATAGCCTGTCTAGAAATGTAATCTATGTGATTACACGCATAATGTCTTTAAATATGTACATTTTCACATGTGTACCTTAACTCACAGTACTTTTCATAATTAAAAATAGTGAGCAAAGTATAATATCAATGCACGAGAAAAGACACAAGTGCACCCACGATCGATGCAATTCTGTGCTATCAACAATAGTCCATCAGATCGATACAAATCGTCCTAAATAATTTTTTAAAATATTACTCATCGTACCAGCTATTAAAACGTCGGTGAGTTTAGAATAAATAATCTTTCTTCTTCTTTTTTTATCCACTTCAACAATTTACTCACTGCCTCAATAGCATCTGGTTTCGTTACAAGTGGTTCAAACGTAACATACAATTCAAACCCTACGGTTACCTGAGAAAAAGCATGTATGCAAATTATTAAAAAAAGGAAAACGTTTTTCCCTCTTTCGGAAATATGATTTTGCTTACCCATGCTAACATGGTCTCCTTATCTAACTGCTGGAATATGAGTTTCAGTGGTCGATTAGGCGCGTGTAGCCTGTGGTGTAAACACTGATAAAGTCCTAGTAATCTGCGAGAAAAAAAATTGTGCGTATCACGATATTTGTATTATTAGGATTCAGCAACTTTATTACATATTTTTGTAACGATGTTTGTTTTCAAACAGATAATTATATTTACCGTTCTATTTCTTTGTCTATTGTATATGGAGGCTGAAGTCCAGGGCTCCAAAATTGCGCTGTACTTCTACATTTATATAAAACATGCCGCATTTCTGGCAGTCCGATGTCGGCGGTCGTAATCGGTGGTTTGTTCATGGATTCGTTAATTGCCTCCAAACAATTTGTTCGCCGTAATTTTTCAACGATTTTCTGAAAAATAAATAATTTTATTAGTGGTATTTTTAAATAGAGGATAAGATTCTGTATGAAATCACCTACTTGTTTTGCTTGTGAGAGCACGAAGAACACGTCTCTGTCGACTGTGAGCAATAACAAGCATGCTTGACAATCCTCGGCCAAGTACGACACGTGTCCGTGCATATAACCATTGGCATCAAACTTTGGTAGACATATTGGCGTCCAGCTTTCAGCAGTCTTAAGCGACTCTGAACTGTCGACCAAATTTTGTATTATGTGTAAATCCGCGGGGTGTAAAAAAAATTTGTTCATTCTGACTAATGTTACCAATTGGTTATTAGCTAGAAGTATTGCAAACACTAAGTTCTGAAAAGTGTTATATTCATCTTATTAATACAATCCTCTGGAAGTGAAATATTGTCTACTTTAATGTAACATCGGATCTTTCCAATCATAACATATTGTGGGAATGCAGTACCTTGATTTTACCACAGGTCTGAATGATAGTTTGCGTGATGGAACTCCTCATGGAAGGGAGCAATGGCAAACACTTGATAGCCCCTAGAAAGAATGCTGGTTCTCTGTCCATAAAATTTAATAAATGATCTATCAGTCTTTCGCTACCAGTTAACAATCTTCTTAAATCAAAGTTTCTACGTTGATCATATACTCTAGTCAACTGTGACTGTGTCAATACAGAGACTATCTGATTATATACATATCTGTAATAAAAAGAATTATTTTGTAATACTATTCAATGGATTAGTAGATATTTTATTAAGCAATACCCACGATAACTGTAAAATCAGTTGAGGTACACTCTCCAATGTCTTTGAGACAGCAACTAAAATCAGTGGACCTTTCACAACAAACACAAAATTTGCATCCCCTGCATGAACAGATCTGATCATATCGCTGCCAGCTTGGACGAATGAAACAAGAGCTTGCATGACACCCATAACTGTGACTAGTTTATCTTCTGAACTATATCTAGAGTATATGGGTTTCCCTGCTTGACTCAGAATAAATATGTGTTTTCTCTGTGCCAGCCATGTCTTACAACGTAAGGGATCAGAATCTAAGCTACTTTGACCTAAACGATGCGAAACTTCTTCCTGAAACATAAAAATTAACAAAGTCAACAAAATAGGAGCATGTCAATGCAAACAAAATAAATTTTTTGTTCAGTTCTGTTTCATTTTTTAGGTTCAAATGATATTTAGGGTCTCCAGAAGATTTGAGCCAAATTTATATAACATGTCGAGCCATGTTTTTGGACATGTCTTCTTAGAAACTTATTTCACCTATTCAACCCCCTTAACACAATGTATAAATTTGGCCTTGACCTATTCGAATATCCTGTGTATATCAAATCTCATGGAATGTTCCATCTTTTCTTCTCAAATTAATATTCAAGTCTTCCAGTGTGCTGATAACTGAATGGTGTCTATTAGCACACAGCATTTGCTTTTAACAACCATCTAAAAATCAAGACTGCTTCAATGTAAAGTGTTAAACAATTGTTATGCAAATGAAACTCTTCTTCGCAACATATTAATCATATTGCATGTCACGAGTGTAACTCGTAAGACAAAGAGTTAACTGTCCACCAGTTCTGTGAAATTCTGCCTGGTCATTTTGAACCATTGCTGAAATTCTTTATTCTCATATCAGAGAACAAATTTCTTGTATCAGATTAATATCTGACTACCTTGGATTATTAAAATTCTGATTTCAAAAATATCATAATCTATGTGTGATTTTTATTCCTCGAAAGAAAATGATAGAACGTTCCATGGAACCTGATAGTTGTTTTTGCGGAGGAGGTTATGAAACATACTAATTCGGGATCGTCGAGGGAAACTGTTTTCTGCAGTCCACGTGGACTAGTCGCCGTGGGCGTTGCTGGAATGTCTTGCACGTCTTCCTGGATCTCTGATATGGTGCTCGTCGTGCTTTCTTTCATCTGTCTGTCGTCGATGCTGCTGCTCATCTCCTGCTCGTACTCCTCGAAACTGTCGGTGGTGACGAGCATCGTCTCCGCGGACGCACCTGGTTCGATGCCGGGTTCCGGGATGCCGTCGTCGATGCCAGCAGACTCCTTCGCCGCCATTTTTATCGAGCAAACGCTTCCTGTCACTCACTATTTCCAAATTTTCCCGAACGATTGACATTTAACGGCGAGCCATGACGGATTGGCCGCCATTGTTAATCATCCGGCTTATTTAGAACGGATCTACGAACTGCGATCAGTCCTGCCAATCTACACGCGTTGGAACGAAAATCGCTATATTTTACCACGTTGGCGCGAATTTCAAACGTTCTTTCGAATAACGTAATTTTCGAGAATTTAAGTAACACTGTCCAATAAATTTATAATTTTGTTTTGATTTGTAATATTCAGTAGGTGTTTTTTGTAGAATTTTGTGTGCTGAATATGAATTTGCAAACTGCTCGGCTCTTGAAATAATCACTTTTAAAAGTACAACGCAAATTTTCAACTTCAAAGATGTTTTGTGCTTTAACAGTGATAGTTATTCGAGTAAAAAGTACAAAGTTTATCTATAGATACCCATGAGTTTATAAGTTCAATTAAAAATAAGACAAAGGAATTTAAAGAAATAGTTTATAGCCTATAGTTTGTACCGTTATATATTATATAAATACATATTTTCATAACAAAAAGAACTCGATGTAAACCAAAAGAAGACGGATCATAAAGCAAATTCAAATTTAAATATCCTAAATAAAATAATTACACTTCCGAAAGAGAAAAATGAGACCATACCATACCATACCATACTTTGCAAAGCATTTGTGCATATTAATATCGAGGACGCAGATTCTAATTATTCCACAGTTTCATAATCTTTTTGGTATATCATTAGCCATAGCTAACTACATACACGAATATTAAAAACTGTAGCATAAATGACGAATACAAATTGTATAATTTCCATTACTTATTGAACGCCCCACGTGAATTATTATAATAATGTCCCCTACAGTTATCTGTTATTCGCAAAAAATTGTTTACCAAATAATGGACGGTGCACGGTATCTAACGTTGAGTGAGTAAAACCAATATTTCGTTTGGAAATATTTATTGTTTCACCTAACAATAAACGATCTAAAAATAATGATTCGAAGTAAGCAAAAAATGTGCGTTAGAAAACTATATGGCTTACACGAGTGCACACGCAATTGCGACACTTTCGTTCAAACAGGAACAGCATAAATACCTAACAAGAGTTAACGATAGGTAATTGTAGCGTACATAGCCGGGAGCTGCGTATATTGTCACTTTGATTTGCGCGTTCTACCATCATTGTGATTTCAATTACGTTTTATTCTGTGCGGAAGTGTATACGCCCATTTCTACACCGACTGATCGATGGACACGAATCAAAATCCGCCCACTAGACTAGTTTGCACACATATGAGATTCTTATAATCATGTAATAAACGATCCGCTCCCTCCCGTTGATTAAAATAATTATAACAATTACTGAGATTCTTCAATCGTAATCGAACAACATCAATCAACCGCAGATACTTTCGTTTCTTCTGTCATGTCGACAATTATTCATCAGGATAATACATGTATGCGTATCATAAGTGTTTCCTCTTTAGGTATCTGATATACAGCCTACTTTCGTTGCATACAATACTTATGAAATAAGGTGACTAAAAAGCGATTTTAGAGATTCATCGAACAGTCGGTGTGATCTTCAATGCTGATCTATTGCAACGCGATTACTTCCGTTTCTTTTTATTGCGACACCATGATCTCGTATTCTGGGAAGGCGACCTCAGCACC
The DNA here is from genome assembly GCA_916610135.2 of Macropis europaea. NCBI lineage: Eukaryota > Metazoa > Arthropoda > Insecta > Hymenoptera > Melittidae > Macropis > Macropis europaea. Next base: position 828,727 of record OU744348.1, read on the forward strand.
ACCGAAAGGTATGTAGCAAACGCTATGGGATGGTTGAACCTTGCCAATGGTCAAAGTGCCATCGTGGTGCACACGGCCGACGTACAATGGTTCTCCTTCTTCAGTTTCACCGCCTGGAATAGCGTTTGGAGGAATGTTATCTCCGCTCGTTGGCATCCACGTGGGATTGCAGTTGCAGAGAACCTAAAATAAGACATGACGATGCAGTAGTTATTAAGAAATCATTATTCGATTTGTAATACTACAGAGTATGGTAGAGACGCGGAGACTTGGCACCTTGTGGTCACATCCTCTTAAAACTAATTTTTTTACAGTTGATACTATTTGAGGCTTTATCAGGTAGCTTCATCAGAGGACTGAGGACGCACTGATACTGGTGTGTGTCAGAATGTTCACTCCTAATTGATCAGATGATCAAGTAAAAACTTATCAATGATCCAGAACATGAACATAGGTACTTTAAAGTACACACATCAGTATCAGCGCGTCCTCAAGCTCCTGATGAAGGTAGCTGCAATGCTAGCGTTGAGAATATCTTCCTCCTGGATACAGCTTACATCCGGAAGTCTCAAAGAGTAATCAACAGGACGGTGAAAGCCCTAAAACTGTCATGAATTTCTTTTTTACCTGATAATCACTCTTTCCATGTTCACCACCACCCCAGGCAACGTAGCAAACGGAGTGTCCGGGTTTCACTTTACCGGGCAACAAAGCACCCTCGTGGTAGGCCCTGCCGACATACAAGGTTTCTTCGTCGTTTCCACCTTGAACCGCGCCTGGAGGTACCATTCCCCCTGTCGCGTCACACCAGCACAGTTCACCAGAACCTCCCAACGGTTGCACCGGTTGAGGAGGAGCAGACGGGTTCACGTCTACAAGCAGGTGCCATCGAAATTCGTTAATAGTCAAATATTCCTTCCTTCAATTATCATACCGACAATCGATTGGTTACTTTCTGAAGAATCGGTGGTGTAGGGACAACGTGGAAACCTACGTATATTACAAAATACAGAATTTTAGGAAGTTTCTTTTTCCTGGATCACTTGAAAATTTTCTACTCTACACCATCGATTGAATTAATACTTCCCATGCTCTTAAATAATACACACAGCTCAAAGACATTTATGTTCTACTCGTTAACGCGTTCACTGTACTCTTTTCATTGCTGTGGATTTGACACGTTGACTGTCGTGCTATTACTGGTGAAATTTTATTTAATTACAATTTTGAGCAGCATTGCTATTGTAACTGTACGTTCAAACAGTAAAATATTTTTTATCCTTCGCGACTTATACTTAAACAGTACATTATAATGTGTCTGACTAGGTATGACAGTTTTCACTGTAGCATTCAACGTGTTAAACCTTTGATTGCTGGTTACTTGGAAACGAGAGGAACGCCGCGTGCGGCTGAGGTGCAGTAGCACGAACCGAGCAATCGCACGGAACGCCTATGCGCGTTGATAGCACGCAAAGGGTTCAGATTGTTTTAGGGAGCAGTAAACGCGTTAACGTTTGCAAAGTAGAACGATTCGACGATAAAGCAATGTTGCAGGAATAAGAGCAGAGGGTCGAAACCATGATCAATTTTGTAGGTTGGTTATGATGTGTTTCTTCATGTTTTTGATGTCACAGCGGTCTGAAAAGATATTCATGGGGCGACGAGTCGGTGGGATGAATCATAACTCCATAATGAGCGAAAGTTACGATAAGTGGGTGTATCGTATCTGTTGGGAAAGAATGCATTTAATGTGTGATGCGTCTGCAGGAGATAACGATTAGGTGACCTCGTCATACTTGCTGAAATAAGCTCGTGCAGATGGTGTGCGTGTGAAAAACGTGACCCGTGCACAAACCGTGCTGTTAGTATAAAAACGAACCGTTAAAATGCGTTTAGACTGGTGTTATTAGGTTTTCTTACAAGTTTTCTTCTCCTTAGAATCAAATGGTTGATTGCTTCAGGATGAACAGAATTCAATGCATACGTTCACGTTTTTCTCAAATTATCGTGTATAATACCTAATAAAGCGAACATGAATAGTGTCTTCAGTTTATACGTAGGGGAGGGTTGCCCAAATTGTACCGCTTAACACATTGCAACCACTGGGGTAGATCTACTACTTTGAGCTTCTCACATGAGCAAATGACAATAATGTAAGGGAGAAATAATCTTGTCCGTTAATAATCCTGAAATCTGTAAATGCAACCACACCAAGGAAACAGAAAGACATCTTAAGAAATCATTAATCCAATTTACCAGACTTCCCCGTCAAGCATTAATGTACCCCACATTTGAAAACCCAATGAGACAGTATAGACAAGAAGGACAGGATTCGTACAGGAACTGAACGATTTACTATGTACAATACAGGGTGTCCCATTTTAATCATTCCATGTGAATGTCTTCGAAGCTTTTAGTGATATCGAAAAATATTTTTGACTATCATTTAAAAAGAAAAAGTTGACCTTCATACCTCCATTACGCCTCCAACCATAAGAAAACTACTGACGCTACATTATGTCTTATTCAAAATCGATTAACTTCCCTTTGAAATATTTATCGATATCGCTAGTAATCTCCAAGATATTCTCCTATGAACATCAGAATTCAACGCACTGTACATTTTTAAGAAATATACCACGGTATACAAGACACAACGAATCCTATTCTTTTCTCGACTCGTACGTAGTCCGCAACATTCATAGCGACTGACCAGCTTCGGTTAAGACACGATATCGAGGAACAAGCTTTCAGCGAGACTGGAGTTAAAAGAAAGGAAAAAAAAAAAGAAGAACCAGACGCCAGGCAAATTTACTTTTGGTGGTCGAACGGGGCGGATATTGTTCTGCGCGGAGCTTCCATTTTCCGGTTGCACCCCAACCGGTGCGCACACCCACGTAGCTCACGCCGATCGGTTTCGGATCCCGCCATTCCATGAGAACGGGTCCGTTTAGGTCACCGGCCCTAACCGTGATCAGGCCGTCCAGCCAACAGATCATGAACTTCTTCGTTTCGTTCTCGTTCAGCAGGTTTGGTGTGTTCACGCGCACCTGTCGGCGTGAAAGCACCTTTTTAGAAGGAGAACGCACCCTTTCCTTTCCCGTTCACCCGAGACGCGTACCCTCCTGATTCCTGTGAACCTTCGTTTCACTCTTTGCACTCGGGTCAATTTATTCCAAGTCAAGTTTAGATACTCTCACAGTCAAAGACCAGAAGGACAGGATTTTCAATACCTACGAGTGACACTTACACTCAGTTATTATTTATTTGATCATGTACATTATTAACCCTTTGATTGCGGGCTACTTTGAAAAGAGATGAATGCTGCGTGCGGCCGAGCTACAGTAGCTTATAGTAAGGTATTGTGTTCAACGCCTATGGGCGCTGGCAGCACACGGTGAGCGGCTTTGTCAAGCGCCTATAGCAGTGAAAGGGTTCATAAATGTGTCTAGTACGGCCTAATAGAACAAATATAAAACTTACAATAGATACTAATATTATTGATTGAACAGAGTATAATCTGAGGTTATATTTATCTTCTATAAAAATTTAGAAACTTTGCTATACAGAGTGGCACTTTTGCAGTCACTGATGTAATACTACGTCTATACGTATTAGCTGTCAGGTGGAAGAACATCTTTTTTTAACCCACTCAAATATTAACAAATGGACAAATTTTCTCGTTCTCTAGCATTTGCATTCTTTCGATCAAAGAAACGCCTGAATATATTGATCTATCGATATCACATAATTCTGGCGTGACTGACAGGAGTACCTCGAGCGCAGAGGATTCACAAAGGCCCAAAGGAACGTACTCATCTCGAGGCCAGTCGATTTCGAACCTTATCTGGTTGCTTTCGATCGTATCTGATGACGGACGCCGTGTTTTCCCAGCCTCCGAGCATGATCTCGTACATCGGACTAGATTCGCCTTTCTGTTTAGTCAGAGCAACGTGTGCGTTGCTCTTGGCCTTCACTTCGATCGCCACCGAACCACCCCGTACGTTATGATACTTGTAGACCAATTCATTCGGTGTTTTCAGGGAGCCGTGTCCTTGAGAAAACGAACGTAATTCGAGAATAAATCTGTGGTCAGATGGCAAAATGTGATATGTCATATGTAAGAGGTGTCAGGTTCAGCCTTCCGACCACAGACATTTTCTTTCCACCGCTCGATACTCTGCCCGATCTATCACTGACCACTTTGATCCTGAAGAACCTTGCTCAAAAGCTCCTTCATGGATTATTTTGCAATTTTGTACATTTGTAATGTTAGAGTTGAGACATTTTGAGAGTGGTTTAAAGGCAGTTTCAATACAGGCCTCGACATTCGATACTTCGACGAATGTTTAGTGCGAAGACATTAGCTAATAATTCCTGAAACCACGAACCGATGACATGAACATACATCTACAAACGTGCAAAATTACAAAAAATCCATAAAAGACAAAATTTCGTCGATTTTTGGCTCGAGGAAGTCCTAGCAGGAGAATTTACCTCGACAGTCTTCCATTTACAAGATTTCGATCATCCTAACTGCGTGCATAGGGTTCATCTATACATATGTTCACCGCGTGAGTGTTTTTGGGTAGCAAGAACGAATTTCTTCTATCTGAGCCCGTACAGTGGCTGTTAGCACTTGAATACGTTCCTTCTTGCCTGTGCGGACTGAACAGCGAAAGGGTGAAAGCTTCAAGGAACTTTTAACCCTCTGACTGCGGGCTACTTTGAAACGAGGCAGACGTTGCGTGCGGCCGAGCAGTGATACTATGTAATGAGTCATTGCACCGAACGCCCATGGGCGTCGACAGCACGCGTTGACCGACCTTGACAAGCGCTTACAGCAGTCGAAGGGTTAATTCGACACCTCCGTACAGAGAACAAGGCAAACATGCTGGGATCAAGTCAAACGAAGCTGAAAAAATCTACGGATGCAACTACGTTTCTCTGCAGACCTCGTAATACTTTACGTACAACTATCGTGATCACGGACACATATGGCTGCGCGGACGATGAAGTATTAGCAGAGTCCATTGGAGGTCCAACAAAATAGCAGAATTTTGTATTAATAAATTAAGAACTCTTGCGCTAATAATTCGTAAAAATTATGCTAAGTTTCTATAATAAACATTGTGTTTCAAGAGGACTACTTGCTGGTCTACTAAACGATATGCATAATACTTTGCAAAAGTAATTATGTCTAGAATATTAAAACCAATGAGTATAGTAATGCTTATCAGCTTCACCTTAACATGCTTGCGATACCGTTGCAGCTAAAAAAGATTTTTTCTTTCTATGTCAACACATTACGGTCTGTTATCATTTCTTTCAAATCTTCTCCTGGCAATGATTGAAATTTTAAGACAACCCTGATCAAAGTTTATAATGACAACATAATTTCACAGCTTCATGATTTAACTGGATGCAGTTTTTCTGGCATATAATTACTGAAAACACCCACATCATTTGTGTAATATGATGAATATTTTGTTAAAGAAGATGGAATCTATTAAAAAAAAATGAAAGATGCTACAGTATTTTGTTGCTTGCTCAAAAAACTTATTTGACGGTATACTATTGATAACTATTGATCCTAGAAACAAAAATTTGAAATATACTGTTTGCATATTTTTTAATGCTGGATTCAGCTGTGTAATCAGTTTTCCGAAAAAGTAATCTAATTCTTCTGGTAAAATGTTAATCCATTTTCATAAACTTTTGTATACTTGAAGCATGGACTTTGGCCAAGAATACGGATAAATCAAAATTTTTAATTTCACTCTACAACTTGTAACTTATAATTATGAGAGTTTAGAAGATAACAACGTAGACAAATTCATGAATATAGCATAAACGTATATAAACGAACCTTTAAAGTTTCATAAAGATATATTGATTAATTTAAAAAAAAAAATCCCAAATATGTGTGAACAGACTGTAATGTGTTGAGACAACCTTCAGAGATTTTCATGAGCAAAACCTGTCTAAGGATACTGGAAGAAGAGACTTTCTTGAAATGTTTAAAGAAGCATCAAGAGAAGGGGTCGAAGAGAAGATAGTACCTTCGATCAACCATTCGCCGGATGCACCCCAGCCGGTGCATACTCCGAAGTAACCGATTCCGAACGGTTCTGGATCAACGTAAGACATGAAGGCGCTTGGTTCGCCTTCTCTGCCTACTGACACAGCACCGTCTCCCCATCTAAAAAAATTATAAAACAAAATATTAATTATCGAATACTATAGCAAGAAAAGAGAAATACAGTGACCCTCGAAATTGATCAAACGAATACGTTATTTCAAAATTCTCTAAATCAACTGTGGTCGAACAAAGGAAGCGAAATAGTTATAAGAATACTTGATCAGTTTCGTGAGTCATTGTATGTACTCTCAGGTAATTTGAAATCGATTAGAGTGGAACTAGAAGGTGATTAAAATTTAAATAATTCTTGACATTGGTGGCGGTAATTGAAAAAAAAACATTATGGACGAAAATTAGATTTGATTCCTTTAGTTTTCTGTTCTCGTGTCATCGAATACTCTGCTTTACCTAATCCAAAATCCACGAAATTCGTCGGCGGTCAATATACCGGGTGTCTCTACTTCTGCGACTTCAGGTTTGGCCCTGTTCTTACGAATCACCGATTTGCTGTTGTTCCATCCACCAATGAACACCTGAAAGGTTTTTATTAATATTTATAAGAAACAAATAAATAAATACGTTCTGTATACAAATTAATCCATTTTGTTTTAACCCGTCGATTCATTCGAAATATTTTTTACAGTTCAATACTAATCATTACCTCATACATCGGTTCACTCTCTTGCGGACCCGTAGTTAGGGCAACGTGAGCATCATTCGGTGCTTTGATGCGAAACTGAATCTGCCCGCTGGCGACGGGGTAGAAATTGTATTCCAATTTGTCTACGGTGGAGAGTGCTGAAAATAAAACACTGGATTACTAAAAAAACATTCGTTCTCGCATACTAAAGTTCTTAAGCTATTTATATTTATAATTCAGCATCCTTGAAATTGCATAAAAATCCAGCGGCTCGCTGAGCAAACTCTTCTAATCGTAACTAGAGTTCCTTAGAATTTTATAAAATTCAGAATTCGCTGATTAATAGTCTAACAATAAATTCCTTGGTCATTCATGGGATAAATAATTGTTGAATCTCCAGTAGTTTCACAGTACCAATTTCCAGTCGCATCCGGCACAGTTATCATGTTTCAGAAAATAAATTATGGATGAGTCACTTAAAGGAGCCAATCGATCGTTACAAGGAAAGCCGAGAATTCAGGACAGTTTTTAACGCGAGGAGAGTGGAGGAAAATGGTTAGAACGTCGAGACGTCTAGACGCCAGGCAGCCCGCTATAATGAACGAAATCGCGAGGAAAAGTAGGACAACGCAGGACTCGTATCGATCTTTATGTCGTGGCAAGATAGTTTCAAATCTGGATCACGTAACGCGTCCGTAAATCTTCTCCGGCGATCTCTACGATGTCGTCGAGCATCGTTAAAAATACTGGGTTGAGTCATAAATAACTTCCCGGTTGTTTTCTTCAATTTATTGATGATGATTGTTGTTTACGTTTTAGGGATTCTTATTTTCAAGTATGAAGCAAAAATTAGTAACACAGATCAACTATTTGAATTTTTAAAAGAAAAAAGTCTGCAATGCGGTGATATTTATGACTCAATCAAATAATTTTCAGTTGGAAGGCGTATTGCAAAAACGAGGATGACTACACGCTTAAAGATAACTCCGAAAACTTTTGCTTATCGACATGTAAAAGAAAGAGGACTAGCCTTATCTGTGCCAATAATACTTTATCGTTAGACAGAACGTTCCTACCAACCAAACTTTAAATTTGAAAACGTTCGACGAGCGTCGTGATCGCTTCACGCTTTGACTGCTGTGTCACCTACGTGATGGGTAACAAATTCAATCATTTATTTGGTCATATACAGTGTTAACAGGTATATCTAATGAAGTCTAATAGAACCAATAAAAAGAATTAGAAAAGTTACTAATATTCTTGATTATCGCTAGAGCCATCGAGGGAGTCAAACGGACTTGTTTAACATTCTTTATTATTACTAATCATTTTTAAAGCATCTTAATACCCCAAATTTTCTCTGACTTTGATTGAATTATACATGTGATTAATTTTATACAGTTGCTTTCTCTTTCTTTCTTCTAAGATTTCTGTGTAGCGTACTTACAATTAGATATGTATATCGAGCCAGGTCATTTTGACTACCACTAAGTATGAGAGAAATTTCGCACAGACGCAAACGATGTCAAATTGGATATTGTAAAAATAATAAAACCAAACATATCTGCGGAATATGCAGGAAATATGCTTGCGTATAAAATAAGTAAAATTGTAAAAATAAGTAAAGTAAAATTGAGTATAAGTGACCTATGTCTATGAACGTTATATGATTTATTTTTTAAGAATAACAGTCTGAATTAATGTAGAAAATATATGTCGAACCATCTTCGATAGTTTTAGTATTAAACACAATATGATTTGCGGTCATATTCATTTTGCATAAAAGTTCAGAAGGTCTGCCCTTTTCAGCTAATAGAACGTGACAATCAAAGTGTTAATCTTCACGGAAATCCTCTCTTTACGGCGCGCCAAATTTAAAAGTAAATTCTTCTATCTTTGGTGTGGAACAGTCTGATTGCCATTAATTAACCGCGTGTTTTTCTCCGAGGAAAATGGAACACAGCAATCAGCCGGTCTCGTCGTTTCTTTCTAACGTAAACGATTTTATTGCATGACCATAAATTCAACTTGTCCTCGTCCTGTCGAATCAACGAGACGACGATCTGCTCCCGGAGATCCGTAATTGCAGATAATTACAATCACCTCCTTTCACTATAATTGATCCATTCGTAATGAACATTTGGATGTTTACTTTGAAAGTGGCTTAAATCACGTTATTACTACTTTGAGATACTTAAAAAATAGGAGTTATCAAGTAGGAGTAATCATAAATTTTACATTATAAAATCCATCTAAAATCAAGTTTTTCCAAAGTCGATCCATGCCGCTATCAAAATAAGTATATTTACAATTGTAATATTTAAATATTTAAACTTCTATCGACCCAACAGCAATGATTTCGAAAAGTTTTTTTCGGCAAGTTAGAGTTATAAATTAATCTTCACTGATTCTAGTGTTAAATTACAGTCCAAACGCGATCTACATGCGTTGAAAATAATCAAACGCAACACTGCAACAACCCGATCAAATTCTTTGGATCTCTATTTGTACATAGTGTTCTGCGACAGGGATATCTATACAGCTGCAGATCAAGCTCAGTCATAGCCAAAGGATCAATCAGTTAACATGATTTCTGAAGATCATCCAGACAGAATATTTACCTGGAACACCGAACAACAATAACCTCAAGTGCTGACCCAAGTCCGTGAAGACGAAAATCAACGTCAGTATAAGCGAGTTCAGTATAAAATTCCTCGGAAGAACGGGCCGATAAAACTTGGACATTCTAACTCTGGTAAGTTCTTTCATCAACACTGGCTCGTGAATCTTCAGCGCCGTAGCTTTGCATCACGCCTCATACTCAAAGTAATAAGCCTATGCTACGACTTAAGTGAAACTTTAACGGTAACCTCAACAGTGGTAACGATTATCAAACGTCAAATTGTATTTTACACGTGAACACGGTCACGATAAGAAACATCGAGTTTTTTGCGATGTATACAAATTTTAAAAAATCTGAATAACTTCGAACACGTTCAGAAACAGTACAACCAACGACTACAACGATTATAAAGAAATATTTCTTCGAACACTCGTGGTATGTCTAATTTGTTCAAAATAGTTCATATTCGAGATTGAGGTCTATCACGTGACACGAGTGGCTCACTATATGTGCCTGTACATGGGAGTACACTTTGCCGATGATCAGAAATCGTCGATCGCCACGGTGGGTACAGCGCGAAAGGTCGCGTGTTATTCATCCGACTGTGTTCTCCAATAAACATTCAGCAAGGTTTTACTGAACGAACGCAACGCTTATAAATAGTGACTTGTGTCACGAAGGCCGTGCTCGTTGCTGACATCATCGTATCACTCCGTACGTGAAAGAAGAACTCGGTAATTTGGGGGTCATCGATTTTTCAGCGATACATTCTTCAATCTGTTCATTTCTCTATACGGGATAATTAATTTCTGGCGATACAGAGAATCGTTTCAGATGAAAGTTAAATGTGCAATGTACTAACCCCTGACCAATACTTTATTTAAAATCAACTAAATCATACACCACCATCTTTCCATATCGCGAACCTTCCCCACGCGTCAGCCTGTGGCTCATTCGTTTCGGCCCTTTTCTATATTTTCTCCCTGCTTCAAGAAACTCCGGATGAATCAGAAATCCCTTTAACCCTTTGACTGCGGGCTACTTGGAAATGAGGCGTACGGCAGCAGTGCGTAGCGAGCCGGTGCACCGAACGCCTATGTTCAGAATCAAAAGGTTTAAAACATTTCAGGTTTCACAATTTCAAATAAGTACCTCTTATTCTTGTACTTCTTCACCTTAGCGAACAGAAGTGCCGAACACGTTATGAACGGTGGAACGAACTGGCGTGAACGGTGCTGATAGTTGCGCAATAGGAATTGACTCAATGACTCTAATTTTCGCGTTGTTATGTTAATTGCTATCGTAACGCGTCTCGACGGTTCTTCGTCCGATCAATTCGTCGAGGTATTCGCATTCCGACACGCTGTTCTTCGTCCTTTTAAGGAAGCCTCGTCGTGTCATCAGAAATGCGACGCGAGTCTCCGAATGAACTTCGCAACAAAAGACTGGAGGACATCCTTGATCGAATGCGTCGAATTTTATACTTGCGGTCAGAAGAATTTGTTGAGACCGAAATGTCAAAGCGACAAGTGAAATGATCGTGGAGAAAAGTTTTTTATCTTGTGACTGACGAAAATTATAATGTACCAGCCCTCCTCTAGTACTTTATTTAGGACCGACTGATCCTGCACCAACATTTTTCCATAACTCAAACTTGCTGTATTTTCTCTACATGTACTGCAAGAAACTCAGTATGAATCAGAAATCATTTTAACCCTTTGTCTGCAAAAGGCGTATAGTTTATACGTCCTGGAAAAATAGCGACATATGTGCGAACGGACATTATAGTGGCTTGGAGAACTGGTTGTTAGTTCCGATTAATGTAGAATACCCCAGAGTCCTGTTAAAAGATAAAAATAAATAATAAATAGTAAGTGATGGTATAGAAATGAATAGTGAACGTACTCCATTACTACGATAAAAAGAAACAAAATGTAGTGAGAAAAATAAATAAAAGAAATCGATTGTTGTTGTTTAACTGTTGTTATTTTGCACCAGTGAATAATATTCATTGGAAGTTGTAGTCAACGGGTTAAAAACCTAGGTAACCACATTGTATAAGCTCAGTATTGCGTTAGCTCTGTTAGAACGAACTTTTGTCAAGTTTACAATAAAACTTCTTCGTCAAAACTCGATAAACCGAGTATTATCCTGTGTAATCAGCAGTTCATTATGGAGTCATTGGCATGTAATTCTGTGATTCGTTTTGTATCTGTTATCAATGCGGGATGCAGGTTTGACCGTTTAATCTTGTCACAAGAGTTCATCACGCTGATTAGTTCGAATCACCGTTAGAACAGCGTAACATGAAGTAATCGACATAGGAATACGAATGACATCAACTCGATGACGTCGTCGACCTCCTTCTACCTGGACGTCCGTTATCCGTGATTCCTTCATCGATCGGATTCCTTGATACTGACGCAAGAAGGAATGCTAACAACACCCCTTGCACTCGGCGCCTTTTACACTTAGGTAATACACTTAAGTTAGAAATGCAATTGTAACTGATTTCAATAAGAGGGTTTATATTATTCTGAATACACTCGTTTAAATAGTCAAACGCTTATAAAATCTGTGCATTGTAGAATTTATGAAACTGTGCATCATTTTTGGTCATTTGTACAAAATAGAAAATTTGTAACTATTATGTGCGGAAGGCTAATATGAAGAAACTGCATATAGAATTTGTTTGATAATAAGTCAACCGGTAGTTTAATTATTGGATCCACGAGGTAATTTATTCTTATGTTTAGTAGAACATTTTTACTCAGAATTGCGTTTTTCTTTTGCTTTCTTCACCATCAGGCCCTAAGCTACATAGAGTGGCGAGCATACGCAGATAAACACAATGACTTCAATGTACAAATTGTATATTTTATATTTTAATTGATCACCGCATTACAGACACTATGATATAAGTTACGACACTAATTGTCATCAATTAGTGTAGTAAGGATATCTGCTCACCAGCAGCCAGACGACTGCGATAAAAGACGAAATACGATTAAAATTTCAAAGAAAGTATTTGCATCCCGTTAGCGAATGGCTACGTAGCTAGACGGTCTACTGCTACAGTGATTCCACTACATCTCACTGTCATTGACCCCGCATGGCAACTGTCTTCCTTTTACCGGCAAGGTTGGGTCGCAAACGGTGTCCAGGTGCGAGCAGGTATCTCTGAGAAATAGAGAACTATAAGGCACAGCTACGAAAGGTTGCCATTCAAAAATATTTCATTCAGTGTATAAGGGTGTCCCGTTCAAATGGATTTACGGGAATGTCTTGCGTGTCGGTTGCGTTAAGTACGTTTTACATGAGCCTCGTGTTTATTTATAAAGAAAAAGAAAACAAAAACCTGACGAATGCATGTTCAAAGTATTAAATAGACACTTGCGATGAAAAAAATGCAGAACAAAAATTGACGAAATAAAAATAAGTTTATAAAAAAAAAAGAAACGAAATGAATATTTGTTCGTCCTGACTTAAATCTGTTATTTTACATATACGCAGTGTGAATAGTAGAATTAGTTTAACGACTTTTGATTGGGCAAACCATGGAGGTTGCTGTTGTCTAACTGTTCTCTAGCTTTTTAGCCCTTGACCAGTTTCAGCATTTCAGTAACGAATATTAGATTATTAACATTATTTGCATAATAGTTGAGATCCAGATGTGTGAGATATAATAGCTATATTCAGGTCATTTTGTGTACAACCGTTGTTATCTAGGAACAGAAATGCTTCTTCCATTATAACAACGCCGTTACGTCTGACAAACTCAGAATACACTGAGTTTTGGAAAGTTACACCAGAGACTAACGAGATCCGGTGTTTGCTAAAACGTAAGATTCCTAATTAGAACAGCAACCGATTTCATATTCAAATATGCGATCATTAATTTCAGTGCGCAGGCTGGACAGAATTAGGCCGATTACAGTTGATGGAACGGTATCGTGTGTATCGTAAGGAACGTGGCGACCTCCAACCGCAAAGGGTTAAAATCAGATTGGCAGAAATGAACGAGATTCCAGCAAGGAGGCGGGAGATTCACGTTGGACGGACGAAGACAGAGGGAACTCGGGTTGCGAAACCGACTGGAAAACGTGTTACACAAGAAGACGCGTCTTGGAGATGACGTGATACCGGAATACCTCGAAAATTAACCTGAAATAGAAAAGCTGCGACTGTCAACGCCGTTTTGAAAAGTATCTGTGAATTTCGATCTGACCCAAAAAGAATTTGGGCCTGCTTCAAGGTGATTGACCAGAATGCGTGTAAGACAATGCACTGAGCTGCAGGAACCGACTCTAAACGCATATATTTATGTAATTTGCATATGGTTTTATGAATACTGAAGCCTATTTACATAGGTCATGACGATCTCTTTGTGACGGGAGACGCTGCCCAAAGTCCTCCTTGGCTTACGACCCATCTGTTGAAAATGAACCCACGTGCGGCACCCCTAACGGCGATGATGACAGGCGACGCACACCAAACACCATGAGCGTTGCATTTCCTTACAAGAGATTGAGCTAGATACGTCGATAGATAGGAATCGAACTGTATAGATAGACCAATAGACAGAGATCTAGCTATACAGATACTTCATAGGTAGAGATCGACCTATACAAGATGGCGCTGAGCCGACAGACATGTTTTAAAAAATAAATCGTCGAAGAATTCGAACTGTCTCGATCGTTGATGACATCGAGTAGACATAGGACTTGCAATGGGAAGAGATGCCACCATGTTACATGACTCACAATCAGCTGCAATGCAACGCTGTTAATTTTTACTGCAAACTAAAAAAATATGTCACTCGACTCGGTGCCACCTTGTATTTAGCTAAGTGAAAAACCAAGAGAAAGAGCATGAAGAACGCTGTACTCTTGAAATCGCATTGTTGCCAAGAAAACCGGCCGGCTTGTCAAACCGGCACAGCCGCGCCCCTTTCCACTATATTTAGACTGTAGTAGACAGACATGTTATTGGAAAATAAACCATCTCAACGAAGCATCCCATAAACACTCGGAGCTTCGCCACTTCCTGCGAAGTCTTCCATTCGATCGGTTGTTCCCGCTCCCGTATCTCGATCGATGCTCTCGAAAGTTCACTCGCTCGTTGTACTGACGCATCCGTTCCTGACAGCGTCGAGCGAATGATGTAATCGAAATAGTAAAGCTCAACGATAGATGAAACGATAGGAAAAAAACGGTGAACGTTACATGGAAGAATTCTGAGAAAAAAATATAAACGCAGGCTCTACAGTCCGAGCTGTTGGTGTGTATCTTTTTGTAGTTATAGAATTCACTGTTAAGTTTTTTCGAAATTTTGAATGTCATTTATGGACTGTGTACTAAATTTTACATCCCCGAGTATTTCACATTCTAAAATAAAATTCTTGTTTCTATGCGAGTCAACCTGTTACCGATTGTAAGCCGGATAATCGAGGTCCTACCGTATTTGCATACATACTCGCAGTCTAGTCACATGAAAACGAGAATTCCCATTACCGGTCGCCAATCTGTGAAATTGCAGCGAGACGAAAGGAGAACAGAAGTCTGTGGATGCGCGAGGAATTGTAATGCGAGGGAGGAGGATACGAGATCGGTGAAGCATGGAAAATAACAGAGGAAGGATGTAATTCCAGGTCACGCATAACCTGTTCTTAAAAGGCACTGTGGGTACTAGAAAACAATTCGATGGATAAATATAGACAATTCTGAGAAAGTCGAGCGAGGAATTCTCGGCTATTTATTTCACTCCCTAAAACATTGCAGGACTCTCATGTTACAATAATCATGCGACAATGTCCTTCGTATGATGAGACACAAGTAATTCTGTGTATCTATTGTTTCATCTACAGTGATACATGGAGAAAGTTTAATCAATTTCGTATGATTGATAACAACATTTGTATTTGGAACGATAGTCAAATTCGTTACAAAAGATTGTAATTGTTAAGTTACTGCTCATGCGCAGTAATTACGCGGAACTGGTAAATGCGTATATATTTCATGGTACATAATCAATTTTCGCGATACTCCGATCGATCTATCATGCTACAGTACTGTGCTTCAATGATTGTTGATCTATTTTTCTGTTTAAAATATAATAAAGAACAAGTTAGCTTTATATTTAAAACAATACATATATATTCTATTGCAAGAACTATCGTGCAGAATATAAACTTTGTGTACTCAACTCATCGCTATGTTAAAACAATAACAGAATTCTCAATATCTTTCTATAGAAAATAAACAATATTTCTTTGCAACGGCAACACCATAACTTGTCTTTATACCAAAATTTGTACAATACTTTTAGGTACTAACAACGATCGAAATTATTTTAAGTTGCCGGTATATACGTGTCAGTGGCTAACCTATCGGTTACCATAACAATACGAAAAATAAATTGAAACATGAAATAAGATGACGGATTTTATTCATTATTCATTATTATTAATAAAGTAGGTACTCACAGATAGCCATGTTTTTTCTCCCAAGTGACAATATACCAAATCCTTAGAACACGTGATACTACACCCGTTCTCTTCGAGAGTCGAACACGTACTGCGTCGCAACGCGCTGCTCGCCGTTTTACGAAGGCAGGACTGGCGCGCATGCGCACCGCGCATCCTGCAGACGCATCATTTTAACGCCGGTAATTAGCAAACGATAATCAGGAGAACGGATGAGTCATAAATTATTGATGCAGATTTAGACAAACACATTCGTGAAAAATTTTGCGCAATACTTTCGTAACTTATTATTACCATGTAAAACAACGATATGGAATCAAACTGAACTTTATCATAATCATTATTAATACTTTCGCTACAGGAGCGCTCGGCCAAAAAGCCGGCAGTACGGTACGGCCAATATATTTGTTCAGTACAAAGAACGAAGAGAAATTTAAATAAAAAATTTAATTTAAGAATCAATAACGCTTGACAAGTACTTCAGTGATTATGTGATTTTTCTTCTTTGAGGGATTACAGTTGTTCTTGCTAGTATAAACTCGTGCGCTCCATTCTGTTCTACCTTATTTATTCTTTAGGAATCTTCAATATCATTTTCAATTTTCTCTTCCGCTTTCTCTACATATCTACAGAATCCCATTTTAATAGATATCAAAATATGAAAATTCGTTTTTTTAGAGTCAGGGAGGAAGTCGCATGATAATTATAATTTTGAAGGTCAATGTTACCATAATTTTCTTCAGATGGAACTACAGTTTCTTTTCTGACGAGTTTGACTCCCGACTAAAGGTCGTTCAGGGCTAAATAACCCAATATCAGCCTCAAAAATAATTCTGGATCGCTGGAAGAAGTGTTGACCTGTATATGACCGTGACGCGGCTAACTGGCGCTACCTCACAACCATACAACCTTCCTCAAGAGTCTTTTCATATCTTCAATGGTTTCTGAGATATTCAAATGTGCTGTTTAAAATACCTACATCCTGTGGGTATGAGCTTAATCTATTATAATAGAAATGAACCAGTAATTCTTGTTACGATATTTATAACTATGCAGATTGAGTGCATAGTTGAAAGTGGTGAATGGTTCACGAAGCGTGACTCATGGGAACGCTATTCCTATTTTAATTGGCACGTAAACAGATGTGGATCACTATAAGTAACTTACGTGTTGACGACACGCTTGGTATTAAAGAATTTATTATTATTATTATCATTCCTTCGGGATCAACGCGATACAACGTGGAAAAATTTCCATGGAACTACGCTACAATCCTGTGTTAACGAAGAGGTAGGATTCTGCTTAAATTTTTATTCTTGACCTTGAAATTTCGAATACAATGACCTTGGAACAAAAGGGTTACGAATCACCTAAGTTATACCAAACATTTCGCATGTTATGGACATTAACATTGCAATGACTAATCAGTACCTTCGTTACGTTGAAAAGATTAATGATGTCATTGTTATTAGTAATTACTGAATCAATGACGTCCTACGTGTATACACCGTTTCGTTTTTAGGATGACAACCGGTAATAACTTCATGCAGAGCAAACGTGATTACGTGCACAGAAAATCTTCGACCGAATGTAATGTTTTCAATCGAATTGATTTCAATTACGTTCACCACACGAGCGAACGTAATTTCATGTATCAGTAGTTTCGGTGACCTCGTTGAACAATAACACGTTAGTACGTAATAATCATTCAAATGAATCATACTGAGCACGTAGGCGCCGTAGAATCTGTGGCGGATTACATTACCTTGTAATCTTATCCGTGGTATTGTTGAAACAAGAACTCATGTAAATTACGAACATTATTATCGATATTATTATTCAAATAAGTTTGTACAGCTTAAACAAAGTAGTTGACTATATTCAACAGGGTAATGTTCATGTAGTTTAATATACATACTTAATGTTTTCATGGTAATGTAACGCTTGAAATGTTTAACAAAAATAATGTTATAAAGAATCGATGCACATTTGACTAATTGGATAACAATGATAAATTTGTGTACAATATCAATGAACAATAACAGAATTGTTATCACTTAACGGTAATGCAGAGTAACACGATTGATGATAACAGAAGTTTCTAGTACGGAATTAATCAGAACGTCATATAATTAATTTCGTCGAATTTGCACAAGCATTTGACCTATTTGCTTGCAAGGGAACTGAAATGTATTGTTTATATGTTTGTAGAAAAATGAGGTGTTTTTATTAAATTAACGAATTAACAATGTAAAAAAATATTCACTTTACAATTCTGACGACGAAACTTAAAGAGAAATAGATGCATAAATATATAAAGAAACTGAGACCATTCTTAAGCCTTTCCGATTCCAGCCAGTTCCTTGATTTGGGTTAATAAATGATTATTGTACAATTTATAATCCACAGGAGATACGCCAACGCACGTAGCTCTTAATCTATTTTCATCCTGCAAAGTAAAGTCAGTTTTTTAACGTGATGAACTCATCCTTATCCCAGGAACAATTTCAATCTTTAACGTATTTCAACGACAAACGTACACTGAATACTTCCACTTTGACTCTCATCTTAAAGATGAAGCTTTTAAACGCTGCATCACCGAATTTTTCAAGGTAGGCGTCGTTATCATTTTCCTGCAATTCCCCGAGCTCTTGAGCCGTAACACCTAAAATTTTTTCTCCTTCCTCACTGAATGCTGTAGCCCACTGATTATCCGACCAATCCACCAAGTTCAACTAAATAAAAATTAAATACAAATAACTCGGAGATCTATTAGAACAGGAACAAAAATTCTCATACACTTACACTTGCTAGTAACCGGTATCTGTAGTTAGGATATTCCTTATCACATTTTTCACATCTGTACATATCGTTCGCTTGATCAATCAACTGTAAAGCAGGATTATTTCATTAATCAACAATTTCTAGGATAACGAGCAAAATTAACAGTTACCTTCTTTTTACAAGCATCCGTAGGACAAGATTTGTAAAGAGCATTTTCAATTCGAATCATATTAACGGTTGCTTTTATCGTATACATTTCTGGGCCCTTGTAACCAATTTCCATGTCTTTCGCTTCTTTGAAAGTGACCCATGGCCCACTCACGCCACCTCCGCCACCTCCCAGTGGTCTCGAGAGTGTTTTGGATTCTTCGTTTCGACCAGTAGTGTTAAACCAACCGCGCAATCTGAATATTAACAGACGCAATGTTGTGTAAGAAAGTACTTTGTCTAAAGTATTATAAGTTTTAGGACGTCCACCAAAAAATTAGATACCTATGCGCTGCTGGAATGTCGGGGTCAACTTGAAGGACCGATGAGCTAAGAGTAGATAAATTTTTGCCTCCATTAAATTCACCGACTCGCGCTCCTTTGATAGCCAAAACTGGATTATTATTTCCATCGAATTCCTCTGCTTGCGTTCCCCATAACGTAAGACACACCTGAAAATGTATGTAATTTGCTGTAATCACGAAACTGAATTTTAATACTTCCATTCATTTTTATCATCTAAATTCTTACCATAGTGTTACTTTCATCCACGAGATTAACATCCCTCTTTTTCATTTCTCTACCCGTGTTTCGTGATGTTAGCACTTGCAAATCGCCACAGGATTTAACAACGCCCAATACATCTAAATTAAATAAATATTATAATAAATATATTGTAAGTATAATTTATAATACGCTCATAATTTTGGATATGTATTTGACTACCCATTATATCGTTCTTCTGTTTGTTTTCTACATCACTTATTGGCGTGAAGTCGAACTGCAGAGTAGGAATATCATCTCCAACATCATGACATGGAATTATTTCGGAATCGCCATTTAAAGTCATCTCGTAATCGTTCTTCAAATTATTGAACTGCTTGTTTGCTGTTTTTAAAGCAGCTCGAGAAATATAATACACTTTTCCAATCTGTAATAAACGAACACAATAATAACGTGAAATAAGGATGTACGCACAATATATATTATACCTCGAGCATGTCGTAAAATTTATCACATTGATCCCTGAATGCTGTACATCTGATTTCTCCGCTCTCATCAAGAAGATCCATGGAAAACAGTTTTCCCTCACCACGTGAATTGCTCCAAGTTCGGATACCAGATTTACTTACAACCCGTGCCTTTATCACCCACCTATAATAGTCACTCTTTAGCGTACCATAAAATTTTAATACTAAGGTACAAGCAGATTAAGTTAACCTATTCTGGTAAGGACTCAATGCAACAATCGGAGTTGTTGATATATCATCAGTGGAAGACTGTTGTGCAGTATGTCTTGGCTTCAAAGTATCTATTAAAAAACGTAGAGTTTTTAATTATGGCACTCATTTAAGATCAAATATACAAAAGAAAAATATAAAATCAAGGTATAATTACCACTTTGTTGTTGCGGTGGAGGTTTTGTAGACTGTGCAGGTTTGGATTCACCTTCAGGTTCAGCATTAGACGGATTCCCAATTTTCTGTCCAACTTCACTACCAGGAACTTTTACGTCTATGTTCAATATAACCATTACACGTCTAAAAAACAAAACAAAATTCATAATTTAATGAAACATTTCTGTTCAAGATGCAACTATATAATAGTAGGAAAATCAAATGAGTAGTATGTACTTTTGTTTTCCTGCATTGTTCACCATACTTATCGCGTATCTATTTATCTGACAAATGGAATATTCGGTCAATGTGTTATCCGTGATCATAGAATTTAACTGTGTAGCTAACATTGTGAAAGAATTTATTCTTATTCCATCAGACACCAGCAACCTGTAACGTTCTCCGCTGCTTGAACTTGCTAACTTCTTGTGACCCTATGAAGTAACAAACAAAAAATTTTAAATTACTAAACTGTATCTGTATAATGCAACATATTATGAAACTGTTTAATGTAATCTGAATAGAATATACAAATCACTTACCAATATTTGCAATATAGGTTTATCGACATCAATGCCGTTCATAATTTTCTAAAACAACAAACCAAAGTAAATATCGCTATTACTTACGTAGACTGTTAGAAATATATATATTATACCAATACTCACATCCAGAGCTCCTTCTGAGAGCGAATGCATTCTGAATAACAATAACGAACAACTTGTAAACTGTCAAACAAGAACAACAATGCTTTTCACCGGTATGGAAGAACACGACGTTATTTCCTCAGAACGCAAATCTTTCCCGCTAATATTGAAGGTTCACAGAATGAAGTGTTATTGTAGATTGGAAAAAATATAAATAAACGAACCAATATCTGACCAATCAGACGTAAGCTGCAGTTTACCCGAACCAATCAGAAGACACGACAATAGTGTGCAAGATTTTCTGGAAAATTAATTTTATATACCGCCGGAACGGAATACAGTAGTGTACGATTAATGTTCGTACGTCACGGACCTCGTCGCGACTATTATCCGTGCAGCTAAGTGTTCCAGGAATTGCTTATCTTCTGCTCTCTCGACTCTGGGTGCGATAGGGATGAGAGTGACGTACATGGAGAACAAGTGAGATAGACTGAAATACTATTATTAAATAGCCCTAAAAAATGCCCTGGTGGGGATGACGCCGCGAACAATTACCGGGTAAAATGTACAAACATTAACCGGGCCGTACTGTACTTGTCATCCCCACTCCTGCTTCCCCAGAGACGCTACGAAGGCCGGCATTTCCATCTATGATCCAAGGTTCTGTGGCACAGACAACAGCGCCACTTGTGGCGGTACTTTTTACACTCGCCGTCAGAGGGACAGCGGCACAAGAAGTTCTCAAAAGTTCCCGCCTGTCTTTCAATTGCTACATATATATATATCTTCCAAACTGTAATTATCTGGCGTCTAAGGCACGAATTTGTTAGTGTATCCTTACTGATGAGTCCAACTAACAGACCCAGGAAAAAACGCTTCCTTTGCCTCTCCTTTCCCTATCTATTCTCTTTCCACCCTAATAAAGTACATTGGATTTTTGTATCGCTCAAGTGCCTTTCTTGATGGATAACGAGACTGAAAAGTGCAACTATACTGTCTGCAATCTGTAACACAACATAAAAGCCTATGTAAAGCATTTTATATCAATACAAATTAAGCCATATAACTAAGCAGACAGAGAATGTTTATGCAAGTATACAGTTTTAGACTTCCATATTTCCCATGTTAGTGCAGTAAATAAATGAAACTTCAACAAGACTGCATTTGTTCTTTAAAATGTTCAAAATATGTAATTTTTATTTTGCTAAATTATTCAATATCCATCATATACCGATTTGAATGTATTAAACTGCATAAACAGCCTCAGTCCAAGTATAACTTAGAGAAGCCTGTAAGCAGGTGAATAAGTTGAAAAATACTAATTTCTGGAGTCTATTGCATTGTTTTATTGCGCATAATTTATAAATCGTTATGTACTGATTTTGGTAATAAATAAATTTAAAAAAAAAACGTTGGTCTCATCAAATCACAAGTTGTGAGCGTAGAATTAGGAGGGGGGGGGGGGGGGGGGGGGGGGGGGGGGGCTGGAGCCAGGTTTGCACATCTCTGACAAGATAGAGTGATCGTTTGCGACCGTTGAGTTACGTTTCGTCACAACAGACGTTCGATTATGCTATCTGTTACGATGTTGACGCATGGTTAAAACGATTTCTGCGTTATTAGATCTTTTGTGCTATGTGAAGGAGATTTAGGAAGAATGTCGTCACAGAACGAAACGCTGGAAATAAATAAATACATTTTATCGAAGTTATGGTACACGTCTTTGGTCCTGTATCAAGAACGCAACAATGACAAATTCTTTCCTTGTCAAAACAATGATGACACCGTTGATTTTGTTAGATCAGAGAGTTTGCTTAAAAACTTCATGTGAGTCGTACAAAACTTTCTTGTAGAAATATAAAAAAAATTTCTTTATCTATTTACGTTCATATAAATATTTTGTTTCTGAAATAATTTGTTTCAGACACTCTCAGCATGAAGAACAGCATGAATGGATCGTTCAGATATTGTTGCAAAGGCTTAGAGACAATGTGTCCCCGAATACTGACAGTGCAAAGAAACAACTTAATTATGTTGAGATGATACAAGCTTTGCAGCTATGCAAGAATTTGACAATAAATTTGCAACAGGTATTACAATGACAGACTTACTTAAATTAGTGATTGACAGTTTTGTTACATGTATATAATGATGAGTTTTATTTGGTCTGCTTTATAGGGAATATTAATGCTATATGAAAAGAGTTACGAACAGAGGGACTCAGATATTTTTGAAAGAATACATGAAGAATGTTTTGCATTTCTGAAACAAAATATTCATAATGATCCAACTGTTGTATGTTGGGTCATCAATGAATTATTGTTTGTGTGCAGTAACACATCGACTGATATTATAAGTGCTTTACAAGATTTGTATTTTTCTCTTTTAAAAAGCTTACTAGAATTTAAATTATCAATTAAAGAACAGTTAACAAGTGACAATTCTGTTGGATATGCATTATGTGTTCTATCAAAAATGAGCGTGATGGAATCTAGTACAACTGAATTGCCAACGTGGTTTTTTCCTATGTTATTAAAAACTTATAACATTCAAGATATCGAATGCGTATTATATTCCAGAGCAGATAGAATGTTGTTTAACAAATGGTGCGATTTTCTTAATGATGTTTATGCTGATTCCAAAGTTGCTGATAATTTGGACGATGCACTGAAAATTCAAGAAATATTATTTCATTCTAACTATGTTTCTGATTCATTTATAAATAAAACTAAACTTATGCAAAGAATAACTAACATAGAACTGCATTGGGTCATAGATATTTTGGTAAGTAATAAAATACAATCATGAGTTTGATATTTATTTAAATTATAACATTGTTAAGTTATAATATAAAATTTCTATTTAATGTTATTTTTTCAGAACATTTGTTATATTTTAGTGATGAATAGAAAGTACAATGAAGTTTCATCAATATTGTCTTGTGAATTATTGAAGCCATTTTGGCCGGCTTTGCTGTTCAAAGTTTTAAATAATTGTCTACAAGAAGCAGTTGCTAATAAGTGTGAAGAAACTGACAGCTTGTTATGTGACTCTGTTAAATTTTTAATACAAAACTGTAACTTTCATGCATCATGCGATCTGACTTCACATGAACTAAACACTGTGTTAAACAAGTACATTAAAATTGTAGAATATATTTTAAACTGGACGAAAGAAAGTTTCAGGATAAAAGAATCCAATGAAGTTCAAGAGACAACAAAGTTAATGGACACAACTCAACAGAGGATATCTATGAAACAAATATTGAATCTTCTGCAGTATCTTAACAGCCTTTCAGTGTTAAAAATGATGACAAATATACACGAACAGGAATACAATAAGATAAAAAATTTACTAGAAGACCTCTCTGAATCAGAGAATATTTTTTATGCATACTGTAGCATGTTAAGCGCTTTGAAAGCTATTTTATTATGCAATGCTTATAGTGTAAAACAATCTACTATTACAAGTTATTTTTCTGACATGAAACATTACATGCAAACTTTGTATCCACTTACTCTTCGTGTTCAAGTGATAGAAAATATATTTTGTTTTCTTTTTTTGAGACACGAAGATTTTGTTCAAACTCAGAAGAATTATGAAAAAAGCAGTACAAGTACTACAAATGAACAATCAAAATTTGCAAATAAAAAAATGGAACAGCATTTAAGGGGCTTTGTGTGTAATAAATATACAGTCAGAGATATACTGTATCATTTGAAAGAAATTATTTCAATTACTGATACGGAATGTATGGCAATAATGAGAAAGGAAAATAGGTCTGCAGAAGAAGTTGATCAAACTCAAAGACAAATCTCTTGTATAAGTGCAGCAATCAATGATGCTAAATGGAGATTAGAACTCTACACAAATTTGCAATTTACAGAAGACATTGATACATGTGAAGAAGACACGAGTAAAAATGTTCTAACTAAAGCTAAAACTAATATTCTATCAGATGGACAATTAGCCTCGAATCGTTTCAAAGAAAATATGCTTTTCTACCAAGAAAGCAGTGCCTCTGACGAAACGCAACTCAGATCTGACAGTGGCTCTGAATCGGAACATACAAACAGTAATACCAAACGGCGACGACGTATCAGAAGCGTAACATTGACAAAAGATGCTACAGCGACCAAGGATACTGCTCATAAACCATTATTTGTAAATTTTATGTTGGCGACTAAAGAAGGCCTAGTTATTCAATGTTTATGGAAGAACGATTACGCGAAAGCTCTAGACATTATAGAGGTAATTACACTAATTTCAAAAATATTTATAAGTTCCTCAATGCTCTTTGAAACTGTTCATATGCGTGTTCTTCAAATATAGTAGGATCGTATGTAATAAATTGTTCTGTTTCTTCCTTTTTCTTAACTTCTTTTTCTAGAGTACCAGGAGGATTATTCGCATAATACTGCTTTGCTAGTAAGACTCTTTTCCTTGGGAAGCAAACTTTGCAACGAAAACAGCAGCAACACCAACCTAGGAAACGATAAACCACTGTTTTAGTTCTACACAATGACATTATCGTATGATTTACCTCTGTGACACCAGCAAGGAATCGCAAGACACACATAAATCAGAAACCAAACTTTGATCGTCGTTTCCATTTTCGATAGAGTCTTCTTCACGGCTGGTTTATTTTTCTCTCGTTCGTAATTGTACAGCAGGCAATCTATCGCCTTGATACCAAATTTTTTGGATGCCTCTGTACAATTTTTGAAGTCAAGTATCTCTTGTAATACTTCTTTGGGAGGCTTCTCTGATTTTTCTTCACCAGTGTGATTCATTGTTTTGTTAGTATCTATGTCTGTTCCTATTTGTTCTTCGTATTCTTTTTTAAATTTCTCATAATCATAAAGTTCTTCACCCAATTCTGTGGTATCAATATATTGAGTAACATATTTTTCTTTGATAGTTGTATGCTCTGTAAGTTTTGGAGTTGATTCTTCTTCATATTCATTAGCGTTAACAATAGTTTTACTTGTTTCCCAAGATGAGGACTTATAAGGCTTCATTTGAAAGAAGTCTGTATCTTTGTCTGACACTGTTTCATATGGATCATCTTCGTTATCACGTTTTGTACGAAATAATTGTTTATAATAATTCTGATTTCTAGTCTTTTAGCATCTACAAATAGATGTTCATTAGAACTATATTTTTATTGGTACATAAAGTTTACAAATTAAGTATTAATCACTTTATCCAGATCTTCTTTGAAACCAGCGATGAATGGTTCATCATTTGTTTCTATCTTAGAACTTTCCCATATGCTTGGTTTAAAGCGAGGAAGTACATTTGCAAGTTGCATTTTATCTATACTCTCGCGTTTATTATAATCTTCAACAACCGAATGCAATGGTCTGTATCTGCTTTCGTCTTTCATGTAAATTCCTAAACTTCCAGGTTGAATCATTTCAGTTTCATCTTGTTCATTATAGTCCTTGTTATCAGATGCAATCTCAAATACATTCTTATCTTGTAAATTGATCTATACAAAGAGAAGTGCATGGGTTAAGTTTTAAATGATAATAGTTGGTAGAACATTTATATTGTATACAAATTTTCAATGATACTTAACTTTATAGAGAGGTAGTGAAATAACAGAAACAGTTAACCAAAACAGTGTGAATACTTTTTTTAGTAACATATTTAACTAATTATTCACTTTAAGTTTCTTCTTATTTTCTAGACATCTAACATAAAAAATGCTCAATTAAATGGAGAATTACAATTTTCAAAAGCATTGCATACGTTTAGAGAGAACATATATAAACAGGCTAATACATTAAAAGATAAGGATCAATCTACAGAAAACTTACAATCTTCTATGTTAGAGGTATGTTTGGAAACTAAATTAATCTTATTTACGAGAGTATTTAACTCAGAAGCTATTGCATTTTTAGAGTATAAGACTAGTTACGCAAGAGGGTATACAATCTTCTAGACACACAAGTCAACTTGAAACATTTCTGGCGTCCCAAGAAGTAAATCTGCGAATGTTGACCACGGATGTTCTTAACAACGAAATATTAACGATATGCGTGTTAGACGTGGCTTTAACTATGAGTCAAGTTTACTCTATTTCGAGCAATTTCTGTGAGGTCGCAATGAAATATTTGAAACTGTGCAAAACATTTGACAACACCGAATACGAGCGTTTCTTTTTTAAAATCTATCAATTACTGCACGAAAAAAGAAACGAGCTCTCCGTTGAGAATATACTCTGCGATGCGAAAATTTCGCTGTCCGCAAAGGAATGCATAGAGAAGGATGATTTTTGGACCGATATTACGAATAAACACCACGAGTTCAAAGAATCACAGGCGAATAAGAATATAATCAATAAAATCTTGAAGGACAGTAATTATTTGCCGGGTTTGAAAATACTAAGCAAAGTTGCCGCAATCTCCAACAAAACTGAGAAATATATGCAAAACATATGTTCTCATTTACAATTACTACACACAATTATTCCAACCGAGCATACTATACTTACGGTTTCCGATCTTTTAAAAATTCCATTGCATTATTATTTTGGCCATCAAATATTCGAACTTAACGTCGAGCCAAACAAGCTTGATACGATCGCGCACAATTTGCAAGTTAATTTAGTGTACAGCATACTTATAAATGCTTGTCCGCAAGTATTTTATGAGAAACACACGAGGTATACTGTCGACAACAAAGAGAATGGATGTATTATTTTAAACAGAACTTCATGTAAGTCGGTATGTAAGAAACTTTTACAGAGGACTCCATTGTATTTCAGAAATTTTGTGGATAACGTAAAATGATTATTGTTGCAGAATTTAAGCCATAAAATACAACGGCCGAATCAATGTATTTCAGAGATATTGACAGAATTGCTGGAAGTTCTGCAGAAATTAAGTTCAGATCAACATCACTTGAATCATGATGATTACAGAGCTATGTCCAAACATCCTGATATTCAGAACGTATTGAATAAAACGTCTTGTCTTGGTAGTTTGGATTTAAGTGAATTATCCACAGGCGATGAGACGCTAACATTTTTTGTGAATACGTGGAATCTTATGTTCCTACACGCCACCTTGACTATCTGGTCAAATCATCCACCTTTTAACAATTTGCAACACGCGATCTCCTTAATGTCAATCGGTTATCTGATCGGTGATTTGGGTTTGGTAACGCTCGCTGCATTTAGAACGAAGTTGCTAAACAATATCATGCTGGTCAATAAGTTTTTTATGCAAGTAGAAGAACTTAACGAACCAGTGTGGCAAGATTTGGATATTACATACGATGCAAGACTGATATTTGTAATGGTTAACGAATTTTATGGAACACCTTGTATCCGAGTGAGTTACTATTTATCACTTGATTACATTCAGTAAATAGGTTACTAACATATTCATTGTTACAGGTCTGCAATGCAGAATCATTAAATGAAGATCTGACTAATGCGTTTCACGAGTATCTTGATTACTATTCATTTTCTCGAGGGAGACTCGAGAAATCAACTCAAAACACGGAGAAACAAAGAATAATATTGTTACCAGAGATTATGAAACGATATCAAAATTTTGTCTCTGAAAATACAGTTAGCAACGATGACAATTCGTTTTCGATAGATGACTACTTTAAGCTTTCCAACAAAAATGTTGTTATACAATACATGGCACCTTCCTATTCTTATGATATAATATTAAAGTATAGTTCAAACGATTCGAATGTTCATCATCTGAAACTAATCAATCAACATAACATTTCGTGGAAAACTAATACCGTAAGGTCAAGTTTATTGCAATACTTGGAAGGTCATTGTTGGATTGTTTCTTACCTTCTGCAGAGAATGCACAATGAGAATCCGACTATCTTAGAGAATAACTGTGATAACTTAAAGCGTACCGCATGCCTTGAGAATGTGTTAAGCTCATCCTGGGTGAGAGAAACGAAGTCTCTGTTTGAAAGCAATGGAACACTCGCTGGTATTCTTGAAACGATGCCGACACAAAGATTATGGTCTCATCTCGAACTCACATTAGAAGAAGAAAAGTGGCACGATTGTTTGAAACTCATAAACGCTTTGCCAGATAATTTAGTTGCGAGCACGGAATTGCAGTGCTTCAAAGACAGAGTTCTCAGTTACATTGTTTCAAACAAAGAACCTGCATTGAATACAGAGGTATTGCAATGTCTGTATCAAATTAGTGATGTCTATGTACTAAGTCAAACAGTATTGCATAATATTAATAAGTGGCATGTCGGTATCTGCGAAAATGCTTTGCTTTACGCGGTACACCATACGGACAGTGACAAATTACCCGTACATTGTAAATTCCAATTGAATGAAATCCTTCATAGAGTACAGATCTTCCATAAAATGCTTCCATACTGTCTAACAAAATCCAATGGCACTTGGTACGACGTTGCTTATTGCACGGAAAAGATTGATCCCTTCCAAGTGATCAAGTCGTTGATAAACGCGGATAAATTTGAGTTATGTTTAGAATGGCTTGAGTGTCAAGCATTTTCTTTGGAAATACATCCGTCTGTAACACAGGACTTCCTGATCGGTCTCTTAAAAAATGAATCTCAAAACTTCAAGCAGACTTTAAAGGTGCATAAAAGGAAGCTACACAATCTACATGTTCTTTGCTTTAATTAATGAAGTTTATTTTTCCTTTCAGTTTCTTCAAGCATTACCTTTAAATCAATCAGTAAGATTATGCAAGACTGTGTTGAAACAATTGGAATCCATTGACTCGTTGCAATTTATTTGTAATTATTTACTAGAGCATTGTAAAGCAACAGAGACGATAAAATACAGAAGAACTCTATTAGGAATTGATATTTTACGCATGTTAGAAGCTCAAGAGAAGACGCTGTATATTCAACTGATAAAAGAGCCTTTGTTAATGTTGGAACAATTATTGATGAATTGTAGATTTGAAAGTATACAAAAAATATTGAGTACGATTCAAGACAAACTGGAGCAAGTGGACATCTCGAGAAACAGTTTTGACAAGATTATAAGATTCTATGCTCAGAAATCGTTAGACTGTCGCGTGTCTTTGCAATGTGACAATATTGAGAACAAGTCAAAAATTATTCAGCATTCTGCTTCAGAAACAGAAAGTACCGAGTTTGTTATGCCTATTCTAGTTCCTACTAAAGAAGAATGGGTGCCTAACGATAAGGTACGCGAGGATAATCTTTGTACTTGATGACACTGAATCTTCTCTAACTTTTTATTGTTCAACAGGCTAAAGAATGCAGCTGTTGCAAGACAGTTATATTTTCTATGTTCAACAGACGACATCACTGTCGTAGATGCGGTCGCGTGATCTGTGCAACATGTTCTCGGCACCGTATGCACGTACCTGGCTATCCAGCTTCGGTATTGGTACGCGTATGCGATGATTGCAAACGACAAACTGTACTACAGATGCGAGTTCATCAAGGAGCACCGTCCACACCAAGCAGCGAAATGTTTGATTACTGGCGTTTAACGAGGGACGAGAAACATAATGAGACCATCCGCGAAGAATTTTCATTTGAATACGCGCCAAATATTTCTTTATGTCTAGCCATTCTCAACTTACATTCCGACCATAAGACGTACACCAGGTAATAATACGAAATGTTATATAAATTAATGTGTGAATTCTTTTCTGAGTATACAGTAAAATGTTTTGTAACAGTTTCCTGTTCGATCGTTGCGATGAAATGAAACGTCTTCTGCAACCCGTCAGCGATGGAAAAGTGAATCCTGAAGTGGATCATGCCGTGATCATCAAAATGATACGTTCCCTATTGGTTGCCGCAAAAGTGAAATGCGCTAAACTTGGACTGAGCACTGGGTTAGCGCATTGTGACCGGTTTTTGTCGCAAGTGGATCTGATAGCCAGTCTGGTTCAGTCTGATTGGTTGCACCTTATACCTTGTGATAATCTGGACAATTATGCTTTGAGAAAGTTGAGGGACCCTCTGATCGAGAAGGAACAGTGGACTCTGGCCCTGGATGTGAGTACCAAAGCAGGACTGGACACGCAAAGTGTTTGGGCAACTTGGGGTAAAGCGTGTTTGAAGATGGGATACTTCGATCAAGCACGAGAGAAATTTTTTCACTGTCTTGATAAGATTAACCATGATGATTTCGATGATTGGGTGATACTGTCGTGTCCAACAGAGGCAATCCCCAGTACAGAAGTTAGAAAAACGATAACGGAAGCTAATGAAGAAAAAGAAGTAAAAGTGGTCGACTCAAGTATGAAAAAGACGGAATTTTCGAAGAATCGTCCATCAAAAGATCCACGGTTGCTGATAGAAATCTTGCAGATATTAGATAACTTGACCACGTACAAGCAATATGTACAATATCCTCATCAGTATAAGAATGAAGGACAATTTAATACAAAAAATGCATCTTCGGTTATGCAGAACGTTTATTATCACGAGAGTCTCTACTACCTATTAACTTATGGAAGCTATAATTCGATTTTAGAATTTTTCTTGAAGCACGAGGAGTTCAATAAGTGCCTTGCTTTTACTTTAGAAAACGATCTAGAGCTCGATTTATTTTTCCACGCGGTTTATTTGTACTGTTTAAGGAATGGAAGTACAGAAAAACTTCATGAAGCCATGAAGAGCAGAGATTCGAGTCTGTTGATTTGGAAGAAGTATTTAATACACGCTTGTCACAATTTCGAAAGAAGGCAATACTTGCAGATTTTGTATCAAGTGCAACTGTTTATGAAAGATTCCGTACGAGCTGCAATGACGTGCATCCGTTTCTATCTCAATGAAGCAACCGATTACACGGATTTCTGTTCCAGGCGAAATTTTTTGCTCGACGCCCAGAAACACTTGGTATCTGAGTTACAGGTTGAAACTTTAAACAGGAAGAGAAGGAAAAGCACGAGTTCGATTCACAGTAATCAAGGAATTCTGACGATGGAGATGGAACCTTCGGAGATCGATAGGCACATAAACACAATCTGCAGACAAATGGAGATAGCAAAATTTTTGGCGAATTGTGAAAAAGAGAAGAGGCCTCCTGCTCAGTTTTTGAGCCTGTTTCCAGGCAAAGAGTCTGACAATTCGCATACTCTCAAATTACCTACTCTATTTGGCAATCAACAAGAGAAAATTGATTTAGCCGTTCTGGCTATACTTTGTGGTCGAAATATTGAAGAAGGATTTGGAATAGCGTTCAGAATAATACAAGGTCTTTCAGTAATTTGGATGCAATAGAAATACCTAATACCATAACTCATCTGTATCATTTATATAAATGATATGTACTGTTTCAGATTATAATCTACCACAACAGAAAATATATTCCCTGACTGGTCATATTCTGACATTAAAGAATAATATTCCTGGAATAGAGCAACTGATTAAATGTTGTCATACTTCTGGAATTCCAAATTCGTACATTATATCGGATTATGTTTTGACGCACTGTGTAAAATTGCTATTGAATCGTCTACACAGTGAACCAGGACCAATTTTGAAGAATGACATTGACAGACTGATCAGATTAATCACTGATATAGAACTCAAAGTAAGATTACATTTGCATTTTAATTTCATGTCCTTAGACAATATATTTCTTTGATTGTTCATTTTTAGATAAACGCGTACATTGATAGCAAGCAGTTAAAAGCAGCTTATCTGTTAGCCATTAAACATTCAAGAGCACAGGATATAAGAAAAATTTTGAAAGAAGCGGATAGGCTTGGTCAAAATGCTATTAAAGCGATATGTACAAAGTGGCTTCAGCAAGAACCAAAGTCGTAACATTAAAGTGTACTTTAAAAGTAAGTAAGAAACATCTTACAAGTAACTTTACACCTATTTCTTGTAACAAAATGTTTGATTAATCTGTTAAAAGTTTTTAAATGTAATTAGCGAGACCGAAATGTTTTAAATTTTATACAAATGTTTCCGAAGTGAATGCTGTATGTATATGTATACTGTGAGAAAATTTAAATTTATATAAATATTTGTAAAGAACTATGTACAAAGTATTTTATTTTAATTTTTTTTTTAATACAAGAAATTGTATTTACTGAAAGACTAAAATTTCAAAATTGAATTAAGTCAGAATAATGTATTTATAAAATAAGAGAATGCAATGATTTTAGTGATAAAAAAGTTTATTAATTTAAATCACATACATGTACGATAATAAATAACATTTAAACAGTTAATAAAGTATATGTATTTTCATATGAGAAATAATGTGCTTTATTGAATATGTAGCTATGGAAATACAATGATAAAAAAAATATTTCCTCACATGTCAGCAGGAAAGAAAAAGCTAATAGAAAATGA
This sequence comes from Macropis europaea, assembly GCA_916610135.2. NCBI lineage: Eukaryota > Metazoa > Arthropoda > Insecta > Hymenoptera > Melittidae > Macropis > Macropis europaea. The sequence goes on from OU744348.1 coordinate 861,978, forward strand.
ATATTATGGAACAATGTTGGAATGTACTCGTAATCTTACAAGTTCTACCATATCAAAACTATTACAAAATATTTAAATAGAAACATTTAAATAATCTCAATTATCCTTCACACGAAGTCCCTTCAAAATTTGAATACAATTCTAAAAATATAAATACACATAGCAAAAACCTAGTACACCTTGAGCATGTCTTATTATTCGAAGTACCTTTCTTCTTATAATTTATACCTAAATTAAAGGAAATTCGATTCTTCTACACCACTGTAGAACATTAGTTCCTTTCAAACATTTCTTCAGGATTTCCTTTCTTCACCTACTGCAGATGACAGTTTCTCTTCATACTTCTCTGCAAATGCAGGATCAGTGTTTTTAATCGATGCAAGCAGAGAATCCTTCTCTTGTTGCGACCAATTGTTACTCCACTCTCGAAAAAGTTTCACTCGACACTGGAACAGGTTCGGAGGTCTGTCGGATCCTTCTGAATAACCCAAATTTTCCATTTTAGTAACCAAGCCATTAACGAGACCAGGAGGTGCACATTGTTCCAGCAACACACTCAAAAAATCGCTCCTCTGCATTTCAGACCACTCTTCAAACCATTCTGTCACGTAACGCAGTTGAGCCTCGTTTGACAATACGGTAGACATGGTTATCTTTAAAAAAGGGGTAACCGGTAGTTATTAACTATTCCATGCAATGTCAAAACAACTAATAAAACATGCAATGCAAACACAAGACACATGTGTCTCAATTTCAATATATAGTTTGTTACAAACAAAAAGGAGAGGGGACAATGGATGAAAGGTAAAAATATTGTCAAAATTACACATGTGTGATAGTGTATGGATGAGTAATAAATACTTTTGAAAATTCAATGTGTTGATCGATGTTGTGTAGAAGGGTCGTCAGTTTTTAATTCGTTTCGTGGTACTCCGTTCACCGTGAGAAGTTTATGTAATCAAAGAAACATGATTACCGGTTACTGAGTTTCTCTTATCGATGATATAACTCGTTCGCTAATATTCAATTTATTGCTTGTAACCATCACAAAGTGTAGAACAAGTTATCAACAGAGATCAGACGATAAATACATATAGCATCGGGGTAGAACGACAAGCGTACGCGCATAGGGGCTATAAAAAACACCATAGAAAATAACTTTTGTACAATCAAGGGGTAGAAACAATTTTACAAGGTTAATTGAAAAACTTTAATTTCTTGGGGTTAACTTCGACGTCCACTTCGAGATCCGACTCGCTGTCCGACGTTAGCCGTTCTAAAATTCAGAAAAATGCATTAGTTCGAACGGACTGTTTTCTATCGTGTAATTTGTTTTTATTCTGGCTCGTTCGAGTTTTTTCTTTAATTACTTTCGTCGTTGGCGGGGCCATCTCGTTTCTCCACGAGGCTAGTTAAAAAATCGTTAATTTCGAGCTGAGTGTCCTTCAGACACGAAATCAGACCGCTCAAATTGTTCGCGCCGACGTTTTCATTCTTTTCATAAAGGCGCTTCTCCGCCTCATAGATCTCAACTCGGACGCTCGTGTTGCTCATTTTTTTTTCTGGCGATGATCGTTGAATGATTTTTCAACGGTACCGGCGAAATATTTGATATATCGAGTTTGATCTCGGCTCAAGTTCGTTCACCAGCGATCAAAATACTTGTTAACCCCGCTCCTGCCACCCGGAGCCGCTAAGAAAAACGGCATCCCCATCTATGAGTCGAGGTTCTGTGACGTGGACCACAGCGCCACTGACCGCCACGCGCACGTGGCCGTTCTGTCAGTCATCGACTCATTTGAATTTCTGACTTCTGATCTCACAAAATTTCTTCGACTTTTACGCTTATAATAATGCTAATGCAAAGATGATATTAATGCGAATATAATATTATGAACGATATTTATGAACTCCAAATGAATAGTGCTATACAATCATCATTGTTACATTAATAGTCTCCTTATATCATCCTTTCACACCTCAAGATTAAGTTTTCAGACAATATCGCTAAAATTATAAACATGAGAACAAGTTCCTATCATCAATTAAATACTCCGTTATTTATAAAAGACAAGATATGTATTCTAAATAGTGTCCATTTGTTTCACACTAACTAAAAACGTATCATTGATCAAATTTTGTCTCCGTTTAACTAAACGAGTCCTATCTTCGGGTCTCAAGACTAAATCGTCGAACTATACACTGGCGTGCCGAACACATTGTACTGTATAAATATGCTCTCTAACCTGTAAACGTAGCGGACTCGTACTTGACAGATTCGAAAGGCATATGTTGAAATTAACAAAATGGTCCTGCTGGAGAACGACGCGGTAAATCATCATAAATGAGAACCTAAAGGTTTTATGGTCATTATATAAATTTTCATTTTAGTTCTTAGTGGAATTAACACGTCTTTTCGACAAATCTCGCCTATCTGGTTCAGTAGCGCTTACTATTAAAAGGTGTAAGTACTTGTATATTTATTCCAAAAGTACTGCTCAACGGAGAAAAATTTATTTCAAGGATTTAATTGTTTTTCCAGTTAATGGACACAACAAACCGGTGCCCAGGGAAGGCAGGCCTCCGTTACCTACACCGAGTGAATTCTTGTGTTTAGTCAGAGCCACGTTAAAATCCAAAAAAATTGCAACAGTTGTACGTATCTATTTGCAACAGTATTTTACGTTCTTGAGATAATCTAGAGAGAGTATGAATTATAATTCTGAGACTTTCGCTGTCAGATGTAGGCCATGTTCAAAAAGATGAATATCCTAATATAAATATCCACTGCTATATTATTATAATAATAATGCTTTATTATTAATGTTAGTAGTAATAATGCTTTATTACTAGTATCTTGTCTAAACAGTGTGCACAGCTGTTAGTTACAATATAAACACAAACACAAATATGCTGTAAACCATATATAGCGCACCATATATTATGCATTAGTGTACCAGCGTATTAACCAGGACATTCATTTTATTTAATACGAAAGCTCCAGATAATAAAGACAGTAAAAATTGAATACTTTTTGTTTTAGATTCATTCCAAGGATGTGAATAAATTCCAACAGGCATATTGGAATTTGTTGAAATCGAATATCAATGGTCTCAAGAAATTAAAGAAAGTGAAATCAGCGAAGCGCAAGGTGTACTGACACCATATACATTGACTGTTTTACAATCACCTATTGTATGCTGTTACTAAAACTTTTGTACAACACAGAATACATCTCTCCCTAATGTATAATGCAGTACTGCCTAAGAAATAAATTACGTTTTATGTAAATAATATCAATACACACATGAATCATAAAATCTGTTCAGCTGTAAAATATAATTTCCATCTTTAGATTCCGTTTTTGGTTTATGAGTAAAAATTCATTTTTGAATTCGATCATAGTTATTCGAGCGCTGCGCTCAATGAATATAGAAAAAAGACGGATGTGTGAATTCACCAATCATCGAACGACAACAAATGACGGGGCTTCCACGAATATAAATGATGATACGCAATTTAAAAAGATCAGAGAAAAACGAAAAAACTGTTCCAGCCGTAATATGTTCGATTGATTTTCAATTATTAAACTAAATTCGTGCGCGAACAATTTCGATCCAAGTATCGAGAAATATCGGCGGTTTAGTAACAAATATTATTTTTTTTATTTTTTCGAAGAATAGAATGGTAAGCATTTATTGTACATAGAGAGAAATGATTTTGCGCAACAGATTTGGAACAAAACGTTGACTGCTTATGGAAATCACAGTAATTAAAAATATGGAAGGCGTGCCCCTGGACGTAGGCCATTTTGTTGTGCCGTCAGGCTTACAGGGATTGTTCCTTCAGGGGCAGATGCTTCGCAACCATACTAAACAGTGTAGCAAGATCATCCGAAATCTTCGCTTTCGTTCCTGTCTGTTCTGTGGAACAGTTTTCAATTAAAAGTGCAGTCGAGTCGTGAATTCGAAAGTTACTGAAATTTCGTGATTTTTCTGGACGCTGTTTGGCGATCCGATGGATGCGTGAAATCGTCGAAAAACTCGAACAGTCTCTTCGTTCTGTTCGCAAGCATCAAAAACCATGGATCAAATGATGGGTATTTATATTATTTTTATTTTATTTATTTGTTTGTTTATTTGCTGATATACGAGGCTATAGTTCAAATAACTACAACAGATGTAAACGTGAGAAAAATAGGAATCTAAATTGAAGTTGAATATGAAAGAACAAAAGGAAATACACAATCTAGTGTAAAATTAAGAGTGTAGAACTTAATGGGCAGATTTTGTAAACAATGACTTTACTGAGAATATTTTGTTGTTATGTTGGTTGTTGGTACATGCGTTGTGTTTATTACAGAAATTGTGAAAGTCGAGGACGCAGTGTTGACTGGAAATGAATCTGTGAACAATTTGTTTGGTAAGTTTAACATATGCTTGTGTATGTTTATATGTTGATAGGAATAGTAACATTAATGCTTGGTTATTGCAGATCCTAATAATCCACAAGATACAATTATAATGTCAACCGAAGACCATCCCAATGAATTAAAAGGTATATATTCATTTTATTAAAGAAGAGCATAACCAGCATAATTTATAAATTATTTATTATGAAAATCTTGAAATGTGTACAGAAGTGTGTTTACACTGTGTAACTTATAAGATAAAGCTCTTTAGATTGTTTGAATACTTTGCATTTATTATTTGACTAACTGTATTCCTTCTTTAGATTTAGGTCTTTATGATTGTAGAAACACTTTTGATAGTATTGGCAACAGATGATCATTGCATAACGTTTGCATGCTCATGTAACATGAAAGCAACAACTTGTTAAAATATGCTTTGATTCTTCAAACATAAACAAATATGGAGGTTACAAGACTTCATATAGAATTAACAGTGCACAGCTATATGAGCAGATTTTTTGAACAATGATATTATGGAGAATATTCTGTCTGTTATATCAGTTGTTGATGTGTATGTTGTGCTTGTTACAGAAGTTGTAAAAGTCGAGGACACAATGTTGATCAGAAACGAATCCCTGGAAAATTTGTTTAGTAAGTTTAATATATGATTGTGACGTATATGTATTTGTTGATAGGTATATTAATGTTGATACTTGATTATAGCAGATCCTAATAATCCAGAAGAACCAATTATAGTGTCCACAGAAGAGGATCCCAATAAAGTGAAAGGTATACAACACAATTTATTAAAGAAGAGCATAACCGGTATAATTTGTAAATTATTTGTTATGAAAATATTGAAATGAGTACAGCATCACTCTATAAACTTTGCCTTGCTTTCATACTGACAAATTATCTATTTACTGTTACATTTATTACTGTTTACATTATGTTACTTTGAGATAAAGCTCTTCAGATTGTTTGAATATTTTCCATTAATTGTTTGACTAAACTGTATTCCTTCTTTAGATTTAGGTCTTTATAATTGTAGAAACAATTTTGATGCAATTGGAAGTGGATGATTATGAAGGTCAATGTAGTCAGTTGTATTGATTTTCTAAAATGTTAGTGTCTAAAAAAGTTTCTTTTATCTGATATACTTGAAATTTTCTGTTATAGATGTCTTTAAGTAATAATTTAGACTGTCTTGCTTTTGCCAGTAGACAGTAACAAATTTATTGTCTTATTTTATGATGCGCTAAGAAGAATTCTATGTTCTTACAACTTTCTGTTTTTAATTCTTACTGTGCACAATTTTTTTCCTTTTAGTAGTAGTTTTTTTTTATTATGTTTTTACAGTTACCACTGAGGGTGGTCAGATTATACAAATTGTAACGGATTATGTGTGTGTTACGTGTCACCGTGTCTTTCAATCGCTGGATGTAAGACTATAATTAATTTATTTAATATTTCATTATTCTATATGTTAAATTAAGTAAGCTTATTTTATGATAGATTGTTCTTCAGTGAAATTGTTAATTGTTTTGACAGTTGTTGAAGGAACATTTAGACATGTGCAGAGAAGAAGATGACTCTACAAATATTTTAGAATTGAGAAATCCACAGAACTATGATACAGATGAGGAAGAAAGGGATGATAATTCAGAATGTGATAATGTCAATACAGAAACTGATAATCTCAACACAGAAGGTATACTATGTGATATGTACACAACTTCTTTTTTTTTTTTTTAATATAAAGTATAAAATACTCCAATAAGTATTTTATAATTACAGATTCTGGTAGCACCATTCAAAAAGATAGCAATGGCAAACCAATAATTCTGCCTGTATCAGATAGACAATGCCACTGTTGTGGAGAAACCTTGAGCACTGCACATAGTGGCGGTAACTTTAAATGTGCAAACTGCGATCTTTCTTTCAAGAAAAAATCGTCTTTGGAAAGGCATATTGTAGTAATTCACTGGCAATGTAACTCTTGCGTTTGTAAGCAATGTGGAGAATCGTTTCGGGATAAAAAATCATTGAATAAGCATCGCTATACCACTCATACCGATAAGAAGATATTCAAGTAAGTATTTCTGTCTGTGCTGCATAAAAAGATGCAAGAAATACAGTATAATTTAATAAATTGCAGATGTGAGCCTTGCGATACATATTTTTCACGATTTTATCATTTAAATCGTCATATAATGCAGTCTGGCTGCCATGGAAAAATTCAGAACACATTTAATTGTCAAGTGAGTCTTTCTGTAGATTGTTTTAAAATGTCGTATCATTAAGTAACATACTGTTTATAATAATGAATCCATACTGAATTGATTTAATATGTATTTTGTTAGGTTTGTAAAAAAGTTTTTACACGTAAAGATAATTTACGTGAACATTTGCGTACGCATGCTGGAACGCCTCAGAGACAAAAGAAACCTTGCAAATATTGCACCAAGGAATTCTGTACGAGTCAACAATTATTAATCCATGAACGTGTGCACACGGGAGAACGACCAGTCACATGTGACTTATGTCCAAAAACGTTTTTATCGTCGCTCGCGTTAAAAAAACATCGTCGTGTACACACGGGAGAAAAACCATTCGTATGCAAATACGTAAGTAGTAGCAAGGCTTCTTCAGATTCAAAAATCCTAATACTTTGCAGTAACGATCTTCTTGTATAATTTGATTGCAAGCAAGCAATGTGGACAGGGATTGTGTAAGTTTTTACTCGCACAGCACCAAATGATGTATTTAATATCGAATATTACACCGGAAGTTTATTTCACAATTCATTTCGTTATTTATTATTATCACCAGTGTTTTGTAAAATCTTGTTAATGTTCATTAATCCTTTTAGTGTCCAAAGAAATTCGCTGCTCGAGAAACTCTGAATCGTCATCAGAGGACACATACTGGCGATAAACCACACGTTTGCCAATACTGTACAAAAGCGTTCATTCAAGCGGCTCAACTGAGGGCACACATATTTCATCATACCGGTGAAAATGGTTTTCACTGTGACGTGTGTGGGAAAGCGTTCAATCGAAGAGCTCGTTTGACCGTTCACAAAAAGTTTGTTCATGAGGGCGCGGCTCCTTTCCCGTGCCCACATTGCGAAAAGAGATTCCCAAGAAGGGAAGATCTCGCAAAACATTCGGTACACCATACAGGAGTTAAACGTAAGTTGATATTAAAATAATTCTAATCTCTTGTTGTTATAATACAGAATTATAGGATTTACAGGCATTGAAACTGTGTTCTTTTGTTTCAGCATTTAAATGCGACAAGTGCTTGAAAGCTTTCGGCACGAAATCCTCTTTACAAGCTCATCTAAATACTCACAGGCGAGAACCACCGCAATCGTGCATTGAATGCAACAGGGTATTTATTCGACAAGACTGTTTAATGAGGCATATCAAGTCAAAACACCGTGACCTATTGGAGGACGTGATGAACGAAGTCGAGAGAAAACATTTACAAGAACAGATGCTTAATATCGCGACACTTGCTTCAGAGAAAACGAAAACTGGAGAATCCAAGAAACTTACCACTGATGAATTGTTAAAAGCTATTTCAGATCTGCTAAAAATACTAATTGACGATGAAACCCTTCAGGTATAGTAATGTTTCGGTTAGAGAATGTTTAAAAGAAATCCAATATTAATCTTTATTAGACTCTTTTTTTACATATTCTGCATAATGATTAGAGTATTGAACGGTATTTGATCTATTTTGCATCTTGCAGATGTTTGGCTGGCCGGATGCTCCCATTCAAGATATTCTGGAAGCTGTAACCAGAAGATGCGGTCATAAACCATTAACCTCAGACAGTGATTTGCTTTTTACTGAACGATTAAGACAAAACGTAAAACTTTTATTTTCGGTTGTTATAGAAGATGAAACAGTAAAATCTCTGTTAACTACGCAAACGGTAGATGATGTTATTCTACACGTTTTAAGACTTTCGAAAGAACAACCATCGGATTCGTAGGTGTATACGAAAGAATGTCTATAAGAAGTGTATAGGATATCACTAATTATTTTTTAAAATAAACAAGCGTTGATTTGTCTCTTTTCCTACTGTTATTAATGAATTTGAAGGAAATTACATTAAAAAGACAAAAGAGATTTCGTCGAATGTATAAAAGTGATACCAATGGAATTACAATTGTTATAGTGTACCATACAATGTTATAGTTAATGAAAGATTGCACATAAATCTAGAATATTAATTGAATATATTTTTTATACAATATCTTTACTGCTGTGTTTGTACTCGAGAGTTATATCGAGACTTTTAAGCTCTATCTCATTGTTCACAGTTTTATTATATATGAACAGGTATGTTCATTTATTATTAGATACGAATGAAATGCATTTTTTAATCATTTCTGAAATACTTTGTATCAGATGAAATATTTTGTGTATCATATATATTATTTGCGCACTACATTTAGGTTTTATGTATCCATTATGTGAAAGTCAATTTATTGTTACAAGGAATTTTTCAATATGAATAAATGAATCATTCAAACCAGTGTTACATTTCTACATATTTTACACTTTTCTAATGTATATGTTTGAGTTTAGATGTTTCAGAAATACTATCTTAAATTGTAGAATATTTAGCAACAGAAAAATAAAATAAACCTTTATTACTGTGGCTTAAATTTGTTAATATGACTACATTAGTTGTTATCACAATTTTCTCTGGTTGCAGTTTGTATTACATGTGTATGGTGTCTCAATCTCAATGGCTATTCTAACCAAAAGAGATAGCACGTGAGAACTGCTCGATGTGGTGGTGCAGTTGTTGATATTTGTTTACATTTTGTATAAGTTAATTAACCATGATTGCATTGGACACTACTGCAAAAATCGGAATGTCGCTGAAAAAACCGCAAGGTTAGAATGAAAATTTACTTTAACAAAACAAATTTTTCTGTAAACAAGCGTAACTTCTTTACCTAACCTCTCTGAAAACGTAATTGGTGAAATAAAAAGAGCATTACCACTGATAATTGTTCAAAACTTTGTTTTCCTATTTTTTTGCATGCATTAAATTTTCTGTAATAAAAAATTATTACAGTGGAACTACGGGAGGACAGTGACGATAATGAACAGGACAGCGAAAATGAATCCATGGAATCAGAAGTACTGGAAAGCGCGGATGAAGGATACAAGGATGAAGAACATGAATCAGAGGATGATGACAGCGATAGTCATAAAGCAGAAGGAAATCCTGGGTGGGCGGATGCCATGCAAAAGATCCTCCGAACAAAGAAGCCTAAGCGTAAGAAATCTGTGGTTTTGTCCAAGGCAAAGAAATTGTGTGATGTAACGAAAGAGAAAAGTGAAGAAGAAACAGTATCATTTGAGATTGAGAAAGTAAAAGGAGAAATAAAAACAGAGGAATCAGAAGAAACTGAAAGCGATGCACAGAAGCCGGTTACCCAGTTAAAAGAGAGGAGGAAAGATCATTTGGGTATCAGGGTAAAGCCAAGTATAGTTGATAGAGAACGTGAGAGAGTACTACAAAAAATTGCTACGAAGTAAGTGAATGACCAAAGTTTAAGGGATATTTTACTTGTTCAATATACACATAAATGTTTTAATGTTTTATAGGGGTGTAGTACAATTATTTAACGCGGTCAAGCAACAACAAGGTGAAATTAGTAAGAAAATATCAGAAGCTGGTCCATTAGAGAGAAAGCGTGAACAAGTACTTAAAAGTATTGATAAAAATGCGTTTTTGGATGTTCTGATGGGTGGAAGCAAAAGCATTCAGGCAGATAACACAGTGAAGGATGAAGAGGAAAAAAGAAAGTTCAAAAACAAGGTAAATAAATATTATTTGTAATTATTTAAAGAAACCAGTAATAATAAAGGAATATTGTTGTTCAAAGGATAAAGAAATTTGGAATGTACTGAGGGAAGATTTTGTTATGGGAACAAAACTGAAAGATTGGGATCGTAAAAGTGAAGATGATGATTCTTCAGCCCCAGAAGATATGGATAGTGATAATTAAATTTTAGAAGAATATCAAATATTGGTATGCACATTAAAGAATTATTTTTTACACAATTAATTAAGAGATACGTTATTACTATTCCTTCACTTACAGCAGTAGGAAGTTATTGTCATTGAACCTGACAGTAAAGCTCGCTAAAACTACATTTTTAATGTACTTTACATGCTTTCTACCAGCAACATTTTTACATTAAGAATTTGATAAATATATATTTTTATTTCAAACAAATCGAAAAAAAAAAACAGAATATTGATATTTCTTATTAAATATTTTATTTCATTAATAACTTATATTTGATATTTTTTTAACTACTCAACAACAATAATAATAATGTGTACAATGTATAATTTTTCGTACAATTTACGTTTATAACGGATACATGGTTCTATCTAAATTTAATTTTCTTCTTATTATTTTATTTATGCTGCGTGGCTCGAGAATAGCGTCGCAATATTTAAGCCACAATTTCCTTACGGTTAATGAATTTAACTTTAATTCAGGGACATGTTTGTATGTACACGATCTGTACGTAGGACTCGATGTGTCCAACAGTTACTCTATACACGTTCAAGGTGTATCGACACGTTACTGATTTGATTGACACGTACAAATAGAAATTATAATATTTTGCTGTGCTAAGCTTGTATGTTAAACATAGTCGAGCATGTTACATCTCATAGTAAAATAATATAAAAAGCAAATGTATAATAAATGGTCTCTACCATGGATTACTAGTAATATGTACAAAATATTTAGGTTGATTTGTAGCGATTATATTCTTAACATTTACTGTATCTAGTGTGTAGATTAACCCTTGGACGGACTGAACTAGCTTTACCTCTCGTCATTTTCTTTCCATTATTGTGCCACATTTATATTGATTGTACATTTTTCATGTATAAAAGTATTTTTAGACCTTCAATCACGTAACGTTTGATCATTCTTTCCCTTTGATCGGACAGCGTACCTTCTAGTTAGATTAGTCGAATCGTTTGTACACGTCTCCTTAGGCTCTCTCAAATACTGTAATCATTGTTTGTATGCTCGTGCAACATAAAAGCCAACAACTTGTTAAAATACGCTCCGATTCTTCAAGCATAAAGAAATATGAATGTCGCAAGACTTCAGTGGGCTCACAAAAATCAACTAAAAGAATCAAATTCAGTAGAAAACATTACAAAATTGAAACGAATGACAACTGAGAGAGTTGTGAAGTAGAATATATTCTTATTTCAATCGTTTTTCACATGGTACAATTACGAACGTATATTTGGTCAGAGAGTTTTTGTCACACGTTTTCAACGCATCCTTAAAAATTAGACGTAACTTATGAACCATCGTATTTCACGTTATACTCGACTTTCACGGATATCCGCAAGCGCTCCGAAATTCCTAGTCTCTTCATCAGAATAATTCGACTCGTTTTCTAATCCCTGAGATCTACCTACGGCCTCGTCGGTGCCTCTGTTTCTGCGATAGTATCCAATCGGATTAGATTCGTTGTTGTGATTAGCGTCGTCCGTTTGAACGTTCTCAAAGTGGACGTTCCTCAGATCCGCTGGATCAGCCTGATCCGCTTCCGTTCTAGGCCTCTCATTTTCGTTTGTACACCTGTTGTTCGAGTTCTCGGATCGAGGGAGTCGAACGAAGACAACCCCGGCGTCAGGGTTCTCCCTCTGCGAGTTCTCAGCGTTGTTCCTGCTTTCCTGGCTGATCCTCGACATGCTTCTGGCGAGATTCCTGGTGTTCATCAGCTCATTTCCGGACGTCCCGTTCCTGGAGACGTCGTCGGTGCCGTTTAGGCTTCTTCTTTCGTTGTTTCGAACGGCGTTGTCTGGCGCACAATGATTTCCATTGTCCGGCAGGGACTCGCTCGGTCGTTGATTCTCGTTCACCGTGTAGAATGAGGTCTCGTCTTGGAACATTCTCAGAGCCTCGAAGTTGGCGTTGCTGAACACCCGCGGCACCATCATCTCGCTCATTCGGTACAATTCTAATTCGTTGTCTACGTAGTAGCTATCCAGAGGGTTGCTAATGATCGACGGATTCCTCGAAACGTTCCTCCGTGGAAAACTCTGGCTCGAGAAGTTCGCCACCGCGTAAGGGTACGTCAACGCGTTCATGGGGTTGCTCAGAATGTGGGGACAGCCATCCAGGCTCTGCATCTCGATCTCCTCTTTGCTGTCGTGACAGTAACCGTGCATGTCTATTTCGTGGGGAAGATTGGCGAACCTGTTGAACCGCAGAATTTCTTATAAACTGGTAAGTCAGAACTAGACTGTGGACGTTTATGCAATCGTTACATATGAAAATATGCCATCTTCACGGATGAATCATTTGTTTTGCAGCGGGATAGACGTACGTGTGAATTGGAGAACCAAAAAGAAACTCGTGAAAGCTGTTGATAATTTATTTGTCAATTGTTTTATGGCCTCATTCTGAACGCGGGGGATAGTCAGCTAAATATGCGAACATTATACACATAATATGCACAAAATATGGAAAATAAAAAGTATATGTTTAGAATCGTCTAATGACAAATCGAATTTCCGTTCAGGTCCCATTTCTTTACCTATTTTCTATAAAAATATGCATTTACACAACCATCCGCAATCTACTCAGCACAATTAAAGGGTGCATGGCAAAAACGACCCTTGCCGGTTTTTGTCTTTTTAGCGAGGCCAAAAACTATTCTAACATCTTTAATTTTTCTACAATACACTTCAATTTCTTTAACAAAATATTTATCGTATCACACAATTGCTGCGAGTATTATCTGTAATTATATTGCAGGAGAACCGTCTCGAATTAAATCATGAAGTTACGTTGTCATCGTAAACTTTGACATGGGTTTGTTTTGTTATGAACCCCTCAACCGATTGTACAAAGTGTTCGAAAAGATGGTTACGCAATCAAGCCAGAAAATTGTTTTATCTAAAAAGATAAATTGTTGAAGCACACTTTACGAATTTATATTAACAAATTTGGAAATAAACTTTACCTGTGTAGCAAAATATCTGAATAGGATGGCGGCATGTCCGACTCCTCCTTTCCGTAAATACTTTCGTAAGTCGGAGGTGGAAAACAGCCTACCGATCCTAAGCTGTCTTTGCTGGGCGTTTCTGCGTCCATTTCGAGTATACTGCCTTGACTATTCTGCAACTGATGTCGATTTATACTTCTGGGATTTCTTTGAGCTCGCAGCACGCTGTCACCGAGTTCTACCAAATCCAAACCTGTCCAAACAGAGCACAACAGGAATTAGCGAACAACCACAGCGGATAAGTAAAAACGTGTTCAGATTCTTTGAGCGTGTTCTATTATTGATCGTGAGGACCTTGTCCGGTGTGTCGTTGGTCTCTGGGGGATGAAACTCGGTGCTGGAGAGAATGTATAATGGATTCGAGGGAAACAGTAAATGAATTTATTAAAAATTCTTAATTTCACCCACAAGGAGAGCTCGCGAAATCGTCGTCTCAGATTTTAATGATCTCTTGCATGTTGATAGATCATATTATTAGAATAGTTTAAAAGATATTTAATGGTAATGTTTTGATAGAGTTTATCCACTCTACCGTAAGAGCAGTGGGATCTATCAATATGATCATTAACATGCAAGAGCTCATTAATCCTTTGACCGTGAACAGCGCCTTTAGGCAGGCAACGCTCAGTGATGAGCAGGTGCGAACTATTTATTTGCTAAAAACAAATGTCACGATCGTTGCAATCGTGACGGTTCCTCTCTCCTCTACGCTGCACACAAGGATTGTCTTGTTGCCGAATGTTTCGCAGTTAAAGGGTTAAAATTTAAAACGACCAGTTGGGAAGCTCTCGTTGTCAGAGGCTGGTGGAATCTCGAAACATCAGCTCCGAGGATTCAAGGGGTCTATAAATTGTCTTCGGCACCGATAGAAACTCGTAAAAATGGAATACAGGCTGCGGTCTCACCGGTGGGGTCGGTTTGGAACTGCGTGAAGATCGTACCGTCCACAACGAGCATTCTACCGTGTGGCAAGAGGATAATCGTTGGCGTTGCTACCATCGCCTGATCGCTGTTGCCGAACCGGGAGTCGGGTTCGGGATCCTCCAGCCGGCAGCAGCAGTGTTTTCTGCACAGGGATCTGCAGAACGGTGCACCCCAGCAGCAGTACGCAAAGATGAAGCAGAGGACAGCGAGCATCACCAGGAGAGCAGCAACCCCTTGGCCTTGTTGAGCCGCCGCGAGGGTTGGTCCACCGGCGACGCCGACACCGACGCCGACACCGAATCCTAACCCTCCGCTGCTGCTCATCTCGCCTGAAATAATACGCTGATTAAACCCTTTCATCCGCCACTTCAGCTAAGCAATCATAAAATGAACCCTTTGCGACGGTGACACGCTCAACCGGAGGAGAAAACGTGAACTATGCAGTCATCAGGGAACGAGCGTTTCTTCTTGTTAGACTGTGGATGTTTATGCAATTCAATATGTTCAAATTGGTGCATGATAGACATTTAATAGGTTAGCAAGATCAAAATGATATATTTTGAATGTTTCAAGGAGGAAATGTAGTCTTATCGAAGGTTCATTTATTTCACCCTTCGACCGCGGGCTATTTGGAAACGATGCGATCACTGCGTATGGCCCAGCTGTACTCGCATACAGAGGACCTCGATTATCCGAATTGTAATTAGTAACAGGATATAACTAGCGTCGCGACTATGTTTCACAAATTAAGTACACAGTGTCATTAATGATAATTTTACATCGTAACCGACACAGGATGGCCAGTTTTCAAATGACCTGCGTTTCGATAATTAAAGTTCTATTATAGTTCTATAATTACTTCTCTTTCTTAATTTGAATTCAATTAACCCTTTCGTTACTACAGGCGTATGTACACGCTCCGTACGTCGCCCTTACATACTGAGATAGAATGTATTCATTTGAAAATGTATCAGTGATTTTAAATACGCGAGCGCCTTTGCTCGATAGCATGTCACTTGTGTATTTTTATGACAACCTCACAATAGTCGGACCGTACTTCTCAGGGCTTTTCTTCCGTGAGAACGCACCGGAACTGTGCTCCGGCACCTTTGAATGAAAACAAAAAATCAAAACCTTGACAAATAAATATATAAATAGCTTTCTGAAAGACAAAGTACCCGTCGAAGTTCCCGCTTTATCGCAACTGTAGCTGCATGTAAAAGAGATGATGAACCTGGAGACATTAGCATGAAAAATAACATGTTTTCTGGATTTTACTCTTTGAATTTGAATGTCAATAATTTTGATTCTCGCCTTATTTATTTTCTTTAGTTCCACCACCTTTTTTCCATAAGAACACCCTGGTATTTCTCATCAATTCATTTCCTCTTCGCTTTACATCGCACCCTATCGAACAGTCTGCTGGACGACACTAAAAATTTCTCATTCTAAACCGAATCATCGGCGATCTTGCTCTTCTTTGATACGTTTCAGTCGAACTTTGGCTACGTACGAAGACAATGCTAATTGCAAGACATTTCGCTAACGTCGCTCGTAAATGTTCCCTTCCTTATGCAATAAATTCGTATTTCGACCCGCAATGCGGAGCAAATAACGATACGAACGTACGTGTTCCTGGCAGTATTCCAGTCTCGTCCGATGAATTTCGGTGACTGGAAGGTTTGAACGTTATCCGCCGATATATCGATATCGTTCGCTGCGTCAGGACACCATGAAACGGATCGACAACGAGAATTATGATACCACGGTGTAGAAGAAGCTGCAGGATCGCATGGAACCTCCGATCGATCGCGACGTTACATGGCTGGGCAGGTTGTCGCGCGAACGTCCGTATAATTTTGAACATCGGAACGCTCTCTCTTATGCTAATAGAATAAATTTCGCTCTCTGTCGGGAAGTAAAGCAAGGTGAAAGCGGAAAGAGTGCGGTAATCCCGACGTATTACGACTGCGATCAGACAGTCTGAAGGTAGACTTGTGTTATCCTTTCAGCATCGATCAGACAAATATTCTTTAATGCATTTCAATACAGGGCGATCAAAAAGAAGAGTCTAAAACTTCAGGGCTTATAGTTCCAACCGAGAGGAATAAAAAATGTCTGATCAACGTAGGTCCTAAAATCAATCCTTTCGACGTAATATCAACTTTTATGTTTCCGCCCGTTCGATATCGTGAGGCTAAAAAAATACAATACAAATAAAAATTTGCATTGGGTTTATGACAACGAATAGAAAGCGTATGTTGTGCAGTACGAGACGCGGAAGGAATATTTAAAAATGTACGTCTATCTATGATCTTTAACCCTCTGACTGCGACCGGCGTTTAACAAGGCCGATCACCCTGTGCTATCGACGCCCATGGGCGTTCGGTGCAATCTCCCACTGCGTACCACCGCAACTCGGCCGCACGCAGCGTACGCCTCGTTTCCAAGTAGCCCGCAGTCAAAGGGTTAAATTAGAGTTTTCTACTGAAATGGAGGGCAAATCGAACATCTGTAACAAATATGAAAACAAACTTTTGTATTTTTTAACGAAAGGATTGATTTTAGGATCTTGTTGATGAGACATTTCTTACTCTTCTCGGTGAATGCTGAAGCTTTCGTTAGCCTCTAAAGTTTGACCCCCTTTTTGATCACCCTGTATAAGAGTTTACACATGCCTTATCGCATCCAATAATTTTACATTCTTTTATTATTTTCCTTTTAACATTTTTTCGTGCTATTATGTGCCTATGGATCGCTGTCTGTTGACTGACCGATGGGGTGTCACCGTCTGATGAACTTATAAAACGAACAGTCGCGTTTGTTGGAACGGGGTCGATACAGAACCGTTTCTTGTCGGATACGGATAATATAAATCTAACTCTGTTCGTTCCAATGCTTTCAATATCGTGGTCTGTTCGCTTCAGCGTGAAATGAGAATCTGATTTTGGTGAAGCCTGTCGCTGCGGAGACTCTGGCGTAAAAGTACGCGCTGTGTGTGACGAACTTGCAGCAGCAAACACTGCTGCACAGAGAAGATTTTTCCTCGCGCTAAAATGTGAAAATTTGCTTACTTAAAGAAAAAACCCCTTCAAGAAATTTTCGAATGAACAGTGACTACGTATAACAGCCGATAGCCTGCGATGAGCAGTTTTGTCTAACGCCTGTAGGCGTCTGCAGCGTGCGATCAGCGATTTTGCCAAGCGTTGAGGGTTAAATCTCGAAATGATCATTTGCTAGGAGTTATTAATCCATAAATATTCATCACGCGTTGCTTGGATCCGTCGAACTCAAACACCACGAGCATGCTAAGAAGAAGTTTTGTCTATTTCATTTCAAATTCCTAAAATAAGCAGAACGTTATGCAATCATTCACAAATTATCGATAGACGGTTTTGGAAATGACCTAACGCATCTTGTCTGATTGTTTTGAAGAATGATGCAGGTCTATATTACGCGGGACGTTTAATAAGTACCGAGAGTTTTATTACAAAATTTGAATTCAATTACATGTGAAGAACCGTAGGATTATCGATGAAGAATACAAATTATATAATAAAGTTCTTCTTACTTATTGAACGCCACTTGCATTCCGAATAGTCCTTGAAATGACCTTGAAGTAAAACGCGTCCATTCATCGAATCTCTATATGTTCTGATTCCCTGAAACCTTATTTTTTTTCTATTTGATACAGTCTGCAAAGTATATGCGTTTATAGAGTAAAATGGGGCACCTCGTATGTACCATTAAACTGAGTATAATAAAACTGTTGTTGACTAAAGATGACGGTAAGTTATGCTTGTTACTCCACTGAAACATGATCCTATCTCCATCATCGGTTGCAACACGGTATTACCTTCGGGATGCTTCGTTTTCTAAAGCCTTCGCACAAGAATTCCTGACAACTTTTCTGCAATATTTACAGAAAAAAAAACAAAGTGCAAAGTACTATTTACCTTGGGAGGTAATATTGTACAACCAAGTGGTCCCCGTGGTGGTGGTTACCAAGTCCGTGATCTTCCGCGATCCGTCCACCATGAAAATCCTTCACGCACCCCTTACGGTCACTTCACGTTTCTTCAGCAACTGCCAAGTACTGTGCAATCACATGGACAGCCGCAAATAACGAGTTTCATCCTTCAAGTTCGTACTCAAGTACCGATAACGAAGAAATGATAAAAACGTAGTTAAGTAACATTAATCGTCATCGACGAGATATTGCGTCAGATCCACGGTCTTCATTCTTCAATAATTGTTATTTTGAAGAATCTCGACTGAATAGTCTCCCTGTTATCCCTGCGAAACTGATATCAATGTTGTCTTCTGCAGTGACGATCACATGGCAAAGGACAATCGTGTCACCGGGATTTTAATAATTCCCCCGACACGTTCGAAGGAGGATCTCTTCACGAAGACGAGCAACGTACACTGTCATCGTGGAGATACTCTTGACCCATTTCAATATCTCCCCACTTTGTATCAACCTGCTGCTTTTCGCCTTCTCTTCTGTTTCTCAATCGGGAACGTCCTTGTCCGCTGGCTCAATAAGTTTCTTTCCTCGTTTTCCTTTTCACCTTGAAGATCATCCACGAATTACCCTAGTACCCTTCTCAATTTCCTTCTTTCTCATCCAATCACAGTTTTATTACGCTTTCCTTATTTCTTTAGCATTCTTTCATGATTTCATCAATTTCTGAAGCTTCCGGTTCTCTCGCGAAGATTTTCAGCGAACTTCCGGTATCGGACGCACTGAGATTTTCAAACGATCTCTCGAACGGGATTTTCATCGATCGTGATCTCGTTGATTCTTTAGACTAGAACGTTTAATCATTGATAAACTATGAAGCTTGCTAACACGGTAAATCTTTATTCAACGTAACAGTTTGATTAACAAATATATTGCGATAATTCGTTTAGAATTTCTTATATAAGTAACAACGTTTGATCGGTTTGAAAGATCGTTCATCGAGGTTCCACGAATCTGGGTTCACTTCCGAATCGAATCGAATCATCCCCTTAGTTCCGTGACTTTGACGTCACCGACTGCGGATGAAGCCGCGCCATATTATTTACCATCGATGCATTGTGTCGAATTTTCTTTCCTTATCGCGACGATCGAATCTCGTGTTCACCATCGTTTCTCCTGATAATAGAACCACCGGACTCTTTACGATCTTATAACAATCTTCGATGATACTTGGAAGATTAAAATAGATCAATCACAACATCGAAACCGACCACTAATAACTGTTCTTCGATAATCGGTCACAGACGCGATAGACTGGACTGTCATCGAATTTTTCGTAGGAAGCTTGCGTCGATGAACGCGCTTAGGTATAACTAGGCCGTGAGATTATATTCACACCAGTCGATTTCATTTCGAGCATTATTTTCATCACAATTTTTACATATCGATTCGCAAGAAGTAGTCCACTTGGTAACGAGAATCTTCAGTTCTTTTTAGGGGTGACTTTTTTGGTTATGGTGATCACTGGGAGTTTTTCGTTGTACGTTTCTAGGTATGTGGGTTATACGGGTTGCGTGTCGAATATCACTCTCGAAATTCCTTGTGGGTTTTCTGGGGCGCAGTAACCCGCTTGCAACCCCTTGAGACACTGGCCAACGATTCGTCGATGGCCTCCTGGTGGCGCTTGTTTGTCTTCCCACCCCCCTCCGTCCGCGGGATGGAAGTGTCGCTATACGTCTTTCACCCCTTCTACGTCGACCACTTGTCACCCTTTTCAAATTTCTATTATTCGATCGTATAAATTTCAGTCTCGCCCTGTAACATTCTACTTCGATTCTATGGTGAGCGTAAAAATTGGAGAACAATCTGAACAGATACTGTTCGACAACTTCGTCTTGAACGCTGAAGGCGTGACGTAAAGAGACATTACTGTATTCATGACGAATTATGGACTGATCATTGTTATTACTCGATAAGTTAGTTTTGAGATTTGAAGGTGAGGTTCATAAAGTAGTATGAAAGTTTCTTTCATGTTACCCTGATGAATTTTCGGCTGTCGTGAAATAATAAGAACAGTAACAGCGAGAGTGTGTTAGTAATCCGTTGTGACTATAGCAAGGTCCCTCTCGTTTTAACTATGTGACGCCTTCAGATATCAAGACTAAGTAGTCGGACAGTATCAACGTTAGCAAGAAAAGTTTTGTGTGAACTCTTTACAAAGTACAATAGAATGTTTCTAACATGTAATTGATTAATGTGGTTCGTCTATTTCTTATTCGATCAGTCCCCAAAAATTGAGAATAATAAAAATTCAACTGAGAATAATAAAAAATTATTGTAGCCTAAAGGTTACTCTGTGGAAATACATGTACAATACAGCAGTACAGAAATCTACTTTATTGACCACATTGATTGCATTTTAAATCTCTATCCTACTTTAAAAAAAACTATGTTAAAAAAAATTTTCTTGTATAGTTAGTAAATTCCAGGAACTGTCTTTTATTTAACCAATATACTTAGCAATATCATGTATAGTTGTACAATATTTCAATTGTAATTAGAAAACCAATGTACAAGACACATTATAATAACAGTAAGAATTTATGTTTCTGGTAAAATGTCCAAGATCCATTGCTTCCAATCTTTTATCTCATTCTTAGTCAATTCATGTTCCGCATAATCCAGTGGTACGAATCGGCCGTTTACTCCAAGTTTTTTCAGGTTTCTATGGGTTTCTTCTCCCCAACTTATTGGCACTAACTGATCCACTGTGCCATGATATTGCAGAAGAGGTGGTGTACTCATTCCTGAATTTGCCGTTAAATGCTGCAATCAAAATCATATGAAGGAAAGAAAGAAAATTGTGTTAAAGAACTAAAGAAAATTCATAGAGTAAGCACCTCGTATACTAATGAATTTTTGTTAAGGAAACTAGACATGGCAAAGCATCCAGCCAAGGTTGGTTTAAATCTGTATGCCAAGTAAAATGCCAGTGCGCCTCCCATTGAGAAACCACCAACAGCAATTCTGTTATATGGAATCCCATTAGAAACTTCCGAATCGATCAGCTCCGTTACCTGCTTACACATGGAGTTTATTGATTCTACTTGTTCTGCAACATCGATGGATATACTTTTGCGATCGAACCACACATTGCCAAGCTGAAATAAGAATCATGATCAACGTTTGTTTTGTTTTTAAAACATAATA
This sequence comes from Macropis europaea, assembly GCA_916610135.2. Lineage (NCBI taxonomy): Eukaryota > Metazoa > Arthropoda > Insecta > Hymenoptera > Melittidae > Macropis > Macropis europaea. The sequence continues at coordinate 883,580 of OU744348.1, forward strand.
CCAGATCTATTACCATTCCATGATTGGGTGTATAGGGTTGAGCCGGTGCAGTTGGATAGATAATTTTTATATGAGGAAACTTTAATTCCTCTCTCATCAAAATGTCCACCCATTGCTTCACATCGTCTCCATTAGATTCTAAAGTGAAAAACGTAAAGAATTACTCTAAAAAATAAGAATCACATTGCAAAGTATGTAAAAGGACAACACTTTACGTGAACCATGAAAGAAGAACAGGCTAGCCGTGTGAGTCTTCGTAGCATTTACAATGTTCATCTTTGATATCTTAGCAATTCCTGTCATAATTATTCACCCGTTGTCGTACAAATACGCACGAAAGTTGCAAGTTAATCGAAAGGTTATCATCCTGTTTACCAGCATGATTATCAGTAAATTAACATTGAACAAGGTGTCCAACGTTTCCATTGAACAATCCCTATGCGACTGCGGTCAAACATGAAGGTGGTTCTCATTGGTTCGCGCGCTTACTTTTTTTTTTCATCAGACTGTACAATTACGAAAATTCTTCGATTACAGTACACTGTTACAAATACATAACATATATTGATATAAAAGAAACATCGATAAAAAATGATTTCCTCTCGAAAAGATATTGAAAAAGATTTCATACGCCGTGCGCAATATTTCATTTATTTTATACACACAGAGACAATAGTAAAGTTGACGTTCTTTATTTCGAATTTCGGGAGGTTCACAGATACTTGAGATTATCGCGGAATTGGGGTATCGATTCGAATTGCAACGGGGCGATATTTAAAGCGAGGAGCCCTCGATCGCGTGCACGTTGCAAATTCGAACCGTCTCGCGTAAATAAGGACAGTTTAACGATATATGTATACTCTTGTTTCTTACGCTGGTGTCCACACTGGAGCTCGCGAGCAACTGGCGAGTAGTTCGCAAGCAACTGGCGAGTAGTTTGCGAGCAACTGGCGAGTAGTTTGCGAACAAGTCGCGAGCAGTTCGCGAACCATGTTCGCCGGGAATGTGGACACTTTCGCGAGCAGCGAGCAGCTTGCAGCTTGCTGCGAACTCGTCAGCAGACAGCAAAAAGCTTTTGAAACTTTTTACGTATAAACGAAAAAAATGTTCTGAAACTGGAGATTACTCTTCGATATTTAGCAACAGTAAACTCGCTATCAGCCTTGCAACATTTGTACGGAGTACCAGAATGTTTCACGTATCACTTTTTACCAAAGGTGTTGGATGTTGTATACATGTCATTAAAACCGGGTCGAGATCGAATCAGAATGTGAGGGACTATATACATTGCTTCAAATTTTTCTATAAAAATTTCGATTACCATTGCAAAGATCTGTTGCTTAACAATTTTATAAATAAGATGCAATTTTTGTGAAAAAACACTCGAAATTAGTTGTACTTACCAACTGCTACCTATTTCGCAAGCTCGACAGCTATACCAGCTGACAAAAAAGTTCAATAAGAGCAATCGGTAGAATTCAACCTGAAATGAATTGTCTTGAAACAACAGATATCGATGGAATCGAGGAACTGTTGAAGCAGTTGAAAATGGACACTACAATTAATATTCAGTATCTGGATAATTAAAATTAACAGCAGCTGGTAATTTGTTTACGTTTCGTGAAGTTACATTTAGAAACGACAGTACTTATGGAATGACCTGGTATGATATGGATTTATTTTCTCTTATGATCTCACAGTTACGTCTGCTTTGTCCTCGGAAGATAGCATGTCATGAGTTTTACTCTTCTATTGCCCAACGAACTGTAGTCGTTTTAAATAAGTTTGAGAACTACTGCTGTACGTTACACATTATAACGTATCATAATATAAAAGCAAACTTCTTTCCTGTTGTATAAACACTTTATATGTCCGCCCTGTTTAAATATCACTAAATATCTCTAATAATAAAGTTTCAAACTGAAGTTATAGTATCTTTATAAACGGGGTGACCTGATAATGTCACGTGAAAACGTACCTGTACGGTTGGCGCGGTGATGTTGGACCGCGGGACCGTTCACATAATCGCGTGTGTATGCGCACGCATGTCTCGATCTCCATTCGAGTCCCTTTCGAGATCGTTTGAAAACGTATGGCAGACTGACTGGGTTAAGGCACACGAGTGCGTTGACAGGGGATCGGGTGTTCGCGTCGGTGGACACGTCGGTGACGTTCGCCTGAGATCGCCAACTCGAACCGGTCACAGTTATGTTTCATGAGTCGTCCTAACGATCCGACGGAACGATGCAGAGAAGTGGTGAGTACTCCGTGATGATTCCGACATCGGGTTCGTGGGACAGGGAGAAATTGACACGGGGCGGACGACCATTTTGAGGGCGCCAAATTTTTGCGTCAATACGCAGCGCCGTGAGCGGCCGGTCGATACGGCGGCCGACCTAACCTAACAACTGTTCCGGGAAACCGTCAGAAACTGTTTTTTTTCTGTAATCTCTTCAGAATTTATAGACGTTGGACATGGAATCATTGGATTTTTAGTTCAGTTGTGTTTATACGGTATAACGTGAATGTAAAGCCTGTCAATTATGTCACAAGATTTCTTCTTGTCGTGTAAGCAGTGTTTGAACGTCAACAACGTTTGAATAAAGGAAATTAGACGTATATACGTGTACGTAGTATTTTTGAAAAGGTTAAATGACGCAGTGTAGTGTATTTGAAATTCTGACGGTCGCGTATTATGATTTTTTCCATGTTTTTGATCCTGATGGTTATTGGCAAATGCTTCCATAATTTGTGAAACACCTGAACGTAAAGTGTTAATTCGGCCATTTAAATCCAAAGTATAAGCAGGACTTTTAATATCTGTACTAACGAGGAAATGTAAGATGTAGGTTCGAAGAATTCTTCGGGTCTATATTTCGAGTAAAGTAATACGAGTATCGACAACAAAAACAAACAGATCCTGTCTTTTTTAGTCAGTAAATCGAGCCAGTTTACCGATATACGAATTTTCCAGAAAATGGAAAAGTTTATTGATGTTTAATAGAATCGTGTTGATCGTACAAACGAGTAAACATTAAACAGAAACATATGTGTACTCGGATAATGGTTCTGCTTCCATCGGTTTACCACTGATTCGGTAGCCTTGAGATTTCGATTCGATCGTCACTTTGCGCCGATTCTTCGGTATTCATGGATTGCTTGTGGCGTGCTGTGTTATTGCAGAACGACGATCGATCACCGCGAACGTTAGATAAGAATATTATGGCACCGAATTGATTCACGAGCGTTACGGTTTTCCGACTCGCGTGATACGCGAGGCAACTTGAGATGAACGGTTTAAATGACTGTCTGAAACGGAATTAGTTAATTTACGTGTTCTCTACAGAGTGGGTCGAATAAAATGTTTCAAGCTGTTTTCTCCGAAACCACAGCAGACGTCGACTTCAGTTTGTTTTTTTAATTAAGCGGGATAATCATTTGGTACGCAAAAGATGTTTTTGGGGCGCCTGCTAAGGGAACAAAGGAGGCCCCTTCATTTGTTTTTAAATGAAATGGTATATTAATTTTTTTTATTCGAGTAGCTTATCGAACCGAATGACATTTACTTGAAGCATTTTTTCTTCTTCCGCATAGTTAAAGAGTTATGACGAAAAATCAAATGCAATCCTAATTGTTATAATTGAATTCAATTTTTCGTCATAACTATGTAACTAATTTAAAAAAATTGAAGCTGCCCCTCTGTCCTCCTAGCAGCACCCCTGAAAAATTTGTTGCACACCAAATAACCAACCCTCTGATCCATTTCATTTAAAAAAATGAGGTCGATATCTGCTGTTGTTTCGGAGAAAACAGTTTGTAGCATTTTATTTGGCCCATCCTGTACATTCTCGGAGTTACGTGAACTTTCGGTCGTTTCTCGTAGACTCTGCTACAGCTTGAGGCACGCGTATATACGGTATCGTAAGGGTTGTACGAGAGAGCAGTTTGAAGTTATGTTTCCTCTCACTTATCGCCACTTATTCGGCCGTACGCAAGTGGTCTAAATAGCACGGCGTAGACTGCCATCTGAAGTTGAACAGCAGACAAATCAAAACAAACCTCTTCGGAGAGCTCCGAGCACTTTCTTTCTCTCTCTCTCTCTCGTGCCATCTTGTTTATCTCCATTGCATCCTTCGACTATGGAACATGCATGCAACTTTACCAGAGTCTTGAGAACTCAAACGCATACAAAAGTATCTTACGGTAATTCCACTATAAAACTTTCTATAATCGTATTGAGCCGTTAACCGGGCCATTTTTCGCTAGAAATGCATATTGTTTGTCATTATAAATTTAAATTAATCATCCCAAAAGTAGTGTTGTCGTCAAATAAATATCGTATCTTGTATTAAAAGGTTTAGACGTTTGCTGTTTAGCGTTCCCTGTGCCGAGGACCACTTTAGTGACAAAGTTGTTTTGGGATTTCGCTTCTGATTTCCACGTTACTAATGAATACCGGACGCACCTATCGGTTTAGTGTGAACTTAGAATTTCATGCAATTCAATGTTTTTCCGCAAGCATAGTCTTCTTTCATTATAATAATTTAAATATTCATAACTCTGCACTCCGAGAATCGTGTAACAAGATCGACTAGCAACTCCAAGATATTTTCTGAAAATAAAATTATGATCAGCTCTCGGTACGGACCTGTTCATAGTGAATAATATCGTGAAGTATTCAGAACGTGGTTCGTTGATAACTGGATCGGTAACGATCCTGTTTTACGTTTTGCCAGTCGTGTCACGACTATACCGCGCGTATAGTGCTCTCGTCCGGCTAGTTTTCTTCAGTCATGTAACATTAAACTATTATTCTACACGGGTCGGTGAAATCATATCTGCCGCGTATATACCGGGCTTAGAAATAACGCAATAATTGCGAGTATATACATATTCCCTACTCGTCTGTCTTTTTCTCTCTCTTTCTCTATCTTTCTCTCTCGCTGCTTTCTTTTCAAACGGCTCACTCGTTACGAAGAAAGTTTCTACCCCCTTTACAGGTCACTCATGAAATATTTCTTACAACACGGTGGATTCGAAACGAAAATTCTCTCTTTTTCTTTCGAACGTACGCGAGACACGGAGATGATTGCGACGTGTTCTGTCGCGGGTATTCAGAATCAACGGATAACGAGCAATCGTGGCAAAAAAGGGGAATAATGGTCAGCTGTTTGTTCGCGACGCATTCCAAACTTGGTTTATTGTACATTCATTTGTCTGACCTCGGAGCTAAGGTTGAATGAATAGCTATCTGTATTTAAGAATGTCTCGGGCTCCTGTCGCCTCGTCCGGACAGCAAAACATTGAAATATTTTCCTCTTTTTATTCCGTCGAACCCTTTAACCTTGCGATCGTACACCACGAATTAATGACACCGGTTTGATACGGGCTGTTAACACAAAAAAGGTCCAAGACCTCGCGAACGTATAGTTCCTGCGAAGCGAAGTTAAGTGCGTTTAATTGACATAGGATTTATAGGTGACCTTTCGAGCGTTATGAGCGAGCATAAATGCTCGATTAATGATATTTACCCTCAAGGTTATTTTTTGTCGCGTTTTCAAGATGATCCGTATTTGTTTACGTTAGTGCCGTACGTTTTGTAATGAAATAAAAAAGTGACTTGTTCCGCTTTAAAAATAAAGGGCTCATGTACCAAAGTACATACGTTAACTACAGTATGGCCAGGAAAAGTAGGCACCTCAAGGTCGATTGTACATACGAAAACAGGAGACACGCGAAGTTTAGCTTAGGAGATCCGAAAACGGAACACGCAAAATTCCAATTTGCACAGCGTGTTCGGTCACAGAGAAAAGGGGGCAAAAAAATAGAAAAAGAGATCCTACCAAAAGTCTATATTCGACCGTCACGACGTCTTCGACAGGCGCGTTTCACTCGATTTCCAAGCATTTCCAAACGAAATCGCGCAACGAGGGAGAGGAACGTGCGAGGTGTTCGCAAACGATATGCATCGGAATGAATCTCGATGCAGGTCGTGTCATCTTCGAGGCGGTGATCGAGGGAGGCGCCGAGGAACCGGTGCACACGGCGGAACGCGAAATGGATAGAAAGAAAGAAAGAAGGGCGCCGTGCGGCCGCGTAAGGTTTAACATTATAATCGTCTCTCGCGGTCGGGACAGTCGAGCACTTCTTCGTCGGCACGTGAAACACGCGGAGAAGTCGAGTGTCGAGCGTCGAGCGTCGATCGTCGATCGTGAACCGGGTCTGGAGAGGCGCATTTTTAGTGCACTGTGTGCACGGAACGTGCAAACACGTGTCCACCGAACCACGAGGAGAACCTCTCGCGTCGTTTCCTCGAAGCAGAACGTGAAAAGTCAGTGCGCACGGTGTTCGGAGAAGCACGAAAACAGCGTTGGAACGTGATTATCGTGTCTCGCGGTGCGTTCAGAAAATCGAGATCTCGGTCGAGACGTTAATGGTCGTGCACGTGTCCAGAGAGAGAGCCGCGAACAAAAGGCTCGCTGAAGGATAAAGGGAATAAAGGAGCGTGGAAATCGAAAAACACGCGTATCGTCCGGCACAAGCTGACCGACCGATCCTCCGGCAAGCTTCGCGAATGTTAATCGACCTCGTCGAGTTTTCTTCTTCCCGCCGCTTTCTTCTGTCTTCCTATCGGAATTCCCTGGCGTTTTCATTCCGCGCGACCAGCCAGAAAACGCGACGCGACCGCGTCACTGTAATCCAATTTCCACTTTTCCAGCGATTTCGCAGCGCTGCGAAACCTTAGGAGTCTCGGCCCGTCGCGGTTATCTCCTAGTGTCCGATCCGACGATGCTGTGAGAGCCGTTCGATCGACGGTTTTATTCGCGTTCCTTCCATCGATCGACGGTTTTATTTGTGTTGTTCTGATGCTTGATCGATGATTTCGTTTGTATCGCTTTCATCGATCGATGATTTTATCCGCGTTGTTCTGCTCGATTGACCCGCGAGACCGATTTCGAACGCGAATTTCCTGCGTTGGTGCAAGGGTCCCTCGAAGAAAATCCATCACCGTCTTTCTATCGTGTCGTTGATTCATTTGATCGACCAGTGAATTTTCAGAGTACATTGTGACATTTGATCGATACACCAGTTTGATTTTGAAAAGGAAATTTTCAACGTTTGTTCGATTTTTTTGACGATCGCTTGTCTTTCAGTTCGATCCGCGAGTCAATGTTAACAGTAATTTATTGAATAGCGATTAAACGGACTAAACTTGATAGTTAACACAACAAATAATAGAAAGACATAGCGAATCGCAAGTGATAATAAAAAAAAGTTTTTTTCCATAATTTATTAGAGTAAAGAAAATGCTTTATCGTATACTAACACTTTGATGGTATTGTCACACGTACGTGATTTCACTGATACAATGAAACTTATATTGATCTATATCAAATAAATAAGCTATACAATTACTTACCAAGTTGCAGTTGTAAAATAATTTATACAAACCTACTAGCACGGAATTCGTTACTTAAATAAAGCCTTAGAAAAATGGCAAACGGTAACTAGCTTCCGCTAAGTACTTGCAGCCATCAAAGTGTTAAGAAGGGCGTACACACGATCGAACCTTCAAAAAATAAGAATTTCTTTGACACGGTTGATGGTCCACCGTTCGCTCCGTAAATTCGACCAGGTTCGCAAATTTCCAGTTCGATTTTTCGACGGTCGTTCGCCGTGGTCTCGAATCGAAGCGTTCGCGATCGTTTGTCGTCGCGATAACATCGTTCGCGAAAAGGGTTCGCCTAAAATACGACTGCACGTACCGTCTTGACGAACGCGCAAAGAATTCAGCGATATTCGAGATCGGGAGCCGGGAATTTTCGCGGTTCTCTCGACTTTTTGCAAAATCTATTTCGGTCCCGCGTTACACCGCGTCACACCACCGAACTCTCAGCCAAACGTTCAAAGAAAAAGTTTGATAGCGACGATAAAAAGAGAGCCACTCATGATCAAAATGGAGACATCCACCGTGGTGTTTATCCCGCAGAACACACGTAAGCGTTCTTTGTGCTAGCTTCGTTAACCTTCATCCGCCCCTCGTTTTTCCAATTTAACACCTTGGGGACCGGAAACACGAATTTGTGTTTTTGGCGACACATAGTGGCACGTGATCATTCATTTGTTATCAATTTGTCGGCCCGTTATTGTTTAAGCATTCTTATAAATTAGTTCACTCTTATCTATAAAGGTGGAGATCTGAAAATAAAAAGCTAGTAAAAGTAATACAAATTATGATTCCTATGTTATGACACGAATTCCATACAAATTTAAATTTTAAATTGATCAACCTGTGTCGATTACAACCTGGAAATATGATTGACACTGTGTAGTTAATATTGCACTACTGTGTATTTTATATTCTAAAACAAACGTATAATTTTAACTGCTTCACATACACGGACGAGATTTTCACCAATCGCATTCATTGCACGAGATATCTCGACTCGATGTCGTTTGTTTGCCGTTAGAGTTCCGTAGGACACCCTGTATATAACACCATGCTCCGAAGTGTTTTCACATAAAGAAAAATGAAACACACAATTTTTGGTATAAAGTCTGTATATACATGTTTTTCTTCTCTTATTGATAATACACGGTATTACAAAATATCCTACGTATGGCATCGTTAAACGGTACAATAAAAAGACACGCGAGATATCTCGTCCGAAGCGTCGAATAAATGTCATCGAGTCGCGAGACATTTCATCCAAACAGTCGAATGGGTCAACGCGAAATCTGATTGTAATGTGTCATACTGTTACGAATTATAGTTCGAACAATCAATCTTCTACTGTATTTTTTAATTCGTTTCGAGGTTCATGTGACGTACAGTGAGCATTCAAAGTTTTCGGGGGGCAGTAACATAAATTAGTCGGGAATCGATCGAATGAAAGTAGGTAAAGAGGGCTGAGGCTAATAATGGACTAACGTAAATTGGTTCTCGCTTTTCCTCGTTTCCATTCTGTCCCGTTTATCCTTCTTCCTTTTATCGTACGTTCACGTCCCCTCTCGCCCCGTTACTCTGTTTCCGGTACGGATGTTGGACGGCCGCATGCTCGACGATAAACGTCGCCCCGATGACGATGATGACCGCGACGACGTCGCTGACAACGGTGCTGGTGACCACCGCGACTACGACTGCAACGGCGACGGCGACGGCGACGGCGACGGCGACGTCACAACCACCGCGTTCGCAACGGGCACCACGGCAGCGGTAAGTTTCTGATAAGGCTAGTCACATTCCGATTGTCGTGTGACACGCGTGTGCAGACGCGTTCCGTGCTCGCAATACTAAATTCCTCGTGAACGTGAGCCCCGTCGACCCACGACCCCCTTTTCCATCCTTGATAATAGTACCGTGATTCCCATGCCCACGGAACTCGGTCTTCATCTGCTGGTAGGCGTTCCGGACGCGAAACGTTGAATTTCGAGCTTGACCGTTGATTGAAATTTTTTATTGGAAAATCTGTGCTGTTGTTAGGGTTTTTTCAAGAAGCATTGAAGAGTTTATAGATGTACAGTCTCGATTAAAAGTTTGGAGTCATTATGTGAATTAAGAGAAACAGCTTTAACCTTTTGACTGACTGTGAGAGCTACTTGTAACGAGGCGAACGCTGCGTGCGGCCCAGATGTAGTGGTATATACATATTGTACTTGCATAGTTAGGCATTGCAAAGAACGCCTATGGGTGTTGGCAGTACGCGGTGAGCGATTATGTCAAGCGTCTATTGACGCCGATGGCAATCAAAGGTTTTTAAAATAAGATGTATTCTTGCTAACGTCTGATATATTAACGATGGGTCAGTACGAAATTCATCAGAATATTTGATTTTGGTCGAAATCAGCAAGTGATTCCAAATTTTTGGCCGGTAGTGTACATTTATCTATTCACCCTCTATCTACACTGTATATTAATCACTTATGTAATTCGAAGTAAAGTTTAATTCGGAATAGTATAGTACAGGATTCGATGAGACGGACGACTGATTCTGGATGGAGAATCGAAACGAAAGAATAGAGTAAAATTGGTTTGTTTGGGGCTTCGTTTTCAAGAAAATTAAGACTGAAAATTTGTAGAATGTTTCAATTGATTTCGTTTATCTTTTTTAATGTATTAGCATTGTAAAATATGCTGCTACGAAGTCGATGGTATTATATTGTTGTCTGCAAGAGGCAGAATCATATGTCTTCAAGTTGTTGTAGCTTCAGGGCACATGAGACTCGGTTCATTATCGAGCAAAACTTCGTATGCAACAACAAAGTGAAGAATTCCAACAATTTGTGCATTACTGTAAATACTGATTATTAGAATCATTAGTAAATGTACTAATATTTTTTAAAATATATTTAAAATAAATTTCCTTCTAAACGAATCCTCAATCAAACGAGATTTATTGTACATTTTCTTTGTGCTCCTTTATGTAGAATCAGTCGAAATCCGGTGCGGACCAACCGCACGCCACATCCTGTAGATATCACCAACTCTAATTTTATTTCGGTTGAATATAGTAGGCTCTGCAAATATTCTTGAAGAATTGTAGCAGGATGGTCGCAAGCTTCGCTTTATCGGATAACGAAGTCGGCATCAATAATGTGCACCGCGTGCTTCCTATTTTGATCTGATATCGGATTAAGATAATCAATGTCATTTTACCATAAAAACCGGATCAGGTCTATGTAAATTCAATTGCAGTTTCATTCATAAATGCAAGAGTATATTACTGTGAAATTTCCATGAAATTACCCAGTTATAAATTCGTGAGTATAAGGGTGATTCAAAAGTGGTGTTACAGAATTCACAGGCGTATTCTATAATCAGAGAATTAAAAAAAAAGTCGTAGTAAACACGAGTCCAAGAATTATCAACTTAAGAACGCTGTATTAAAACGCTATCCATATCTCCGCTGTCCGTCCTCTCATAAAAAACTGTTATCACTGCATCATGTCTCCCTCAAAACCATTCAACATTCACCTAAAACATTTTAGATATCACTAATAATTTAAAAGACATTCGCTCCGGAAGCCTGAAATGAGACCTCCAGCTTATCACAAGTCTTGATGCAATTCAATTAAATAATCGAGATTTTACCGTGACAAACATATCCTGTTCACTCCACTCGATTATGTAGAATTCCCGGAAAACGTACGTGTCGGTGATATCTGAAAGGTGCGATGCGTGATTCATGCGGACGAGCAGTCGAGATCAATGAGCAACGTTGACGGGAAGGGACGGTGTAATTTCGCGACGAGGTGACAATCGATTCGCGATAACGAACGCGTGTCGTCGCGTTCGGTGGAATTTTCCCGTCGATCAAGTGCGCGGTAATCTCGAAAGGAATAACCGGTCTGAAATTTCCCCGACACTCGGAACTTTCGGAGTGATAATCGTGTCGGTGTAACGTTCGTCCGCGCGGAGTGGTTCGATCGAGCCTGATCAAACAGCGTGGCGTGACAGAGGGTGTACTCGTCCGTGTGTTTGCGTTCGTTATCGATTCGCGATTACACCCTTCGCGCGCCGCCGAAAACACTGCGGACGTCACAGGACCGCGCGAAATAAATCCGACGTCTGATATCGATGATCCGCTCGTGTCGCGGAATTAATAAAGCAAACCGGGGCGATCGTTAAAATGTCATCGTCGACGAGACGTCGCCTGAATCCGGCCGTTCTGGCCAGATATAATAAGCTGCGGACCGATTCCTCTCAACAGGTAGTCATCTCGATTCTGTATTTTCCGACTGTGTGTCGTTTTCTCGGGGAGAATACGGTCTGTCAAAGGGGTGCGTGACCGGCATATCTCGAATATCATTTCATGGAAAAATCCGCGAGGAAATGCTGGCACACCGACGGCGGCTTCGGTGAGCTTCGCCTCGGTCAGCTCTTGCGTTGATAAATTATTCAGATACCATTCTCCTACTTTTTTTCTTGCTGCTTGTAATATTTTCTGTTGCAAAGATTTTCAGATTTCTTCAATACTGAGCGCTGGATATTTAAGTCGTGTCCGTTGCTTGTAGGTTGAATTTGAAAATTTGATGAGGAGGATAAAAAGGGAGACGGTGGTTAATTTTCCAGGTTGCTGAGATTGTGAGTTTTTGTGTGACAGGCTCATGCAGATTCTAAGGAATATAAAACAGATAGTAATGTGATTTAACTTGTTTTCTATTATTCAGTTGTGAAATAATTGTTTGAGAAATTGTTTGAAGAACTGTACAGTCGTTGCAAAAATTGTCATCATAGTGCTGGTTTTATTAAATAATCGTAGAGTAATTTTAACTTTCATTTCAATTAAGATTTTAAAAACAAACATTTGTATTATTTTTCTTACGGGTCACTTTGAAGTCCTGTAATTGAATAGTATATTTTCTGTTAATATCCTCCTAAATAAAAAAAAACAAATTCAATGTTCTCCTATATATGATGCGACCGTACAAACTTTCAAGCTGTATGTGCATACTGTTAACCAATTTTGTATCTGTATCAGGCTCCAAGATTGACTACTTTCAACCATCCTCCTCGATACTATCTAAATATTCGAACAATAAAAGAGTTTCACTTGGTCACGTGCTCTTTAAACAGACCTTATTCCGCTCAGTGACATATTCATATAATTATCATGACCGTTATACGATACGATTAACCCAAAGCTCCATATGCTAACAGTCAAGGTCTGGCTTATCTATGCACATATTGTTAAATCTATTCCTTTTTTAATTCGCGACACGCTACCTGAAATTGGGTCGAAAGATACGAAGCAGCGACGAAAGTAGGTTAATATTGCGACGTTTTAGCCAGTTCATTGATTTTTTTTTTTAAAAAAAAATAGAAATTTCACTGTAGAATGTTCGTCCTTTCGAGCGTTCTTGTGCAGAGGACGATGATGATCTACATACATCGTGTTGTGCAACTTCATTTTTACGGTGTCAATGATCGCGTTGACTTCCCGGCTCGTCGTGCTTGGTATTCTAACGCGACACTAGGAAGTACGTAGCAGAATACTTGGAGTATCATTGTGGCCTTAATTGAACGCCAAGCTAATAAGAGCATCGAACTATTAAGCTACGTGTATCGTTGTGTTCGCATACGCCACCTGCATTTGCTCTGCTATTTTTTTTTCTTTGCCTCTGCCTTCGAGATTTTTCTGCTGCTTACAATGGAACGCGAAACTATTGTTATCGCATGGAATTTTTACAGTTCGATGACTGATACAGTAGGACCTCGATTATCCGCATACTCGTCATCTGAAAATTGGTCTTTCTACTTCAGTTACGAGCTAAAATTATTATTATTGAAATTGTACAGTTTAAAAATCGTAATATGTAGTTAATACATTTAATATTCCGTAGATCAGGCGCTGGCTACATTCGCTATACAACATTTAAAAAACTACACTATTAACGCACGAACTAGTCGCAATCTGTCATTTTCAGGAATGTTTAAACAATACCCTTTCTGGCTTGAAAAACAGGAATCCATCGATTCTCTAAACAATGGTAAAATACAATGGTAAACTTTGATAAAAAAACAAAATAAGGCTTAAAAACGAACACGTGTGACTTTAAAGTTAAATGGCGTTACATTAATCTACTGAATGAAGGCCTACAAAGGAAGTTGCGCAAGGTGGTGCTGATAGTAAATCGTATCAGTGTCAATATTTACAAACATTGGCGAAGTGGAATGATTTACAAAGATGGTAGATATCGGTCTTCTGTGTCTGACATATTTCAATGCAGAAGGGCTAACGAACGCAGAGCATTCGCTAAAACTGAAACAGGACTAAAAATCGTTGGACTAATTGGAGGGTGCGAGTTGCTTTTGCTCGCAAAATGCGTTTCGCGCCTGCCTTTTCGGCTTATTAACGATCAAGCGAGAAAAAAGCTTCGCCAGACATGCAGCGCCACCACATTCGCAGTGTTTGCTCTCGGCAGTTACATTTTACACTACATCCGTGAAAACGGCCGGTAAATAAGAGCAATGTCTGTCTCGCGCTCGTTTTAATTAACGAAAGAAATTACGCGCCACGTTCTATAGCTACCACTGCTTCACCGAAGTCGAAGTATTTTTCTCATATATGTGAATTACTGTACGTTAAACTCGAAACTTTCCTCCGTGGTATCCCGTTCTTGAAAATTGTTCTTGTTGATGCAAAACTGATGTTAAAAAGGTGATTTTCATTATTATACAAACTTTCGTGTTATTTCTGTCTTACCCCGTTTCAACGTGTACCAGACTGCAAATTTAATTAGTTTTGCACGATCCGGGCAATCGATTAAACGTCAAACCGAGGACTGTCAATAAATTCTTATTTCCACGTTCAGAACATGCTGTAGTGAGGACATGAAGATATAGACTATTCAGGGTTACTTTTTCGATCGCAAATTATAGTAGATACAACCAGCATATTTCGAAGTTCAGTAGCTCTGAACAACTAATGTTATATCCGCTGCACTCAAACACGTCCAGAGATACCTAAGCTACGTTGTGTATATACATTCTCCAATAATATAGAATCGTTCCTCGGGCTACAGCTTTGTATCCGATTCAATGCAAAAACTGCGCGAGAGAAATCAGAGAACGATTCGAGGCATACAAAAAGAGAAGCTTGCAGTCGCATTCGCATTCGCATGTAGCACGAGGTGCATCTTCATTTCGAATGCAGAAAAGCGGTTTCGAGCAACGCAATTCGTCGGCATCTACGGAACACTGACCGACCGATGCATCGAGAGAACAATATGTTCTATGATCCGCCAGGGCGCGTTCCCATTGGCGGTGCCGGGTGCGCTGCCCGTGTGCGCGGCGGCGCTGCGGCCTCTGATTGGTCGGGCGGCTGCTGCGGCCCCACCACCGAGCGTAGCTGCGTCAGGCGTGGTCGTTCGTTAGCCGCCGCAGTACATTCGAGTCGGGCGCGTTGCGTGTGTCGTTCTCGTGTTGCAACGTTCGAGTCTGTGTGTGTGTGTGCGTGCGTGTGCACGCGCGCGTTCGTCGCTGTGCAGTGTGTTTGTTCCGCTGAAGGGTCGTTTAACTTTTTTCCGTCTCTCCTTCGCGGTTTTTCTCGCGACGCGAACGCAGTTTCGTTACGGTCGAAAGTCGAGGATGAAACAATGCACAGAAAAGTGAGAGTGAACGTGGCCACGTTCGGCCGGTTTGCCGACAGCGTGAATCACCGGCGTTCGTGAGCCCACGCACAGCGCCAACCAATGCACGAGATTTCTTTCTCTTTCTCCTATTCCCGCTGTTTCTTTGCGTCCTCTTCTCTCGCTGTACCCTCCCTCGCTCGCGTCCCGCGAATTTTTCTCTCGACCGTGACAGATAAGCGTGAAGCAAGACAGTGAGTACTCGTTGTTTTCGACCGAACAATTAACCCCGTGCGTCGGTGTGCGCGCACGAATATCGTGCGTACACTGGTAACATTATACGGGAGACGTCTATGACCGTGATACGGTTTCTGTTGATCCCGTGTAATGAAGGCGTTTCCAAGGGCAGATCGTGAGCTTTCGCGTACCACACGACCAAGACGTTCGTAAAAAGCATTGTTTTGCTCTCTTTCAGAAATTTTTCTGCAAATTGGAAATTTTAAAGCCTTACTCTCGCTGCTCCTGTAATTTTTAGAATACGGTTGTTGTTCTCGTTCGATTTGGTCAGTTCGAGGTAAAACCATCTGAATGGCGGCCCGAGGCAATGTTGACTCGTTCGATTTTATTCGATATTCACTGTCAATTCGATTCAAAGCGATAACGATCGCTTCATCGCTCCGTAGCGTTTCACGATGAATATCAGCGTTCGCGACAAAGCCGTGCGTTTCGATATTCAGAGAACGCGTAGAGCAACAGTGTCTCGGATCGCAGGGTCCTGTATCGATACGAACAGCACGACATATTTTCGAGCGAAGGAACACCTTTTACGGTAGACACGCCCGTTCTTTTTCTTATATCTCTCCGCTCTATCATTTGCAGACCGAATCGAACGATTCAGTTCGGTAACCAATTTCAAACGTACACGAACCTCAATCAGGAGACTGAAACTCCAAAGTACGTTACGATTCACTAAATAGGAAGCGTCTTCCTTACACCCAAACTTTCACCGCGTCGTCTCACCCTTTCTCATAACAAAAAGAAATCGAACATGACTTAACCCTTGCATTATCAGTTCACGATAGAGAAGGTCGAGACTCCACGAGGGAAAAACTTAGAGAATCGCGTTTGAAAAGTGATATATCACGCGAAAGCTGAACAATGTCGACGGAAAATCAAAACGGTTCCGCGGGCGGTCAGAGCAACGGAATAAAGACGTCTATCGGCGTGTCGTCCGGCACGAGGACCGCATCGAACAGTTCGTCGTATTTGTACAGCAGCAACTCGATGCTGAACCGCGATAAACCGCGTCAAGTGCCGCCGCCGACATTGCCGAAATACACGTCCAGTTTCAACGCCGGCTCGAACGGAAGCGGCACCGCCGAAAGATTGAGCAGAGATCGCGAGGTCGGAGGCAGTTACAGGCTGGCGAGCCTCGACAGGCTCGCCCTTAGGCAGAGGATACTGGACGGCGAAAAGGCGAACGGCGACACCACCTCGGTAAGCCACCACCGTCCTCTCTTCTTGACCACTCGGTGTATACACGCCACACACAGGTGTATTATAGATTGCGATGGGCTAGCAGTCGCTTCGAATATATGTGTTACAGCAAAGGTATCAACTTCAGTAAATGTATACGTTTACTGGTACGTGTATGCACTTACTGAAATATTTCAGAAAAAGCATAAATCTCGACACTGATATTAGGTAATATAGATTGTTATGTGGTATTCTTGTGAGATGTGTTTATACTGTGTTTTAGCACATTGAATTTCGAGAGAGATACAGAAATAATATGCGAATAAATAATGTGTAACTACTACTGCTGCTGTGTTACCAACAAATGAGTATCTTGGGTTTGATTAGAAATGAAAGCTATGTGAAGAATGACTAAGGTGAATCACGTTAGGTTATGTTGCATTCGCAAAAGTGTATTATCAATGGTTGACGTTGGGTTAGGTTAGCAAGATGAAATTATTTTACAAATGTTAGGTGAATGATGTAAAATTGTGTTAGAAATAGGTTACCTACAAAATGTGGGTTGAGTTAGTAAAGCAAAGTTCTTTTAAAAATGACTAGCGTAGGTTTTATTACGTTCGCAAAATTGTTAAAGTGGGGATAGGTTGGTAATGTGAAATTGTCGTAAAGATGGTATCCATCTTTCGAACTCTGGAAATCGAATTATATCCATGCGTTTTTTCCTTCCGAAGATTCCAGCGACCATATCGTATCAAACGGTTGACATTTCGCCTAGTTTACGGCCGTACTATATTTCTTCCACGGACTACACCTCCGATATCAGTGTCAAGAAGAATAAGTTATTACCTAGACGTCCGTTTTTTAAACGAGTTAGGGTTCAAATCTTAGTGACTGACCAGTGTAAATAAAGTGTACAATATTAGTTACAAAAGTGGCTTTAAATATTAAAATTTCGGAGTCGTCGAAACCAATTCATTTCTTTCAAACTAAAGCAGGTAATAAATCGAACAAATTCTATAAATTATCGTTTTGACGCGAATGCTTTTGCATAAATAAGAAAACGATAGAAATAGTAAATTTGAATTATTTTATCTCCCGCTCGATCGTCGATTTATATCGATATTACTTTAACACTTTTTATAGGTTATCTGTTTACTGCTCTCCATACTTGAAACCTTACGAACGAACAAGTGTGTCGTACTAATTATATTAATTATACCATTGCCTCTTGCCTTACGATTTCTTCAACAACTCTTTGACGCAGAAGTTTATTATTCGAGTGGTATAAGACACGTACGATTTGCTTTAGATAATTCTCTGAAAATCAAAGCTTCTGTAATAATAATTGTTAACAATTCATATTGAAATGAAACTCGTATTTACAACGTGCAGGCCGTGATCTGCAACACCAGCATGATTCGTTATTATAAACAAGGGGTTACAATAATCGTTGATAAAAAGCAAACCGTGGATGTTTATGCAATTTAATATACCCAAAAATTGGAGAATGGTGGACATGTAATAATTTAGCAAAATAAAAAGTACATATTTCGAACATTTCAAGGAGCAAATGCAGTCTTGTCGCAATTTCATTTATTTAACTGCATTAAAATAGGTAATATGGAAATCTAAAAATGTATATTTGCATAAACATTCGCAGTGTAATAATTGGAACTGAAAGACCATTCCACGGTAGCGAAGAAAATGTCGTCGTTACAAATAGAAGCTACGTGTCGTCCTCAGAAACATCCGAAATTAGTTCCGTTGCTCGATCTCACATATCGATCCAACTTAACCTGAAACGCTTAACGAGTCGGGTCGTGGAACTTCTAACCTTAGGCGTCGCGGAGGAGCTTGAGCGTAAATCTAAAATCGATAAGTCTACGAGTGCGACAAACGAACCGGCTTTAATTACGAGCGGGTTAATCGCGTCAACGGGGAACTGTAACGAATTCGTAAAACGCGAGCGTACACATCGAGGGCCACTTTTTCAACGGTCTCTCGATTTAAAGCTGCTGGAACGACACTTATACCAGTTTTTTTTTCACGGACTCCCATATGCGCTTCCTAGCTGCGCAAACATAACGTGATTCACGTGGCGCGCCTTTTACTTTTACTAGGAGATAAACGGCTGAGTCTGGTGACTCAGAACTTCTTACGGTGCGTGTTTGGTAATTCCCAGACGAAATTAAGCTCCGTCCACGCGTGAAGAAATAGACTGATGAAAACATTCTGTGCAGGGTACCTCTAATAATCGATTGCAAATCATTTCTACACAGGAGACTGTGGCAACGATATTCTGTTGTTGATTAAAAGTCGACCAAACGCGCATTTTATTTTTCACGTTACATGATTTTTGAACAACTCCTCGGAACTTTACCCGAAGGTCAACATAACTTATACGGTTAAATTTGTCTTTTTTCCAGCTTCAACGCTGTAGTATCGGAAACATACAATTTTTAAAAACATGATTTTGAAAAGAACAATTATTTTAGGTTCTGATCTTAAGTGTCTCGCCTTGTGATATTCATTAGAAAATCGCAAAATAATTACATGTTTATCAGAAACAGGCGTTTTAGTTCAAATTTCAACAGCTTGTACCTGTAATTTTCGGTGCGTAATGGTTTTAAGTCCAGTGATCAGAAATTTCGGATGGCAGAGTTTCGTCGCGTATCTCGTGACTCGGTAACTCAATCCAGGCTCTCGAAGAATCAAATTTTACACCTCTGACACACGGTGGAGGTCGGTCGTCTCCGCTCGAGGATCCCGCATAAAGGCAGCCACCACGTGATCGTTCCGTTTTATACCGTTCTCGTTGCTTCGTGAGAAAACTGGCTGTGAGTCAGAGTCCGGTCGGGTCGACTCGAGTCGAGTCGAGTCGACGAAGCTCCGCAAAAACAACGAATTACCGTTTCGATCGCCGATACGATCTACTACTTACCATCACGAAACCCACCTTCCAAGGAAACACACGATATCCCGTTTGTACACTCTATGATCACCTAACGATTGCATGGAAACTTTTCAATTTTCCGTCATTTCGCCCGGTTACAGTGAACTGTAATTGTAGAGCTACTGTATATGGTTAAATATGTAAATGTTTATATATTCGATAACACGCTTCTCATTCTGTCAATAGTTCATAACAATGATCTGCACACAACAATTCTGTCAGTACGATACAATTTTAGCGGCAAAACGTGATAATACATTTGAATAATATAATTAATACATGCGTACACTATTAAATTACTGTTACGGCGGTCAGCGTGTTAACCCTGCTCTTCTTCTCTGGTCTATATGACCCGAAATGAAATCTAAAGTGAGAAAGTATAAATACGTATTACGCGTTACAAACATCGTAATTAATTATTTCATTTGAAAGTCTTAAAATCGTTATAGCCTCGTCGCAAGAGTGAAACTCGATGATGACCCAGGGATCGATGAGAACCCCTGTCCGCGAACACGTGGCGAGTACACCCTGGTTTCTTTGTCATGCTCTCGTGCGCACGAAGGGAGGAAAATTTGCCAGCGAAACGAAATATAACCCGATGGAGAAACACTGCGAGGGTGGAACATATGGCGACGTTCTTATCTCCATTTTCATGGGCTTTCGCGAGAGACTTAGCTTTTAATTCCCCCGCCGGCTCTCTCGTGTCAAGCACGTGCTTTCGATTCTTCGTACCACGTCCCCTTGATACAATATTTTCACTGCGGTTCAATGGAGATCAAACGTTGAATTTTTGAAGGTTTCAGGAGGCACGGTAATTGGTTCTTTTATACAGCGTGCAAGAAAATAGATGTTCGAGCGCGTGAAGTATTTACATTTTATAAAGCAACCGACATGGGAAAATACAATTTTCAATGTTTGAATTATAACACGTTAAACTAAACAACACATCCTTATGAAACTTCGCAGACTTATTCATATACTTTCATACTATATTCATGAATTCTTGTATATTGTTGTCGTCTAAACTGTAGTAATTATTCGCTTGGGAGGCAGATAGGTTGAAAAAATTGTCTCGTCCGTTCACTGCCGCTGAAATCATCTGAAATCGAAAACTCCAAAAAACTTTTAATTAGTACGTGGATAGCGCCTATGACTCGTTCCTATGAATAGACCGCGGATGTTAATGCAAATATTATTTATTTTAATGCACTTACGGAAATGTAACGATCATAAAGCTGTATTTTTCGCTTTAATTAAATGTCAGAAAATTCCTTTTTATTTCACTTACTGCGTAGAATGTGCATTTTAAAATGTTAAATTGCATAAAGTAGACTGTGGTACTTATAAGTCAAGGGGTAGATGTTCCGTTCAACAAGATCGAGGGTTTAATTATTTATTTTATATCTAACGGTTCCCCCTCGCTTCTTGGAGGAAGAAAATTGTGCCTGACGCGTCTTCGTAACTCAGTTTGAGAGCCACTGTGAAAAACGCACATGGTCACCCCTCGGCCGTGCTTTCGGTCGAAGGACCAGGGCGAGGGTTCTACCCTCGTGCGTCATAGACAATAGAAAAATACATTGTAATTCGTGAGTCACGGCCGCGCACGAGATACATGGGTGGAGTTCCAATCGGACGTTTAATAAGATGAATTGATCGAGAGACAAAACGATTCGATCGTGCCCTCGCGGATACTTCGAATTCGAGCATCATCGAGATTTCGAGAGAACGTCGACGCGTAACGCTCCTCGATGATGAAACGGAGCGAGCACAAGTTCCAAGAAGGACGGAGCTTGCAGTGCGTTCGATAAAATGGAAATTTATGACTTCCGCGAGCACGACGAACCTTAAATAAGGTCATTGTTCTGCCTTTGATAAGCGCATACCGTCTTCTGCAGGCTGAACTATGTAACGGGTGTTCGGGCGGAAGAAAAATCGCTCTGTGCTAAAAAAATAAATGGAAATTTTTATAAAAGTTTATACGGTATGTTTGCTGACTTCTTGAAAAGTACGTAAATTTTGCTCTCTAATAACAATATTGAGTATAGATTTTTTAGAGACTCCACAGAGGGTGGCAGGGCGTCTGCATAAAATTGAACGCTGTTCGATATTTTTAAATTCGTTCGAGCATCTCCTCGAGCAGCAGGGACTAATTGGTAGTGGAAGCTAGATAAGACCCGGGTGGTCATTACTCATTCCTTTCTTTTCTTTTTTTTCCAAAAAAAAAAAACCTTGAGCCTTGGGTATCGTTAAAGAAACAGATGAACCTGGCTTGTAAATGCACGCGACTGACCCTGTGATATGATTCCGTGAAGCACGAAGGGGAAAGCCAACACAAAGTACCCTTTCAGAAAAGCAGGCCGCGTCCCACTTTTTTCTCCCTGTTTTTTTCCAAACAACGTTCATTCGTGTTCCTCCTCCGTCCTGCTACTTTTCAACCCTTCTCGAAGAGGATACGCACGCCGAACCGCCCATGCCACGCTGTTCCCTCTGCCATCATCGTTGTTACGAAGCAAAGCAGGACGAAGCGAATACTTAATCATCTTACTCCGACTCCTTCCAGTCGTAAAATTCTTGTAATAATTTTCTATTGAAGTTACAGCGGGTGATGAAATTATTAGAGCCACAACACGCGATTGTCAAGTAGCGATTGATAGTACTGATACAGAATAACGTTTTCGCGACAAATAATGTCGCCTACTCGAGCTGTGTATCGACTCATTATCAGTTCCGATGCTGCTTACATCGGATCGTAAATTCTCTTGTGTGGAATTGACATTCTGTTAATTCATAATAAACCTTCTTCTTTTATTCACTTGTTATTTTTCTAAGTGATATCTAAAAATCGCAAAAGACGAAGAATTATCATAAGCAGCAGCGAGGACGATGAAGAGGATTCTCCAACTGACCGGTATTTCGTTATGGAAAAAAGAGCACTTGTTATCCGCATGGATTCTGAGGTGTGTTGTTATTACGTATTCACGGGACGAAGCGTGAGAGAAGGGTGTGTCTGATAAAATGCAATTCCTCTGGAGGCTAAACAGCTGACGGTGCGCTAAATAGAAATTGAAATGCAAAAGACGAGTGGCTCGAGATCGTCTCGACTCGACGATGGTCGCCCATTAACCCTTTCGTTACCAAAGGTGACTATAGTCACCCAAAGTCGAACACTCGCTGTATCCTGAAGGTGAATATAGTCAGCCATACAAATTTCACAGCACAGCTCCGTATCCTCACTCTAATCTACATTCATTCGTTCAATTGTATTTAATATGCGCTTGCTTCTAATTCGTTACATATTAATTGGAATAACTTAAGCAAAAAGCAATACTTCGCATAATACGTGAAATTGGCAAATGTTATACTCTGCGGCAAAGTATAAACTCGCGGCTGAACCGTCCCGTATAGCAGCGATAGCGTGTACCAGGTCCGACACAAAAAAAAACAAGATTGACCTTATAGCTCGCGAATCAAGAGTGGGAGGAAAGATATAAACGGCTGTGGAAAATGTTTTGCCTATCGACAATGTTACAAAACTCAGCTCGATCGCCCCACTCATTGTCGGTACAAGTGGACACATTTTCAAACACCAGACGCGTTCTTCGGCTCGCTCGGAAAATGTCGGACTGTAAAAGTGAACAACGAGTTAACATCGAGTTTCTTGTTAAACCAAAGAAATCCACGACGGAAACTTTTCAATTATTGACCGTAAGAAAAGGCGACGTTCAGGTCATCTGGAAAGCGTCGTCGCCATCGGGGGTGCCCCGCTCCTGGGCCCTCAACGGATGCCTCGCAGGTCAAGAATTTTGGCCAGCGACGCGGCATTCTTGTAACGGTTCTCGTGTGCAACTCATGCATTCCAGAACGAGCATTGGCAAAATATATATACTTAGTATTATTTAGTAGTTACTTCGTGCGTTTGACTCGCCCGCTCCTCGGTTTATTTTACATGACCGAGACTTACGGCGAAGATCGCATGTCTCGACCTCTATCGCTTCCCAAAGATCAAGTCAACGCCCAGAGGAACCCATTTTTTGACGGTAGAAAGTATGAAAGCAAAAACGACAGAGATGCTCGACAGCCTTACAGAACATGCAGGAAACGTAAAATATTTACCGTGTACATTCAGGGATGGTATATTACACGTGCATCGACTCCTAGGTTTCGCGATGCAGGTTGGCATCGGCACATCGGAGTCTGAAGCGGCTTGCATCGATGCAGGAATCGATAGCTGGCCGAAGGCCCGATTCTGACACAGGTTTCAACGTGTACAGCGTGGCATCGATGCCGATTATAGTTTGTTTCTGCCGATCGTGTGGAAGCGCACTGAAATTTAAGCAGTCCCATGAAAGCTCGGAGTCGATGCGTGCATCGGAAGAAGTTTCACCCTGTGCAGGCCGCTTCATAAACTGCTCGATCCGTTTTGTCGAAACTTCCATCGAATCACAAACAGTTCACTCTTTGAACTGTGAAGGCAACCGATCGACTTCCAAGAGCCTGATCCAGCCTCGAAGCTCATTCAATATGCCTCGCTGCTGGCTGGTGGACGTTAATTAAACAAAATTAGCCGAGACGTTGTGATGGCACGCGCGAGACGCAGCATCCACCTTATAGAATTTCACGGAGGCGTTTTAACACTTAAGAAAGAACGTTAATTAAGAAGATTCGTCCGGGTCGAGGACGCGCGATGCCGTAAGAACGTAGATCCTTGGCTCGACGAATTTGATAAATTAGGTTGCACTTCGGGCTGTAATTTCAGCCTCGACTCTCTCGGTGCTGAATACTTTCGACAAGCGTCTCGTTCGATTCGTGAAACATGATGCTACCCATGTTGCCTCTTCAGGGACGAATTCGTTACAACTACATACATTTTATTGAATTTTTTTTCCATGCTCGAGCAATATTTTTAATATTGACAATATGTCAATCTGTCCTCTCAGACGTTCGATAACATTGATAATATATATTGATCATTTGAGGGCGCCTTCAGACTGTTGAGCCGGGGTGTATAAACTTGTAAGCGCAGTATCTCGAAAACCAGTTAAAATCGGATATGCGCATTAAAAGTTAGCGAATTCGTCTTGAGAAGCACTATCGAATGATCTGATCAAGAATACCTAGTTCCATTTGAGAAACGAACTTGACCTTCGTGTTTCTTCAAATAAAAATTTTAAAAAGAAATTCATCCGCACCGAAGAAAGTGCCCCTCGCGCGATGCACCTTCCATGTAAAGTTTCTCGCTTCGAAACCATTTTTTTGATTATCCAACGGTGATCAGAGGGACGTGAAAATTGCAGGAGAGTCGGAAAAGCGAGTGCAAGCTCCGGAACATCATCCGGTTACAGAGTTATTGGGTTACAGGGTTCTTCATGAGCGTTGCCCTACCAGCTCGCATGGAAACCAGAGGGTACAAAGGCGATTTCGAGCCCCCCCCCTTTTTGTTTTTTCTTCCCACGATCACGACCGGTATGTATTGATTCTGCAGCAATCTCTCGTTGTCGCCTACATTCGAGGGAGTCGAAAGGGGCTGACACATGCACACGGTGCTCCGAAATCGATTTTCAAAGCGTCCCTCCCTGGCTGACGAAGGTACTTTCATTCGGGTAATCCTCCGGTGCTTGCTCAGCTCGTGCCTCGGTTTTATTAACCGCTCCGGACTATCAGGAGCCTTGGACACGCTTCTTTTTTGGAGCAACGATTTGAATACGTTGGCTCGTTCTTAGAGATGCCCGTCGATATCGATGCAGTTCAAGGAGAGTTCCTGATCTCCGGGTCTCAGATTTTCATTAGCTCTTGCATGTTCATAGATCATGATTTTATGAATCTCGCTGTACGTGGTTTTGGGCATAGAGGATTAACAATTTTTAAAGATATTCAATACTACAATTCTGATAGGGTTTGTTTATTCCACTGTAAGAGCTGTATTCTTGAGAAAAAAAAAACAATGGGAGCTTCTTCATATAAATTTCAGACTATAATTATGTACACAAGTTGTACGCGGTACATTGTAAATTGTAAAATATCGTCCACTTCCTTTTATCGCATATTTTGCAATCTTGCATGTTTTAATATTAAATTTCTGCTTGAAATTATATTTCCAACGGTTGAATGTAAAAACTTCTGAAATTGAGTGTTTTATTATACCTAAAAAATATAAACTTTGAACTATAAAAGAATTCTAAAAAGGCAGAGCCATAAAATCGTGATTTCAAATAAAACAAAAAAAGATAGGTGTTTGAATTATTCTAAAAAATTTGTTTAAAATTGTCTGGTACAGAACGCGTTAACACGTTGGATTTCATAGTGAAAACAGCCATACTTCCTCCGACGACACATCGTTTGCAGATTTTAATAGAATTTACGGAGGAAAAAAGTATTTAAGTATCTGTACGTGTGTACAAAAATACATTGAATTGGCAGCGGTGAAAATTGCGTTCACGCTAAACGTTTCATTCGAATCGTTCAATTAGCACGTCGTGCTGCGTCGTCGCGACGGTCTTTGACACGATCAAGCAGAAACGTCTGCGCGTTCAATTCCAACCCTCCGCGTTATACGGCAGGGCGGGAGGTTCCGAAATAACTCTTTTTTTATCAGCTGGCGCGCAGCTTGTCGAAGTTCTTGAAAAGTCGAAGCTCGTAAATCGTGTGCGGCCCGGCGCATACAGCAGCGTCGCGTGCAATTATCATCGTCCGCGTGGCCCAGATTTATGGCGTCGAGTTCCCGTTGAATTCTTCATGAAGGCGCACGATGAATTCAACCCTTCGACGACGACGCGACGACGACGCGACGTCCGTCATTGAAATTCGCGCGTTACAACAGCTGCGGAACTATTCCGCGGCGACTTCACCGGCTGCGCGTAAATTCCTTTCAAATTCACCGGTTCGAACCGATCCGACGAGTTCTCGAAAATCTCTCCCCCGCACCCAGTCCCTTAATATCGCGAGTCGCATAAATTTCCATGCCGGTGACGAGCTGACGCGAGTTCGAGAAAAATGTACTGCGCCTGATAATTATGCGAGAGGAAGTCCAACGAGGAGGTCGTTTAATTTTTATTAAATTTTATACCGGTAGGATGTTTTAATTTACTTCAAACGAACAGAGAAGATTAGGCGGATTTTTGCGTGGAGATCCGCGTTTCGTTAGCGACGAACAGCCAGTACAGTGGCAGTTCGTTGAGCCATCGTTTGAGAAGAGAAATCCCCTATAGCGCTTTCATGCTACACGACCGTTTCTGACGAAATGACATTCTTTGGTGTAAATTATTTTATTTCAAGACGTACCAGCTCGAAGGTTCCCACGCGAGATAAGTCTTAATTTCGCGTTCATTTCACTTTGAAACGAAGTAGCTCTCCGGATCGTGAATTCTCTGGCCGGAGAAAGAGGGGGTTAATTTCGTTCAGCCGGAAGATCAATGTCTCGACCGTGTAGTCCGCGAAAACTCCGTGGGATCATCCGGAGATAATTGCGGAATAACGCTTAAAAGGATCCCGATCGATCGTGAAATAAAGATTAAAGTAAACCCGTGGAGCGCGATAGCCGCTTCGGGTATTTCGTTCGACAAAAGAACTCGGTCTTCCGCGGCTTGTTAGCGAAATCCGAGCCTCCCTTTAAATAGATCAAAGCCCTTGATGCTCCTCTGTGTCCACACGAGAGTTACCACCCTTTACCTATTAACTTTTTTATTTATGCGGAACCGAAACTCTTTGGAGAGCTGGCGAAACGTAATCCTTTTCAGGTATCTTTACTCTCAAAGAAATATGATAATGATTGTTTATTAACGAGCGGTGTACATGTATGAGGGTCATTCAATAAATCAGCTGCTCCGAATTAAAACCGATCAACTTCACTTTTAGTCGGTTTCTCAATTTCATCGCAGAGTACATGAATGTTTGTATGTAACATCATCTCTTTTCCCTACTTCTCATTTTATGGAGTTGATCGGTTTGGCTTACGAGCGGTTCAAATTATGCCAAAATATAGGAAAATTGTTGGATCAATTGAATAAACCGTATCACGACGACAGCCGTTTGTCTCCGCTTATTGAATGGCCCCCGTATGTGTACACCCTTTAGACTCAATAAACAATTATTATTATTATATTTCTTTGAGAGAGAAAAATATTTGAAAAAGTTTTACACGTAGTCGGAGTACAGATGTTCCAGAGATAAAAAAGGTGAATCAGTCACGATCGCACGATATAAACATTTCAAATTTATTCCATGTGCTTGTAATTGAATTCAGGTCTTATTATTGTGCATTATTTATGATTTCCCCGAATGAATATTTCAAACTGTTTTTCTTGCCTCAATCGTTCCACTTTTTATCCGTTTGATTTCCTCCGTAACAATGTTCTGACTCATCGTTCGGTATCGACGTTTCATTTATAAATAAATACGAATTAATGTTGATCAGGCGGAAGGACGGCGGCTGTTCGCTATCTAATCAGCACACATAATTGACGTTACGGCACAGAGCTCCCGCGTACGAATGAGAGCAACGGAATCGCTGTCGATTACGCGAAGCCTGGATTTTTTCACACCGTCGCTCGCTATCGAACACATTCTGTACACGCGAAGAGCAACGATACGCGTCGATGTATCTTGTCTCGCGCTTGCGAATGCTCGGCATGCGTGCAGCTTTTAGAATACAATGGCGCATCCGTGGAATAGAAACATTCTTTTCTTCTTGTGTCAACGATAATGTGTCATATGCGCGTCGTACATGCGGCATCGCGAAACCATACCGTATGAACTTCTATTTCAGTGCATTCCTTTGTTCTTATTACGATCACTGCGTACACTGATTTTGATTAACAGGTTCCCTGGCAAAGTAGAAAATTCAGTAACTGGAGAGACACGCGAAAACGGCTATTTATTAATACGCATGGTAGTTATGTGATCGAATTAAAATTGATGCGCGTACCCAACACGGTACGCGTGACATGGAACGTGTTTAAAAGGGTATTTAACCCTTTGACTGTTGCGCCGAACGCCCACGAGCGTCGACCGTACACCGTGAGCGGCTCTGTCAGACGCCTAAAGGCGCCGATAGCAGTCCAAGGGGTTAATGGACGGTGTAAAACAGATGTAAATGTTTAATATATAAAATACCAGGTCATCTCATAGTAATGTCGTTCCCTATCTTATAAAATGTACTTTAAATAAGTACGAATACATTATATTCGGTTTTGTCCAATAAAGATTTGACCATGCACGTGGTGGAATATCAGGGTTTATCGATAAAAATTTATCTGACAGAATATTCGGTCGAATTAAAATCCTTTTTCCTATGATATGTCTCGGTATTAGGACACAGCATCATTCTGAGCGGATAAATGCGCCTTTATGCCTCAGCGACGGTTTTCGGTGACCCCTCTAACCGCCCGCAATGTTTTAAAGATTAAAAACGACGTTACGCATGAGATGATATAATATTTTAAATAATTGTGAAAAATTCCTGAAACTCTCTCGGGACATCTCATCGCATAAAATTAGGAAATACTTTATTCGAAAAATGAAGAATGGAATTTCATTTAAAGCGCGCTTGGCGACGTTACTAGGCCGCAGTATATTCTGCGAAAGAGCCTCGTGTAAACATGTCAGCCGGATCATCCGATTTATTAAACTCCCCAGAATGAATTGAATTTCGTCCAGATCCCAGCTACTGCAAGGTAGCGAAATTTTGAAGGTCCGACTTTTATCGCGAACGCAATTTATCGTCACGCGTTTCGGGTGTGTATCCAGTTCGAAACGTGTTTGAAGACAAAGCTCGCCGTGTTTTGCGTTTCTCGTAACGTGTTTGCTCTTTTGCTTGGCAAATATTGTAGATACGAGGGACGCCCTTTCATCGATATCAAAAGTTTTGTTGAACTTCTCGATTTCGTACGTAACTTCGCTGTCCGCGAAACGACCCGATCGTGTGTTCGTTATAAATTATTATAAGAGCACGTTCACACGTTTTCTGATAATGTATTTCGTTGTCGAATCTCGTTACCTATCGGCACACGACACGAGTTCTCTAAACATTCTCTGCGGCGCAAAGTATTCCCGCGTTCACCCGTGCATTTTGTCCGCTCGAGTTTTCCGGTGGGAAGTTTTTCTTGTTGTGTTTGGCCAGGAAAAACATCGGCGGATTTTCCGCTGGGAAATCAACAGAATACACCGAACATTTTCACGGGAGATAATACGGTTTGTGTGATTTTAGTACCTGGCTCGCGCGATGTTGCTCGCTTCGTTATCGTAATTGATGCAAATTGAACAATTTTTTTTTTTAAATGGTTTCTCGAATTTTGTGATGCAGATAAACAGTACGAAAGAGAAGGTTTGGTTAAGCTTTTTGATCTTCAGGCCACGCGAAATGTGTTGATTGCTAAAAATTATTTCCTAGCTTTAATCTATTCACTTTAATAACGTATTTATTGTTTTTAATCTCATTGATCGATCATTGGAAAATTCCTTTATCTAATTTTTTGTCTCTGCACCGTTTCATTATAAAAGTAATTTACAAATTTTTGATTTATGCCGAGCAACTGAGACGTCTGTGGAGAGACGAATCGATTTCTCATCTACCGAACTTCGAAAACAGAAAATTCACATCTGTTCGAAATAGTTAACATCTGACGCGAAGAGATTCGCGCGTTGGTCTTGCTGGATTTTCGTTGGTATTATCTGCACCTTCCGAACAAACGCATGACAGGTGTTTCACGATCACGAATGCCACCTGCTCCTCCGTCGAGACACCTTAGCCTTCTCAGGGGCGAACTCACCGAAGTTGAAAACAATGACTTCATCTTTCTCCCGATTACATTTATACAATATGTGTATATAGCTACCAAATAAACAATCGAAGCCATGTGTTTCAAAATAGCCCAAGTCCACACACCAATGTTCTGAGAACATAATTATTCTCCGATTCAACATTAATCTTTGCGACTTTTTTTATATTTGTATCTTTTCACTGAACTGCCATCGTGGCAATAATTTTCAGGATTCCATTCCATTTACGGTATTGTTGCTAAATTGCTCCTGCGTTTAAAATTACCGGACAGAAACGTTCTTTAGAATTCATTGAGCAACGGTTTAATTGTTAAATTACCACCTTGATTACAAACTTTTGCTTCCTTTTCGTAATCAACACCGTTGCGTGTCTGGTCTGAGAGCAACGCCTCTGAAAACACGATTTACCGTAGCTCGTACCACGGAGAAGAAAAAAAGAAGTGAAACGAAACAGAGCCTGGTCATTACCGAGCGAAACCGGGAAAGAAGAAACGGCGAGAACAAGTTGCGCGAAAACGATTTAACGAAAAGTTCCGCGTGCTCGAGGAATTCTTCTTCTGCTTCGTATAAATTCTCAGCGATACGTTTCTTCTGGCAACGAATTACGGCGGCGGCAGCGGCGAGGAGAGAACGTTTTCGAGACGGAAATTTGGGGGAAATTATGGGACTTCGCGGAATTTAGTCTGCCGTGAGTGAAGGATAGGAAATGTAATAAAAATTGGATGAAAATTTATTTTTTACCTTGACACTCATGAGAATTTAGCGATTTTTCGGTTTCGGTTCGTCGCGAATGGTTGTAATTAAAATTTCGTGAAAATGTTTCCCACAAAAGTTGCATAGTTTTGCGAGGGTCAGTGTATAGTAACGATAATTTTATCCCGTTGTTATGGGTCAACTTTGTTTGTTTAAGTGGAATGCTACGGTTTATTTGTTTGTATATGATAGCCATTTTAAAGAGAAATTCAACGACCTATGACACTGAGTTCTTGAAGATCAGCGAACGTCGTATGAACAAAGTTAACCGTTACCGTAGCGCGAATCGACGTGTTTCATTATATCCCCAGCGCGTGGAAAACGCGAGACGATTCTCCGCAAAAGTTTCGAATATCCGTCGACGGGTATTTTTAGCGGTCGTTGCGGTTGAATCGCGTTTTTTCATCCCGTAATTTGTAATACAGATCTGTGCGTGAATGTGCATCTGCGGTGCAGGGACGTCTGTACGGAATGAAAATGTAACGATGGAGAGAGAGAGAGGGAGAGGAGAAGGGCGAGGACGAGAAAAATAAGTGAAACGACTGCAGTAAAATCGTTCGTGCTTTTCCTGGGGTACAGTCGCTCGGAGAGTTTATGGAAAACTGTCAAACGAACCAGATATTTCTACAAATTAAATTCCACCTAACGGAGCAATTCTCGGGACAGATATTTGCTTTTACATTCTTATGCGGTCGTTCGTGATGAATGCAATGATTTTTGTATACGTCGAGCTTTTTAAACGGACCTCCAAAGAGGTCTTTGTTTCTCTGGGAACGTTCTTTTATCTTATCGTTAATACAATATCCGCTGATTTCGTGTATATACGCTCGTTCGCCACTTGTCCGAAGAACGATCTTCGACGTGGAAATTAAAGAGAAAACTGTAAAATTTCAGGAATACACGGACAGCATTTTCACGAGCAATTACTGATTGATTTGGAAGAATGCGCAAAGATATTTTATTGTCTCAAATTAAACGCATTCATTAAGCTATGTTGAATGTTCATTGTATCAGGTCATTTTATAAGTAATGTCGTTCCCTATCTTACGAAACGTACGTGCAATAAATATAAATATATTATCCGACTTTGTTTTGTAAAATATGTACTGTGCATATTGCGGAATGGGGGGCATCTGTTCCGTTTGTAATTTTTCTATAAACATTTGGATTATCATGGCAAGAAGTGGGGTTCTCATAAAAGGCTGTAATGCAGTGTTCGCCTCGTTTCCAAGTAACCCGCAGTCGAAGGGTTGAATCAAATTTTCAAACAGTCAGCAATGGCCATCATTGGACAACGCAGTCGATAAACACAACCGACCAGTCGTTTATCATTCTTTGATACCTCTCATAATACATTGTTGCGTGCCAGTGTGAAACAGCTATCTCCGTTCACGATTGGACGCACGTTTACACGAACTTTTTTACGGAGAATAAGCGATACTGCAACGTAGCAAAATATTGACTGTTCCTTCCGAATCACTCTGTATATGAGGTCACCACGCTAAATCGTTGACCGAAGATCGAATTCGTGCGACTGATTCCACGGTGTAGCCATGAGAAGAGGGATTGCCACGGGTACGTGAGTTTAGATAACGCGAACGGGAAATTTATTCGATGCATCGTGAAACTCCATCGCGCGAAGAGACGAGCTACAAAATCAAGTTACGGGATCGTATGTCCACGAGATGCGCATCTCGCTTCACCTGCAGAGAAACGAAATACGGTGGACAGCTTTGTATGCATCTACTGTGACCGTGTATGCAATATACTGCATTATGATGCTCGTACAGTTTACGTGCACTCTCGCGCATAACTGTTAAAATAGTTATTGAATTTGAAAAAAATCGAATTCGAAAATATACCGTCATATTCCATAATTTATTCTGCGAAACAACAGTTCTGCAAAGACACGAAGGACGGTCTACTGTAAAATAATAATAAACATACGAACAACGTATTGCTCAAGTAATTTGTATAGCGAAAGTTCTATTGGAGTATAAAATTTAAAAAAATAATACTAAATGCCAATGAACATCCTTCGTTTTTCAAATGCAAAACTAATTTTTTCTACATACTACTTCACCTATAACTCCAGCGTAGAACCAAACCAAAGACGCATTAGCATCATACCAAACCTCACATTTGATCCTCAGCCCCCCAGATTCGAGAGGTAGGTGACTCCTTCGTTGAACGCATGCACTTCGTTATTGAGAGAGCACGCATCTCAAGCATTGCAACAAACACATGAGAACTCTCCAAGGAGAAGGAAACGAGGAAAAGAAAGTACAAGGTGTCTGAAACAGGCAGAGTGCGTATGCACAGGTTCGCTCTTTCGAAATAAACGTGGAACAGCACGAGCAACTCTCGCGTCTGGCTCATCCTAGAGGTTCTCGCACGGCGTTCGTTCCGAGTGCAAGCTACCCGCGAGTTCTTCGTCATTTCAGCCTGAAGAACGCGGCACAGATACTGTGTTTCCAGCGAAACACGAGCTCAGCTCGCAGAAGCGGCGCAGAGTCAACGAACGAACGATTGCACTTTAAAGGTGTTTTGCACGTGCACACGGGCGTCGTCGACAGCGCGCTCAACTCCAAATGAACTGTCTATAGAGCACAGCCTCCGAGAGCACTTTTTTTTTCGGGAACCCGTGAAAGCGAGCGCTCCTCGATCCGGTAAACTAAAGGCTGAATCACCTGCCGGTGTAAAAAAAGACAGAGGTCTGGAAGATCAAACGAAAGAGACTGTGAGAAAAAATTGTTCAATGCGGCTGGTAAAAATGTTCGTGGATGGAGGGACTATGCTGGAGATGCAAAACATTGGAGGTTCGAGGTTGGAAGGTCTAACAAAGGAAACGGAGAGACAAATGTTGATCGTGGATGGTAATGATGCACCCAGACCGTGTATTTATAGTATAGCCACAATATATACAATTACGACATTTATAATTTTTCAGATGCTTATTATGTACTTCATATGCACATTTAATTGGAAAATGAGTTCAAATATAGGGCATGCGTCAGAAAGAAGCAGATTGTTTTTGTATAAAATGTATGTTAACGCATATTCAACGGATACAACGAACACAATGCTGCTAACTGCATTACTTTTCTCCGATGTGCTCAATTTTTTCGACTCATTGAATCAATACTACTTACAGAAACTTAATCGTTTCTTTTTCAACCATAATAATGGTACTGCGTTCAAATGAAAATATTCAAATCGTGTGACAGAGAAATTGTTCCGTCGAAACTCGAGCAGTTTCGAAAAGTTGGCGGAGCCTTGGGTGGCCCGAAGATCGTTTCCAGGAAATATTCTGAGAAACGGTGATCGTGGAGACGCCCTTCATTTACGGGACAATGCAAGAAAGAGTGCACGCGTCGGATACGACGGGTCTGGGTAGCAGAGGGACTCGGTCGGACCGAGTGTAACAGGGAAACCGGTCCAGTGCACACGGGGAGAGACTGCACCGCGAGACAGCCTCATTCCGAAGTCCCTCTTCAGGGATCTAAAGGTGCTGGACGCACCGTGACAACTTACCCGACTGCGACTGACTTCCTCTCTTCGCGAACCTCCGCCATTCGCTTGCCTGCGAACAGGGAACAAAGAGCCTCCTCGAAACTTAAGAAGCATTCTTCATAGGACGGATGACGAGCAGAGATGACCAGAATATACTGAATTAATCCTGACACGGGTTGGTCCGTATGATAATCTGAAAATGCGGAATCTTCGTACCGGTGACAGCTGCGATGTTGCCTCTTCAGGGATCCAAAGGTGGTGGACACACCGTGAATTAATTCTATCACAGGTTACTCCGTATGGTAATCGGTTAGCGCGGAAATTTCCATTACGCTAACGGCCATGGTTCGGCTCTTCAGGGATCTGAACGTGCTGGACGCACAATGAATTAATCCTGTCACAAGTTGGTCCCTATGATGATTGGTCAATGCGGACATGTCTGTACTGCTAATAGCCATAATTTTGGCCCCTCAGGGACCTAAAGGTGCTGGTTACACCATGAATTAACTCCGGCGCATGTCAGTCCCTATTATAATCGATCAATGCAGAAATTTCCATACTGCTAACAGCCACAATGTTGGCTCCTGAGATATCTAAAAATATTCTCTAAATTAACAGCTTTTCGACACAAACACATTAATACTTTTTTATAGAAAATTAATAACTGCATCTATTAATGCATTAAGAAAATTCCATTTGAAAAAATGAAGAAAGCTCAAGTAAGTTCCGTCTGAAAAAAAGCGAAGACGACTTTCACATCTCCGCTAACCTTCCACCTGTAAAAAAGCTATTGATGTCACGTTACATCCTCCTTGAAATCATTCAATTTTTATGTGATATATTTCTCGATATCACTAATACGTCCGAAGATATTCGAACAGCAAAATATCCAGAAAAGAATGTTCCAGTTACTCGTTCAGAATTTGGACGAAGGTAAAAAGAGAATTCGTCGGTGGAAGAGCAGCCATGGGGGTCGATCGCGATAAACTCAACTGTGAGAGGATTAATCTCATCGTCAAAGGAACATTTACACAAACTCGGTGTACAAACGAGCGATTGTTGATAATAAAACCGTGCTATTCCAGCTGATAAACGTTTCCGTTCGAATACGTTCCTCTGCTCGATCCACCGCAACGATTCACAAATTTACAAATAATCGGTGGCTCTTATGCGAAATGAAATGTCGGTTGGACGAGCAGGATAACCGAGAGCAATGTCGGGAGAATAAAATTCTGTGAGGCTGTCGTTAATTAAAAGTTCGATGTCCTTCGAACGATACTGCAACACGAAAGGAACTCTTGCACCACTGGTCAGGAACAAAAGGATTCGTAAGTGGATCGTGCCTTTTTCTGAGAATCGATTTAATCGACGATGATAAGCCTCCTTGCGTGGAGCCAACGGATGATTGACCTCGTGCTCCTTTGTTTTTGTCGCCAAGGCGATCCTTCTTCCACGGAACGATCGTAATTAATTTTAGGTTCAGCTGGAACTATAATCTGAAAATTAAGAAACATACAGGTGCATCCTGCAACATACGCTGGCTCCATAATTACCTTCTGATTTGTGTCTAAAGCGTAATTTGTTATAAATGTTGTATCTTTGCCTCAATGAACAATACCATCAAAAAGTGTTAAATAAATGGAAGTCGATGTCGACTTCGCTTGATCAATTTTGTGAGTCACTGTATTTTGTTGACATAACTTTATGAATAAATGTTTTAACTTCGTTTTCTTTCTTCTTACGATAACTTGCACTTTTTTGTAAAGAAGAATAAAATTATTTATGATAACTGTGATGAATATAATTTGCCTGTCAGTGTTGCAATTTGTCTGTTTCTTTAAATAAATTTGTATACATAGTCTTCAGGCTAGAAATGCAGAAAAAAGTGGGGCAATCTCGTCTTTAACTTAAGTTTTAGAGCAACGGTCTTACGAGGATTTAGCAAATGTTTCTACATTCTCGTTTTTATGGCACAGCTGATTCCAGATCATCTCCATCGTTGCTCATCCTTAATGGAGAGCAGTGGCACTGTTTCGGAGAACGTCTCCGATTTTCTGTTGTTCCGCAGCCAAGTCGAGCTTTTAAGGTATGAAGACGCCGAAGGAGAATTTCTGAGCTCACAGACTTCGGACAAGTTTTATAGAACGACGGTATTCGGTACACGGACCGTCGTGTCGAAATTGTGGAGCTCGATCCTCAAGAATGTTGGAGAAATTACATTCTAAGTACATTTAGTCAGCTCGCATTTGGAAATGCAGAATAACAAGCAATTATCGATATAGTACAACCAGATACTCTCATTTTACATTAAAACTGAACGAATGATTTCAAATTGAATCGTTTACAGGCATAGAAAAATGTAAAGAATATTGTTCGAAACCTCTGTGCATGAAACTCTAATGCAATAACTTCGGACGTTGGCCTTCTTTCTGCCAAGGTAAAGATATATTCGGTGCACCAGGAAAATGAGATTTTATTGTTCTCATTCGATGAAACCGTCAGCCCTGCGTGTTGACTGCTTCAGCTTCATCGGCGCAGGAGCCACGTGCAAGTGATTTTCGACGTTCCGTCAGATCCTGAAGGCCTGAAACGCCGATCAGGCGACACGAAGTAAATTCGGGTGGCCTCTGAAAGAATTCAGCCGGTTTCCGCCTTGACCTTACGCACGTTTCGTCGCTCCCAGTAATCGGTACATAGTTCGCAGCGACTGTTCAATTTACATTCTGAGCAGGGGTTAGGATCGAATCCTAACGGAACGCGCAGAGTATGACGATCCTTCGTCCACGCCCTTTCTCCGGCGCCGTGGCATTAAACGGGCTGGCTTAGCCGGGGAATATCCATTTTCTTTCTTTTCCTCCTCTTCGTTTTTTTTTTATTTCGGGCTCGTCTAGCTCGAAACGAGAGCGTCTCCCTTTGACGCGGCGGAATGCGGAGCCAGATCGCAAAAGCTTGTCGCTTCGTACGGAAAACGTTCTCCTCGTCTTCTTTTTCGTCTTCTGCTTCTTTTCGCGACGGCGCTCTTTTCTGCGTCGCTCGGTAAACGGAAGAACGGAATATAAAAGAGATTCCTGCTGAACCGATTTATCTGTGCGCAATGAATCCACCCCCGCTCGTCTCCGGGGACATGCTCTTTCTTATCGAATATTTCACCTATTTGTTTGAAAAATACAGAAGCGAGCGAGCGATGCCGCGAACACCCTGCGGAGGCAGTCCCCGATAAACCGCGCGATGAAGAAACTGGCCGGGGCGAATCTGGCGCATTCATCTTCGTCCATTCTCCGCCGGTCGTCTCGGAAGCAGAGCATTTCCCCTGGCGATTTAATCCTATACACCTGTCGCGAGTTATGCTTCCCTGGAATCGTGCGGTCTGTATTTTAGTGCATCGAACAGCGGCCACTTCCGGCCGGAAGTTCATAAGACACTGCGCCACTCTGACACCGTGTGGCAGCCCCTTCTCTCCGTGTATGCATGTACGTGTCCGTCCATCCGTGCGTTACATGCAAAGCGTCTATCGATCGCTGGAACGAATGCGAGCCGTTGCCTCGCGATGCGGTGTTTTGTTATCTTTGACCCGCTTGTGTTTTTAACGCGCGTCCGTCGATCCGTCCGCGTCGATGCCAGCCGACCGAATGAAACAGAAAAACTAATAAAAAACACAGGAGAAAGCGGAATCGCACGGTGAAGCGCAGCTTCCGCAATTTCAACGTCGAAATGGAAAAGGGAGAACGATCGGCGGGACGGTTCTCTGATTCGCGCGGGTTGGATCGATCGCTCGCGCAGTCACTGCGATAGCTATAAGCGTGCGGAGGTCCGTAGAAACAATTGTACAAGCATTCGCACCGATACCTTTTTGATTCCGCTTCGAATAAAAACGGAATCGAAAGTCCGCGTCGAGCTGGCACGCCCTGGTGATTTCATTAAAAAAACAGAATCGACGGAATGGAAATCGATCATTCGTAGGATTTATGGGAGATCGAAGGATATTTTTTGGGTGCAGCGCACAGCGGTGTATTTGCATCGAAATGTTGGTCAAATTTATTTTATTACTTCAATCGCATATTTGCGTGGTAGTCATTTCATTTATGCATTGCGGTACAGATTGGAGCACCGTTGTTTGCTTCATAGTTATAATTAATTTTATTAAGGGATTGAGCTAGGTGTGTACATGCTACCAGCTGGTCCATGTATTCGACCAAATGATTCAGCACAATTTTTAGAATTAAAAATAAGAAAACGCAATTGGTCGGAACAGGAATATTTTTCCTAGGACACCCACATCTGTTTTCAAGTGTCACGAACAGTTATCGACGTCGACGGATATTTTCTCGTTCAGCTCGATGTCGTAATATCGGTGGTTACGATAAAGCGAGGCGAATCTCGTCCCTCGTATCGATAGGAGGAGGTCCCGTTCCCGTTCTCGTTCACGTTCACGAAACGGTGAATATATTCGCCGATACGAAATTGTCCATGACGGCATTAAGGTGGAAATTCCAGATGTTACGAATTATAATCGTTCGAACGAGCCTCTCGAATTTACGCGCCATCGTGTTCTATTGCCTTCGAATCGCTTCCCCGACGACAATATCTCTCTTCCGTGATCGAACTTTATGCGAATAAAATAGTCGAATCGTATTCCTCGATATTCGCAAGCTATTACCAAGCCATCCATAGGTTCGGAAGAAAATTATTATCCGTGCCACTTTCGGCACTTTTTCTTTGAAACGACAATAAGAGATACGAGTGGTGAAACAGACTTATTTTTAAAACTTAGAGAAGCAAAAGATATAATCTTGAAATCCTTGCAAGATAAGACCACTTTTTCGAGATCCCGTCCATAAGTTTTTGTGTATCGCAAGACAACATTTAAGAATAAAAATATATAATATAAAATAGACCGCTCCTCAGAATTTTGTTCTTCCTAAACCAGAGCATGACTATTAAGACCTGAGATGGTTGTATTCGGAAGAAAATGTACCACGATCCTGCTATACAAAGGACATACGTTCCTATTTAAAAAAAGTCAATGGTCACCTTCGAATCTCAGAAGCGCCTTCACCTATAAAAATTTCGTTTGACCCGCCGTGCGTCCTCCTTGAAACCACGCAGCTTTGCTCCGTTTTTCATCTACAGATGATAATATCGAGCGAGACCCCACCCTGTATATTTTGTTTTACGTTTATCTTGCAATTATCCTGGCTATTCTTCAACTTACCGCTTTTAATAAGAATAACAACCTAGTACATACATGAATTCCTCCGATTTCCAGATACAGGCGAAGCGTGAGCTGTTTTTCAAAGGCGACACCGCTGGAATAATATCGTCGCCATCGGTGCCGTCGGTACCGCCGCCCCAGCCTCCGTCGCAGGCCCCGTCGTCGGTCACCACGTCTTCGACGACGACCGCGACCCTGGTCTCGCCGAACACAGCGCCTCCAGCCTCCTCGACGGTCTACACCAGCGTCACGTCGTCCTCGGCGCCTACCTCGAAGCCACGGCTACCTCCGTCCACGGTGATCCTGAATCAGAACGATGCGTCGGAGGACAGCAACAAACGGGAATCCTCCAGGAGCGAGAGCAAGGAGGCGGCTGTCCTCCATCACCCGCGACCCACGCCGCCGACGAAGCCGAAGGAGCTCGACGGATACGTCGGTTTCGCGAATCTGCCGAATCAAGTCTATCGAAAGGCCGTTAAAAAGGGTTTCGATTTCACTCTGATGGTCGTTGGTTAGTGTCAGAGATCCTTCTGTGTCCGATGAAATTTCTTCAGGACCTTCTTGCGTCTCTCCCCACTGCGGCGTTCAATTTTTTCTACAATATTTCTGACGTTTATTTTGAAAGTGGCGTGACTCGGTATCACCACTGATAAATGTCCAGTTATCTGAGATGTTTGATAAGTAATGAGGATTTTATTGTGAACTGACAAACATTCATCGTGTTCGTTGAATAAGTAAACCTTTTTAATCTTGTGTTCGAAGAACAGGATAAGCGTTTAATATTTGTACCAATAATGTATAGATCGTATCAGTTATATTTTAACTTAAAGCGTGCCTTTATTTAAACACATTCTGTTCGAAAGACGCTTGCATGGGTTCCCTGGCTTGTGTACCAAAAATACTGGCAATTGGTGCTTGCGTATTACCGTAGAGATGCATGTATATACACACACCCTCTCAATCCTGTTACATGTTCTTTACAATATTCTCTAGCATACAGCGTGTACCATTTTCAAGTTGCATTCTAATTTCCAAACTAAGGAGACCCTCGATCCAGCGCTTTGCTTGCATCTCATTTCACAAAATCCGCTTGAAAACAGCTCTTCATTATAAACATACAAAATAGCTCTTATCGCAGCCATTTGCAACAGGTCAATTACTAAAATTAAACTAAATATTAGAAATAGTACAAATATGTTAAAGAACTATAGCAATCTACACAGAGAGTACAAATTCTATAATAAAATTCTCAATACTCATCGAACACCCATTGTCAAATGTACACTGTATGAAGTATCCATGTAATCAAGCGATTCCTAACAGTTTATGTTTGGTGTCAGGCTGTTAAGGCATCCGCCGGGCAAAATATGCGGTCAAAAAAGCTCTGGCGTGATTTCGGTAAACTCGTGAAATTTGAGAGTCGCGCAAACATCAGCTGAGAAAGCGTTTGGCCGCGAAGAATGGCCGACGCGTGTATTCTATTTATTTCCATAGGATTTTCACGAATGGGACGGTAGAAAATGCATATACATGTACGGCACGATTATTCCGTACGTCTACTTCATTAACGTCCATTGTGCGAATCAACGTACAATGGACGTTTGTTTTTTCGAGCTTCCCGGATCGAGGGACAAAGGGATCCGTTTCTCCCGTTGGTATTTCAATTTCGTCGAGGATATTGCCTTATGAACTTCCATCTGCTTAACACGTGCAGAACGCTCTTTCACCCGACTGGATTAGGGCTGTCCTCGAGTGCCAGCGGTTCTCATTGCCTTTCGTTTCAGTCCAAAATCAACGCGTTCGCCGTCCCTTGGCCCAAGTGTAGCACGGGGCAAACTTTCAACTCGCTTCTGGTGCCAATTAAAGAGCTCGATTCACGCGTTAACCCTTTTCACTCTGAGAATTTTTTAATACGACTCGCTTGCTCCAATGAATATTTTTGTGGTAACCTCTTGATAATTGAATGCGTTGTTTTCTCAATGAAAACTGATGCAGAAAGAATGTGTGTCAGGGTAGTAGCCAGTGGAGTACAAAGAGTTTATCATTCATTATATAAGAATTATTTTCAATAAGAGAGCTCAGTGTACTTTGGTATAGAAACAGAAGTTTCAGGAAAATTGTACATGTAAAAGGGTCGTTATTTTAAACTCATTAAATTTTTGTTCTTACACCATCTGTGAACTAAGGTCTCGTATGTAAGTTTGTATACATGTGGGGTTCAAGGGTCAACGAATGTGTTGATCTTGTGATTCTGGTTCAAATAAGAAACTCAAAAAAATTGTTAGGGTTCTCCTTATAACAATCAGTCATTTAGATTGAATTTGTAAAATTGAATCTCTGTATCTTGAAAATTAATTTTATTGAATAATTCACTGTACAATTTGCATACCAATATTTTGTATGAATGCAAATTTTCCTGCTTCTGTGACTGCATGTCATCTGGCAGTTGTCAGGAAGAAACGCGGTGATTCCGCGTCCGCATGGATTAATGTTCCCCGATGATAAGCAAGGTAGTGCGAAAGTTAGCGCAATAAACGCTTGCAGCGAGATGAAAGTTTGAAATTTGAGAATATAGGCGGAGTGCGGCTATTATTAGCAGCGGTATAAACAGACTCATTTCTCCGTAAATAGAGCAATTCAAAGGCTTATCCTTGAGAGAAAGAGAGAGAGAGAGAGAGAAGGCGCGGCACTTTGGCCAGTTCAAGGTACGCGAACCGAAAGGTCAGGGTACCGTTTGGTATTTAGAAGTCCCGAAATGAACGTACAACAAACGACTCATGAATACTTCTTTATTCGTTTCGCTTTAACGTCATCAGGGCACACTGTTTGAAACAGAGCATAACTCTTTTCAATTATTTAACGTTTATTGCGGCGTCAGAGACCATGAAGGCCCTGAACACACTGCTCAAAGCAATTAGAGGACTATTCATATAAATGATTTATTGGTCATTATAGGTGTTGGACAATGTGAAAGTTTTGTGTACAATACGCAGCAAATCACTGTACATATTGACTTGAGTCATAAATAACTTCCAATTTGTCTTGTTAAATGTGTTAATTAAATTAATAAAAAAGAATGTTTTGCCGCTTTTGGAGCATATCTGAATTTGAGGGATGATTGCCTTTCAATGTGAATACAAATTAATATTCTGGGTGAACCATTTGATCCATGAATCTATGACCTTAAACACATTTAGATCTATCGTACATCTTGGTTAGTTAACCATGTCATGACTGTTAAACTACATTGTTTCTCAAATGTGCCTTCGTGCATCTAATGTGGCCCCTGGCAAAGACCGGGTACATCAGCTGGTACTGAATGGAAAGTGTTATAATACCAGATAAACAATATTTTTTCATTCCTGATATTTCATAGATTGTCCAGAGTTGTTGAAAGTCCAAGACCTCTAATTGTTGTGAGCCAGTATATTATTCGTAATAAATATTAAATCTTGAATATTTTTGTTCGTTACTGATACCTTATAGATTGTCCAAAATGACTAAAAACCATGAGTCTGTGTATAATTAATTTCTTCCAGGGTGTGTTCATTTTGTTCAGTACCGACACTGCATAAATTGCCCAGAATAATTAAAAGCCTTGAATCTGCCTATAATTCATTTCTTCTTGTGTCTGTTCAGGAGAGTCCGGACTAGGAAAATCGACTTTGATCAACTCAATGTTTCTCGCCGATATATACAGCGCAGAATACCCTGGACCCAGCCTCAGGGTGAAGAAAACCGTAGCCGTAGAGACTAGCAAAGTATTAT
The DNA here is from genome assembly GCA_916610135.2 of Macropis europaea. NCBI lineage: Eukaryota > Metazoa > Arthropoda > Insecta > Hymenoptera > Melittidae > Macropis > Macropis europaea. The sequence continues at coordinate 927,100 of OU744348.1, forward strand.
TGAAAGAGAACGGCGTGAATCTGACCTTGACGGTCGTCGACACACCTGGGTTTGGTGACGCGGTCGACAACAGTAATTGGTAATTTTATTTGCATGATTGCCCTAATTACAGGGAGCATAATGAGCTTGACAAGTATCAAAGTTCGGTGTGCCTCTTTGACGCAACTCCTAACTAGACTGCGGAACTTTATGCGATTCGACGTATTCAAACGTCTATGGAATACGAGTTTGCAACGAAAATGAAATAAAAAGTACGTTGCATAATATTTGAAGCCCAAAATATAATTTCGAGAAAATTCTATTTCTTCTAATGCATCAAAACAAAACATTGTAGTCTGTAAATGTATGTTTGCTGAAACATCCGCAGTCTGCTTGTGAATACGAGAAGAGAAAGATTGAAAATAGTGATGCGATAGAAGGTGTATTTTATTTTCAGTTGGGTGCCAGTAATCGAGTACATTGAATCAAAATACGAGGAGTTCCTGAACGCAGAATCGCGTGTGGTGAGACGACAGATCCCAGACAGTCGGGTTCATTGCTGCCTCTACTTCGTCGCCCCCTCGGGCCACGGTCTGAAACCATTAGACGTCGAGTTTATGCAACGTCTTCACGATAAAGTTAATATCATACCCGTGATCGCGAAGGCAGACACTATGACGCCGGACGAATGTGCTCACTTTAAAAAGCAAGTACGTACGGACACGAAATCGAAGAGCGAGGAACGCGAAACATGCAGTGGCTCAGAAGTTCATACGCTCTCTCTGAAACGTTTAATTCTAAATGACTGAAATGTGATACAATCGTTTGTACAATTAGCGATAAGCAGGATGTTCAATGTTTTCAAATTTCTATTCGTCATAGATTATACTATTTTGTGATATAAAACTTTGAATTCTATGTAACAGAAAAGTTTTATTAGATTGAGTCATAAGTATCTTCCAGTTTGTCTTCTTCAATTTATTAAAGTACGATCTCTGTTTACTATGTCTGTATATGTTTACTTTCTGATACGACACTAAGATCAGTTTCATAGATAAATTACTTGAATTTCAATTGAAGGACAAATCTGTGAGTCACTGTACATTGCAGGACCTCGAACGAGCACCTAGTATTTTCTGCGTCGAAGCGAAAAAGTTATCTCTTCTGTCGTGTGTAGATCTTGAACGAGATAGCGCAGCACAAGATAAAAATCTACGAATTCCCGGAAGTGGAGGAAGAGGAGGAGAGCAAACTGCACAAAGTTCTGAGAGACAGAGTGCCGTTCGCCGTGGTGGGAGCGAACACGGTGGTCGAACAGGACGGCAGAAAAGTTCGCGGAAGAAAGTATCCGTGGGGCGTTGCGGAAGGTGCGAGCTTTTTGCAAGTTTCTTCAGCTACTTAACGTATCTCGCCTCGGTTTCACGGCGAAGAATCAAACACGCGTCTTTTCGATTGTTTAGTGGAGAATCTGGAGCACTGCGATTTCATCGCGCTGCGAAACATGGTGATCAGAACGCATCTGCAAGACCTGAAAGACGTAACGAACAACGTGCATTACGAGAACTTCCGGTGTCGCACGTTGGCCGGCGTTGGAGTCGATGGGAAGCCGACGAAAGTGTCCAATAAGTAAGTGTGAAGGAACAAATCATGTACATCTACTCGAAGCAAACGACGAATTCGATAATTGTAAACACAGACTTTGATACACGTCTGTAGGACTAAATACCTACAGAGGAAAAGAATGAAAAATCCAATATGATACATGAACAGTACAATTTGTAATAACGAATACAAATCCCGTGACAGATTACATGGATTTCTTTTGTTTTTGAACGCAAATCAGTACAGATGCTTGTAGAATATTGTTTTCGTTTTTTACTATGAGGATTTGAAAAAGCTTGTGCATGCAAACTATTGAAGAATAAAGCAAGTCGTTTTCTGATGATCAAGATACAATGTTAGCGAACTTGTTAAGATGTACTATAGTGTATAAGCCGGAGACCAAAATGATCCTGAAAAAAAAAAACAATACATTTCTTTTAATAGTACATTGTCTACGTGAATTTTAATGCTCATTTCTTATTGGTTAGTTTGTGCCCCCCAGGAGTGATGAACAGTTTCATGACAGTGTGGTAAGTCTTTCAATAAGGCCGGGATCGTGTAATATAGTTTTGTGTGCACAAGCCTTGTCCAGTTTCCTGGATTTACTGCGTATTAGTTTCTTAGGTGCATTTGTTTAGTTGAGGGGGGTTCACTCCAGGAGTGAAGAAAGTATTTAGCCTTGTCAGGGTGCAGAGGGAGTGAGACTTACAAAGAAAGTGTGACACCAAAATTCACTGTGATGAATGAATAGATAACATTGGTAGTGAACCCTCTGATTGAGTATTTAGTTTTCTTAAGTAGATTGCATTCAAATATATATGTTTTATATTGGTAAAAAGCTGTCTTTAGTCTCATTAGGTATACCGTGGATGAGTTTGCTTGCTTCCATAGTCTTTCATTTTAGTATCTCTCGGTGAAAGTCCTCCCAAAATATTAACCCAGAACGATGTAATTCCAAAACTTTGTTCCCTTCATCAAGTCCACATGTATAACAGCAGACAATTTGCATTTGCAGTTTGTAATTATCCATACATGTAGATAGATCACCCAGATATACGCTAATTAAATAATCATTTAAAAGAAACAGATAATAGTATGCAATGTTGATTTCTTCAAGATACAGTCATCTTGAATTAGAACTCATTCTCATGTACTTTTTTGTAGGAACCCTCTGGCTCAGTTGGAGGAGGAGAAGAGAGAGCACGATAACAAAATGAAGAAGATGGAAATTGATATGGAGCAAGTGTTTGAAATGAAAGTGCAAGAGAAGAAGAAGAAGCTGAAAGATTCAGAAGCGGATGTAAGCAATGATTTAGTACCTTTTTTACTGTTGTATGCAACTATTGGAGGGAGAACAATCTTTTAACGAGAAAGAGAATTCGTGTTCGCAGTTGCAAAAGAGGCACGAGCAGATGCGACGCTCTTTGGAACAGCAAGTACGAGAATTGGAGGAAAAGAGGCGAGCGTTCGAGTCGGAAAAATTATCATGGGAGCAACAGACTGGTCACAGTATCGAGGAATTACGCAGACGCAGCCTCGAGGCGAATTCGAAAGAGTAAGTATATCGTTTAACTGTAAAGAAACAGAGAAGGATGAAAGAGGTCTGCTTCTGGTTGTCCGCATTCTCACGATCCTCGTGTTTCGTACGTTTCTTTTCGTGTAAAGAAAAACATAAATGTCAACGACAACGAACGCTGCTTCCTTGCACGAACGGAAAGGTATTCTGTATATCGGAGAACGTAGCCTCACAAGTATTAGAAAATAGGGAAATGGACGTATCGCTTCGACAAAGCTGTACACTCACTGAGAATTAATGATCTCTTCTTTGCTTTGGAAAATTCTGTAGCCAAGCGTAAGAGGTAAAAGCATTTACAATTCAGCTTCTAAACAAGATCCACTGCTACTAATCTTAATCGCGTGTACGATATTATTCAGTTGACGAGCTTCAAGCTGTTACCAGTTACAAAAGATCAATTCAAATTCCGTAGAAGCTGTTCCATATAGCTTGCTCTAATCGCAGGAAATTACTAATAATCATTAATAAGCATGTTTAACGCAACCATCCTTCAGAGATTGATTGAACTCAATTCAGTGAATATTCCTAATAAAAATCTTGCCTCGTTCAGAGGCAATTGTTCGATAACATATTGTTGCAAAACAATAAGATCCGAAAATTGCTTTTGCTTCTACATTTTTTTTATATTTGTTATCACGATTCCAAGATCGTTCGGATCACCTACTTTTTTTTTGTCGAATATACCGTTAAATGTTATAGATTGTATGTCGATATCTGTATGCACTACGTTCACCTAAGAACAATATTGTGATATCATCGGTGTTCAAGAGATACACATACATGTATATTTATTCTTTTTTTTTTGTTTTCATTTTGGAACGCTTATTTTGAAGTCAGCACTGAATGGCTCGCGCTACGTTGACAAAAGTACACATGCAGAGTGTCGGTTTAAGAAATGCTTTACAGACAATTGTTGTTATGTGATGCTTGCGCTTGTTTGTTTGTTGTGTGTATACCATATCGGGGTGTCCCTAATTTAGGACGGGATCAGTGTCTTCCGAGGGATCTGGCGGTGGCGGGGGTACATTGAAGAGTTCCCGAGGGATAGGAAGTCTCCTACGCCGTCACACCAGTTTCAAATCACCTCAAGAGAGCCCTACACAGATACAGCTTGTCATACAACATCCCGAGCATCCTTAGTAGATCGTAGAGTCTGTCTACATTTACTTGCAAAACGCTCCTCGTCGCTGTGTCCAAAGACTACTGAACCTCTCAATCTTAACGTCGACCTCATTTTATGCATCCTCGACGCGCTCGTCTTCAGTGTTTTTTACTGTTTGCTGGAAACACAGCAACGTGTGCGTTTACCGAAGGATAATACCGCTACAGAACCACGCGTTTGTGTAACCTTACACATTGCAGAGTGTTTCAGAGACTCGGTTGGACACTTTTGAGACGTGCGAACCTCTCAGAAGCCGAACCGATCAGAGCTTCAGTTTCTGTGAATTTCTCTGTTTTAGCATCTCAGTGAACTTAAAATAATATATCATCAGTTGTTCATACTTTTTGTCTTATGGAGTTGATCAGTTTGACTTCAGAGAGGTGCATTATAATACTGATTGAAATAAGCAAGAAAGTCTTCCCCCCCTGTTCTATGATTTATTTGCAAGTCATCTAGGACTATCTTTATTCTGTCACCAGTATTAGAAAGAAAATTAGCATTAACGTTTATATTAAATGCACTACAGAGAAGAAAAGTATGTTATTGTACGTATGGTCAAAGTATTCCATGTCTGCAAGGGAGTTTTGAACTTGCTGATAATTTCAACTTAAGAGCTTAATAAATGTATGTTTTAAAAGCAATCTAGATGCGGCCTATCCCTGTCTGAAGAATCTATTATCCTTTGTAACACAATAAACATTAGTTTTAGCAATTTGTTTCTCAGGACTTTCTTGTTCATTTTAACAAGTATATACCCTAAAAGAGTGTAACCTTTTTTCTGAAACATCCTGTACGTTTCTCAGTTAGGTTTCTTTTGATAATTACATTAGCGTTACCATTTGACTTACTATTACTTTGAAACAAGTACGATGAAGTATTTCGGTTTTGAACGTAAGTGTAGCTTATTCTTATTGCGTTTCTCTTCGTTTTCTAAAGTTAACGAAGCTTACTGGGAATCCTCAGACATTAACATAGCAAGGACACGCGCGTTGAGTTGTGATACCACCGAGTACCACAGTTGTTGGATGGATACTGATTAGTGATACTTAAGATTATCACTGTTAACACCGACGCTTGTCTAAACGTCAAAGAACTGAAGTATACAGACAACAGATTTTGCACCACGCTGATATTAATATTTCATAGTTAAGAACGTTTAATTATAGAATGACAAGAAAAAGAGAACGAGACTGGTTCACTTGTGATTCTTAATGATTTTATTCATCTGAGGTGTCAAACGTTGCTGCTTATTTTTGTCAGAATTGACAGATTGATCCTTTTGAAGCATTGTCGAGTGGCCTGCAAGAGTTTTTGATCAATGTCGACACATTGACGCTTGAGCAAATCAACTGTCTTCTTCAGATGCTTCCACCTCTTTGTAAACGATGCCACTGGTCAGTCTCCTTTCCTTTTCTGCATTCAAATCAGTTTTATGAAGACCAGAAACATTGCTACCCGAATAAGTGAAGAGTTCTTAAACTTTTTGACCCAGAAATTGAAAAGTCCACTTCAACATCAAATCCACAGTTTTTTACAAACATATTTGCAAAGTTCTTCAGCCAGTTCTTAAGCTCAGATGACCCTGATTCAACATTGTCCATGCTGTGACTCTTTTGTCCATTGTCATTCTATAATTATCACTACTCTTTTTTTATATAGACTTTGTGTCGCGAAAGAACTCATAGATTAACAATTTATAGAGGGAAGATCATTCATATCGAAGGAGAATCTCAATGGTAGTATTACGTTCGCCCTATAGATGTATTTAGAGGGGCATATTTTTGGCACAAAGTTTGATAACGTTTATGTAAGAAACGCAGGAAAAAAAAACCTTTATATTCCTAACATGAACGTCACTGTTTTTATATTCACCTGGAACGTGCGTTACACATTCTTTAACATTGTCTGTACGAACATGATGACACACACAGACTCACCATTCGTAGACTATGGAAAGCTATTGTAAACTCTGAGCAAGCTGTCTATATTCTTTTTTTGTTCAAGTTTCTCTCTGACAGTATTTTTGTACATTATAATTCGCATGTTTCTGACCTACCCGTTACACGTAGTAAATGACATTTTCTTTCTCCATTTTTTGGAATGAAACAGCCAGGTGGAGACAGCTTGACAAAGGGTAAAGATATCACACGCATACACACGACAAATAATAATTACTCGCAAACGAATTATACATTGTTAATTTCATCATCTTTTTTCGCAAATAAACGTAATGCTTTCCTAAACCATTTACTAACCATTTTCGCCGGCCTCATTGTTTACGTCTCTCTGCGAACGAGTTTATGGAAGGACATAAGCAGACGTCAGAAAGATACTGTTCTAATGAGTATGAAAAGAAGAATGATTTCTTTCTGACATCTGTTCATTTTACGCCTTTTGTGTCATCTGTTATTGCGTTTACCTTCATAGTTGTTTGTGGAGTACAAGGATTCTTTACGTTTCGTACTGAAAACTTTTGTTTCATTTCAACGTTGTTTCAATTTTACAAATGTACATTGCATCGCTTTCATAATTCATTAACCGACAGCCTTTGCCGCATACAGCTACTGGAAATGTAAAAATTATATGCGAACGTTCAGAGAGATGATTCATAGTTGATTGTTCGAATACGATATGCGTGCACCGTATTAACACTCGGTTAACAACAGTGAGACGACGATAACACTTGCAAACAGCATGCGGCTTAAATGGTCGTGGCCCATGGAAGTGTATATTTCTCGAAGCATGTTTTTCGCATGTTTAGATTTTTTTACATTGCTGTTATTTACACTACAATTGCAAATGGAAGAGCACAGCATACACTCCAAGTTTCCATGAAATTCCGCTCCTTTCGGTAAAAAGAAAAATTTACAAAGTGGAACTGAACCCGTGTCATATAACGAATTAAATTGATGATCTGTTTGAAAAAAAATGTGAAGTGTATTCGATGTTAAATATTATATTTAACTGTGACAATAGTCTACGGGCGATCGCCGATATTGATTATTAATAAGGTGTGAAGCCTAAGCCTGTAAATAATTGCGACTTGTAATTCGTTAACACTGTAAGTTACATTGTTATCTTGCATAATCGTGATGCAATTAATTCTCTCTACTGACGCTCGAATTTTTTTCAGGGCCGTCGACGGTAAGGACAAGAAGAACAAGAAGAAAGGGCTCTTCTAACTCGACACCGAAAAGACAACGCGAAGAGTGAACTTTGCTCCAAGTGGTCAGCAAGAATATTTTCTTCGCAAGCGATCGTGTATCTCCTGTACGATGCCTTTGAGAGAAGAAAATACTAATTCTCTTTAACAAGCTTCCTAATTGTCTTCTGGACTGCCGCACCCAATTGTTCCATCTCATCGAGTAACTCGAAATTCAAAGAACTTTATAAATATGGTTCCCTCGTGTTTAACTGTACCGTGAAATCGTCGAGGGTGGCAGTTCAGGAGATCATTCGGCGAATAAAAAGAAAAAGGAAGAGCAAAGAACATGAGTATGTGTCGCTTGTATCGCACAGTCGATGCGTACGGTGTGTATATCGCTCCACGTTTGTACGACTTCCTCGTTTTCCAAGCATAATCTTATGCTGTCAGGAGTGAGATGAAAGAGTGTCTCTTCTGTCGTGTTCGCCTGTGCTTCTCCGCGCTTCCTACTATTACTATTCAACAAGAAAATCATACTAGCATAATTCGACTTACGATATTGTACAAAATGTAGGCATAGTTTCGGAGTATGTAACCTTCTGTTAACAAGGGCGGTCAGAGAACATCTCGTAAAAGAAAGACCGGAAAATACACGTGCTTTGTTCTGTATCGTACCGCAACTTGCGTTCTCGTTCATATTTATAAGCGTATTCTGAATATCATCTTGAGTGTAGCGGCAAAACGATGACGACCGCTCTTGTTCCATTGTGTGTATCATACATAACCGGAGTAACAAATTGTCAGCTAATCGCGAATTCGAGTACCGTTGCAGAATCATTCATCGAATCATTCAGAGCTCTTTCTACTGAGAAAACAATGCGATACACGGTCGACCTAATGGCAAACGAGAAAACGTCTCTGTGTCTGGAGATGGTTGTCAAGTTGACCAATGTTAAATATTATTTCATACCGTTTAAATGATCGTGAACTCGTAGGGAATAATGCGTTTCATTGTGAACAACATTCGTCCTAAGGAACAAATTGTACAAAGGATTCTTTCTTTAAGTATTCGCGTGAACCTGTTGCTTATTAGAGATTATCAAGTTCGAAGGCACGAAGGCGACTCAGTATAAGTGAAAACAAACGTATCGCTCGTAAATGCATCATTTTCATTCAACGATGACTCGGTCTTCTGCGATGGATGGTTGAATGTGATTTTAAATGAAGCAGTGGCCATATGCATATATACATATAAATACCTATATTTATGTATAAATAAATCGAAGAGATCTTAAGGATAAGTCCAATTCGTGTAAATTTAAGTTGTACCGATAGGAACGCAGATCGATTACGATTAAGAGTGAATTGTATAAATGAATCTAAATGTGTTGGACCGCAATGGTTCGAGACGGTGCGCTCTATTGTTTCCTTTAAGCAACAAACAATTGTGCATCTTTATATAACGATAAATTAAACGTTAAATAAGAGAATACTTTAGTCACTTGTTTAACGTAATAAATACGTCTGAATAGCGCATAATCATATAGAAATACGCGTCGTCTCGAGCCCCTGCAAGTATACGTTGGTATTCAGTAAATAAGATCGGGTAAATCAGTACTAAATTTCCTTCTTCTTGATAAAAGCGTCTGTTCTGAGAAGAAACATTTGCCCGGTCTTGATCGGTATTCTAAGCTATTTCAATTACTCGTTGTGCCAAGACGAAGAGGATAAGCATTTTATAACGCTATATAGTACGTGATTCTTGAGTTACTGTAAAATAAGATTCAATTCTGAATTTCTCGGGAAGAACCACGTGTCACATTCCTATTTTTTACGCGATTTTTCTAGTTGAACTCGTCGGCTCGAGAATAGCTCAAATCGATTCTCTTTGAACGTACGGCATCAACATGTTCGAAGAGCCAAAAAAAAAAAATTGCGAGTAGAATGTAAAAGATTTGTACTCAAAAAAATGTGAAATCCATAGACGAAGAAACTCTTCGAGGTGCCGGTGCGCGTACGCCGGAAATTCGAGCTTTCGACACTTCGAAAACAGAAATGAATAATACTTTTTAAGGACGAACACTCGTAGAGGCGATTCAACGGTCCGCATTTCTCTGCACTGATTATAATGTTAAGCTCGGTCGCGTTAACGTTAAACGAACAAAGTCCATCAGAGAGCCACGATATTTTTCTGCGAACACGCGACGCCATATCTCGAGACGAAATTCTCTGCCTGAGTTCAGTCTTCTTCTGACACCGTTACGGAACGTCTCAAGTACAAAGATACCATAGCAAAGGTCGTGCTCGAGGAGCCAAGGTTTCCAAGGTCGTGGGCGGACGAAACTTCGACTTTCTTTTCCGAGAAAAACGGAAAAGCCTAGTGTACTTAAATTATTCTGTCTTGGTTTCGCGAGCGTTTTCGACTCGTTGCGATCTTCCAAATGCCAGGATACGCGTAATAATCAAATCTCGGAACGAATTTCCGTGCAGTAGGTTTCTCTGAGAGGTTGAAGATCGCAACGTGTTGAAGTATTCGAGGGTGTATCGCGAAGGAAGTCATCGGTGTTTCTGTGACCCAATATCTGTCGATGAAACAGAAGAAGAAAAGGAAGTAATAGCTTGTCTGATCGTTGTAACGATTTTGTCTGAACATATGATCCATGTACGGTCCCCGTGCGTGTGCTTAGTTTCCAGAACGAAACTGTTTATACGTTTCTCAGTGTTGTATCACATAATTGTAAGAGACCGGAAATCGATGGAAACGAAAGTGTATCCGATCACTGTATCGTTGTACTTTAATCGGTGATTCGCTTACGGTATTTTAGGATTAATCGTGTCAGGATCATGTCAGGATCATGTCATAGATTTGTACGTTCGTTGTACGTGCAATCACAGAACAGCGTCGAACGGAGAACAAGATGAGATACAAAAGGGAGAAAGAGGCGAAAGAGTAGGTGAAAATCGAAACAAACTATATTTTGCCGTGCCAGATGAAAACGAAGCTGCCGCCGCTACTTGTAGAACACACGTTGTAATAATAACAATATTCATGAAATCACGATTAGTACATTATTATACTTTAGGATTATGTATTCAGTAAATTATATATAAAATTATCAGAAGTGTCTGTGCGTTTTCAAACCCGCCGTTTCTGTCAACGTGATTTTTGTTCAGCGTCCAAAAATGAAATCTTCGGTCGAGACTGGTGTAGGAAGAAAATTTCAACTATTTTAAGTATGTGAAAAAGGAAAGGAAACGAAACGTTTTATTGAATTAGTACACGTGTTTCCATGCTGTTACGACATTCGAGGGACTTTCTTACGACACTCTTCTGAGAACAAGTCTGAGAATTTTATCGCTAACGTATTGACCGTATTGCGAATAATTAATCACTTTTTTTTTGTATCTTATTATTCTCGTTACCTTTACGTTTTTTGTATGATATTTCTGCTCAGCTTTTTAGGGACCTCGTGTCTCAGATATTTAAAAGTACTAATAAATTCTGCCTTTAGAAATTCATGTTTCTTTCTGTATTTTGACCCGCAATATCAAAAAGGTCATCTGTATCTTTTATCAATTTTATCATGTGATCTCTGTCCCATTGTAAGTGTCGCCAAATCATTCCTACAGCGATGATAAGCGATTGTTGTGCTTCAAGCACTGCATTTCAGCCCCAAAAAAATATTCAAATGTGTTTTCAACAATTCAGATGCAAAATGAAGCGAATCATTGAACTTCAACTTTAAACTCTCGTTGAATGATTTATGAAGAATTCGCTCGCATTCTTTGTCTGACCAATATCTGTTCGCAAGTTCAACAAGTAAGTCTACATCAATCCAAAGTATTCTGAGTAAAATGGTTCATGTTGAATCATTGAATTATGATAGCTTTCTAGTGGAAAGTTTATTACTATCCTAGAGGCGCTCAAATTAGGCCATTCAAGGTCACTTGCAAATTTTCAACATGACTTCGCCGTCGTTTAATTTAAATTCATACAAAAGAAAAAATAAATGAAATAGAAAGACGATTAATGTTTAGTATATTGAAAATCAGATTGAAGATCGTGATAAAAGACAGAAGGCCTTTTTACAACCGGAGAAATGACCTTGAACGGTCAATACTTTGTGCCTGTAGAAAAATTGAAAATTGTTCCCTCGATTTGTTAATTTATAAGAAAAACTTGTTTCATTTGCATACGTTCAATGTGTAATTGCTTCATGACATTTGGCCTCATTAGATCGATACGATTAAATACACTCGGTGGCCCGTGTTGATTCTTCCATGCGAATATTTTCGAAACTACTAGTGACATCAAAAAATCTTTCAAACAAAATGTGTTCACAGTTTTCTTTATAGGTGGAGATGAAACATATAACAGCTTTCGTCTGAAACGTTTTTCGATATTACTAATAATTTCAGATACTCGCGTAGATCAATTTAAACGGGACAACTTGGATGTAGATCGGCGGAGTTGTGTTAATTACAGGCCGGAACGTGTCATAGTTTTTTCTTTCTTCTTTTCAACCCCTTGCATCATTACGAGTCGCACTCGTGATGAAAGTTTCGCTGCATGTATGAAAAAAACACAATGCAATCTTGTGAATACGAATTTACAAAAATTAAGGTAACAAAATCTCCTTTGATTGTGAAATAATTGTTACAAGCAAATCGTTCGTTTTACTGCGTACTCGTTATTTATCAAAGCTCTATGAAATTGAAATAGTTAACTGTAACGCACTTGTCGATGATAAAAATCGTAAGGCAAGGGGTTCACCCTCCGACTACTATGGGAGCTCGACAAAGCCGCTCACCGCGTACTGTCGACGCTCATGGGCGTTTGGTACAATCGCTCACTATATGCTGCTGCAGCCCAGCCGCACGCAGCGTTCACCTCGTTTCCAAGTAGCCTGCACAGGGTCAAAGGAGTCGTGCGCACGCTGTTGCGTGGAATCAGCACGTGCCGTCTAAAAGTGAAATTCATGAAAATCATCGGGCAATTAATTTCACGTCCTGCTTGTACGCATCTGCTTTCGTCCACGCGTCTGCTTTCACGAAAATCCACTCCACGCGATTGCTTATTTTCATTTGTACCGTTATGTTACGTCAAACGCGAACTGCTCGACTTACACACACGAATCTACAGGGTGTTCCTCCTGTAACGATTGGTACAAACAAACCGGTGATAATTCGTCAGAGTGTTCCGCTGTACCTTGACCAGCTGAAACATCTTCGTCGTTTCTGAGGACATTCGTAGGGACAGATATAATAATTCTTTTAATTTACCAAAGTATGGCCATCTATTTCTGAAGCATCCTGTATATGTATGTACAATATAATAATTGTAAATGAAGAATACAAAGTTCTTTCTGAGGTGAGTACAGAATTCTTCCTTCATAAAAACTCATATAAACTTAATAAAAACACTTTATTATACGTCTGGTTAGGTGCGGCAGTTTTCACTGTGCTTTATTCTTCAATGTTATCGCTAAAACGAAGATTTTCCTGTTGAAGATTTGCAAATTATTTTTCTCTAAGGAACTAACGTTCATTACAGAGTTCTAATTAAACAAGAAAAGTTACGTTGAATCAGAAAAATGATTAAATAAGAAGCTCGGCCTTAAACTTCGGACACTTCTTCAGGGATGAAGAAAGAAAAATATAAACCAACACAAGCTTCTTCTTTGCATATTTATTTCGTCGTTCAAGATCACTTTTTCGATTGTAAATTATAGCAGACACAGCTATCACATTTACAACATTTTCATGTGTTTGTTAATTTGGTAAATCGTTCAAGTATCTTCGAGAAGTAACACAAAGATAAACTTAAATTTAAATACAGTAAAACCTTGAGTATTCAAAAATTGGTCATTACTACTGTAATTAAACGATGCAGCAAAGAATCTGTTCAATATCCTTGAACGAGCGATGTTTATTATCTTTACTCCAGTTATAGTAAGTATACGTAACTCAGGACCCCGGTTATATGAATGCAGAAGCGACTACGGATTAGAAGAACGTGTCCGTGTGAGAGAGAAAATCAAACGAATTTGTTATCCCCTCCAGAGGATCGGGCGACCAGTTGAATAAGCGGCGGTGTCGGCTCGGAAATCAGCATTTGCTTGCGAGTCGTTAGTTCGTAAGTTTCGGCACTTAGAATACCAAGAAAACCGGCACGAAGCCGACGGAGCTGCTAGACACGCGATAGGAAGTGGTTTGATGACCGTAATTTTCACCTGTCGAGTTTCACTTTTAACCTGAATTCATCCGGTGCTGGCGTGTCCGTCCCCGAAGCACACATTTCACTCGGACACACGGATTCCGGAGAAGCATCGTCACACACGAAACTTTGCACCTGCTCCGATATCGTTATCGTCGACTACCAACGAGGTATTACATAAACTCAACGTATCGTCGCTAAACCGGTACACAAACATAGTCGTTCCTCCACGTGTACTGTCATAAATCTGCACTTTTGAAAACCACACGAGTACATACGTGCAAGAACATTCACAGAAGTTGAAGTAGAAGAAACTGTGTGATCAAACTAAAGCATCATGTGGCCTAAAGATGTTGGTATTAAAGCGATGGAAGTATATTTTCCCGCTCAGTATGTGGAGCAAACGGAGCTGGAGCAATTCGATGGAGTGTCCGCTGGGAAGTACACCGTAGGCCTAGGACAGAGCAGGATGGGCTTCTGCAATGACCGTGAAGATATTAACTCGTTATGCCTAACAGTGGTCCACCGTCTAATGGATAGGTATGACATAAAACCACAGGATGTTGGTAGATTAGAAGTTGGGACAGAAACAATAATAGACAAGAGCAAATCGGTAAAGTCTGTCCTCATGCAGCTGTTTGAGCCGCATGGTTGCACCGACATAGAAGGAGTGGACTCGACCAATGCATGCTATGGAGGTACCGCTGCTCTTTTCAATGCCATGTCTTGGGTAGAAAGCAGCGCCTGGGATGGCAGACTGGCTATTGTCGTCGCTGCAGATAATGCTGTGTATGCTACTGGGAGCGCCAGACCCACCGGTGGTGCTGGAGCTATAGCGATGGTGGTCGGTCCAGATGCGCCTTTAGTGATCGATCGTGGAATAAGGTCGTCGTGCATGAAGCACGCGTATGATTTTTATAAACCGAACTTAAAGTCTGAATACCCTGTTGTGGATGGACAGTTATCTATTCAATGTTATCTGAGTGCACTGGACAATTGTTACCAGACTTATTGCGAAAAGGCTAAGAAAAAGAACAAAAATGAAGGTGTAACCATAGCTAATTTTGATTCATTCTTGTTTCACTCTCCATATTGTAAGTTAGTACAAAAGTCATTTGCTAGATTAGCTTTCATTGATTTCTTGAATACTTCTAAAGTAGAAGTGTCTGAAAAGCATTCAGAATTGGCAAAATTTCATAATATGAAACTTGAAAACACTTATTTTGATAGAGACATTGAGAAAGCGTTTATGAGTTTAAGCAAGGCAGACTTTTCTCAGAAAACTCAACCTTCCCTGTTCATAGCGAGTCAAGTAGGAAATATGTACACTCCGTCTGTGTATTCTGGATTGGCATCCTTACTTATTAGTAAACCTGCGAAGGAATTAGCAGGCGCCAAAGTGGGAATATTCTCTTATGGATCAGGATTGTGTTCCACAATGTATTCGCTAACTATAACGAAAGAAGTAGAAGAAAGTTCTAATTTAATGAAAATTGTTTCTTCTCTTTCTTACATTAAACGAGAGCTGGAAGCTCGTCAGAAAGTTTCTCCAGCAGATTACACAAAGGTTTTGGAATGGAGAGAACAGAATTGTCATACTGTACCATTTTCTCCTCAAAGTAGCATAACCAACATGTTTCCTGGCACGTACTATCTTGTAGAAGTGGATGAAAAATACAGAAGGACTTACAAAAGGATATGAAACTCATAGTCCTAAACATTTAGCTGATTAGTAGTTAATTCACTTGATTTGGTAACAAAGGTTTAATTGGGGCTCTCATTGTTTATTGAAATTGTTAATGGTGCATGACAATATTTATTTATACAAATTAAAAATCTACTTAGTATTTAGTATTAAATTAATATTTTCTTAGTGCCGAAAAGTGATATGCACTAAGGTTAATTTATATGATGGCTATACAGGATGGACCACGAAGCGTGATCAGCTTAGATTATTCTGCTGTTAGAGGTTCGATCGGAAGCTTTTTTTAGCTAAAATAACGTGGTTCAAGGAGAGCTCTAAGATGATTGTGCCAAATTTTTTGTGAACCCTTCTTTTCTAGAGTTGTCAAGGTCACCTTCAGTTTTTTTATAGGTAAACCTACAATTTTTTTACACCCATCTTTTAGGAGATACTGAGACGAATTCGGCAAGCACCATAAAAAGTATTTCTTCTTCATCTAAACCAAAGATTCGCGTAAACGGTTAAGCAATGACTGTTTAGTTCTTTCTATGACGTCTGCATTGATGGTTAAGCATGCATCTAGAATTGAAATGTGTTCCAAGGTACAGAACGAAATGTTTACAAATAGTACGCGAGAGATCAAGTCAATAATGACTAAACTAATCTACCAACTGCTCTGGAAAGTGTACAACAGTGTGGCTTGCAAAATTCTTCCAACTAGGAGTTTTCTTCAGTCTTTTTAGATTCAGAAAAAAATATTTGTTATGATGCTTGTCGAATTCGTTTCAGTATCTCCTAAAAGATGGGTGTAAAAAAATTGTAGGTTTACCTATAAAAAACTGAAGGTGACCTTCATAACTCTGGGAAAAAGGGTTGACAAAAAATTTGGTACAATCATCTTAAAACTGTCCTTGAACCATGTTATTTTAGCTAAAAACACTTCCGATCGAACCCCTAACAGCAGAATAATCTAAGTTGATCACGCTTCGTGGTCCACCCTATATATACGCTTGATTTTAAATTTATTTATAATTACGAAAGATTGAACGTATACACAAGACAGACATAAATTTATACAAGAAAATAAAACGAGAAAAGCATAGTAATCGTTAACATTGTTGTTGTACAAAAATTGTTTTATATGTTTGTTTATTATGTACATTTTTCAATGTATGCATTATGTATATTTTATATTTTCTGCAGATAGATATCAAAATCAATGTGCATTATTAATATGGATTCATTAATATGTGAATAAATAATGTATTGCATTGATAATATATTAAGAAGACACTTTATATGACAATAATCCCTAAATCGAGTACCATTCTTTTCTATTACAATTTTACTGGCTGCTTAGCACTGCCTGTATAAATATTGGTAAAAATGATTGTTGAGCAGCAAACTAAAACATGATTTCTATGCATGTGTTAGAATGCTAGAAAGATTATCTTGTGCCTTGCAAGTGAAACCAATGATAATAGGTTTACGTCATGAATAACTGAATTTTATATGCGACTGTAGATATACCAACATTGAAACAGATATATTTTAATTACTTCTTAACATTAACTTAACGCATATTTTAATTCCACCAAGATATTTAAATTTCTTTCACACATATCAGTGAAATAATTGTGTTTCCTTTACAAATTTTATACAAATGTTAATGAATAGTTACTGTTATTTATACACTCTATTTAATATCTTTCTATACATGTTATGTTTTGTACACTTTGGTTATACAATAAATTTGTACGATGTGCGAAGTAATCACTAACTAATCAATAAAGTGAAATAAATTCTAGCCAGATCTCAATCGAGACTTTATTTCTGCAATTTCAACGTTACAACAACATCCAAAAATAGTACAGCAATGAGTCGGTTTAAAAAAATATATGTGTATATATTAATATATTATCTCTGTGTTCGGAGATTCATCTCATTATAAATAAATACGGGTCTCCGCTCCTGATACATTTATAAATAATTAAAGTACGTTGTCATAGAATATATAAAATCTAAGAGTTTATATGTACAAGTGAATGAATTGAAAATATTCAATGCAGAAATTTGTGGTAAAATTGTGAATAGCAACAGCGATCGCCCTGATTAACGCAACTAAACAGTTATATAAAATACTGGCTCAACCACCACGGTTATTGTTCGTTCGTTACAGTCAATGGTATGAATCCTCATTTTTCGTGTCTTACTGTAAGACACTACGTGTAAAAAATTCGAAATAGTTCAGTATCACAATCTGTATAAAAATATTGTACTACTTTTTTCCCATTTTATGTACAAATTTGAGCTCTGAAAGATATGCAAGTCGTTTGTGTAAGAGCCACCGTTTAAAATATTTTGTAAGGACAACCAGAACAAGAAGATAATTTTCGTCCGGTGCCGAGTCTGACGATGTCGTCTTCGTTGGCGTTTATTTGTCGATTTTCATGTCGTCTCTAAAAAATAATTAAGATTATTGCAACAGATTGTTTAGCCTGATATTTTCTTTTTCCCATCAATTACTTTATACAGAAATTGTATAGTTACCTTGAGCTCTGATGCCAGGTAAAAAAATACAGAATCTATATTGGTATTTTCTTTGGCTGAAGTTTCTACTACATGCAACACTTCAGGAAGATACTGACAGAGAGCTTCTGCCTCTCCCTTTTCAACTTCTCGTAAATTGTCTAAATCACATTTATTACCTAAAACAGGATACATATGTAAATATATGAAGTACATGTTACAATTTAACGAAGCATATCAAAGTTCCTCACCAACTAGGACTAACAGCACGTGCGATGATGTATACCTTCGTACTTCTTCAACCCAATGTTGTAGGCTTAAGAACGTAGATCTCTTTGTAATATCATAAACTGAAACATAGTTAAGTCATTGGAAACAGAAATAATTAAATACAAAAAAGATTCAATAAACTCATAATCTACGTACCTACAATAACACCATTGGCAGATCTGTAATAACTTTGAGTTATTGTCCGAAATCTCTCTTGGCCAGCTGTGTCCCATATTTGCAACTATAATATTACAAAATAACTCCATGTTAAATTATCACGCAACACAATAAGAGTTTCTGTTTCTAAATTAACAGGTCAACACTTTATTACATGAAATTTAAATTCAAAAAAGAAGATGAACATGTAAACCTTTAGACAGAAATAACTTCAGTACCAATTTGCATTACAAATTCTTCTTACAAATACGAAAAACAATTCCAATAAATAAGTAAAGGAAAACTTCTCAGATACCATAGATTGTCACATTTTACATATTAAGTAGCTCTATTAGATTAACAACATGCTAAGCATATAGATCACCGTGGTAGGTCGTCCGTGTATCCTACGAAAACTAAAAAAAAAAACAACTCCCAATAAAAGGCAAACATTTCGTATCACAGTAATCGTCATTTAAGATCACAATTTATTCATGATTAATCGAATAATTTTATTCCTAACATTTGCTTTCTTTTCTTTTTTTCTCGAAATGTACGACGAACTAGGTTAACGTTCAACGGAACGAAGAAGCTGTGGCAGCATTTCGAGCGCCGATCGTGCGTTCGTACCTTGACCTTCTTGTCGTCGATCAGCACGGTTTTCATGGAAAAATCGACGCCGATCGTGCTCCCGTGCCTCTCGATAAACGTTCCAGATCGAAATCGTTGGACGACGCACGTCTTCCCCGTGCCGCAGTCCCCGATCAATACGATCTTGAACAGATAGTCGAAACTCTCGTCGTTCGTCGTCATCAGATTGTCCGGATCGCGGTTCGACATCTCGTTCAGATCGTCGAAATCGTGTTCCTGATCGACGACGACAATCTTCGTGGTCCGCGCATCCAGACGTACTGCCGCTCACTCACGCCATTGTTTCACCGAGCTCCATCGCTTTCAGGATATTCTCGCCTTAATACGCCAGTTGGCACACGCCGACCATAAGTCTTCATTTTTTCACACGAACGCACCATTCTTGAAATAATTTTTTCTCAAACCAACGAATCGACGACACATGAGCTTCTGAAAAGCCTAACCGATCGTCCGCACTGTCTGGAAATTTCTAAATTTTGATGTCCGACAATGAGACGATTTGTGTCCACTTTTTACTTTCTAGATGATGAGTAAATTGTTTGTAACATGTAGCTTCATAGAATGCATCGGAAGCGGAAAGTGGACACCATCGTCGTTGATTAAATGATAGGATTAGAATCGTTTAGTGACTATCTTTATTTGTAATAGTCGCAGCATTATCGAATGAAACAAGAATACAACGGATCGTTTGGTACATTTATTATAAAGATACTCTTAAGTGAATAACGTTTATTACTAAACAATTATAAATATAAGAGGAATTATAAGCGACTGGAAAGGGAGTTACTTCCTAGACGTGAACTTTGAAAGTCCTTCCAGTAAACTGACGTATGCTGTGTGCTCGTAGCATGTGCTCAGCTCGATCAGTTTCTCCGCAAATTCATTCGACACACCTTTTTCTTCGAGATAGTTCATCAGCAAATCGTACAGATACTGGAAAACAAAAATTATGTCAATTTTTGTATAAGAAAGACCAAGTTGTTGAACAGAAGTGCCTAATGTATACACACTGAACGTGCTAAAAAAAATTGTTACACTCTCTTGTTTCGATTTGTTCCTTTAGGACCAAGTCATTAATATAAAGAAGAATGTATTACTTTTCCAAAGATTAATTATCAAAGCGGTTATCAATAACACCACTCTGTACTCAACTCTTTGGTTCGTGCAAGATTCATACATCTTTTATTTCATGTTGTGAAGAAAAAGAATCGACATTTGAACTGGGATTTGAACCCAGGTCTTTCGATTGTTAGACGATTACCTTAACCACTGACCTATCGAGGCCATCGATGATTCTTTCTCTTAGAACATTTAACTGCTAGAACGCATTGAACTTTAACTATATATTGCGTTTCTGTGTTTCATGACACTAGCCACTTATATTTTTTTTTTTAAATATCTATACATTCCGTCGCTTAAGTTGCCATATTAGAGTACGAAAGTGGCTATAATTTAAGCACATTGTAACGCATACTTACACCGTCGACAATTTCGCCAGCGACCGAATAAACCTTGTCTGTGTGTTCCCCTTCGTATAAAGTGATTTCATCTATGCCAAAGATGTCATCTAAAAACATGCAACCGTTGCATAAAATATCATGGTTAACATTGTCTTGTTACTTACAAGAAATTTGTACATTTAGGCAAATTGAATACATTTTTATGAATCATAAGGTACTCACCATAACTGTCATTGGCTCCTGATGCTCCAGGTTCACTGTTAAACGAACAGGAGAATCCCAAAGTTTGATTTCCCCTTATAATATCTATATTGAACGTAGGTTTACTTTTCATTTCACCAATGTCTACATTACTGTTGTTGACGTCAAGCTCTGGCTCTGCATCCGAATCCACTGTGTGGTTTATGTTAAAGGAAATTTTAATTCTGCAGAAGATTTTTTTATAGTTAACAATAATTTTGATATCACAGATAATAAACATATTAGGATTTATGTTATAGCTTTCTTACGTTTCATTGTCTTGTTTCTTTTCCAAGGTCACGTCTGCACCATTAAGAGATACTTTAAATCCATCTAATTCTGTGGGAATAGTTTTCAGTTTCTGTGCTTTCTTTTCCGCTACTATTTCTTCTGCTAGGAATTCCACGAGCTCTTTCTCAGCTGTCAAATAGATTGAACCATTAATATTGTTATTGTAATCACATGCACGTTAGAACTTCTGTTATTACTTAGAATCGCTGCACTCGTTTATTTAAAAAAGTGCATCACTTCCTCCATAAAATTTTATTTACAAGTACATGCTATTAATTAAAATTTGCATTTACTAGTATGTAATATGTAACAAAGAATAAACTGATAAATGTTAGTATATTCAAATTTTTTAAATTGTTTGCTCATAAGCCAACATTATAAATCCAGATACAATGACAGGCTTGTCATTGTTTTTTTTATTAAAGATATGAAGAAGTATCGCTATGCATAATCAATGCTTCCGACTATGAAAAATTCTGACGACCGACTATAATCACACTTAGTAATAGAATCATTACCGATATCATTTGAAGCTTCCATGTGTAAGTTTTATTTCTTTAAAAGTATGTTCCATAATTATAACTAAATCTGTTAAAGTATACTTTTACTATCTATAGATGGGTCAAGGTTATTATTCAATTTATCTACCGAACCAATGACTACAATAGTTAATGCCTCAAAATAACTTTTATACATAACTGCATTAATCAGTGTATCCATATGACAAAGTGAAAGAACATAGTTTGCATACAGCAACTGTATATTCTGAATGACTCAAAATTCTGTGACAAAATTGTTCAGAACCCAACATTGTTCACTGAACACGATAATCTATTAGCTTTGGCGCTAGTGAATCATTAGAATGCTCTTCCACAGGGGTCCAACCTGCAACCAGAAGCTGTAACAATTAAAGAGCACAAGAACTTAGACCATGGAAGCTTCTAAAATCTTCAGAAATTCAATCTATGAAGAGATATGAAATGAGTATCCATAACATTGTTATCAACAATTATTACGTGTATCTGAATGCGATACATAACAATGAACATGAACTGTAACGGGTGTACCTTTAGTGCTAACGTTTCTGCAACAACCGCAGTTGCAAAGAACATTGTGGTGTTTGAAATTCTTCACGGTAGCAAGGGTAGTACTTTCGATTTGTCGGTTACTTAAGTTCCACAATGACCTTAGTTGATTATTGATGATTCCTGTGTTTGACGACGACGACGATGAGAGAAGGCTCCTGAACGCTGAGGCGCGTAACGTACTTCTTATAATACCGTTCATTGTATTTGTTGCAATGATTCCAATTCTCACGCTGTGCACCGGTAACATCTCAAAATGGCCGCACGGAGGAAAACGCACGAGGAGAACGGTTGCGTCACGAAATACTTGGACTTTTAATCCTCGTCGCGCAACCCTCCTGCCGCTATTTCCGGTACGATGATAGCAACATCTGCTGTGCGAATCAACAAATTATTCAACACTAGAAACTACCAAAACAGTTTGAACGACTAGTTCGAAATTTTTTATTATTATTAGAATTTCAGCTCCAATTGCAGCTTATTTCAGCTGCAGCTAAACCTAAACTTCCAATAATAATAATTCCATAATAAATTCAGAAATAGTCAAAGAATTACTCGATTTTACAACATCCCATTTTCCGAGGTTCCCGTCACTTTTACTGCAATTGCAACTGATTCATTTTATTAATTAATTTTCTCTGTTTCTCTTTTTTCCAGTGGTAGACGATCCGTTGGATATAAATATAGGCATAAATTAAAAGTTCTACTATTTTGTTAAGCCACGATGGATTCCATTATAATGAATATTTGTTAATTTTTAAAAGAATTAATGAAGAGAAATTCGAATATTCTACGCTAGAGTTAATATCGTCTCCCATGAACGTTTTGCGAGTAAATTTATAAATTCAAAGTACAATTTATTATTAAACTGTAATTGTTCTATCAGCAACTATATCCTTTTTCAATCTTGTAAAAATATGAATTAAATTTAAAAGAAATCTTCCTCATTGATTTTGTAAGAATATTTAGTTTGATGATTCGTGAACTAATGAGTTTTTTATTATTACAATCCAAATAAGATTTAACTACACTGTCGATCAGGACAGTTAGCAACCCCACTCCTACCTCCCGAGAGCCGCTATGAAAAACGGTATCCCCATCTATGATGCGAGGTTCTGTGACGTGACATCGCATACCACTGAGCGCAACGATGTGGCGATACTTACTACATTCGCCGTCAGGAGGACAGTGCCACCAGCATTCTTACATGATTCAGCCTAACTTTCAATTTCTATATATGTGTATATGTATATCTTATAAACTGTCTGTAATCATCCGACTTTTAAGGCACAGGCCTGTTAGTGTAGCCTTACTGATGAATCCAACTAACAGACCCAGAACGAAACGCTTCCTGCATCTTTTCCTTCAAAATCTATTCCCGCGACAACGATGTCGCTAGTGGCGGCATCTCTAACAGGACCCTGAAATTAACTCCCGACATTCCAAGCGGCGCCATCTCTGACAGAAGCCCAGAACTGAATAGCGAAATTCCAAGTGGCGCCATCTAACGAAAGAGAACCGATTATTTACAGAAAAATCCGCCAGGGGCGCCCCGAGCGTCACGTCGTTGTTTAGTTCCAGTCCCAGGCAGAAGGTGGCGCTGGTGACTTTTTACTGGCGCAATCTGGCGATGCATTCATGAGCTGAATTAAGCGTCACCCACGCCGTCTTCTGTCAAGATCTTGAACTAACGTACTTACCTTTCGTGTATTTGAAAATCGATGTATGAAACCTCGGTATGTCGATTGTTTCTTCGTAACAAATCAACGACGATGCTCAGTTCAATGATCGAATCGTACGTTATTTTTCTGAGTTGACATTTATTAAATATTTCTGTATAGAATAATTATTTCCGTAGCATTTACTATTGTATTGTAAATATACACGAAAATTTGGACTCACAGCGCGGAACATATTTTCTATGCGGGTGATTTAAACTATCGTATACAATTGCTGCTGTTAGAGACGCTAAGTCGAAGTATTTTCATTGGAAAAGTCAGGAAGGTCCTTCGGTCACGTAAATGACGATTTTCTAGAACATTCTGGTCGATGTCATATGGAAAACTCGCTGCAGATCAATACCCGTCTCCGTGAGATATATGTAACAGTTTCTGTTTCTCTGTAAACGTGGGCTTATGTATTCAGAACAGTACAAGCCTAATCTAACTTTAGAAATTGATTTTGTGTGTGAATAGCACCACCAGGAAGAAGTCAATTCGCGTAGATTTAAAATTAGTACTTTATGGTAATGATAGAGATAGTTGCAGCAGCAATTGGATAGTCTATAATAATCTTCATGTAAATTGTTTAGAAGATTACAAGTATCCTTTACAGCATTAGGTGGACTGAAAGAAGGAATCATGAGATCGGTACGATTGTTGTCTGGGTATGATATGCCAACTGTGGGTTTAGGCACATGGCAGGTAATGTGATAATATGTAGTGTTAAAATCGTAACACAGAGGACATGATGTTTGATCTCATTTTCATGGGTTGCAGGCCAAACCAGAAGAAATAGAAACTATTGTGACAACAGCTTTGGATACTGGTTACAGACACATTGATACTGCATTCAATTACAACAATGAAGAAGCAATTGGAGCAGCTTTGAAGAAATGGTTTGAGAAAGGTGGGAAACGCGAAGATCTTTTCATCACCTCCAAGGTAGTATTGATTGTGAATTAAAGAGAATAATTTTTAGAATAAGGTTTAAGAAGAACATAATTTTATTTCAGTTACCCCATTATGGTAACCGACCATCAGATGTAGAGAAGTTTATCAAATTATCCTTGGAGAAGCTAGGCCTGAATTACTTGGACATGTATTTAGTTCACATGCCTTTTGCATTTAAACTGGATGAAAATACTTTTGCTCCAGCGACTCATGAAGATGGGAGCTATGTGCTAGATCTTGATACAGATCCTGTTTCAGTCTGGAAGGTTTAATATTACTGCAATATTAAATGATAATGTTTTTCTGTCATTTATATCCCTAGTGATTCGTCAAAATTTGTTAGGAAATGGAGGGGCAAGTAAGAGAAGGACGTACGAAATCTATAGGTTTAAGTAACTTCAATGAAAAACAAGTTTTAAATATATGGGAGAATGCACAAATCAAGCCAAGTAATTTACAAGTAAGTGCTAAAAATAATGAAGTTCTATTGTGTTGGAATAAGACAGATATATAATATTATATTCATTGTTTTCAGGTAGAGTTACATGCCTATCTGCAACAAAATGAACTTCGACAATTGTGCAAAGCGCACAATATCGCTATAACAGCTTATAGCCCTCTGGCCTCGCCAGGAGCAAAAGTACATTTTCAGACAAAATATAAGCACAACGTCGAAGAATTTCCGGATCTTTTAGGACACCCCGTGGTACAAAAACTAAGCACAGAATACAAACGATCACCTGCACAAATTTTATTGCGATATCTGTTGCAATTAGACGTTGTCGTGATTCCAAAGAGCGCATCTCCGGAAAGAATCAAGGCGAACATCGAACTATTCGATTTTGAATTGAAGGAAGAGAACATGAAACTTTTGAACGCTTTGGACAAGGGCGCGCGTGGAAGAATTTTTAACTTTTTATTCTTCAAAGGGTAAGAAAGTTTTATTTAAACCTGTTCCTAAATATTTTTACAAAAATATAAAACGTTTCTTAAATTCCTTTTAGAGTCGAAAATCATCCACACTACCCGTTTAAAGATGAACCAGCGTCTAAGAGAGAGAGCTCCTAACTGGTAGTTTCTATACATGTATATTTATACATCGGAATTCATAAAATGCGAGTACAAAAATATGAAATATATAATGAATTGACGCACAATATTATTACCATAAAGTAAAAAAAGTTTATGGCTCATTAAATTAAAAAAAAGATGTTTAATGCAGTCTGTACAACATTTTACGTTGCATACGATGTTGAAGTTCTCCGCGACGTATCATTGTGTGTATAACTTTGTAAATAGCACGTTCTGGATACGCTTGCTTCACAAAGTCTTTGACGATGTTTTGTTCAGATACTTGATTCCCAATGGGGAATCTACGTTTCAATTGTTTCTCGATACGAGATAACATTTCGTGGTCTTCGTCCGAGGTAAATCCCTCCGCACCTAATAAATGATTTTGGACGATTAATACTCCATAAGATAACACAATAAGAACACGCACATACACATCAGTTACTTAATTATAGATTACCAGCTAGCGAGCCGGACATTGCAGCATCCATAGTAGACACTTGGAAAAGTCTGAGAGCTTCATTCACATGTACTTCCGTTGCAAACGGCTGTAAATGCATTTTTGCTAGAGATTCAGAAATTCTTACAACAGCTTCCAGCTGACGAACAGTTATGGGGATGGACAATCTCTTTTCTGTATCCTTTTCGTGTTCTCTCGTGCTGGCTCTCATCACTACGTAACGATTTTTCAGTTTTTCTCCCGCTTCTTTGCTGAGTCTTGGACCGCAACGTCTGTGGAAAATATAAAAATTGAAGCGTAGCAATTAACATTCTACTATACATTGAATAAATTTTTAGTCGAAATTATATGAAGATCATTATATCACACGCAGATATATGTATTTTTCCCTGAATTACAATGTAAAAGATATCGATGATCTTGAAACTAAAATTCTTGCTAATCAGTATATTTTTCCTCTACTTGTTATAAACAAATTTATGGTACTGAAAAGATTTGAGGTAATGACAGTAGATGCACTAGTGGCATGCTTTGAGATAATAAAGTCTTACGTTCTGCAATATTGAATGTATTTTTTCAAAACGTGTAACGGTAATTCTCCTTCTGCGGATTGTTCAGTGACCTGACCGGCGTTGCTGTGAATATTCATCACGTGTTTGGCTAATA
Organism: Macropis europaea; assembly: GCA_916610135.2. Classification (NCBI taxonomy): domain Eukaryota; kingdom Metazoa; phylum Arthropoda; class Insecta; order Hymenoptera; family Melittidae; genus Macropis; species Macropis europaea. The sequence continues at coordinate 954,016 of OU744348.1, forward strand.
TTACATCCTTGCTTTGCTCATGTTCATCTTTGACAATAAATATCATATCGAAACGCGATAAAATCGTCGGCATGAAATCTATGTTCTCTTCTCCCTTTATGTCGTCCCATCGACCGAATATCGAGTTCGCTGCCGCCAGGACGGAACATCGAGTATTTAATGTTGTAGTGATTCCAGCTTTCGCTATCGATATTGTTTGTTGCTCCATAGCTTCGTGTATCGCTACTCTATCATCCTCTTTCATTTTATCGAACTCGTCGATACAGACGACACCACCGTCTGCGAGAACCATGGCCCCTCCTTCCATAACGAAATTTCTCTGTAAGTTAAGCAAAATGTCTCGATAAGAACAAACTGTAGTTTAATGTACAGAAGTCAAAGGTAAAAGATCTGACAACTTACCGTCGTCGGATCTCGTAAGACTGACGCTGTTAAACCAGCAGCCGAACTTCCTTTACCAGACGTGTATACCGCCACAGGAGCAACTCTTTCTACGAATTTCAATAATTGTGATTTCGCTGTACCAGGATCACCCAACATCAAAATATTAATGTCTCCTCTTCTGCAAAGACCATCAGGCATTTTCTTTCGGGATCCACCAAACAATAAGCATGCTATAGCTTTTTTAATATCCAGTGCACCAAAAATACTGGGAGCTATACTCTTTGCAACTCTTTCATATAAATTAGGATCAGCTGCCAAACGTCTAAATAAATCTTCTTCATCGTTTGTGATAGTCGGATGAGTACCTAGAAATCACGAAAAATATTGTGTAGGATCTCTTACCGAAAAGGTCTTCATTTTTGCAACAAACATACCACTGCCTGTATTTTCTCCGTCTACAGAAATACCAATAACTCTTATGTATGGAGCTCTAACACCAACCAATGCTTTGTCTCTGGCTGCACCTCTACCAGTTCTAGTCACCTTTTTGATAGAATATATTCCCAGAATTAAAACTCTATTGCCTGGTACAACTTTATCACACAAGTAGCGATCACAATACAACTGCAAATGCCGTGGCATTTCACCCTGTGGAATATGATCTGGTAGTTCTTGCAATTTAAGGACTTGGAAATCAACGCAGCTGCATTTATCTGGCATTATGAAAAACGGATCCAGAGGACATTTTGGTCGACCCGCTTGTTCCCTATTGTAAAATATATAAATATTTAAAATGTTCTTAAATATTTTACGTTTACGAAGTAATTGTTGTTATTCATTTCAAAATATATTCTTAATGAAAATTAACTGACGTTGTACATTTCCTGGGTAAAACGTATCCTTCTAAACCAGGCTTAATGGAAATATTAGTTTGTATGCTTCTACAGGAACGACACTGTATAGCAATTTTGGTTGCTTTTGCTCTAATTCCAGATGCAGAAATAATGATACCAGGTATTTTTATCAATTTAGAAACTGCATCAGGCTAAAAAGATACCATTATTACATATCATTTGTATTACAAGAGTACATATAAATTTTGAAGATCAAACTCACTTTCATGCCTCGTAAAGAACTTGCATGAGCATCTGAAGATAACAGTACTTGTATGTCCTCTACTTTTTCTTCACCTTCCGGTCTTGGAGCTGTTAATTCATCTGCTAAATCTTTTGCAGCTTCTTCTAAAATTGGTAAATATTCTGTCGGCTGTTTATAAACTTTCTCTGCAAGCGATTCATCGAAAGCTGCTAAATCTTCCAAATTAATTTCTACCCAATATTGACCAAGATTGTAGTTATGTTTTAATATGTCTCTGAAAAATTATTTACACTTTGCATATAAGGTTCGTATACCATTGGGTTGTAGCTTTAAAACAGTAAGATAAAAGAAAGTTTTATCAAGCAAAATTAAATAGCTTCATGTGTTAGTATTTTATGACATTATAGTGTACTCAAATACCTGTATTTGTAATTGAAATTGCCTTCATGAAACTGTCTGATAAATTCCATAAACTTCTTTTTAGAAAACTGCAGATTAGCCTGAGTTTCATTTGTCTCGCCGACGGAAAAATTGTCGGAGAAGAAAATTCCTGGATCGTCGAAACCCTCCATTATTTTCAATCAATTCTTTAATACTTTCAGTGCAAAATGTAAACAATTCTTCTTAGGGAAAATTTGGCGGGAAATACTCAAAGATTTTCCCCCCACGACAATTCACCGCAAAGTAAGAAATATCAGAAACGACGTATTCGATGAATCTGCTCCGTATCGGCATACAACTCGCATCACGGATGGGAATGCCGTCCTGACGAGATTCTGAACAACGGTGTAGGTGTTTACAATTGGTTCAGTACAGCTTATCATAACAGTTAATTACGTCGTAATAATAATATTCAAATGTTGTTTTTCTGTAAAAACAGTTGATTATTTTCATTAACTTTATGTAGAGTTCAGAAAGAAATGTTTCTATACGCTGTGGAGGTTTTTAGAACCGTAAAATTAATTTCTGTTTAAAGCGACGCTGGCGTCACCTAGGTTCGAAAACCCGGCGACGATTTCACGCACAACTAACCTTTCTAGGTTAATTTTCGACCACGTATCGTTTCCAACCGGTTCAACTGCGTTGTACAGCATTGTTTTGGATTACGATGGCTTACGGCTTTTGTATTTCTATTTCGTCTATCAAATACGCCAGACAATACGACGAATGGTTTTTGTTGTTACGTAACCGATTCATCTAGAGGCCAGAGCAAAACACACGGTTTCCATTAAACAACGATTGAATTGGTTCGCTAAGCGTCGTGGACTTGTTTCTTGTATCCGTGTTTTGGTATTGCTGTCAGGTGAACTGTTGTTTTTCTTTATAAATTGTGGATATTTGTAAATTTCAGTAAAAATCTCTCCTTTAGAATCGTACAGAAACACAGTAACGATTTAGTGTTATTACAAAAGAAATTCGTGATAAAATACGATAACCTCTTTGCTCTGCAATTGTGTAACAAAAATTTGATTAAATAATTCCAAATTGAACCGATTGTAAACTACTGACTGAAAATTTCATTCAACTTATTGTCACTTGATTGTTGAATAGAAAGGAAATGACGTATATCGTCATTTATTGTACTTATAAACGTGTCACGCGGGAATCGTAAATTATTAATTATTTACGATAAATTGTCAGGCACGTATGAAACGTTTATGCGTATCATACGTGTATATAAATTGCGCGTGTTTTGTATTGTGCACGGTTATTGTGATAATCGACACGTATGGCAGCGATTTTCGAAACTTTTGTCAAAGTGAAAGGTGTAGTGACGTCACATTTACGAGGTTTCGTATATTCGAAATTTTTCTGACATGCCTTGAATGCAAAAACAAATATTTAACAACATTTTATGTACCAGGAAGTTCATTCTAGATTATTTTCCTGAACATACTTTTAGCTTCAGTTTATTTGCTCCCCTTTTTATCAGTATTGTGAAGTTACATTTTCAAGGATCTTCAACATACATGCAACCAATAATTTTGGTAAAAAGTAAATACGGTACATTGTTACCTATGGATTATAATTTAAAAGAAAAATTGAGAATTGTATTACAAATATTTTTGTAATTATTAGTCAGTGTTTTTTTTGGTGTTGTTAATGTAAATATATATTTTTAGATTTAAGAGCACTTTATGGAGAAATGTCACCATATTCAACAAGGGGGCGTAAAGCATCAATGAACGTTCAGAAATCTCAGTTGAAAAGTAAAACTAAAGTTTCTGCTGCAAAAACTGAGTCTAGAAATAATTTGCCTAACAAGATAGAGAAAGAAGAAAGTAAAGTATCTAATACAAGATTAGTAACTAGGTCGAAGGATGCATCAGTAAAGAAACAAGCTGATGGTTCAACTGATTCGGTCAAGAGTGTTACTCGGGAGGAAAAACAGAAGGTGATTAAAGGTAATGGATTGCGTAAAGATACTAGGAAGGTATCTATAAAAACTAAAAGTGCAAGTAAAAATGAATCAATAAATGCTAAGAGGAGGAAGATCAGCAAAAGAACAATAAAAAATGTCAGTTTGCGGCAAATGTCATTGAGAGACTCTTTCTTAAATCAGTCGAGAAGACAATTACGTTCACAGACATCTAAGCATCATAAAGATGATTCGGTATCAAAAGAAAGAGATGGACCAATAAGGAGATCTAGTACAAAGAAGAAGAAAGTACCAGTTTATAACTGTGTTTCACCTGAACCTTCTATGAAAAATGGCAGCGAAGTTTATGAGTTCAGGATTGATATCAATGATCCTACTGAAAGAGTACCTAAAAAGAAGAGAAAAGCTACTGTTAAGAAAACACAAGTACGTAAGAAAAAGACAAATGTTCTTGGAAAACAGAATGCACAGAAGACAAAAGTTAATAAAAAAGAGCCAAGTAATGTTCAATCAAAGGAAACAACAAATAAAAATTCTATTAAACCTTTGCAGACAAAAAATGTTTCTGTAGTAACTCAAACTGAAGGTCTACCAGATAGGGATTTAAAGGTAAATTTAGCAGAAAAAGTTGATCCAAACAAAGAAGCTACTGAAGTGCAACTGGCTTCACCAGAAAATGTAAATAGAGATGAAAGTAAGAATGAAAATGCAATTAAAAAACCAACAATTGTATCAGTGAATGATTTAAGTCATAAAAGAATAAAAATCTCAAGTAATTCTCCAGTAGTGAGTTCAGATGATTTCAAGCCATTTAGACCAACAAATATTTTCAACAATAAGTCGTTGGTGCAACAGAAGAACATGCTTAATTATTCGCTGTTTAACAAATCTTTATCGCCAATTGTGAAATCATCAGAAAATTATGACTTTGGTAGCCCCTGGCGGGCACCGCCGTTGCTCACATTCTCACAAGTGAAAAACGTGTTTCAAAGTACACCGCAAAATAAGAGTCTAGAAATTTCTACTAAAAGACTTTCGCGTAACGAATCCAAAAATAATAGGTATACAACAAAATTGAAAGGTATTACACAAAAAAATGATGAAAATGTAAGCATGGAAGGAAATATAAGCAGTAATAATCCTAAGAATAAGAGTTTCACAAGTTCGAGGAAGTTTGGTACAGAAATTACAAACATAGATCATTCTGTACAGTCTAATCCAGTAGAAGAAATAAGTGAACGAATAGTAACTGAAGCAGAAAATATGCAACTAAACGTATTATCATTTAATACAGTTAACATTAGCGTAAACAATGTTTCAGTATTTGATAACAACGAGAATAAAGAAAACAGTGTGTTAAATTATCAAAGTCCGAAAAAAATTCCTAGAAAAGGTATAATAAAAGTCAAATCCCGTAGTCCACAGAATACTATATCAAATGCATGGAGTAATGAACAAAAGGAAACTGTGAAACCTCTGCTTGGATTATCAGCTTCTCCACAAAAATCTGTATTAACTGAACAAAAGGAAAATGTGAAACCTCGGCTTGGATTATCAGCTTCTCCACGAAAATCTGTATTAACTGAACAAAAGGAAAATGTGAAACCTCGGCTTGGATTATCAGCTTCTCCACAAAAATCTGTATTAACTGAACAAAAGAAAAATGTAAATCCTCAGCTTGGACCAGTTGGTTCTCCACAAAAATCTATACTAACTGTACGGAATAATGAACGAAAGGAAAATGTACATCCTCAGCATAGACCAGTTGATTCTCCACAAAAAGCTTTATTAAATATACACATCTATAAAAAGAACGAAAACTCAAATGTTCAGCCTGGGCCATCAGGTACTCCACAAAAAAGTACCACAAATGTACCAAGTACTGAACTAAAAAAAAATCTGGATCCTCAATCTGGACCATCAGGTATTTCACAAAAAAGTACAATAAATGTACCAAGTACTGAACGAAAAGAAAATGTGGATCCTCAACCTGGACCATCAGGTACTCCACAAAAAATTACAATAAATCTACCAAGTGCTGAATTAAAAGAAAATGTGGATCCTCAACCTGGACCATCAGGTTTGCAGAGTCGTAAAGTTTTTAATGAGAATAGAGTACTAAGGCAGTCGAATTTAAATAATTTCTTGAACATAATGGATATGCCAGAAAGTACAGCAATCACAACTCCCCATGGAATATTTGGTGACACCCATTCAACGCCGGTCACGAGCAGACCTGCAAGAAAGCTTAAGGATTATGATATTGGGGTAAATAATGCGTTTGGTTTTGTCGATGAAGATTCGAGCGAAGAATTATCTCCTGTTAAAAGCAGCCCTATCACAGGCGAAAAGGAACAAGGAAAAACGTCCGAAACAAATGTAAAATCTTTTGCGAGACTATCAGTTGGCGAAATAAAAAATAAATTAGTGATTAAGAAACCGAGCGAGAACGTGAGAAATGAAGAGAAGGATGCAGAAAATGTAAAAAAGGTAGTAAAATCCAAAAGTTCTCCGATCAAAAGGAGGAAAACGCCTCAAATTGACGTCGCCAGTTTTTCTGATACTTTTGACGTTCTCTCTGAAACGGGTGAAGTTTCAGAAGTGGATACATCTGAGATTCCCCTGTTTGTTGATCTCGAACCAACCCATTTTAAACAGGTATTACTTTTAACTGTTTTACTTATTGAATAAACAATTATTTACAATAGTCTCTGATATACACATGTATATTTCAGCCCCCACGGCATTCGTACAAACGCAAGCGTGCAGTGAGATTCAGTTACTCAGGAGAAAGTAGCGAAGACGAAGAAGAGGCATTGAAACATCAATTAAAGCGGAAAAGACATGGAAAACTAAAAAAGGAAGATGATAAGAGATTAATAGAATGGATACAGAACACCAACAAAACTTTCGACGAAATAGATCAATTCGACCTCCTGGTCGAATGAATTATTAAATGCATGACCACTGGCGAACAAGATTCATGACAATATTTGTAATGCAAGTACTAAAGTTGCCTGCCTAAATTTTCTATCAATAGTTTACAGCACTTTCGATTACCTATAAATGTCTTGTTTAGATATGTACTGTTTCTTTTTATTTTTATTTTTTTGTAATAGCAATAAATACCTATTTTATATTTATGCAAGAACATTAGATTTATAGTCTTTGACAATGTACAAAATGTCTAAAATAGTATAATTTATAAAAGATTTTAATTATTATAATAGATTTAACGTACGAATATAGAAGTATTTGTTAATAATAGCTTTTATACGATTGCTCTTGTAGAAATATTAGATTATAACAAATAAATATATAAAATAATGTCATAAACCATTTTTATATTTCATGATTCGGCTAAGAGTGTATTCGCACGATACGATACTTTTACCAGTGACTGTGTGTACGTACGTTCTTTTACCAGATACCCGCGCATAACTCTTACTTTGATTAATAAAAAATGTGTTTGTGCAATGATACCAAACGTGTATCTGTTTTCTGTACGTTGTGTCAGGTCAGTTTCTGGGCGATCTGTTTTCATCACTTCCCTGTAGATAGCAGTGCACGCTGCGTTCCTATATTTCGTAAAAGAAACGAGTTTTTCGATATCCCTCGTTAATTGTTCAACAATGTAAATACATGTTACATCATACATTATAAATTTTGTCACATCTTGTATCTCTCATGCCTTTTTGCATTCGTGCATTGCATTGCGTGTCCACGAATACTCCGAACGATGTATGCTTCGTGTGCATACACGTATGTATATACATATGTGTATGTCGATACACATAATTGTACTGATCTCTCGCAAAAGGTAGCTGCACATATATGTACATGTGTGCAAGTTGCGTGATCCACAAATATTAAAATCGTATTTGTGATGTGTGTATATGTGTGCATAAATGCCAACTATTGGACCTGATTCTCATCATCTGCTGTTACCTTGATGCAACTTTTCGAGCAAATCTTTAAAACACGTATTACCGTAGATTGGTGCACGGTCGAATGCTACTCAACAACAATTATACGGCAGGTTTTATGGTAATCATGGAGACACACACATGTTCGAAAGATACGTGTAACATTGTACAGTATGTTTCGATAATCTTGACGCAGGATTATTTACGCAACATTATTTGATACGACACTTTAAATATTTTAATTGATATTTAGGTTACGAACTTTCAGTGCATCGATATCTGGAATATATTACAAACAATTAGGTATTCGTAAAAAGAATCGTACTCGATCGTCAGTTACGATTTTATATAAACAAACAGGTGTGAAAGATAAAAGATTTACTCCAAAAATGGGGGATCTCTGTTCTTTCCCATTATTTCTAAGGATCGCTAGATCCGAAGAACTTCTGGTCTCAATATTTTTCTATAATATGTGACAAAGTTTTCTAAGCTTTTGATGTCTAAGATGTTCCTTTTAATTCAGTCACTTTGCTAGATTTTATGCATGAACCAAATTAAAGCTTGCAAGGCGTACAGAAATGTGGAAACGTGTGTATCTGCACGTCGTACATTACACAGGGAACACCGATTTCATAATGCTCGCATTAAACTTCTTAATTGTAATTCATTATCGTTATTCAACTAACTGGTTGTTGACCTTATACCTGTTATAAGGTAGCATGCGATACGTGTCTATTACATAAGAAATAATCGTTCAGTTTACGGTAGATGAACATATGTCTCGATCAAAAACTTGAGAACGAGTTTTCGTGAACAGTATGTAGCTTTTACTGAAATCCGAGACGGACCGTAAGGTTCGAACTTAGCGTGCGAACAGTAAAAGCGGATCGTTATCAGGTACTGCGGAATCTATATCAACCTAATATGCTCGTCAGGTGATCCGTTTCGAAGCTGACAAGTTTTGTTTTCCCTCGAAGCTCAATCGAGTCGGTTCTAACGACCTATAAGTGGTCTTCGAGTTAGGACGAAGCGATGGAACGGTTATGCGATTCGGGATGATCCCATCGAATCGAATTATACGCACGCATAAAATTTGTGTCGTGTCTCTTGGGTCTTCTTGCAATTGCAATTACGTAAGCTGAAATTGAGTTACGGAGTGGCGCGGTACGGTGGAGGTTGATTTCGGGGACAATTGAAAAAGAAAAAGAAGGTGGAATCACTGTGTTTCCTCTAGATTTCGAGGCACGCGATGATTAGCCTGCGAAACGCTCCACGCTAGAATGCATTTGCATCGAGAGAGCTAGCTCGCCGGAAAGTAGGTTTGCAACGAAGATAGCGCGTGGAAGAGGCGCATTTACGTACAGGGTGTTGAAAAGAAAGGGTCTGACTGCGAGGTCGTATGCCCTTTTCTGTATCATTCGCTCGACATTCATAATTACCCATGCATTTTAGGGTTCTGCTGCGTAATTTATTGTTAATCATCGTTCATAAATTAGACTGCGGATATTTATGCAAATCTACATGTTCAGAGTTCAGTATTTTTTATGTTAATACTGTTATAGAAATTAAATCTTCGATTATATATTTCTTAATTTTGTTATAAGACTACTTTCATTACTGCTACTTCTATTATAATTAGTGATAGTCCGTAGATAAGGTGTGTACATAACAGCTCACATCTATACCTCGCCTTTGTATCAAGTGAATCTGAACTATTCCTATCATTATCTTACTTTCGTGTACAGCGTGTTGTGTGTCTTGACCACTCGAAATATCGCTATTAGGTTTTATGAAAACGTTATTTCCCTGAAAGTCATTCTTTTTAAAGGTGTCAAGGTCATCATTGTTTTTTTTAACGCAACCGCATGTTGTTGTTTACACAGCATTACACCTGGCATCGAGAGCAGTGACCTATGACAACATGACCTTCGAATAACCTTAAACAGGACAAATTTGTGAAAAACGGAAAAGTCTAACATGTACGTCTTTTAACCCTAAAATTGATTGTACAATTTTCTTCCTCTTAGTATATTATTACAATCCGTGCGAGAAACGCTTATGGGCGTTCAGGTAAAGTACTTAACGAGCAGGCTTATCGATCTCCGCACGACATGTAAGGTTACGAAAGGAGTTACTTTATCGAGGCTACGTTTAAAATGGTGACCGTACGTTACGCATGGAAGTCACAGAAGCTCGTTCAGTAAGTATATTCGCTGAACGCCCATAAACATTCTCTGTAAAGGTACTTATGAGTACCCATGTACTCAAAGGGCTCAGTTTCAGACCTATATCGACTAAGCATTACGCTTTACGAATATTACACGCTTTCGAAGTCTTAGATCCGTTTTTTTAACACCCTGTATATCCAATACACTCTGGAGAAGTACTACTACGCAGATCGCGTCGTACGAGACAAGTCGATATCTCCTGCATTTTACTATTCATTTCATTTGTTACTCTGCTCACGATTTTTCTTTTTTTTTTTCCATTGTGGAAGGGGAGAAGGGTGGTCTTTTATTCTCTTGCACATCATCGCTGAAGTGTACGCGAGAATACGTTACGGAAATCTCGAGCCCCAGATACAGTTGGGTCAGTTAAAATATTCTGTTTGCATATTCGAATATTTTTGGTGGAATATGCAAGTTATATCTATCGACGATGAACACTATGATCCATGTAACAAAAAACTGTTGCGTAAAATTGTAAAAACTTTCAGGTGAAAATAAAGTTGAAGAACAACGCATTCGAAGAATATGATTCCAAGTCCACTTGATAAAAAGTGCGTTCCGTCCCTCACACGTATCAACGTGTTCTTTTAAAGATCAAGGTCAAAATGGATGTCCGTAAACACGAAACGAGGAATCTCGTTAGAAAGCAATTACATGAAGTGTTCAATCGATAATGAGAATTATATTATATCAGTTGAAGTATTTTATCAGATAATATTAATTGTAAATTAATGCACGGAACTTGGATACACGATTGTACGTACGAGTTTAAGTGTGTTGCATGGTCGCGATCAATTCAACCGCGAAATACCTACCAACGTACTTGTAAGTGACCAATTCGAGCACAAAGAATTTACATTTCAAGAAAAAAAGTCCTAGGAAGGTGGTACAGGAGTCTCCTACATAGAGGACGTATTTATAGTTGCGCTAGTCACGTATGTTATTGCTTTCTTGAGTAGCTGCTACATGCTATTGTATCACATGCACTTCTCCCTTTTCTACAATTCTCATAATTTATTATGTTACCGAATTAACGAATGTATCACCTGTAATGGTTCTACGCAAACAATTTAAACGAGAAAAAATTACAGATGTAACGAAACGATTAGATAATTGTTATAATATATCAAAAAACAAACATGATACATATGCCACTAGAAAAAATAGAGATCAAGTAATATATCAGTCACAGGAACAGTTATATCGGTGACGTAAACATAGCTACACCAGTTATTACTCTGAAATTTGCAACAATTCTGATAATCCGCATGGAAACAAAAATTACCGCATTGTTGATATATTAATGTGCTCGGTGAAATAATGAACAAAGTTATCGCGAACCTTTGTTTACTACCGACAAACATTACAGAAATATTTTTCAGTTTCAATCGACTCCAAGGCGCGTGACTAATAAATGCAAACGAACACCGAGATAATTTTTGTTGCCTAGGAAAAAAACTATCATGAAGTACCGATTGGTAACGATAAAACGAAAAAGTGAAAGTCTTCACGAGGATGAAATTTAACGCGCATCCAAGAATACGATTACCATGTTCAAATAATATTTTATTTCAAAGTTCAATACATCAGTATCTGTACGTACATACGAATGGATGTTCCATGGAGCATTCGACACCTCTTGCCATCCTCAATAAAGTTCAAAATATGCTCAATGGGTTTACTTGCTATGAGTGTAAATAGTTAAATAGTTCGATCCGTTTACTGGAGAAAATTTGTTAAAAAGAACCGGTAGTTTAGATTAATATCTTTGTTTAGAACGAAATAACGTGGAGTTACGAAATGTTCTCAGCCAGTACACTTAAAAGCATTTAAGTGGAGATCGAATGCATCGAAGGTAATTATCTTGAATTACGAAATAGAAGAGCGTCGGCGGAGATCGATATTTCTACTGAATGATCGTGACAAATCGCTCATGAAGCATTCTGTCGTCTCTGAAAGTGTAGCAGCTCTTTATTTCGAATCGCAGATCGGCAAACGTGTGTACGGTCACGATCGATGGCAACGAACGGACCCTGAAAATCGTTTGCAACTGGCTTCTCGTTCGAAAACGGGAAAACATCGCTATTCGCGTTACGAACAGTGGACGAATTACATGATCGGGGAAGCGTCCGTTCGACTGGAGCGGATATCTCGACGAATTAACATTGTTAAATATATTTCTACGCATGACACTTGCTACCCGCTGTCTCAGCATTGTAAATTTCACCGTATAACATGTAGCAATTTTGGCAAGCGTAGACCTGAACGTATTGTACAACGAATATGTTAAAATTTGCTTTGCAACTGTAAGACTTCGCGAACGTATAGTGTTCGCGAAGAGGAGCAAGAAATGCTCAATCGACACAAGTCCTAAAATTAACCCGTTAAGTGTTATGGGCCCTCATAAGCGTTCGTTGCGGGCAACGCCCATGGGCGTTCAGCGAACCTGCTCGTGAAAATGAGTAACGAGTTTTCCGCACGCGACGCACAGCTAACAAATATGGACATTACCTAAATGAAATTATTATAAAATAATTTTAGTTTACTTGGGCGAGAAGATGTTTAGAGATATCTTTTATCTCATTTCAACTAGTTATTTAAAATACAAAATAATTTTGTGTATTATATGGTTCGAAAGTTGTAGCTCCTTCCTTTATGATCTGATATATTCGATTGTAACACAGAAATTTCCTGTGGGGGAGTATAAGACGATGTTTCCTTTAACGTAGGAAAACATGAAAATGATAGCGTAAGATTTCAAGACAACACAATGTAAAAAATTAGACTGTTAGACATCGTCGTTGGTGGTGTACGTGTGAAAGGAGATCTGCGTGTAACTATCCGATTGCAAGTATGAAATTGAGTGCGTATAATGAGCCATAATACAATTATATGTAACTACGTGTAAAGTAGGTCGCCACATATACGTATCGCGTCGAACACAGTAGCACGATTTAGCAAACAATTTAGCCACATCTTTTTACCTCTTTGCCGTCTTACTTTTGCTCGATCCACTCCCATAGATCATCAACTTTCACGTTTCTTCGTTACTCTGATTAAATACGTGCATTAACAGTGGCCGTCGTAGAGGAAATTGCTGTTTGTTCTTAGCGATCGATTTCTTAATGTTTAGCATCCCAACAGGGCTCCCAGCGAACTCACGGTACGTAAGTTCGCTGTATGCTCCACATTATCATCTTATGTAAGCTGCTGATGGTCGTAAAAATGTTCGTGAATCATTAGTTTCCTGTATGAAAAGAAACAGGAACAGTCTGATCGTGCAAAGGGTCCGCGAGTAAGAACGTTTCCGATCGTGGAATCCGTTTGTTCCTGAATAAACATCGTAACTGCGTCGCGTCAGGGATACACGATTATCATTCTAACCGTACTATGGAAAAGCGTTGACACACGCACACGAAACCGAGAGACAATATGGACACTGTCTCGTTGGTTTCGCGTAAAACCGGTGGAAGCGTTGCTTTTAATTGAACACCAACAACTCCGCGGAAAAGATAAGCACTTTCTATTTACGATTTACAAGCCGAGTTCACCCGGCTCGATCGACCAGCGACAGAGAACCAAAGCTCCTTCTATTCAACGAACTTACAGAGAAGCGACAAGGACGCATATATCGAAGTACATGCAGCGGGTCCGGTGGCTCCGAGAGCAACGAAGTTAGCATGATCGACGAACGAATCACGGCTATACATTTCTCGATTCATCGTGCAAGCATGATTTCTCCCGCGTTGCATGCTGACGATCATCATCGGTTCGATCGTTAATCGCATCAGAACGCTTTTTACGATCCGATCGAGGCTGAGTCTCGTTGCAACCGCGAGCGGAACGTTACAACTCTTTGGGAACTGGTTGAAAAATCCTTTGCCGTAGACAAGGGGATTCACGTACGCTCGAAGCACGCTTAACGTTCTGTTCGTGTACTCTCTACATAATAAACATCAATTTAACGGTGTAAGGGTGCAGCGTGCAAGAGAAGAGTCGCCATAGTCTTTTTCGCAGGGAGCCAGTGGCTGAAACGATCGGAGCGGTAAGGGTGGGGTAGGGGGGTACGCGGTGGGGACAAATACGTTTTCCCTCACCACACCGCCCAGCGAATCGCCCCCACTACTCTGAAACGTTAGCACGTCGCGCTTCGCTATCGCACGGAATCACGGACAAATCAAACATGGCGATTCAGTCGCTGTTTGCGGTGAAGGCGTACGGTTCGTAGAGACGAGAGCTCTGGCTTACATCGAGTGGATGAGGCGGTGTTTTTAACGGTAATGAGTGCTTGTACCGCTGTAAAACGGCGTATTTTACTGAATATTACGAACATGGAGGGTCATGATGTCAAGACGGTAATGGAGAAAGTGTCCAACAGCATTGATGAAGTATGTGACGTGAAGGGCGTAAAAGCGGAGCCGACGCCTGCGGCGTCATCGTTGCCAGCCACGGGACAAGTATCGCTCTCTGCTGGCGAGAACGTGAACAAGGACGACTGTATCAACGGGAAAACTGTAAGACGCCGCACTTGAACATGGTTATCGGATTTATTCCATCGTTCGGTTTTTCGAAGTTTCATTTATTCTTCTTTTACGGCGATATTCTATAATTGTTTAGATCGTGCGAATTCATTTTTTTTCTTCGTACAATAGAATGTATAATAATTTCGTGAATTTCGGATATTTATGTTACGGTTGTCATGTTTCAGTGCGTCAAATCGGTGGGAAAAAGTTGCGGAAAATTTGAAAGCGGCAGCGGTAGCGCAGATCAGGATGGAGGTCAGCACGAGGATGGAAACGACATTGCCGCGAAGAAAAGAAAGACTCGCAGAGGTAAACCTAAACATAGAAAATTAAAGCCATACTCGAAACAGCAGTTGTCGTATCAACAACAATTGCGGTATAGAGCTATAGGGAGATTAGCCAAAACTGGTAGGCAACCTCCCGCCCCATATAATACTACGCAATTTCTTATGGACGATCACAGCGATCTTCCAGACCTTGATCAGAAGCTTTCAGAAGCCGCGTCATCGGAATTACCTGCTACCTTTCACAAACCGAGTGGTCCATCTCGTACTCGAGATTCTAGTTTCAGCGTTGACTCGGATGAAGATTATTTCTATTCGTCTCCGGAAGATGAAGAAGAATTCTTGACAAAAGAATTCTCGACTGCATACGAAGATCTTCATGCAGAAAGATTAAGTACGTTAAGTAAATCAGAGTTGATACAGGAATACCTACAGTTAGAGGCCAAAGTAGACTTATTGACGAAACGGCTACGTGGCAAAAACTTACATCAGACGGAAGAACGAGACTCGGAAAGCAAAAATTGTAGTACCGATTCGGAATCAGCAAAGAAATTAATGATCTGTCAGCAACGGATCGATGATTTGATACAACAAAATGAACAGTTAAGACAGGAAAATGAATCTTTAAGAGCACAAAGGCACGGCAGTCCAGTTTCAAGTATTGATAGCGAAAGCGACAGTGATAGTACAAGTAATGGAAACAGAAGCAGATGTAGTTGTCCCCTTTCGAATCCTAGCTCTTCTCCAGAACATATGGGATATGCTCCTAGACGCGAAAGTAGTCAGAGGAAAGATAGTTTGGTGTCTAGTACAGACAGTGAAAGTGATAGTAGTGATAGTAGCTCGAGTGAGAATTCTAAAGAATCTGTAACTCCACTTAATCTTTCGAATGGTCATGCGATTATGCAATGTTTCAAGAATTAACGTACAAGTCATGTTAAATATGTCATCGGCCCTGCATCTTTGCTTTAATATCCTACCATCTAATAAGCAAGACTGGTTTGAATTAACTCCGTTGCACTTACGCAACAAAAAACATCCTCTTCCTGATGTCAGATATGTAACCTTAGACTATCCTTCAATATGCTCTTACAATTTACTTCCCATATTTCTTTTAAGACTGTTTTGTGTAAGCGACATGAACATGTAATGAAGTAAGAAATACATATGCAACTTTATGGAAGAGCAAACCCACCCATGCAGGCTAAACATTGTTAATCACTTAATGAAATTTTCAAAAAGTTGTACATTTGTAGTATACATTCTGTAATATTAATTTTCTCTTACTTCATTTGGTACTAATTACATAATGCGATTAAGTTAATTGCCCCCTTAACTATTTGTTTTTTCATCGACTGCCATCTAAAGATATTATTGATTGTATAAATTTTTGGGATTTAGACAGACCATCAACTAAAGGAATTATAAAAGATTCACCTAAGTACAATAAAATGTATGAGTTAATGTTAAAATTGTGTATTTATATATCTATATCGTTATAAGAGTTTAAGCATTGTACAATTGTATAGATTTAAAATGTAAGATTAGTTGTTAGTTTATGGTCTGAGTACATGATGTATCAAAATATTTCGCACTTCAAATTTTTAATAAATCTTTAGTTTCTCTTTCTTTTATCATGCTTATTCTTCCAAAAACAATAGTATAAATGACAATTACTTTTAACATGATATACTCATCGGATTGCATCTAAAACTCTAATACCATGTAAATGTGTATGATTATCAGACAGTTTTGTTGTTTTTTTTTCTACAATAATGAAGGTACTTCTAAAAAGTCTAATAAAACCAAGTCTGATAAATTTATAATATTTGTACCGTTCATCAATTAACGATGTATATAAATGCAGTATTTTTTCTGTTGAATCGTTGTGGAACGATATAAAGGTTTGCATAATTTATTCATTATCATCAGAATAACAAGGATTTATATTATGCGCGACCTTACGTCTTCATATATTATGCCAATAGTAACGCCTATGTTTGTTGATCGAATAGTAAACGGAGAAATGTTTCTTGGAAGGATCACATTGAAGCGTTCTCGTCATGACCAATGTGAACTAGGCATAGCTCGCAGCGAATCGTTGCCAACTTCGTGGCGCGTGAAATTGAAAAGCACGCAAGGCCAGCGCTTGGTCCCATGTACTTGCACTCGGAACTGTTAACAAGTAATCTATAAAAGTTGGTCGGGCGAAATATTATGAAAGCAATGTCTCATCATTATGTAGTGACGGCACACAAGCCTACGGCTGTCACCGCGTGCGTGACAGGTGAGTAAATGCTCTTCGTGCGTGATAATACACTTATGTCGATAAACAATTTATGTTCTTTGTGACGATGAAGGTAATTTCACATCACCCACGGATTTGAACCTGATATTGGCAAAAAACGTGCGTTTAGAGATATATCTTGTCACCCCGGAGGGTTTAAGGCCGCTCAAAGAAGTTGGAATTTATGGGAAAATCGCGGTGGTGAAATTTTTTAGACCGCCGGTAAGGTTATACTCAGCATTCTTGTCTGATAATTTTTATGATCTGTTTGTTGTTCTTTTATTAATGTTCGATGCAGTTCTAGTCACTGCTGTGTCGGATATAGTAAGCTGAGAATTATTAAGAAAATTAATAGTCATAAGTTGCATAAGACATTAATATGTCAGTGTATCAAATGAGTACATGATAGTTAATTCTTCTACATAAAGTCATTTGAGTATTTACATGCACTTATTAAATTGTATTATTTTAACAGCATGAAAAGAAAGATCTGTTGTTCCTCCTGACCACACGTTACAATGCTATGATCTTAGAATGTATTGGAGAAGGAGAAGATATCGAGATTATAACGAAAGCACATGGCAACGTGGCAGATCGCATCGGAAAGGCATCTGAAACAGGAATTAAAGCTGTAATTGATCCCAAAGCACGTGTAATTGGTCTCCGATTGTATGATGGTCTTTTTAAAATTATACCTCTTGACAAAGATAATCCTGAATTAAAAGCATCCTCTATACGTATGGATGAGCAGCAAGTACAGGATGTGAATTTTCTTCATGGATGTGCCAATCCTACTTTGATTCTAATTCACCAAGACATCAATGGCAGACATGTTAAAACTCATGAAATTTCTTTAAGAGACAAAGAGTTTGTTAAAATACCATGGCGGCAAGACAATGTGGAACGTGAAGCGATGATGGTCATTCCTGTGCCATCTCCCATTTGTGGTGCAATAATTATAGGACAGGAAAGCATACTGTACCATGATGGAACAACTTATGTCGCTGTCGTACCACCAATTATCAAACAGAGTACAATCACGTGCTATGCTAAAGTTGATAATCAAGGACTCAGATATTTGTTGGGAGATATGGCTGGACATTTGTTCATGTTGTTCTTAGAACAAGAAAAAAAACCAGATGGTACACAGGTAGTGAAAGACTTGAAAGTTGAACTTTTAGGAGAAATCAGTATTCCAGAATGCATTACATACTTGGACAATGGAGTAATCTTTGTTGGTAGTCGTCTGGGTGATTCACAGTTAATTAAATTAATTACAAAAGCAGATGAGAATGGTTCGTATTGTGTTCCAATGGAAACATTTACCAATTTGGCGCCAATACTTGATATGGCTGTGGTAGACCTTGAGAGACAGGGTCAGGGACAGATGGTTACTTGCTCTGGAGCTTTTAAGGAAGGCTCTCTTAGGATTATTAGAAATGGGATAGGCATTGAGGAACATGCAAGCATAGATTTACCAGGTATCAAGGGTATGTGGGCTCTAAAAGTTGGAGGTGGTAACTTTGATAACACACTAGTCTTATCTTTTGTTGGCCAGACTAGAATCTTGACTTTGAATGGAGAGGAAGTTGAGGAAACAGATATCCCAGGCTTTGTTGCAGATGAGCAAACTTTCCATACTGGAAATGTTACGAACGATTTGTTTATTCAAATAACACCATCGTCCGCTAGATTGATTTCCCACGAAACTAAAACCGTTGTCTCCGAATGGGAACCAGAAAATAAGAGAACAATCAGTGTAGTTGCTTGCAATGGTATGCAAGTACTTTGTGCCACTGGAAATGACTTGTTTTACATGGAAATCTCAGGTGGGCAAATTTTACCAAAAGGATTTGCTACTTTGCAATACGAAGTGGCCTGTTTAGATATATCCCCATTAGATGGCCAGACAGAGGCAAAGATCGCAGCAGTAGGTTTATGGACAGACATCTCTGTTCGAATCTTAACATTACCAGCACTGGAAGAGATCAATAAAGAATTACTTGGAGGAGAAATTATACCCAGATCTATTTTAATGACATGCTTTGAAGGCAATACCTATCTTCTCTGTGCTCTTGGAGATGGAAGTATGTATTACTTTACTCTGCACAAACAAAACGGTATGCTTTCTGACAAGAAGAAAGTTACTTTGGGTACACAGCCGACAGTTTTAAGAACATTCAGATCACTGTCCACGACCAACGTTTTCGCATGTTCCGACAGGCCTACCGTCATTTACTCATCGAATCATAAATTGGTATTCAGTAACGTCAATTTGAAAGAAGTGAATCACATGTGCTCTCTTAATGCAGAATCGTATCCCGATAGTTTAGCGTTAGCGACCGACAGCACCGTTACGATAGGAACTATCGATGAAATACAAAAGTTGCATATTCGCACTGTTCCCCTCGGGGAATCACCGAGACGAATCGCTTACCAAGAGAGCTCTCAAACATTTGGAGTGATAACGATGCGTGTTGACATACAAGACAGCAGCGGTGTTAGCATCGTTAGACATTCTGCGTCCACGCAGGCAGCCTCCACGTCTAGCAACAGTCACATTGCATCACACAACAAACCCACGGGACATACTGCCAGCGATATCGGCCAAGAGATCGAAGTACATAATTTACTCATCATAGATCAACATACTTTCGAAGTCTTGCATGCTCACATGTTAATGCCAACCGAGTACGCGTTGTCGTTGATATCAACGAAGTTGGGTGAAGATCCCACATCTTATTACGTGGTCGGGACTGCGCTCATCAATCCGGATGAAACCGAACCAAAAATGGGTAGAATACTTTTGTACCACTGGAGCGACGGAAAGCTCACGCAAGTCGCTGAAAAGGAGATCAAAGGATCATGCTATTCTCTGGTCGAATTTAACGGAAAGCTTCTCGCTAGCATTAACAGTACCGTTCGTTTGTTCGAGTGGACCGCGGAGAAGGAGCTCAGGCTAGAATGCAGTCATTTCAATAACATTATTGCTCTTTACTTGAAAACAAAGGGTGATTTCGTTTTAGTTGGAGATCTTATGAGGTCCCTCACGTTGCTACAGTATAAAACAATGGAAGGCAGTTTCGAGGAAATAGCCAGAGATTATAATCCAAATTGGATGACTGCCATTGAAATTTTAGACGATGACACTTTCCTGGGCGCTGAGAATTGCTTCAATCTTTTTGTATGTCAGAAGGACAGGTGCGTTTTGATATAAGTTTGTTCAAGTCTTCGTCAAATTTACGTGTATTGTAACTAATATTCATTTTTGCAGTGCTGCGACTTCCGAGGATGAGAGACAACAGATGCAGGAAGTTGGACAGTTCCACTTAGGTGACATGGTTAATGTGTTCCGACACGGATCATTAGTAATGCAGAATTTAGGCGAATCGAGTACACCTACACAGGGTTGCGTGTTGTTCGGTACTGTCAGCGGTGCAATCGGTTTAGTCACACAAATCCCATTCACGTTTTACGAATTCTTACAATATCTTGAGGACAGATTAACAATCGTCATAAAGAGCGTTGGTAAAATTGAGCACAGTTTCTGGAGAAGTTTCAATACCGAATTGAAAATCGAACAGTGCGAAGGATTTATAGACGGAGACTTGATTGAAAGCTTCCTCGACTTGAGCCCCGATAAAATGGCAGAAGTTGCTATGGGACTTATGGTAAATATTGTTTCTTACTTCCATTACTCAGTATAAATTATATACGACTTATCGTGTTCATGCTATTTGTCAGCTATTTTCGAGTTGTCCAGTATCGCTACATAGGAAAGTCCTCAAGAAAAGGTGCCGCGGTGAACGTGTTAATTTATATTTTCGTTTGCAGATCGATGATGGCAGTGGCATGAAAAAAGAAGCGACCGTAGACGATCTTGTAAAAATAGTAGAAGATCTTACAAGAATACATTAAAACATAGTATTTGGCTGATTTGTATATTTTGGGCAACTAACAACTCAATAGGTCGATAAGAAAAGTCTTGAATATTTATGAACCAGACTAAAAAAATGTACATACAATTATCTATTTATATTTACCAGTACAAGAAAGCAGGAAGGTGCATTTTATTCTCCCTTCTTCGTGAAATCATTTTTTCCATAAACGTACACCTGTGCTCTTGTACTTTCATTTAGATCGCATCATTATAATTATTTGCTTCAATACCTTGTATATGTGTATGGGAAAGTTGATCAAAAAGTTTATGAATATATTTTAACAATACATTGTTTATATGAATTGATGAAATGCTTTCCCCCTGTAACATCACTCTCTTTATCCGTGCACCTATCCCAGTATTATACTCGCGAACAAAAACTGATCTGTTTCGTTATAGATTTCGAATAACAGTTGTGAGATAGTACATATTTCAAATAAATTCAAGAACTTCTTGATCGACGATCGTACAGTTGATGTGAAAATTACCTTTTCTGAAACAGTGAAATCTTTGTTAAATGCTGTATAAATTAATGATTAATTAAGGTATCGTTGAGTGGTAAGAGTTAAGAAAAAAGATGCTCAGCGCTCAGAATGATAAATATTGAATTTTATGTTTGATAGTATTTCTATTATGGAGCGTAGTCGATAGAACAACGCGACAATTGCTAATGAATGAAGAGTTTTAAGATGACACCAGTGTTATATATCGAAAAGTTGTCCGTAGAATTTTTATTTCTCTGTACGACTGAGTGTAAATAAACAAGAAATGCTCATTTCTAGGTAGAGTTATTTCACGCTGATTCTATTTGTTTGCGTTTATCGCGGCTTTCAATGTGGCCGGATCGAACAGCCAGTCCCTTAATTGTTCAACCCCTTCGCCAGTCATCCCACTGGTTTCGAGCACGATCAGTTCTTGTGTAACTTCTTTTTGCAGACGCGAATATTGCAACATGAGTAAGGCTTCATTGCGCATTTGGCGATAAGAAAGATCCATTTTGTTCAGCGTTAATGCAATTTTTATATTTCGCAATCGCGGATCGACTAAAAGAGAATAAAGCAACACTCCTGCGGCGCTTATTTGACAAAGATTGCTTGCATCTACCACATAAATAATTTTTCGAACCTATAGTAAAAAGAGAAACGATAATGGTAAAGACTGTTGAAAAGTTCTGATTAATGTCTTTGAATTAGTATCATGTGTATTATCTGTAACACGGATTACCTTATCAAAATAATGTTTCCATATTGGTGCCATACTACCACCGATCTCTTTAATGATCATGTCAAATTCACCGGTACTATTTTTTATTGTAAAATGATTTATACCATTAGTGGAAACGGTGTGAGTCGCGTCGTCTATCTCATTTCCTTGTAGACGTTTCATTAAAAATGTTTTGCCTGATTTAACAGGACCAAGACACAGACACATGGTTCAAAATCAACTGAACGCAAGAGATATAAGTGTTCTTATGCGCTTTATTTGTTACACCCTCATTATAAATTAATAGTCACCTTTACGTGTATATGTACAAAAATTTATTGATTTAACAAACGTGTTTCTATAGCAAATGCTTATGATTATCTGTTACAGTAACGATGAATCACTTCAGTATAAAGACTGGAATAAAATCTGAATGATAATAAACGAACAATTCAAACAAAATTGATAAATTGCTTGGCAACGTAATGAACAAAGTATAACAATTAGCAAACCTTAGGTTTTTCATGAAATTTGTCATATAACGCTTTTGCATAGTTCAATGTACAAAATTTTCAATAAACAAATGCGACGAGCCTTGTGAAAGATGCGGGAACAATGTTTTATTGTTACACGTAACAAATATTTCGATACACAATGAACTTATACAAAATACAACGTAGTATGATCATTCATTGGTTTGCATGTAAACGATTGTATAATTCTATAAGTACAATGTGCATTGGATGTAATAATATATGTTAAAGGTGAAGTATATGTATTATACTTCCCTTCAGAATTCTATATTCCACGCAACGTATAATGCGGGCAGGTGTGCCTTAACATATATATTCCATCCGAATCACATTTTAAAGTCTTTCATTTTTAACATCGGAAGAAACACATCTTTCTTCTCCGAACTAACGAGTTTAAAAAAGAAGAGTATTGACACGCAAAATCTATCTTTCACTTAAGAAACAGTGAACTGGTATGAATTATGATACAATATACATCAAATAAAAAGTATAATATGCATGAGTTCGAGACAACACTTATTAAGCTATAATATAGCTATGCATTACCATAAAAGAACACGTGAAAAGAGAAGTTTATCGTACGTAATAACAAAACGTATGAATAAGTCTATAAATTTGTGAACTTGCAACGGTTATCGGTTGACGAAAGATGAATATATTGATCGGAAAGATATGCGCTTCGCTGATGCGATCGGAACATGATCTCCTAATTACGTTAATGAAATGTTTCCGCACTGATTGGTATTGAACACCTTGATCCTTTGCACTCATCGAACAACTTATAGAAAATTACGAGCTACCTAATGAGTTTAATGTAAAACAGGAAATATAATTAACTAACTTTCTAGCACTTGCGATTATTGTGTTGCTTATCGTTTAAAACTCGTGTATTATATTAAAACAACGCAGTAGTATACTCTCCGAGTGTATACGCAGGTACGAAGGAACGAAGGAAAACGATAACAAGTGCAAGGGTTCAAGAATTCTGGATGGTGAGGGGTGCACTGTTTGCAGACACAGCTATGTTACTTGTGTTTTTATTAAAGAGTACCAAAAAAAAGTATTCTTCCAACGCGCACAAGGCACAGGAGGCTTGCCCTCGGTAGCGCGAGTCGATAAAATGGAATAGAGAGTTTTCTACCATCTTTCACATAGATATAAGAATCTAACACGATTCTCGGGTGTACTGTAAATATTTCGACCTTGCCGCCGCGATACCAATAATTTAATTTATCTAACTTTCTGTACAAACGTATTTATATTGTTTTATGTGCATTTCTCCGTAAATAGTATATATATATATATATATATATATATATATATATATAGATATATATATATATATATATATGTATGTATGTATATATGTATATATATTACAAATCAAGTCCTCCGAATCTGTACAATCATTCCTTTTCGAGAGGTCCAATCGCAGACAGGACATGTAACTCCAAAGGTAATTCGAATAGCCTTTCTTAAGAGTACGACTAGACTAGGATGTGTCGATTCAAGCTTGGCTCGCCAGCAACGCTAGCAAATCACGGACTTGCCATGGCACTTGCCACGACTGCAAACGTTTATCTTTGCTACCAGCTATAATCTAAAAACGCGACACACATTAATATTTTATATATGACGGTCGAACGTTTCATTATACGGCCTTCATGGAATTAATTTCAATACCTTATTGTCTATGACTTCCATGCTCAACAACATATTCCCAGGGCCAGGTATGCTGCATATAAGCCGATGATCCTGCAAAACAATTTCATCTTATCACTTTCTCTTACCGATGGCTGTTTAATTTTATGTGAATTTCGTATCAACCTTTGTGTCAAATATATAAATATTCCCGTCGTAACAACCGGCAAACAATAGTTTCTTGTAGAGTCGCATGCACACGATTCCTACGCCGGCGTCGTACTGTATCGTTTGTTCGCCGTTCTAAAAGAATGAAAGAAGACATAAAGAGTGACTTTTATACGAAACATGATAGAGTACGACTTACTGTTCCGTCGTTTGTACACACCGTAAAATCAAAGACAGGTATAGACGTGCTGCTTGTGCCACAGTAAATCAAATTATTATCACGCATCAAACTGTACACCGTGTGGCTTTTTTGACCGCAAATCGTGCGAAGAAACAAGCCGTTTTGAGCATCTCGTATCGTTATCGGTTGACTACGCGACGCTACAATAAGAACTCTTCGTGGACCCTCATTTGTTGCTTTTAAAGCTAGCACAGATTTATCTGAGAACTGTATGCTGTTTCCTTTTACCACACCCGACTGAAAGATGAATTTCATATTATACAAATCAATTTAGGCACTTTCAGTATTTTCCAAATATCTTGCTATGAAATGTTTTAACAAACCTTCATGTGATAACGTGACACGTGGCCTGACTTAGTACCAATGAAAATTATGCCCCATGCTTCATCCATACACTGTATTGGGCTACCTATATCTACCGTATCTCTCACTTGTAGTCCACTCTAATAAAATCCGTTTACAACATGTAATATTATAGAGTAAATATTATGCTAACGAACATTATATTACGCTTATCGGAATAGAATATCATGTTACTGGTATATTCTACTTACCGTTATATTGTAACAGCGTAACGTTCCATCTAATGAACCAGAAAACATCCACTCTTTGCTAATATCCACACAACCTGTATTGTACACGTATAAACAAGTTACCGCTGCTTTATGGCCTTTATAAATGTTTAAGATTCCATTAGACGCTTGACTGTATCTATATATTCTGCCATCTTCGCTCGCAGCTAGAAACGAATTCTCAAAAACCTAAAAGACACATTTGTTCCTTTTTAATTAATCCGTTAAACGTGCGACTGCCAGAACTTTGAACACAGATCATCAACATTTAGTCATGAGTTGTCTTCTTTTCGATACGTGTGTATGTGTATGCAATATCAATGGAATGAGAGACAGTTAACGAAGAGCTGCATCAAGGAGTGTAAAGAACTGTCCGCTGGTAGACTAGGTAAAGGAGAATAATGAGTGAGAAGCTTTGAAACTAGAAACTTTGGTGATTTTATTAACACTATTCCTATGTGTTCATATACACTCATAGTGATTGCTAAAATTTCTCATAGAGTATAGAATTTGAAGTAAAACCCGATAAAAAGTAAGACAGTACATACTACCGGAGTACTTTGTACTTCGCAGGTAAGTACTTTCTATAGGAACGAAAAAAAAAAGGAAAGAAAGACATACAATATATGTTTCTTCAAAGTAACAACCTCTATACCCCTGGTAGCATTTAAAAAATATTGCGAGGTTCGTCAAACAAAAAGACAAAAAAAAAGACAACAATCATGCACCAGTTTAAAACATTTTCATTTGGTTCTTCTCTTACGACGCCGTCGGCCCTTTACCTTAATATCTAAAATAGGACCTTTGTGGACCGTATACTGCGTCCTTGGTACTTCCTTCTCGTCCCTTGTCTCTATCACAGACACTATCGATCCAGAATCATCCTTCTGCTGACTCTTGGCAATTAGCACTCTCTCCTCCACAATTTCAATGTCTGGTTTCTCACTGTCCTGTGAGATGTCCACGACAAACTGCTCCTTCGTCAAAACTGGCATCACTTCAACGTCATCGCCCTCAGACTCTTCCTTGTCGTTCACGGAACTCACTTTCACCGGTTTCGGTGCTTTCCTGATTTTGCTAATATTCGTTTGTTCGCCAGACAGCCGCGAAATATCCTCGGATCTTTTCATCAGCTTCGACTGCTGACCTTGCGGAAATTCGGTCACTGAGGCGGCTCGTTTCATGCTTGTCGAATCTTTGATCGACGTTGATTGCATGCAACTTGAAAAGTCGACTTGACCAACGGTGGACTGCACGCACGAATTAATAACAGAAATCCCGTATTTCCGTAGCGTGTCCGGATTCACATCCGGTTTTAAGATCGTGTGCTTACTGTCTACCAATCTCACTTCACAGTTCAGCATCTGGGACATAGAGTGCTGTCTGGATCTCTTGAACTGCTTCAACGTCGAAGGTTCGTCCTTGGGAACCGGAGGATTAGGGAGAACCTCGATCTCAGGTGGCCCGCCCTTCTTATTAATCGTTTTTTGAACACTACGACTCTTCCGAGTGTTCGTAGGCGTGTTCTCAGCTTCCTCATCGAAGGACGACAAAGATGTAGGCGATACACTGGGAAACTGCAATTGCAAACTCTTCTCCTGGACCTCCTGCTCGATAGCCTCAGCAACCTCCTCCAGGCTGCCCCCCAATTCCTTTTTTACCCGTTTAGTGACTTCCTCCGTGTTCCTGGAACTTCTACGAAGAGGAGTTCTACTGCTTCCCCTTTTACGCTTAGACAGTTTCCTGCTTGAAGTTTCATCGATCTTCGACGCCTCCTGACTCTCAGAAACAGGAGTTCGATTACGATTATTGTTCTCCTCGCTGGAAGCTTTGGAACTCGATTCAGATTCTCTTCTCCTCTGAGATCTATGTTCCCCGAGACTGATGCGTTCGTCCTTGGATACACTACTTTCTGATGTATTATCCGAAGCAACTTTGTTGTGTTCTGCCTCTCTCTCATTCAAGCCAGCAAGATCTTTCAATATTTCTTCATCAATGGCTTCCATCTCAGAGTTAGAGTTTTCTTTCGCCGTCTCTTCAGTTGCTACATCTTTATGCACGCTAGGTTCATTTAAATTGTCATTCGTCTCGGGAGTCTCAGGCATTGATATCACTTGCTCAACATCTGTAAATATGTTTCTTTCAACCTTATCAACTTCCTCTGGTAAATTATCCCGTTTACTTCCCTCCTCCACTTTACCTTCCTCTGCCTTCTCTGCATGTGAGTCTGTCTCTGGAATGTCCGTATTGTTTTCATTATTGCTCTCATTACTCACACTTAACTTTGTGTTACATTCATCCACATCTTCCACAGGGGCTACTTGATCGATCTCCGCAATATTGTTTTCTATAGTTTCTTGTTCACGTGGTTCCACCGTCTTTTCAACATTCACAAATGTATCGCATGCTGATGATCCAGGAAGATCCTTTTCAGTTGGTTCTGCATCGGTCTCTTGTTCTTCATTGGCTGGAATATCATTCGATGTAACAATCTGTGTGTCTCCTTCCAATTTACTAGAAGTCGACGGCAGTTGTAAATCATCTTCTTTAGAATCATTAACATTCTCATTGTTACCTTCACAAGAAACTACATCTCTAGAATCGGGAGATGGTTCTTCACAAACTTCTTCAGCAGATTTCACCTCAGAAGGAGATACCGTTTGCTTCTCATCCGTTTCTAATGGTTTAGGTTCAGAGCTTGTTTCCGGATCATCCGCATGCTTTTCAATCGGTTCAGTCGTATGATCTGCATCAGGTACGTTGCTTTGAGTGTCTCCAGTGGATTGAACTCCTTCAGATCGGTCCACGTAAAGATCCTCGGTTCTGTTCTCCGCAACAGCATTTATTACTTCGTCCACGTTCTTCCAAACTTGCAGATCTTCATTCGTTCTTTCCGTTCTTTCCGTTCGTTGCTCTTGCGAACTCGACTTTTTCTTCGTATGCAATTTCTTCACATATAGCGTAGACAACGGGAGCTCTTCTTCTTCAGGGGTCAAGGACATATCACTTCGAGATGCGTTTTGTATTTTTTTCCTTCTCCTCTTTCGAGCCTCAGCTCTTATTCTTCGCGACTTCGCCATTTCCTTTCTGTATGTTTCTTCTAACAGAGCCAGACCAGTGGTAAGTCTCTTCTGATCATCCCCGCTTGGGTTCTGAAGAAGAGAATCCCAAGTACTATCATCGGAGTAGATAGACGATCTCTCCGGAGTTCTGTTTTCTGGAACTTTGATGTTTAAACTCAAGGGTCCTTTTTCATTCGATGCTTCCACACTCTTCTCCTCGATTTTTCCTGTTGAATTTTCATCAGTGAGCCCCGTTACAGGCGATGGTGTAGCGATGGGTTCAGTGGTGACTTCAGCAGCTACAGGTTGAGATTGTGTTGGTTCATCAGCTTTTTCATTTATTTCACAACTAGTGGTTTTTATTTGATTCTCGTGAAGTGAATCCCCTTTATCTTCTTTATCTGTTGGATTAAGTACTTCACTACTTTCTTGCGACCCGCTTTCATTAGGTAAAACCGAATCAGAGTCTCGTTCAGTTGTTTCTGATTTAGCAGTCCCTTTCTTCAATATTGATTTCTTTGTATCGGTGACAGTTTGCTTCTTTTCTATAACTGGTTCTTGAGTAGCATTATTAGATTCAGATATGTTGTTCCATTTAACCGTTCTTTCAGACTTTTGTTTCTTTTTCTTTTTACTGCTCGAAGATTTGTTCTCCGAGGTGTAACTCATCACTTCTTCGTCATCAGAACCACCAGTGGAAGCTAAACTTCCTTTCTTCTCTGTGTGATACTCCTGTTTAGCAGATATTTTGTGTTTACTCGATTGCACAGAATCATCACTGTTATCTTTTAAAGATACTGTTTCTGCAGCTGTTTTGGCACATTGGTTGGTTACAGGACTGGTTTCTATGTTCTGAATTAGCTGTGACATTAGCGCAGAAGGTGTTCTAGGTCTCACCACTGCTATTTCAGTCTCCTTCTCTTGCGTTACATTGCTTTGCTGTGGCTCTGCTGGGAGAGCGTCGGTCGTTAACATGTCGTACAGAGTCATTTTTTCTGTCATCAATTTGTGAATTTCCACATCGATTTCTATCATCCTAGCCATGATAGCCTCCTTCGTACTAGGATACTTAATCTTCACAGTATCGGATTTCACAGCCTCTTTGATCGCATTCTCAGAGATGTTACACTTCTTTTGCTTCTTCTGCTTCATCTTGGACTTATTTTTTATCTTGTGCAAAGCTTCCTTCTGACTCGATTCCCCAGAAGACTTCTGTTCTTTCTCCTTCAACGAGCCAGAGTCTTTTAATTTATCTTTTTCCGCGAAGGAGGCAAGAAATCCTGTTTCAGGAGAGACCTCAGTCGATATATCTCCGGAATTATTCTGTAATACTTTCTCTTGTTCTTCCTCATTGCTATTACGTTGCTTACTAGGTTCTGGAACTTCAACATTCGTATCCAACGTCGATGCTGCGGCTAATGTCGTTTCTTCCGTTGATCGGTTTACAGTATTTTCTGTCTGCATATTCTCTTTCATCGGTGTCTCTAATCTCGTCGCTTCTGAGAGTTCAGGACTGTGTTGTGAATTGTTCTCTGTCATCTCGGTACACCGGAGATTCTGTTGTTCAGTCTTTTCCATTTCCACAGGCAAGTCAGGTAGTAGAGATTCTTGAGGAGGCTCTTCAGATGTTGCACTATTAAGCGGAAACTCTTTGGGAATTTCCGGTACAGTTGAATCTGCTGATACAGAATTTTCCATGGTCTCAAAACTCGGTTCAGTGTTCAACTCTGAGGCGAACGAAATTGAGTCTGCGTTTACAGTATTATTTTCTGTACTGGAGAACAGTTTTGCTGAAAGCTCAGTGTTCGGTAACTCAGGATTACATGCAATCTTCTGTTCTTCTATCGTCGGTACGCTGCTCTCATTATCATTCTTCTTATCCAATACTTCTGATAACTCTTTGAAATCTATCGCATTGAAATTCGGCGCTCTGCTATTATCCTCTGAACCGTCTGCTTCCTGATCTTCCTCAGGTTTGCTTGAAAAAATTTCTGCGTCCCTAGCAATGCAGTCTTCGAGGTCCAGATCGAGCGTGCTAAGTTTTTCAATGGACTTCCCATCGGTATCGTCTATGTATTCATCCAGAACGATAAACGGTTCACTGTCATCGTCGAATGTATCCTGACTGTCTATGTTAATTATGGGTGAAGCTTCTCTGCGTTGCATATCATACGTTTCAGACTCTTTCATAGACTCTAAGTCTCTGGTGGTAGCTTCAAGGTTGCTCACATCCTCGAAATGATCAGGAATTGCTTCATTAATAGTATCATTCTCAGCGACATTTGATTGCTCTTTTGTAGATTTGTCGATCGTCTCGTTGCCTTCTTGTTCTTTGATAGAATTCCCATCAACTCTTTTGTTATCGTCAGTCACGTCCAGGTCTGATTTATCTGCAAGACAAGTCTCCAACCATTTTTTCGGGTCTTCTGTATTTTCTTTAACAACACCTGCAATTTCTATACTGTACAACGCAGACACTTGACAGATTTCATCTTCTACAGACTCGACGAGAAAACCTTTGAAAGGACTACCTGTGCTATCAGGAGACCTCACAGTGTTTCCTGGTGACACATTTTGTTCTACGGATTTGTTGCTGCGATTTGAGGCCGGCAGATTCTTCTGTGACTGGGCTTTGGATTTATGTTTATCTTGATCTTCTTCTCTTCCTGAATTCGTAGTACTTTCTTCATTGATTACTTTGGAATCTATTTCTACAGAAGCTGTAGGATCAACTGCAGCTCTTTTTAAAGCTTCTGTGTTCTCTGAATGAACCTCTTTTCCAACAATAGTCTCAGTGTTTTCAGGTTTTGTGATAACGCACTGTAGATTTTTAATCTCCATAGATTGCTCCTCAACGATACATTTGTCAATGGAAACTGATGGAGTATCGTTACATGTTCTGTTCTCCTCATTCGGTTTCTCGGTGTGCACAGATTCAGATGACACTGTACACGGTTCAGTGATCTTGCCTGCATTTTCTTCAGTCTCTTTAAAATTATTTTCTTCATTTTTGAATGTTAATAAGCTAGGACTACTTTCTATCATCATGTTGCTTTTATCTGCAGTCTGTTGATTTTCTGGAGTTGCATGATCAATTTGATTTATGGTTTGCCGATTTTCTGGATCTACTTTATCAACTTGATGCGACGTTTGTTGGATTTCTGGACTCATTTCATTGATTTGATCTAAAGCTTGCTGTTTTTCTGGAGCTGCTTTAACAACTCTGTCTAAAATTTCTTGCTCTTCTGAAGCTACTATATCAACTTGGTCTAAAGTATGCTGCTTTTCTGAAGCTGCTCCATCAACTTGGTCTAAAATTTCTTGCTTTTCTGGAGCTGCTTTATTATCTTGGTCTAAAGTTAGCTGCTTCTCTGGAACTTCTTCATAGACTGCTTTTACAATTTCCTTTTTAATTTGATTAACTTTTTGATTTTCTGAAAGTCTTTCAGCAGCGCTCACCGCTTCATCATTACTCACTATCTTCTTATCGCTTTCTGGTTCCTCAGCGCAGGCATCAACCTCCTCCTCATTCATTTTGCCGCTGTTATTATGTTCAATTTTAATATTCTCAGCAGATGATACTTTTTCTGAATTCGACAACGCTTCTGAAAACGTGGTTCGAAGTTCTGTAAAACTGTCTTTCTTCTCGCTTTGCGATGATTCACGGGTGTCGCAACTATTATCAATATCGGTCTGTACAGTGTTATTCGCATTCGTACCCAACGATTTCTGCATTTCATCCATCGGCTTATCACGCGAATGTTTCTCCGACTGTTTTTCAGCCACCAAAGGTTTAGACTCGTTCGATTTCGACTTCTTCTTCTTTTCAGACGATTTTTTAGCCCTCTCTTTTTTCAACTTTAATTCCTTACTTCCCTCTGATCGAATATTTTTAAACCTAATGGACTCCATCGCCTGTGGTGATTTTTTCACTTCTTTCTCCTCTATTTCCATCCTGGTCTTCGCTCTCAGCTTGAAACCGTCCAAATCTCGATTAGGCTCCTCTGGTAAAGGTACAGCATTGCTTTTATGATCTTTATGCTTATCAGTGTTTTTAATCGTATTCGCTTCAGAATCTACGAATCGAGTAGCACCCCTTTCCTTAATTTTAAACCCAGATGCTTCGTTGGCATCTTTAAATTGCACAGCACCTTTATTCGGCGGAGAAACGCTCCTATGTTCTTGCTCTAATAAATTTGGTTTTTCTTTTATTTCCTTGTTAGGAGGTGGCTCCCAGGATTGAGACATTGCTTTGGCCTTAGCCAACCGTGGATCTTTTATTTGTACTTTTTCTATCTCCACTACTCTCAACTGGTTCACTGGATTCGGTGACTCAGGTTCAGTCTTATTCATTGGCGAAGCACGCCGAACGGGTACATCCTGAACCAGTGAAACAGGACTGGCTGAACTTTCTTTCAACTTCGCCTGTTCCCTCATACGCCTCTCTTTGTATGCCTTTATGTCTATCTTCCTGTAGCCACTTCTGCTTTCCGTCGAAGAACCTGTTGCAGGTTTCTGACTATTGCTTTGAGATGTACTAATTGCAGGAACAGAGTTCGCGATTGTATTTTTATTCGCTACGCTTTCAGTTTGAATTACTTCTGTAACGTTTGAAGGTGTACTGCTTTCATTCAAAAGATTATTCATAAACGGAACAATAGTGTTCTTTTCATTGTTAATTTGTGCTACTTCGGTAACTGCAGTCTTTTCCCCCTGTTCTCTCAGTTCTTCGCTGTCCTTTACAATATTTGGATTATTCTTCACAGCTTCAGTTGGTTTCTCTGTTCTTTGTTCCTGTGCTACGTCACCGGGTTCTGGCAGTTGCTTAACCGGCTCATTCGTTATACTTATACTATTTTTCACAGCTTCAGCTGGCTTCTCCACTATCTGCTTCTGCCCTGTCTCATTGGGTTCTGTCTGTTTAAACTGGTCTTTCACTGTAATCGCAACAGTTTTCATAATCTCAATGGGCTTCTCAGTTATTTGCCTTTGCACCGCATCACTGGACTCCGGCATCTGCTTCAGCTGAGCCTTGGTCTTCGTTTGCACCACAGACGTAACCACAGGCTTGCCCTTAGCTGGAAGCTGTGGTTTATCACAGGCAACTTGCTCTTCCACCTGCAAATTCCGAGAGTCAATTCGTGAAGGTACAACAGGCTCGACCGTTCTGTTGCTTGACGTAGAAACGCAACAACTATTAACCTCGCTACTAACCGAAGCATTTTCCTCCCAACTACTTACTGGCTCCTCTTTCACGATCACTTCTTTCTTTATTTCATCCTCCGTCAGTAATCGGAAGCCTTCGCTCTGATCGCTGGACCTCGAGGAATCGGAATAAGAATTCCTCTTCCTCTTTCTCCTTTTCTCCCTTTTTCGCCTCTCTCTTCTGTCCCTTTTCCTCTTTTCTCGCTTTCGGGACTTCCGTTCCTTGTGCTTGCTCTTCTCCTTCCACTTTTTCTCTATCTCAGCAGCCACCTCGTCCCTGATCGTCTCATTCAGGGATTTCTTCTTCGCGATCTTCTCCTTCTCCTTGATCACCTTCAGCAGTTTCGTCACGTTCGGGGCAACGGTTTCTTCGTCGCTGTCGCTGGTGCTGCTCGTACTGGAATCGCTGCTGCTCTCCGTCTGTTCGATTCTTCTCGGCTCTTCCATTTCGTCGTACTGCCTCTCCGGATTGCACGCAGGAGCTTCACGGGTCAAAGGACTCACGCTCAGATGCCTCATAGGCGAGTCGGACGAGCAGTATCTCTGAGAATGATAAGTCTTGTCCCTGCTCAAATTCTCGGCGCTGTTGGAGGTGTTCTTCCGTATAGTATTCGCGACCGCCGTGTTCATGGATCCGTACTTAGCTTCCCATTCTTCCTTCGTCAAGTTTCGAAACGCGTCAGGATCTTCCCTCTCCTTTCTGTTCCATCTCTCGTACCTCTCCGACCTGAAGGGGTTTCGATCTTCGGAGCTGGACTTACGCGCTCTCGAATTATCGGGATCAACATTTTTACTCATCTTTTTCACTCGAGCGATCCCAGCGGAAAAAATGTCGTCCAGATCGGCAGCTGTTTTGGTCGGAATTCGTGGATAGCTACTGCATTCGAAGATGTCAGGTATCGTCTGAATGACCAGAGGAGTCTCTCTGTACGTTTCAAACGACTGTCTCGAATCCCGCGACGAAGAAGAAATCGTGTTGGGTAGATTTTTCGTCTTCTCGGTGACCTCCGAAAGTATGTTATCCAGATCAGCTTCGTTGAACAAAGGCTGTTGCATTTTGTACGTGTTCTCCACCTCCGGATTCGACCTGTTCGAGGATGATTTCCTCGATGAGCTGCTCTCCCTCCGTGAAATGTTTAAATTCAATTCAGCGCTCAGACAAGGAAGAGGTTCTTCCTGATTGTACAAACACACGTCCTCTGGCTGCACCGGCAGGTCGACGCATACGTTTTCGGGGTTTGTGTATTCATGGAAAGGTCGGGCCTCCAGACTCTCTTCATTTAAAAATTCAGAAACAAGGTTTTGCGAAGCATCGATTTCATTCGTGCTCGCAGCTACGTGGATGTCCACGGTTTGTCTTTCGGGTAATTCAGCTTCGAAGGGCATAGGGTCGAGCTGCAGAACTTCGCTCAAATGATGAATAAACTCTGTAGGCAGATCCGTAATGCCCACTACAGCGCCTGGGTCCAACATCGCATTCAACTGGCTCATGAATTCCTCTCTGTCGTACTCTTTCATTTTCTCATCCTCCGTGTTTCTCATCTCCAAAGACAGAGAGGACCTCCTTTCCTTCACAAGGTGCTTCATTGCGATGTCAAACTTGCGGAGGCTCGAGTTGTTGACCATATTACAAATGTCGTTCTTGCTCATCTTCAGAAACCGACTGATCACTCTGTTCTTCCATGAAGATTCTAAGGTGGGAGTTTCCGCTTTCCTGTTTCCTTTCTTCGACTTCTGATTCTTCTGAACGCTTCTGCTGTTAGATACCGTTGCGTTTGAGGAGTGCGGATGCAGTTTCTCCAAATCTCTGAGATAATTTTGATCATAACACATTTCATTTGTTCTTTCAGGAATAGAACTCTTTTTTGTCTCTACAAAATGCATTGAATTCTTTTTGGAGCTACCGCGCTCCTTTCTCGGATGCCTATCTTGACTCGTGCTCTTTCTTCTATCGTTTTCAGAAGAACGCCTCTTAGATTGTGTTCTCTCTTTATTATGATTCTGCGGTTGAGTTAGTACAGTTTGCTGAGTTTCTCTGCTTTCAGGAACATTCACAACAGGTCTACGCCACTCTTCCGTTTTCTGTATTAACTTCATTTTTGAATTCAAGTTAAATACCACTTTGGGCCTTATCTGATCCCCTGCTAATAAGACGTCTTCAACATTTTTACTTTGACCCTGTATAATGTGTTCCTCAGGTATTATTTCAATATCTTCTTGCCTTTCGACTATCAGTTCTGGCCCATACACTACATTCTGTTTAACCTTCTTGCTCTTACTTTCCCTTTTCTTCTGTCTCTTCACGTTTCCCTGGTCCGACGACGACGTGCACGGTGTATCCTCGATCGGTACTGGAATATCTGACGGTGTAATCGGTACTTCTGGAAATACCGACACATCTTGACTATTCTTCATCTCCTCTGTCATGTTCATTACCTGTTTCGCGAATTCCATCGCTTCCTGCATGTCCTCCAGTCCATCGTCCATGCTTAAATTCTGATGGGGAATAGAATCGTCCGGCGAAGGGTTTTGCGGCAGAGGCGGAGGAGCATCAGCGATTCTTATAGGCGGAAGAGGCAACGCAAAGTCTCTTACCATCGCCTGTCCGCCGTTCGTCTGCGGCAGAATCGGTTGAAAGTTGATCTGGATATTGTTCATGAAACCTTGATGCGGAGGCATACTCATCGGTGGCATCTGCGAGAAGTTTGCTGTAACAGGAGTCATATTAAAGTCAGACATTGGCGAGGTTTCCATCAGATTCATCGTCATCAGATTCGACGCGGAAGAGTCTAAAGGAGCGAGTAAATTAGAGCGTTCCTGAGACGATAGTCTCGGATCGAAAATCGGCGGTGGCTGAAGAGTCTCCTCTTGTTTATGAATCTTTGGTGGTGGTTGCTGAGGATTGAATTCAGGTAATTTTTCACTGACGCTTGTTATAGCGGGCGGAGGTGCTCTGGGATCGAAAGCTGGAGGCGGCTGTAGAATTTCTTGTCTGTTGGACGAATCGGTCGTTGTAATAGATCTCATGTTTGGCGGCGGTTCGCTGGGATCGAAAGTAGGAGGCAGATCGCCCGAAGTAAATGGCACTATCGCATGATGCTGAGAGTCATGGCTCGTGGGAGGTAGATTAGGCGGAAACGGTGGTGGTGCACGTGGATCAAACGCTGGGACCATGTCATTTGGCTTAAACGGCGGCATGAGTCTAGGTCCAGGCATTCGATTACCGTGGAAAGGTAATCTTTGTGGTCCCCTAAAAAATAAATTCTTTCCATTTTGCTGAAACGTCCAGCGGCACCTAGGTCCCGGAACTCTTGGGCCAAACCTGGGCGGTACGTTAAAACACCTTGGCTGAAAAGGAGGTGGATTATTCAATTTTGTGTCTTCATGTAATTTCTGTTGTTCGTTATAATTTGGACACGGCGAAGATTGTGAATCACAGATAATATTTGGCTGAATCTCCTCATTTGGAGGTGGAAGATTAAATGAACTGTTCGGAGAAGAATCAGACATGTTCATTGAAATCTGAGAAGCTTCTTCGAGAGGTACATCTGTTTGCACATTGTGTTCAATCTGTAAATCTGTTTCTACATGATCATTATGCTGCATATTTATAATAGGATCCTGTGCATCTATCTCTAATATGTTTTGATTTTCTGTAAAATCTAATTCTGACATATCCTGGCCATCTGGAGGTGGTACGGACATAGATGTATCTGTATCATTTAAGTCTAGAGGCTTCTCATTTATTAGGTCATCCATTTGCTGCATCGATGGAACATTAATTAAATTTTCATCCAAATTCGAATCTGCAAATTTTCCATCAATATCATCTGGATTTTCAGACATTAAATTTTCTGCAACATTCTCACACTCTAAATGTAGATTTTCCAAATTACATCCAGGATCAGGAAACTCATGAAATATCTCTTTCTCGCACTGATCTTCAGTCAATAATATGTCTGACTGGTTTAAGATATCATTGTCCTGCACCGAATCCAAGATGTTCAAGGATTCTTCATTACTGTCATTTAGGATATTAATTTCATTATTTGTACTTAGAATATCTGCATTCTCCCCTTCAAAAATAACCGATACATCATCGGTGTTATCTGTATCCTCTACATTGTCAAACTTTGAATTATTGCAATCGACTCTGCCTATATCTCTAAAATCAGTGAAAGTTAGATCAAGCTCTGGCGGTTCGTGTCTCAGTTCAGGAATGCCCTTATTCCGAGTATCATCTTCCTCAGAACCAGTGTTCGGTAAAACTGACAAATCATCCTCCCAGAAATTAGTGATTTCTTCTTCAGTAATAGAAGATAACTTCTGCTTTAGTTTGTCGGCGGTCTCAGAGATCTTTTGCTGACGCTCCTCTTCAGAACCGAGCAAAGGGGTCTGCGGCATCGGCGGAGATTTCTCTTCAACCGGTTCCTCTTGCGGCACCGGTGCTCTAGGTCCAGGATTTCTAACGAAACCCGCATTGTAAAACTGTGGTGCCGGAGGTCTACCCGGACCGGAAAACCGTACGATTCCACGACCGCTCGCAGCTCTGCCTCTGCCATTTGGTCTGAACGGTAAATTACCTCTATATTGAGATCGAGGATGAAAATTCTTATTCTGTTGCCACGGTGGGAAATTCGGTCCTTCTATCCATTTATCGGGTCCCGGTAACCTGTGCGGCGGTCGAGGATGATTGAAACTTGGATGTGGAAACCTAGGTCCGCTAAAGCTGTTGGTTGGACCGTTGGTACGAGCACCCCGTGGTCCAAAGCCTCTTCCTCTGAATCCACTGCCACTCATCACACTAACGATTGTGATGCCTCAGTTATCGTAGCGCATCCGAGCCTACAATTCTGTTAACAGTCATGCGACTCCCGAAACACACTAACGTTGTAGTACGAATGCTCACATAC
Organism: Macropis europaea; assembly: GCA_916610135.2. Taxonomy (NCBI): domain Eukaryota; kingdom Metazoa; phylum Arthropoda; class Insecta; order Hymenoptera; family Melittidae; genus Macropis; species Macropis europaea. The sequence goes on from OU744348.1 coordinate 992,604, forward strand.
CTCATAGTTCATTCGTTCAGTGTCTCATGTCGCAGAGAACATTCTGAGGAGATCTGTGAACACATAACAATGAACATACTAATCTCTTCGCAATCTGTCACAAGCTTACAACATAAAAAATGTCATAACCTACTGTGAGCGACACACAACACAACGTTGTGCAAAATTGAGCACAGAGAAGCTCCTCGATATTATCCTTAACCTTGTCGAATGAGATCAGGTCTAGTGACTTTCAACAGGAACGACGACGCATCATGATCGACGTACACGAGTTTCTTTTGCTTCCGTACAGCCGTCGGATCGAACGTACGATCCCCTCACGCGAAATAATAACAAAACGACGTGCGCTTATCATTCAAATATAATCGCCATGTTGCACAATAAATTTCCTTCGGGCTCGATAAACAACGCACGCCTCGCTGTCAAACGATTCTCCCTGTCTGGGACGTGTTCCAGTTGTCTTCGCTGCTCTACGCGATCCTCCTCAACGACGAAACGGTGTCGCGTGTCGCGCTCATAACAAATCTGCCTCGATACACAACCACCGCACCGTACGCTCGATTCATTCAATTGGATTCTCCAATGTTCACATTTAAAAACCCAAACACTCGGTCACGAACTCGCGAACGCGACCGAGATCGTTCGCAACGCATCGAAATGCAGCACCCGGTCCGGCTAACACTTTTCGCGAACGCTCTCTCCCCGAGAACGATTCTTGCGAATCGATCGACACGATATCAGACAACGAGTGAGACAATTTGATCGATATGATTCGAACAGGGTTCGTTGAAAATGTGAAACTCGTTCGTCAGGCGTGTTACGCGAGACGTCAGTCTAACACCAAATAATCTCGGATGTAACCTTAGTGACGGGTTCCTCACTATTATCAGCTGTGACAGCTTGACACCGTACGCTCATTCCACCGATAGCGATCTGCTCTTTTTGGGATAATTAAACATCCGATTACTCGTGTCGAGTACCGCCGATAGGCCGTATCGAACGCGTTTCGCCCGTAATGCTAATAATGTTGTCGACGCGATTTAGATGACTCCTTTTTTTTTCTCTTGTGATGTTGTTTATCGTAATTTTTTATTAGATAACGCATGCGAACACCTATAGATGCGCAGGCGATATTTTTTATTGTGGAAAAATATGAGGTACTTTCGGCAGGGTTAAAGCAGTTTAATGGTATTTGTAGTTTAACATTTCTCGTTGTACAATAAATATATTGTGGATATAACAGCATGTCTATAATCAGATATGTTACAATTGATTTTTAATGCTTTAGAAAGAGAACTTTTGTACGAAATTCATTGTTCGTTTCAAACATGTAATTTATTTTGCAATAATTGAAAAGTGTGGGGTTGCTAATAAAAATAACTCAATTTTGTCATGATCCAAAAATTATTTTTTATGTTTTTGTTGTCATTTTACGAATATCGTTAATGGATCAATATATTTACGCATTACTGTCACGTAATTTAAATTTCAAAACTATCTAAAATGTACACTAATAAATAAGTATAGCATGTCCAAGAAGCGGTCCCTAAGCTTCTCCCACTCTTCTCCGCGTTATCATGGTAACAGGGACGCTAACTAATGGCGCGCTATATAAACGTTTTTAAAACAAAAAATTATTCCGATAAAAAACACGTATCGAATATATTTTCGAGTTCTATGTTACATCAAAACTGCATTAAAATCGGCATGTGTCAACTGAGGGGTTCATAACAAAAACAACCCTTGTCAAAGTTTACAATGACAACACAACTTCATGATTTAATTGAATACAGTTCTTCTCCGATATAATTACAGATAACACTCGCAGCAATTGTGTAATATAATGAATATTTTGTTAAACAAAATTGATGCTAGAGTATTTTTTGCTTTCCTGTTAAAAGATACAAACTGACAAGTGTCGCTTTTGTTATGAACCCTTCAATTAGGTGATGTTGTTAGGCTATACTTTTTTAAAACGTTCACAATAGCACGATATCAACCAGCGTCCTGTCGTCATGGCAACGGGGTAGCAGAGTGGGGGAGTCAAGAGCCGTCGCGGCGAGTTTCGACTAAGTTCAGGGTTCCCATATTTTGTACATTTTGGAACTCGCTCTGGCGATGAGTTTTGGAACACGCGTTCCGTCGTAGCGAACCAGCACCCCCCACCGCCGACCGTACGGCACCGTGCTGATTCTTTACCGTCACGAGAGTCTAGAACGAACACCTGAGCAAATTTTTTCTGCTCGAGGATGGCCGCGATGCTGTCCAACTGTTCGCGGTTTGTGCCTCGTGTAATAACACGAATCAGTATATCACACACGAAGGTGAGTCCACCGTACGGTATCCTGTTCGTTTTTGGACCGTAGACTTAAAACAACCGTGACATGTAGATTAGGTAAGAGGGAGAGCCTGACGCCCTTTACTCAAGCAGAATCTGCTATCAAGGTTGTCGAAGTACCACCCTTACCTTTCGCGTCGATTACATAATAGCATTTTAACGCTTGTCGTACGTGTCTCGATTTATCATTTGTAATCTGTCAATGAAAATTGGACGAAATTCCCGAGCACTAGACGGCGGTGAATTTTCTCTTTAAATGGTCCGGTAGACTTCGCTCAGCCGTGTCTCGTGACTTCAAATTACCTTTCCTTCATTAACAGAAAGTATACCTATTTTTATCTTGCCTGATATATACCACACCTTTGTCATTTCACACATAAATATGCTTTGTGATCGGCTATGATAAGAATTTATGTCAAGTTTTAGTCATTGATTACCTGTGGAAGCATGTTGTACATATGAACTTTTTTTTTCAGGTTGTGAGGTCTTTAAGTAGTCAAGGTAAGACTAATCAGTATCGAAAGTGAAGTATTAAAAAAACAGTGGTGAGATATGTTGAAAAATTTTATAAAACATTGTCTTTATAGAGAGGCATAACAACGTTGGGGATATACCATGAACGTAAACTACTAATTGTATCAAATCATTTTTGTAGGGCACATACTATTTATCCACACCAAACATGTGGTCAACAAGAACTCTCAATTGTAAGTTGAAAAGTACATCAAGAAGGTTTACACAGACTTAATAAGTTGATAAGTATGACATTAAATACATGTATAAGCACATGTTGTAGTTACAAAAATATAGTACAGATTATAATATTTAATAAGACAATTTTAACACGAATATGTGTTTATATCTAGATGTACAAAGTATAAGAAATTTCACTGTTGGATAAATCAGGCAAAGCATATTCATTCAACATCCTCATTATGTAAGTCAGCTTTTGAGTATTCAGAATGCATACTAAAAATAGCACCATAGAACTTGTATGATCCATATTTATACATGGTAGGGGAAATACGAGAAGTTGTAGTACCGGCATTCGCAGAAAGTGTAAGCGAGGGAGATGTAAGATGGGAGAAGAAACCAGGTGATCAAGTTAAGGAAGATGATGTCTTGTGTGAAATTGAAACCGACAAGGTACCATAAAGTCATAAATAATCTGAATATATTCTGTTCCATAAATTTATGATAACCCTTTTGTAGACTTCAGTTCCTGTACCATCACCTGGTTCTGGCGTCATCAAGGAGATTTTTGCAAAAGATGGTGACACTGTAAAGCCAGGACAAAAGTTATGTACCATCGACATTGGTGCAACTGGTGGAGCAGTTGCAGCAGAAGCTCCTGCACCATCAAAGCCAGCTGAGAAGGCACCACCTCCTCCGCCTGCTGCTGCGGCAGCTCCTCCTCCACCGCCACCACCTCCTCCACCAAAACCTGCAGCAGCTGCTCCTTCTATGCCACCTCCAGCAGCTAAACCTCCTCAACCACAGGCACCAGCAGCATCTATGCCAGTTGCTGCCATCAAGCATGCTCAGGTGAGAATTTCAAATGGTGAAGTACAAATTTTAAGTGCTGTTTCTAATGAAAAAGGATTGTAATATTTTAGGCACTGGAAGGTGCAAAAGTTCAACTACCCCCCGCTGATTATTCACGCGAGATACTTGGCACCAGAACAGAGCAGCGAGTGAAAATGAACAGAATGCGATTGCGTATCGCCGAACGACTAAAGGATGCTCAAAATACGAACGCAATGTTGACGACGTTTAACGAAATCGACATGAGGTTGCTATATTTGTTCATCCTTTTTGTTATTAGTTTTCATCTTCACTAACAAACAGCATTCGCTTACAGCCGCATTATGGAATTCCGCAAAACGCAGCAAGAAAACTTCACGAAGAAGTACGGTTTGAAACTTGGATTCATGAGTCCATTCATCGCAGCAAGTGCCTATGCTTTGAAAGATCAACCAGTAGTAAATGCAGTAATAGATGGCACTGACATAGTATATAGAGACTACGTTGACATTAGCGTCGCAGTTGCGACACCAAAGGGTCTTGTGGTTCCAGTTCTTCGTAGCGTAGAGAACAAGAATTTCGCAGAGATTGAAATCGCTTTGGCGGCCATGGGTGATAAAGCGAGAAAGGGTAAAATATCTGTAGAAGATATGGACGGTGGCACGTTCACGATAAGTAATGGTGGTGTGTTCGGTTCCCTCATGGGAACACCCATTATTAATCCACCGCAGAGTGCGATTCTTGGGATGCACGGTGTGTTTGATAGACCAGTTGCAATAAAAGGCGAGGTAAATGCGAATAACGTTCTATCTACTGAAAAATTCGAAGGCGATTCAGAATATTTGAATAACATAATAAACTTTCAGGTGAAAATTCGTCCAATGATGTACGTAGCGTTAACATACGACCACCGATTAATCGATGGGCGTGAGGCTGTGATGTTCTTAAGGAAGATTAAGGAAGCTGTCGAGGATCCCAGAATTATTTTAGCTGGCCTTTAAAACATCGTACACATTACCCATTCGAATCGCTTCGATAACGCCTCTCATCACTTTCAGAACGTTTTGTACACGTTGTATTATATTCTGTTCATCGAGGTTTTTACTTAAAAGAGGAAAAAAGAAACCAACTCAAGATATTCTCTCGGTTGTTGACTAATCATTGTGATATGCGAAAGTACGGGAAGATGTGACGCGAACGAGACGACACGAAGTGTCTCTACTCGAAATCTTTATTCTACTAGCGAAATATTCTTTCGATTTGCATTCATCTCGATATCCAGCAATACGAATTGACAACTTTTCTATAACGCACGTTACATTATCCGCTCGAACAGTTGTTCTAATAAGATACTTCTACTCAAAACGATTCTCGAAGAGAATTTTGTCGGCGTGAAAGCCAGAAGTATATTTTAATATTTTCATGGCTCAAATTGCATAATAATCAACGGAAAGTGAAGACGTCATACGCCGTAAGAGACGAAATATCTTATACAACATGAAAAATTTCATTGTATTTTTTTCTTGACTGCTGTCACTGACAAATAATTTTGTTGAAGAAGAATAGCAAATTGCTATTCAGCGGCGCACGTTGCAATGCTAGTTTATACGCAGCTTGTCTTGCTGGACAATACCTTTTTTTGTTATAACAAACTTACAACATGTGATGGAAAGAGAGCCACAAAATATTTGTAACAATTGGTTTACTGGATTTTAATTCTATTTATTTTTAATTCGATGGCCTTGATTAGCGCGAGACGTCGTAAAAGGAGCGATAGCCAAAAAAGCTAGAGGATACTTTATTGCAAAAGAATAAATGTATCGAAAATAATGAAATAAAACTTAACGAATCTATGTGTTGTCAACATTGTTGAATCACGTTCACAAGTACGTCGTGATTTATTTAAATAAAGGGTATCCGTCATTCCTATGTTTTCTGCACGCTTACAACTTCCACAAATTATTAAAACTTAATAATATAGAATAAGCACTTTATAAGACGCGTTTAAATAAAGCGTACACTAACAATTAATTATAAAATTTACTTCATAATTTTTTTTATTCTTACTCTCGGTTGAAAGTATTTTTCCTCTCCTATTGTAAATAATAAACTTTAAATATAATTTTTACAATTTCAAAAGCGATATCGAACACTTTTTCGAATGTATCGCGTCTGTTCGATAATTGACAAAGAGAGATATCGAAGTCACGATCGATTCTGCTCATTCAACGGGGATGACTTCGCCGTTTCGTTTGATGATCATACACTAAGCTGAAATGGTAATTTTACAAATATTTCAAATTAGTATTACATAAAGAACTTTTGATTTGTCAAGTAATCTGCAAATGATCGTTTAAAAAGATATTCATTCATTTTAATTTATCCGTTCTCATTACACGATTAATCTTGTCCCTGTTTGACGTTTTAGGTTAACCTCGCTTTCAGTTTTAAGCTCTTCTGTGTCAACTACATGTTACATTACTCAAAATGAAAATCTTATGAATTACTGATAATTTCTATTATAAATTAAGTGAACGAACGTGTAATATTATTTTAAGAATATAGTGACGATGGTATATGTTTAAATATTGAATACTGTTTTATTAATAATTATAGTACTAACTACTGATAATTATGATAACAGGGGCAGAGTCAATCTGGTACTGGTGGCACAGGAGGTGATAAGAAGGATGATAAAGACAAGAAGAAGAAATATGAACCTCCAATTCCAACGAGGGTAGGCAAGAAAAAGAGACGCACAAAGGGTCCCGATGCGGCTTTAAAATTGCCGCAAGTTACTCCTCACACACGTTGCAGGCTGAAACTTTTAAAGCTAGAACGTATAAAAGATTATTTATTAATGGAGGAAGAATTTATTAGGAACCAAGAGCGATTGAAGCCACAAGAAGAGAAGAATGAAGAAGAAAGGTCTAAAGTCGACGATCTGAGAGGAACTCCGATGTCTGTTGGAACATTAGAAGAAATAATTGATGATAATCATGCTATAGTTTCTACATCCGTTGGTTCCGAACATTATGTATCTATCCTATCATTCGTTGATAAGGATCAACTGGAACCTGGATGTTCTGTCTTGCTAAATCATAAAGTTCATGCAGTTGTTGGAGTTTTAGGTGATGATACTGATCCTATGGTTACTGTAATGAAACTAGAGAAAGCTCCACAAGAAACTTATGCTGATATCGGTGGTAAGTATCAGTGCTTCAATTAATATTATTATTAAATGTGTATGTAATTCTTCATAGTAATAAATTTCTTATTTATGATTGGTTAGGACTTGACGTACAAATTCAAGAAATTAAGGAATCCGTAGAATTACCTTTAACTCATCCAGAATACTATGAAGAAATGGGTATTAAACCACCAAAAGGAGTCATCCTTTATGGGCCACCAGGAACAGGAAAGACCTTGTTAGCAAAAGCTGTAGCCAATCAGACTTCAGCAACTTTCCTGCGAGTTGTTGGCTCTGAACTCATACAGAAATATCTAGGCGATGGACCTAAACTCGTCAGGGAGTTATTCAGAGTCGCGGAGGAACATGCTCCATCAATCGTTTTTATAGATGAAATAGACGCAGTAGGCACAAAACGATACGACAGTAATAGCGGAGGAGAACGGGAAATTCAGAGAACTATGTTAGAACTTCTGAATCAATTAGATGGTACAAAAGTGTTTTCAGTTCTCACTGAGTGTGAAATTTATAGTAGAATGTCTCGTGTGTATCGATTACATTTTTCTTCAACTTTTTTCAGGTTTTGATAGTCGTGGAGACGTTAAAGTTATAATGGCTACAAACAGAATCGAAACCTTAGATCCGGCGTTGATCAGACCAGGTCGTATCGATAGGAAAATCGAGTTTCCGCTACCCGACGAGAAAACGAAAAGAAGAATTTTCAGCATTCATACTAGCAGAATGACTCTAGCGCCCGACGTTAATCTGGCGGAACTGATTATGGCTAAAGACGATCTCTCAGGCGCAGACATAAAGGTAAAATTTCGTCCAATTATTAAGGCTGTGAAATTTATATTGAATATTAAAGATTATTTGTTTTGCAGGCCATATGTACGGAGGCTGGTCTAATGGCGCTACGAGAACGCCGTATGAAGGTCACCAGTGACGATTTCAAGAAATCTAAAGAGAGCGTTTTATATCGAAAAAAAGAGGGTTCACCCGAGGGATTATATTTATAAAAACATTACGACTAATATCCTTTATTTACAGTTTACACGGGAACGTGTTATACATGCTAATAAAAGCATACAAAATGCTACATTCTAATTCTCGAATTAATTGTCTTTAGACGATCCTGCAACATGATTTTGTATTTCTAATAAATTCGATTCATTCATATTTAATCGTTCTACATATGGTTGAAAGTATCTGTTCAACGTTTGTATAACTTCCGAGGAATGTGCTCTTTGTTCGTCGATGACTTGTGAAAATGGTTTTTGCGTGTCATTCTTATTTTCAGAATCGACCGTGCAGATACGGCACGCGCCTCTTCTAGTTTTATCGAGAATTTCGATGATCTTCTGAGGATGTTTGGTATTCTGTGGCATTACGCTTTGTAAACTTTTAAATTTTCCTAAAATAAACGCGGTTTCAAAAGCTTCCTCATATCCTTTATCGAAACCTTCTTGAAAAACAGAATCCGATCCATGCTCCATGCCTTCTCTGTAACCAGTCTGAAAAGACAATAAAATATTAAGAATAAATATATGTGGGTTGTCAACAAAAAAATGATCAATACTTATGAGATAGATAATATTTGACACATTAAGTAAAAGATATCATCAGTAGCATATTAAGTATATTTACAAAATACCTTTTTAGCGGCATTTATAATTCTATCCCAATCTTTAGCAGCGATATTCAAAGATTCTTCGATGTCCGTGTCTAAACAATCTTCCATGTTTCTTTAAAAGAGTCTTCCGTTAATATAAATATTAGTTTCTTTTCAATTTACTTATTATTTGTAAATAATCACAGCACGTGAGTACATAACCTAACAAATATTTAAAATAATCAAGTGAGTGGCATAAACTTTGACATTTAAAAAATTCAATGGAAACGGATGCCAGTGGTTCAAAAGAACAAGATGCGAATACGGCAGATCCTAATTCGACAGAAGCAATTGAACAAAAGTAATTTTTTCTTTTTTTTGTTTCAAGTTCTTGGAATGCATTGTACATGTAACTGATAGGTTAAGTCTACTGTTTACATGCAGTTCAACTGACATAATTTTGTCATTATAAAGCGTATGAGATATTTAAAAATTATTTATATTTTCAGGATCATCGCATTAGCACAGGCAAAACCGAAAGGTATATCCGATAAAGATTTGACAGCTGAGATACCAGACTTGCAACCTGTGCAGAGAGCACAAATTATAAACAAGTTATTGTCTCAGGGACAATTTGATTTGTTCAAGCAGGGTGGTTCTTTGTTGTATCGGTTGAAAGATCCTTCCAAAGCAAAGACACCCAAAGGTGCAGACAATGAAGAAAAAATTGTGTACACGATAATTGAAGAAGCAGGAAACAAAGGAATCTGGATCCGTGACATAAGGTTCAAGTCTAATTTAATGCCCACTCAGCTGAATAAGATTTTAAAAAGCTTGGAAACTAAGAAGTTTATCAAAGCTGTTAAATCGGTGGCAGCAAGTAAGAAAAAAGTATACATGTTGTATAATTTGGAACCAGACACATCCGTAACTGGTGGAGCTTGGTACCAAGATCAAGACTTCGAAGCAGAATTTGTTGATGTTCTGAATCAACAGTGTTATAGATTTTTGGAAAAGAAACGGGAACAAATGAATGCTTGCAGAGGTGGACCTATTGCAGCCAGAAATGTTACATTTGCTTCTTCCAAGGAAGTATGGAAGTTTATTTCTGATCTAGGGATAAGCAAGGTTTGAATATAAACATAATTGCTTTCAAGTCATGTGAGCCATCATTCAGAAAAAAATTGTTATTTACAGGTAAAACTATCAGTTGAAGATTTGGAGATGATACTCAATACTCTGGTTTATGATGGAAAGGTAGAGCGCACCCTTTCTGGGGATGGAAACAATTTATACAGAGCAGTAGAACCTTTATTAACTTCACCTGGACTGATTAAGTCGACTTGTGGAGTCTGTCCAGTATGTTTTATTTATTCAAACGAAAATTTAATTCATTAACTACTCAATAATGATTTAAAATTATTGAAATATAGGTAAGGAAGAATTGTTGCGACATTGGTGATGTCACACCCACAAAATGCCAATATGTTACAGACTGGCTGGAATGACATTCTCAAATAAAAATGTATTGATTAACCCCTTGACTAGTTCGTGCAACATACGGACAAGGTGGAAAGTACTGTACTGCTAAGAAACACTATATTGGTAGAAACATACTGTCTTAGGATTCCCCTGCTTATCTCTAGTTATTAAATAATATTAATTTAACTAGATGTAATTTGTTTTCTTATAGTTTTATATAAATAAAGTTATTTTAAATTTAGCAGTGAAAGGGTTAAAAATGGATTTATACATATTTTTAAGTGTTTCTATTTGTATACTTTGTACATACAATTTCTGTTATATACAGAATGTTTCACAACTGTGTATTAATATTTCTGGGACTGAATGTGTAGTCTAGAATAAAAGTGGTCATATAGCATTTTCTATTTATTCTAATTAAAAATTATTAATGTACACTTAACAACAAATTGTCGTATTTTTTACATGTAGACATAAAGAAGTTTTGTATCTATTACCCGGCTAATAGTACGGGTAGAATACCCGGATAATTTCCGTATTTCCGGGTATTTCACGAGTACTCGAATACCCAAGTGACCTGGACATTAACAGCGTTAATAAAAATCCTGAAAAATAAGGTCAAGCAATCGCATGAATCTTTAGTGACCGATTCCCGCCAAATTGATCAAGTTTATCCGTTTACACCGGATGTTGATTGCCAACCGCAACAATACTTTATCTTCCATTTGTATAGATCGTATTTCCCAATAAAAACACCCTGTCGGACGCTTGGTCCAGCTCATAACAATAAAACAATAAAACCTATAGAGAAAACATAAAAATCTGAATGCTGAAACGCGTTGAAAACAGCAAGCGAATCGAGCGGGATCGTTTCCCGCGTTTCGTTCGCAGGTCGCGTCCGGTTGGCACCGCTGACCACCCTCTCTGTTTCCGGCTTCGAGGTGCCAGGTGTGAATGCGCGCTTCCACGAGCACCGTTAAATCGTGCTTTGTCATGAGCAGTCGAAATGTTTCGCGAAAGAACGGCGAGCTGTGACGACGTTTGAGACGAGCAACGGTACAGGAGACACGGGACGAAGAACCTGCAACGCGACAACGTCGACAAGAGGTTGTTTATCAACATCGGTGCGGTTCGACGAGCTTCTCCTAGGATCGCGTACGTGGTGGTGGTTCGCGTGCGTCGCATGTGCCCGGAAAGAGCAGAATCTCGACGACGCGTGATTGATTTCTTACGCGACCAATTCGGCTGGCCACTCGGACACCAGCGTCGCACGACCGATCGATTTGTCAGCTGTCTGACATGCCGCTCCTCCGTAAACAACCGTTCCAACGGCTGCATGTCTCCTCCGACTTCAAAGACGATGACGAAGTTTTCCTCTGCGAGGTTACCAACGAGATCTTCAAGGACTATAAGTAAGACGTCCGACGACGTTCGCGCAACGTGTCCCGTCGTATCCAGTCGATTCGATAGGAATTGACGTGTGCACGTTTCGGTGAACGTTCGACGATCAATTGCGTCTCTAGTGGACATTCAAAATGTGTTCTATGCGATGTGTTGGTTCATTGATATATGTTGCTGTTGCAGTACCAAGTCTTGAGACCCGAAGGCATGGTACAGGGAGAGCTTGTTGCAGTGACCAGAGGATTAGTGACATTTTTTGTTGCTGAATAATGTTCTTCTGTTTCACTATTACTGTCATGATATATTTTAAATTAGTATAGTATCTAGGACAGATATGGCTAGTTAATTTGCACCCTTAAATAGTCGAAGCAATTGATGCTGAGGTACCAAGGTCTGTGTAGGGTATACAACTGTAGGATTCCAACCAATAAAATAAGAAATTCATATAATCCACTTCTATGCATAACCTTCCAAAAGTTTCTTGGAAGAAGAAGATTTAACTTCTTCTGCTGTGATAGTCAAAGATACAATCAGTTGAGATACTTTCCATGGCCCTGACTGAGGTCTGAAAATCTTACATCCCAGAAAAAGTGTCAAACCACTTGTTTCGAAACTGTAAGGTTATAAACTGTGGAACTTCCATAATTTTTACAACCTTGCTACTATCTCTTCTATGTGTTATACCTATATTTGAATTTATGCAATTTATCCCACTTAGACAATGTGATTAAGTATTCAGATACCTATAGAATAAGGGACCAAGCATCTCTGTATCATTTAATTATTGGATTCAGATCTTTTTATAAATGCATTTGTTTTAATTCACATTGATAACATAGTGTTGTTACATGTCACAATAATATTTTTTTGTGTTTCATGTTTGCAGCGAGTTCTGTGAGAGGATTATTTTATGTAATTCACTGATATGGTCGTGCAGTATTACCGGTAGAAGTAATATGACATATGAAGAGGCTTTACAATGCGAAGAAAATGCAAAGAAAAGTCTCAAGGAGTTTCCTATGGAGGTACGATATGTTAACTTATTGCTAATATTACAGTTTATTAACTTTCTATATGTTTTATGTTGTAGTTACGTATACCTATATTGTACCTTGCCACTAAAACAAACCGGTCATCTTTCAATGAAATGATAGAAGATGTTTATCAGTTTGCAAGGGATAGATATTTTGTAGGAGAAATGGTAGAAGCGAGTTTCACTGAAGACTCTTGGTGTGACTGCCATGTACTTCAAGTCATTGCACCTTCAGAACAACAAATTAAAGCATATAATAAAGAACAGAACAGGTATAGATATTTACACATATTGTTTTATTGAAATATATTAAGTTGATGTAAGTTTCTCACATGTTTAATACATGTAGAAGTCCACAAGAACAACAGTACCATCCACCAGCGAAGCTATTTCGTTACGAAGTGGAACAGTTAGACTGTGGAGATTCTGATGTTAGTCAGTTGATGATAGTAGAAGCTGCACAAGTGAGGAGAAGAAAACAGCATTATAGTAAAGAGCGTAATAAGATATTTCTTCGCCAATTGTGCGAACAAAATGAAAGCGGTATATGGGTTGTTAAAGTTAGTAATTCCTTACTGAAAATCGTCTATGAAATATGTGAAACTTCTTAATGGTGAGCTTGCATGTATTTTGTAGGATAGTGTATTACAAAAGTATGGTATCAGTAAAGTGCGATTTGATACTATATTTGCTGGCCCACCTCCAGATTTTACGTCACGAGTTAAAAAGCCTGTTAAACATAAGCAGGAGTCTATAGACAAATTCCTTACGTCAGACGTTACAAAACTCAAAACGATAGAATCACCCGATCCTCTCAAGAAGGTGAACCAAACAGGAGTACACATAAAAAAGTATCGAAAACCTAGGTAAATAATTTATAAATCATTAAGAACAATTTGTCGCTTTTGAAGGTACATTACTTTCATACATTTTATCGGCAGAATGAACGGAAAATTCAAGGAAGAACTTAAAGCGAAAGCACTTGAAGAAAAAGTGAAACGAAAGGAAGAAAGGGTTCAGAGAAAGGAACATAAGAAGGCAGAGAAAATGAAAACGGCTGCTTTGGCTGCATACGTGAAAGAATGGAACAAACCTAGAGAAGATCTCGAATGCGAAGATCTATGTCCTATTCCAGCAGCCACACCGGTGAAGACCAGCATACCTAACGAAAAATTCGGTGACTGCGTTATGATTCTAGAGTTCTTAGATTTTTTTCACGAAGAGTTGGAAGTTCACGCGTATTTTCCAAGCGGCTTCACGTTAGAATTCTTGGAAAAGGCATTGATAACAAAAGAAACGTCCGGACCTTGGAGTGATCTCTTACAGTTGCTATTGACGAATATTTTCAAATATCAAGAGGACGAGGAGGATGAGATTCACGCTGAAGCATCTGATTTGGACAACAATATCAGCATCAGCGAGGGAGCATCATCGATGACTAAAGCTGTAAAGCTTGCAACAATCGCATCTGCATGGTGTCAGATGCATCAGGGTTGCAAGTTATCCGAACTAACGCTAGATCATGTAACTTTGAGTGAGATTCTGAGGCAACACTTGTTAAGCTCTGGAGGGCGAATTGGTGAGGTCGCTTCTAAGTGGAGATACTCTCAGAGAGGTATAAGTGATACATATAGTGTCCAATGAGTCAAAAATATAGAATAAGTTTTCGTGATAATTGCATGGTTCCCAACAAAAATGATTTTACTTTAATTAATTTCTTTGCTATGTTTTTAGGTGGATACACAAATCAAGATGACCCTGTGCTTCTAATGCGAATAAACGAAGCATATGTTTTAAGACTGTTAGGGCATCGTAACGTGCATGAGTTCGATTTCGACGAGAAATTGAAAGTTGCGACGTGCCTCATAAATCAGCTGCTCACTTTTGCTTCGGTGCGAGACGTGATTGAGGAGAGGCACGAGAAGCTTCATCAAGCAAAAAAGGAGCTGAAGTCTTTCATATTAGCCGAACAGAAGAAAGAGAGAGAAGAAAAGGAGAAAATGAAGGGAGAGAAAGAGAAAGAGAAAGAGAAAGAAAAGGAGAAAGAGAAAGAGAAAGAAAAAGAGAAAGAGAAAGAGAAAGAAAAAGAAAGTGAGATGAAAGTACAGAAGAAAGTTACGCGTGGTAGCTATGACGAAGAAAAGAGGAAGGAAGAATATGAGAGCAAGTTGAAGAAACTTCAGGAAGCATCTAAGAATAATAAAATGATGCTTTATCTGGGTTCTGATAGAGCTCATCGTAGATACTGGAGATTTTTATCCATACCGGGTAAGTGCTATTACTATTCATTGTACCGTGTAATATAAAAAATATAATGATGTGTTTATTTTTCGTATCTAGGAATATTTGTAGAAAATGATGAATGGTGGCCAGGTAATTGCCTTTCTGAGGGCACGCCTTATTTGCCGGAATTACAAGACAGAGACTCTGCGTACGCGTATTTAAGAAACAAATTCGAGGATGAGTTCAGCGACAAGGAAAATAGTTTCAAGAAGGCGAAGAAATCACCGAAGAAAGTTTCGTTTTCCGACAAGAATGGTCTTAAATCGCCACGGAAAGAATTGAAGCAAGAATTATGCGATATTAGGAAGCAGTTAATGGCTTGCACAGCGGATAGAGAATGTCCGGTTCATTGGAAGAAGACAGAACCAAAATGGAGTTTCTATGGAAAGGAGGAGGACATAGAAGCTTTAGTAAATAGTCTATGCTCGCGAGGAATCAGAGAGGGTGAACTCAAAAACAATATCGTACAAGAGATGACGAGTATAATATCCGTGATCAGAGAATGTCCTAGACACAAACTTAATCCTGATGTTGTACGTATCTTTTATTGTTTATAGTAGTTTATAGAATCCTTTGTATCATTCTTAAATTCTGTATTTATATAACAAACTATCAAGTAAATTTTTCAAACAGTTTTCAGAACCCATTAAGGTACCAGCGAGTAAAATTTCGAAGAAAAATAAATATGACAATGCCAACTTGAACTTCCCTTCTGACATGCCTGTAAACGATGTGTTAGAGCTCACTTTGAGAGACTACATTTTAGATTTTGAAGATAAAATCAAGGGGGGCTGTTTGGGACATCTGAAAGTGACTGATCGAGATGCGTGGAGGAACGCGATTAATAACAGAAGATACGATAAACAGTGCGAAAAATTGCTGTGTTGTGGAAATGAAATTGACACGGACGTTATTTCCAATATGACGTTAGACAAAGTGAAAAATGAAGCCAGGCATAGCAGACCAGGTACTCCGGACTCCGAAAGCGGAAGTGTCAACACGAAAACTTACAAAGATCCTGGAAAATACTTGGGTACACCGAGCGAAAATGAAATACATCCAGACACCAAGCAACAGGCGTACATTAAACAAATGGCATGTGCTATCTTGCAATTGTCACACGCCGTGGAGCAAAAGTACTTAAAAAGACCGTTAGGTTCCACTGGCGAGAAAGACAAAAAATGGCCCGCTGATGAGATCAGAGAAAGATGGGAACAGTCACTTATGGCGTCAACCAGTTGGTCTCAATTATTTTTGCATTTAAGCACACTGGAAAACAGTGTCGCTTGGGGTAAAAGCGCGTTGAATGCACAGTGTTGTATATGCAAACGACGTAGAGATGCTGAAAAGATGCTACTCTGTGATGGATGTAACAAAGGCCACCACCTGTATTGCTTGAAACCAAAACTCAGTGTAATTATCTTTTTGCAAAAAGTTTGAAGTTTTAATTATGACATAATGATTAATAAATTCATTGGTTCGCAGGCTGTACCGGATGGCGACTGGTACTGTAAATCATGCAAACCACCAACGAAGCCAAGAGAAAGTAGGAGGCGAAGGAAGTTCGAAGAGGAGGAGGAAGAAGTGATACTGACCAAAGAAACTCGACACAATCGCGCTAAACGTGTTCTTGAGAGCGAGGAAGAAGAGGTCCACGGGGACGATGAACTCGGGGATGAGAGCGATGTCGATATGTGAGTATTTTAATAAATTTCGTATTTGATGATACTCTAGAACACTTATTTAATGATTGTTGTATTTTAGAAGTCAGGTGGACGTGTGTACCGTGTGCAGAAGCGGCGGAAAATTGCTGAGTTGTGACATGTGTACAAACCACTATCACATAGAATGTATAGATCCTCCTATAGGAAGAGCACCTCGTGGAAGATGGTCTTGTTCGGATTGCAAGGAGAGAAAAGACAAGAAAACTGGTTCAAGATTTGGTAAGATGCCAGGACTTTAATCTGGATGCTTATGGTACACAGACTAGTCGAAAATACTATCGTTAGGATTATCGAGGTCAATTAATGATCATTTCGCGGTTAGATTGTAATAAATAGAATGTACACACTGAGTGTCATAACTACATGGAATGTTAAAAAGAAGTAAAAAGGACTTACAGGGTAGTCATTTTCAGCTTAACCCCTTGCGCTACAATGACGAGCTAGACTCGTCATGAGGTTTTAATGGCCAACTGCGCAGTGACGAACTATACTCTTCATGCAATTAAAAATAGTGCTTTATTGCAAAATTTTTCATAATTAAATCGAAGCGCAAGGGGTTAACGAATACTATCTAGCCTTCAAGTCGTCAATACTTTTTCTAACACCATGTAGTTATGATGTGTATTAATTGTTAATATAATATAAAGCAGTTTCTTAGTTTTAATTGTGTTGTTAGTGAGGGGGCGTGAAAGGGAAAGAGACAAGGGGAGACAGTGCGCTGCAGCAGCACGCTCTCGCATCCATGGCTTTGCCAAGAGCCTCCTCACTACAGAATCTACAGACTGGGACGGTCTGTATTGTAACTCCATTCTACTTTCCTTAGTATCTATCTCTATTGTAAACACAATAACAACAAACATCCTGCTTTACACGTCTCTTCGATAACTCTTTCACTGTCAGTGTCTACTTTCATGTGTCCACTGTGACTACTTTGTTAAGGTCCACTTCAGAGACTTTTAAGATAGTACATCCAGAAATTTTCTGTAGATATCATAAATAAATTCAGCACAAGGGTAACAGCTAGTTAAAACAGTATTTGTGTCATCTAGATACCAGTCTTTATCACAGTGAAAGGGTTAATTAGTAGTAACAGTAAGTTGGACTTCCTTAGTAGGTTGATAAGGCTTCGTTGCATGTACGTGCAAAAGCCCCTCGTTGATGTAAAGCATTTAGGACTTTTTCTGAATCGATATTTCTTCAAGTGCCTCCATCGTTTCCTCCTGTTACACTAAAATTGAGTTTAACTGCTTCTGAGTACATTAGAAGCTTGAAACACTTACGGTATGTCGTGCGCCGTTATAAGTGTATTAACAATTTGTTTTATATAAATATCTGACAATGCTTTGTACATGCTTTAATAGAAATGTATCAAGTTGAAGAATTTATTGAATTGAATGTGGACATTTTTGTAAACAGACAGTAGCACGTCGGAAGATGCGGAACCGAGGCAAACCAGGCGAGCAGCCAAAAGAGCCGCTGAAGTGGAACAAGAAGAAGACAAGGGAACGATCAAAGGATCCATGTCGAGATTACAGGATTTACTCACAGACATCAGGCAGCACAGGGATTCGTGGCCTTTCCTTTCACCTGTTACGAAAGACGAAGTCCCTGACTATCACGACATCATTTCCAATCCCATGGATTTTGGTACCATCAAGCAAAAACTCAACAACGGAGAATATGAAACGTTGGAACTGTTCTTCCACGATTGTCATTTAGTGTTCAACAATTGTCAAGCTTATAACGAAGAACACAGTTCCGTGTACAAGTAAGTGTATCTGCTATGAATATGTTTATATTCATGAGTTCGGATGCCAGAGATGCAAGATTAATTAACAATGTTGATGCGCTTCCTTTCTTACTGCAAATACTTAAACCACATGTTCTCTACATAGAATTCTCATTATTCATCGTACATATTGTACATGAAATTATGAATTTTCTTAAGTTAATGTTTTCAAATAATTAAATTTATTGTAGGCATTATGTAAACAAATGAATTGGTCGTATTACATAAAATCATTGAATGCAGTCAGCTACGTTCTAAAGTTTAGAACATAAAATATGTTTACAGTAGAAACGATAGCTGTACCATTCGCATGCGATCAAAATCTTTGGCCTCCGAACACTTAATGTAACATTAGCATTGACAGTGAGGCTATGTCCTTTTAAAAACAGTTACGTATACAGAGCAGGTATGAGGTTGTTGAAGTTCTTCGAGAAACGGTGCAAGGAGCTAGGATTGAGTTACGAAGAAGAATTCCAACGGCCGCCGGATGCGAAGAAACGAAAACTCGAGATAAACGGGCTTGTGGATAGCGAAGACGAAGACACGGAAGAAATTCAGAAGACAAGATAGAACAAAGTACATACTTCAATATATTAAACTTATTGAAAATTAATTTCTATTCCTGATACGTAAATTTAATGTACCTTAAGTCTGCGTGTGGATTTGTACCCTGGCGACGAGCAGCGTACGAATCCATAGATCCAGAAGAAAACATGTCCTGTAAATTATACTAAAAAGACTTAATTTGCTAAGAACAGTTAGGGAAGCACTGCATAGACTCTACGAAACTAATCCATTTGTTTAAAAAACAATGCGATAAAATGCAAGCTGAACACACTCGATGGTTCAAACGTTCTTTTTTTTTTTCTTCATTGATTATCAAACATCCCGATTAATTTTTCATTTTTAGGCTTGCTGAAGTGGGAGGCATGTACAGTATTATTCGTAGAATTCTACGTATGATATGTTATTGCTCTCGATAATACTTTTAAGATACCGTACGTAGAGTATATTTTATAAGCAAACGCGTGAGCGACATGGAACATGTTAGTTTCGTTCGCTCGAGCCAGTACAAGTGGTAGTTTTTTTGAGTTATAGTAGTATTACGAAGGAAATTTTTTTTGTTTTCAAGACCAGTCTTTTTACATTATGATAACTATTTATTATTTTAACGCTATCGTTCGTAATGATTGCAACTCATGTGTATTCTTTTCACCGTGGAACTACTTCAAATTCTTCTGAATATGTGTACTAGGCATTCAAAGCTTTCACACACACGCAAAATCTATATATTTACACGAAACTGTTATTCATTGCCGATACTTTTTACAGTACACCTAGACCATGTGAAACGCGATAACTGGTGACTGATGACTTACGAAGAGTTGTAGTACATGCGTAATTAAAAAAAAAGAAAGAAAAGAAACAAAAAACACGAAGAACTTTTTTATTGTGAACGCGAGAAATATTCGTACGATACTTCGACCGATGTTTAATGAGTACAGTTATTATGTCTATACTTGTATTTATACGAAGAAAAGTAGATTTTACTAAATCCCGAATACATTGTTATATGTTGCACGAAAATTAAAAGATTTTATTATTTAATGTCATTTTTGTTTTAGATATTGCCAAATTGTTAACATATTAGTGGTACTTATGTTTCTTTGCAAAAAAGACAGCCTATTTTTTGGATGAAAAGAAAAATAATTTTAGGCTGGCCCTACACAAAATCTACGGTACAAATTATTATTATCCTCTATATTGTACAGCAATCATAGAAACAGTTCTTTGTAATCATGTATGTTTTATACAATTAATTTGGTAATAAACTTTTAAAATGGATTTATAACTGAAATTCGTACACGAGGTGTGATATTTGAAGAATTAACGGACACTAAGGAAATTTTCGGTTTTACTAAGTTATTTAAAAGGATTACAGGAAATCTCTTCATACATGTTTTTATACATATTGTTTAAACATTATACTAAAGAATTTCACAGTATTCTTCAATGATGACCACTTCCATACAGTTCTCTTCTTTCTATTTCTTCCCACTTTTTCACATTTTCTGGGTTATAACCTAAAACGAAAGTAATAAGTTTTAATAATTGTGTCTTCGAAAGTTTCAATATCTTCAAATAATATTTTCTTAACAATATTGTGCTTACTCAATTTTTGTATTTTATAGAAAATAGGTATGCACACCAGAGTACCTAACATCCAGTACTTGATTAACCAAGCATTCTGATAATAAAACTTGTATGGAAATTGCATAATCTTCGCACTTATAGTATATGGGTATTTCATAGGCCTTGCTGGAGTTTCCCCAGACATTTTGCCTGAAAAGTATAGTAATTATTTAGTAACATTAATATGATGCTAATCAAATAAAACATTTGCATATGTGAAATGCTGTGATTCATGAAAACCTAAAACAAGAATCCATTAATTCGCATGCATGAAGGAAACAATAAACTTTTTAGTCTCTCAAAATCAGAATCATTCTATCCAATGCTCAATAATGTTTCATACTGTAGGATTTTGCAATAAAACATGTATTAACATGACAACAGGCCATAAATTATAATAATTGGATCAACTGAAACGGCATATGTCACACATATTTTCTCTACCCTCGCTTAATTTTTATTTTCCGTAATCTGCAGATAAGGTATTTTCCTACAGTACAGAACACAGCACACGTTCTCTACTTCTCATTCAAATGCTGATTAAGGTGTTATTAAAGGAAACGAATATCCTAACAAAGAACAAGCAGAAAATGAATTACAACACAGTTATCACATGCAATGGTTATGCATTTCCTTATATTATACTTTGCTCAGAGTTTTGCATGTATTCAAAAGTGATGCAGATATTCAGCCATGTCCATTTAGTTGGCCCCCATACATGCTATCCAGTGACAAATAGTTTATAATAAAAGTTAAATTATGCCTGAAATATGTACTTGTACGCAGGAAAGATACGTGATTGGTTTGCATTATGATTTTTATAGTTCTTAGAAAAAAATGAGTACATACATATCGTTATTAATCAATTGTATTTACTTCTATGTGTTTTTCATTACCTTTCGTCAAACTTTTAGTAATTTTGGTTAACCACTGAGACATAATTAGGACAGAAAATCCTCAGATGCTAACAAATTCAAACTAAAATTTACAATAATACTTTTCCCTTACTTTTATGTTTCTCTCCTTAAAGCAAGAACTGATTTAAGTAACGCTATCGACAAGTCGTTCAATTCGCACACCAGTCAGCCACTGAACAATATTATATAATTTGCTTCCTACTGAAATATCTCGAACGATATCGAGCCAGCTTTGTCCACGATTTGAGTTACGAAATACAGCGATTCCATTGGCTGAAAATTTTAGTCGCCTGTGGAAACGTCCTGTACTTGAAAGAATATGCATATATAATAAAAATTCAAGTTACACGTCATTTTGATTTCTAGATAGTATTTTATACAAATTTGAGGTGGTAGCGTATCAACGAGACCATAGAAGAGATATGGACAAGCTTAACAAAACTGCTCACCATGTACTGCTGACGCCCATAGGCGTTAGCTGGAATAGCTTATTACGTGTTACCACAGCCCGGCCGTACGCAGTGTTCGACCCGCCCGGAACCATATATGGCGCCATCTCTGCCGGAGACTTGGAACTAAGTAGCGGCGGAAGAAGTAGCGCCATCTGGTGCCTGCAACTGGAACTCTACAAGGGAGCGACTCAGATCCTTTTCGCTAGATGGCGCCACCTGGAATGCCGCGACATAGTTCCGGGCTTCTGACAGAGATGACGCCAGTTGCCCTGCCGCTACTTAGTTCAGCACCTCCGGCAAAGATGGCGCTAGTGGCACTGCCGCTACTTAGTTCCCGGCTTCTAACAGAGGTGGCGCCAGTCGCAGCGTCGCTACTTAATTCCGAACCTCAGGTAAAGATGGCGCTAGCTGTACCGTCGCTACTTAGTTCCCGTCTTCTGATAGAGGTGGCGCCAGTTGCAGCATCACTACTTAGTTCCGGACTTCCTGTAAAGATGGCGCTAGCTGCACTGCCGCTACATAGTTCCCGGCTTCTGATAGAGGTGGCGCCAGTCGCTTCACCGCTATTTAGTTCCGCACCCCTGACAGAGATGGTGCCACCTGCGACACAGAAAGTCATTCTCCGCGTGCATTGACGCCCATAGGCGTTCGCTAATCGCCTCGTTCCACGTGCATAGATTGCGGTCGAAACGTTAATAATAAATAAAGTCTAATTTTAACACACTCTTCGGATAACACACATTACGTATTGTACTTTATTAATAAAAGTTATATATTCTTAAGTTTCTATGGTATTGTTTAAGTAATAATTGATACATTTTGTATATTTAAATTACGGTAGTTTAAGAATTTCTAGATTGTTAAGTGAACATTAGAATTAAGCTGACAGTGCTACGTTAAATTATAAAAACTTGCTGAAGTCCGCTGTAATTTCCAATGATTATTTAAATAAACGAAAGTTAATCAGACAAATTGTATTCTTATTCATTAGATTATAAGTTCGAATTTTCCTCTTCCCCTAATTTATCCTCTCAACGCAGTTAAATCGTCGAAAAGCCAGAAAAATTCGAAGTTCTGAAGTCAGCACTGCATACAGGAAACCGCGAAATTAATTTGCGAAAACTACTGAAATCGTGACGTCATTTCCCAGAATCTGCGAAACATTGTGCCACCTCTTCTGCTATCATATTCTCCTGATACAAATTCTCGATTTTGCCTAAATTCATTTCGAAACACCGAAAATTCTAATTCACAGAAATTCCTGGAATCGTGACGTCATTTCCAAGAATCCGCGAAACTTTGTGCCACCTCCTCTGCTATCATATTCTCCTGTTACAAATTCTGGATTTTGCTAAATTCATTTCGAAACTCCGAAAATTCTAATTCACAGAAATTCCTGGAATCGTGACGTCATTTCCCAGAATCGGCGAAACATTGTGCCACCTCTTCTGCTATCATATTCTCCTGATACAAGTTCTCGATTTTGCCTAAATTCATTTCGAAACTCTGAAAAATTCTAATTCACAGAAATTCCTGGAATCGTGACGTCATTTCCAAGAATCCGCGAAACTTTGTGCCACCTCCTCTGCTATCATATTCTCCTGTTACAAATTCTGGATTTTGCTAAATTCATTTCGAAACTCCGAAAATTCTAACTCACAGAAATTCCTGGAATCGTGACGTCATTTCCAAGAATCGGCGAAACTTTGTGCCACCTCTTCTGCTATCATATTCTCCTGACACAAATTCTCGATTTTGCCTAAATTCATTTCGAAACACCGAAAATTCTAATTCACAGCAATTCCTGGAATCGTGACGTCATTTCCCAGAATCTGTGAAACTTTGTGCCACCTCTTCTGCTATCATATTCTCCTGATACAAGTTCTCGATTTTGCCTAAATTCCTTTCGAAACACCGAAAATTCTAATTCACAGAAATACCTGGAATCGTGACGTCATTTCCAAGAATCCGCGAAACTTTGTGCCACCTCATTCGACATCCTGTTCTCCTGATACCGATGCGAAATTTTAGGGAATATTCGAAAATTTGTAATTTCTGTGGTTTGTTTCACTCCAGTCTTTTCGTGGAAGGATTTTTAATGGAAAGTGGAGGGGTTTTAAACTAGCAACTACTAAATAAAAACACGCTGAAATCGTTTAATTTGCGTTTATTTAAAGAATTTCTTCTAAAGTACAATATATACAATGCACTTGTTACATATCGAATGAACGCGCGCAAGCGGCCGGAAATTCTGCCTTTCCTAAGATCGTGCGATCTTGTATTGTATTTTAAATAAAACCACTGAAACTTCAGCTGCGTTGGCTTACGTTTTGCAGAACGCAACGGTGGAGGACCGATCAATCTGTTGCCTGAAAGACAAAGAAGACAAAGGTTAGCGCCTGGACGAAACGATGAAAGTGTATGATGAAACTTATTGAATTTTTGAGAGCACTGTGTCATTGAACCACTTTCAATCGACTTGGACAAGTCGCCAATAACATTCAATCATTTTCACAGGGAAGAAAATGTACATCACAGACGAGGTATAATGTGACGATCGCCACCACCAACGCCAATGGGATTGTGCGGAAGCGACGCGTCAACTTCGCGATTTAGAAAGTTCCTAAGATAAGAGGTTCCTAGGGTTTTCCCAGACGTCATGTTTTGAAGACTTACGGCGGGAAGTTGCTACCCCCTGTGTGGCGTCCCCGTTCTTCAGATGTTTTCCAAAAGTCGTAGCGCACGGACGAAATTGTTGCGTATATAAAAAGATTGTACGAATACCCACAATAGAGTTCCATAGTCTGCAATCTGTCGATGCATTTATGCACTGAATCAAGCATCACCTGCGCCACCTTCACGTTGCTTAGTCATTAGCGTTGATGGAGTCCGGTTCAGAAGCGCTATAGGAGAAGGCTCTCTCCCATCACTCGCTTCTCGCCACCTGCTTTCGGCGTGAGAATTCGGCGCGCGGCAGCAATCAGGTGATTGGCTCGTTCTCCTATAGCACTCTTTAACAGAGTTGATTCCATCAATGATCATGACTGTACGTTCTTAGGACAGCGTCCCGCCTTTATGTCTCAAGCGAAGTTGTCGATCACTAATAAATAGACTGCGGATGTTTATGCAATTTAACCTTCCCGAATATCTGAAAGACGCACATTCGAAACCGTGAAAAAATAAAAAATACATTTTTTAAATATTTACAAACCAAAATACAGTTTTCTCAAAGCTCATTTCTACAACTGCAACATCCGCAGTTTACTGATAAATCATTGAATGAACTTCTTCATAAAAACAATAGAGAAATAAATTTAAAACAATGAATAATAAAATTCGAACGCAATGAGGTAAATATGCGCAATTTGACGAAGATGAAGTATGAGACAAACTAATTCAGTCACAATTTTATTATAAGTTAAACACAGTTTACCTTTTCTTGCGAACATGACAACAAAAATGCGTTTAACAAATTAACTAGAAATGCATAAATAACTTCTGTAACTTCTGCAACATGCCTAAGTTTCAGGACTGTTTACTTTCCAACATGAAACTAAGATCAGTCGCATAGATAAATTATTTGAATTTTTAAGAGTACAAAATCTATTGTATGTCGGCAGTTATTTATGACTCAACCCAATAGATTAAACGAAACTCTGTATCGTCATAATGATAAGAGATAAAAACTAAGGTCTGCTGTTTCTCGCTGAAAAATATCGAATGAAAATTGCAAAGAAGTTAAATATTTATTCACGATTACACCCATTCGATTCACTGGTAGAATTAATAAATGTTAAATATTATTCTATGTAGCGATGTTTTTCGGTGGAAATTGGCTTTTCATGAGGATACATGTAGATTAATTCGAAAAGTGAGTACGTTTTGTACTCGTGTAGTACTCGTCCACGCTGATAAAAAGGAAGGGACTTTCAATGACAAGCTATGAATCTGATTCACGATATAAAACATAAAAATATAAAGGTAGCTCGAGGCGGTCGCGTGAAAGTGTCACCTTATGCTACGACAAAGGAATCCACCGAAATATTCGTGAAGATCGCTTCTGTGTATAAGAAGTTCTGAACAGGCGCGGTAGATAAAAGAATACGTCAGCAGAAAATTTCCAATCACGAATAGAAAATCGCACCTGCGTTTACCATGAGCTCTGCACAGGTTGTACTATTTTTTATCACTCGATATTACGTTTTTTTTCTTTGAACAATTTCCTTAACAAACGATTTTTGGTTAAATACTTCAGTTTCACAAGGTACAATATGTTATCAAATTCATGGTTTTATGATTTTGTCATTGTGTTTATTCAGTCATATATTAAACAGCTGATTAACCTTTGATCATTTATACATTATCAGGAGAAAAGTATGGGAGACATAGAAACAGAATTGTTCAATCCAAATGTACTGGAGCGATTATCATTATCGCAGATCGAAGGTTCCTTGATTAGACCTTTAAAGTCAAGCGATTATGAGAGAGGTAAAACAATAGGACCAAAGAAATACTGTTGCTGATAACATGGCCTGTTTGCTAATTTCGTGATGTCTGTTCAAAAGGTTTCCTCCAGCTTTTAGCTCAATTGACCGAAGTTGGAAGTGTTAGTAGAGAACAATTTCTGAGTAAGTCGATTGAAAGTTTAAAAAGCAGTAGTAATGCAATGATGAAATGGTATTTCATGTTCTGTTTAAATGCACAGATTGTTTTCATACGATGAAAGCTACTGGTAGCTATTACATCATTGTGATAGAAGATTTGAATACTGGAAATATAATAGCAGCTGCAACTTTGGTTGTAGAACAGAAGTTTATTCATAACTGTGCACTGGTATGTTCTTTTACTTTTTCAGTATCTTTTTTTGTACAGAATAGTATAGTTTTTAAATGTCTAAAATGATAACTCTATTGCAGAGAGGCCGTTTAGAGGATGTGGTTGTAAATAAGAAGTACAGGGGTAAGCATCTGGGAAAATTAATAGTCAAAATTGTATTACAATTAGCGCACTATTTGCGGTGTTACAAATTATCATTGGAGTGTAAAGATCATCTTATACCGTTTTACGAAAGTTTAGGTTTTAAACGTGAACCGAGCAATGCCAATTATCTCAATATGAGATTTCACAATGAAAATCCTGCCGAACAGTCCCATTTATGATGATAAAAAAGTACTGCCAAATTGTTATAAAAAAGATTTGTTGTTTAAAATAACAGGCTTACAAATTGACTGTTTTTTTTATAAATTCCAAGCATCAATTTTCCATTTTCCTTCGATCGATTAAAAATAAAAATATAATCTTATATAAAAGGTATGTTTTTTTCTACAAGCATTCCATTTTTTCTTCATCAAGTATAACAAACGAAACAGTATGTCTTAAGTCATACAAGAAACAGTAATATGTTGTTATATTTCACTGAATATATGTATAATATTTTATAAGAATGTATAGCGATATAATAAACAATGTTGGAAAAAAAAACAATTCAAAATCAGTTTCCAATTAATATAAGAACAATCATTTATAGAAAAAATATTTGTTTCGCATTCATCATATTTTAGTCGATCGTTTTTAATTCCTGCTCTTAAAATACATGAATGCTGTCGTCAAATCATGGTAATTTAAATTAAAGTTTTTTAGCAGCAGTATTGTTTCTTACTTTCACTGCTAGTTTTAGCATTTGTCTTTGTCTCGCTAATTTGCGTTCCTCGCGTTTCCTTCTTGCTTCTTCCAATTTGTTATTTCCACTAGGTACACTGGTATTTTCCATATTTCCTTACGAAAGAAAATAAACTTCATATAGTTTAAAAAAACGTTTATAGCGACTTTTTAATTGCACAAACATTCATGATGTATTCTTACCTGATTGTTCTAATGGTTGAAAATCTTCTAACGGTTGGAATTCTGAGTCCTCCCAACCTACCTCGGAAGATTCATTTTTATCTTCTATACTTTGTGCTGCTTCTTCCTCCTAAAAATAATGTTGATAGTTTTTCCTTTGAAATTCCAGTAATTCATGTATATTCGGAATAACTTAAACAATAAATCAATTTAAATAGAACATTCGTATATTATAATGGAAACAGCTATTGTTAAAGAAATCACGCTTGGAATGTTAAGCAACACAAACCGGTTCCTCCTCAAGGTTCGTCCACTGATCGTTAGGTTTAGGTGAATGTGGAGTCGGCGAAATGTTACTCGTTCCGTGGGTAGAAGCTGTGGAAGGTTGTTGTTCCATATCACCCCAATTATCAGCGTCCCAACAATCCCAATCGCAGTCTGAATTCGTATTGGCTTGGTTCTGTAGATCGTGTTCGTGATCGTGATCCAGTGACGTCATACTCGTAGCGCTGCTCGTCGTCGCAGTTGTACTGGCACTGCTTTGTGAACTGCTAGCTTGTTCTGCAAATTAAAATCAAACGTCAATAGAGTTGTAGCGGTAGAACTATTTTACATATTTGGTATGATAGATAATTAGCAAAATATCTCAAATTTACGCGTACCCAAAGAAGCAGGTTTATTTAGTAAAATCCTTGATGCACTATGGGGATTGGATGATTTAGGTGTATCTGATTGACTGCGATAAAATTTAGCGGTGACCGCCGTCACTGCCCAGCCAGCCCACGTTGCTGCCGCGTTGCTGAGACTAGGTGTTGCTGTATTTACATCAGCCTCTGAAATCGAATCGTTCAAAGTCAACGGAACATCGACGGTTTCAAGTAAAATATTCCGAATTACTACCTACCCATAGACTCGCGTAATCCAGGATCTTCTGATACCCTTTCAAGCTTAGATAAAAATCCACGAATGGTTCGAAACGCATTATCTCTTACTCCTTTATCCACGTCCGTGGTAAGAGGACACAGAGCTGGTAAAATACGATTTGCAACTTCTTGCAGTAAAAAGTATTGCTGCGTTGCAGCTAACGCTAGAATACTCGCCGTTCTGGCTGGTGGAAAGGCATCTCGTGTCCCTCTGATAAACACACCAATTAATACCTAAAATCGTGTATTGTGTAAATTATGATTTTTTTTATACGAGTTCGTAAGCTTTGTGTATAGACTGAAATTACTTTTTGCCTGATCTGAGGATGAAGGTGTTGAGCAATCTTTCCTAAACAAACTGTAGTGTTAGTACGTATGCCTCCGTGTTCATCTTTTGATTGAAGTTTAGCGAAATACCTCAACGTTTCTACATTTAGATTATTGTAGTCTAGTTTTGGTGCTAAGTGTATAACCGATTTTACTGTTTGTTCCCTGATCGCAGGATTCGTATCTAGAAAACCTCTGGCTACCTGTAATACATCCCAATCAAAATACATTTAACTTTTTTATAGATTGAATTGCAAAAATTGTGTTTTTATGCGATATTGATCAGACATTCATAATGACCTGCGGAAAGATAGCCTCGTTGACTGTTGCTGGTTGCAAGTGATCGACAAATCGATCCAACTGTTGCAGTAATCGCAATCTCGTTGCTCTGTCATTCGATGCAAACAGTTTGACAACGCATGGTACAACTCTTCGCTGATACTCAGCATCGGGCAATTGGCATCCGAGCTGTAAAAGGGGAGGCAACACTGCGCTTCCTGCATCACCGAATTCGAAGGCAGCTAATAATTGCGGCAAAATTTTGTATCTGCCAACACCGTCTGGAAACGATTCTAATTGACCGGCAAGTTGAGAGAAAAATCGACCCTTTTCTCCTCTCTCTTTCATTTGAATCTCTTCTAAGAATAAAAGCGCGTCTACGAGTTGATTTTTAAAAAATCCTCCGTTACTGCGACAACGTGCTATCACATCTGCAGGATTTGGTCTTCCCTCCGCGTTACCACTGATCAATTCACGATACACTACGTGTAATTGTTTTGGTATCTGAAAAAGGCCCACATATGTAATTCAATTCGAAAATAAGCATTTATTTCAGAAATAACGGAGTACGTACTTTGTCGATCGTTTTAAGTTCGGAGCTTGAATTTAACGGACCGTTATATGTTTCCCAGATGAGACAGCCAAGCCCCCACATATCAACTGAACTATTTTTTAAGAAAATTAACTTTGTCAATTCGTTATGTATTAAATAAGCCATAGCTAAGAACAAAAATGGTTTAGTTGTTTTAATTTAAAAATGTACATTTTTTTTCTGTCGGAAGTGTTTTACCATTTAGTAGCTGGCTTCATATTTTCCTTGGCATCTGGAGGATAGTATGGCTGAAATGTTGGTGGCAACGTACTATAAACGGCATCCACTGACGTCATGTATTCAACTCCTCCAAGTTTCCATTCTCCACTTTCTTCGTTAACGAACACTGTCCATACATTGACATTGTTGTGTCTTAAATTACCATCATTATTTAGGAAGTTCAATGCTCTCTATCAAACCAAATACTCATATTATTATACCAAGTATTTTATGATATCAAAGATGTTTTTGTTTGTGTTAATACATACAGTAATTTGAAAAATTCCCCAAGAAAAATATAATTCCTTTTTGGATCCCTCGTCAATGTCAGATTTCCTTGTTAGCCAATTGTGTAATGGCTCGACACGTTCCGTCGCCAAATAAATCATTTTATCAGTCTAAAATCACAAGAAATATTGAAATTTCAATTTTTAAAACATACCATCAAAATCTATTATATTCAAGTACCTCAAGGCTATCCAAGTAGGCAAGTACACTTGGGTGCCTAAGTGTTTTTAATCTTTTCACAGCTGATCGAGCTATGTCCAAGAGGTGTTCATTCTCATTTTTAAATTCAAAGACAAACACAGAAACATCTTCCCCTCCTGTAGAGCCCTGCACAAAAACATAAAGTTAATAAAGTGTTAGTCTATGCTTTACAATTATTAATACAGATTCATCGATAGACAATGCAGGCAGCTTATCGTGATTCTGCTTCCATACTGGAGATCGCAAGCATCAAGCTTGTCATTGAACATCAACCAATGTTTGATCAGGAGACGATACATCAAAGGGCCTGTTTGCGAACTCCAATGTGGACGCAGCATGAGATCTGATGACACACTGATATTGTTCAGACTCCTGTATAAACCATATCTTGTATTTTACATAATTATTATCCCTCGACTAACATCTGGATTCAAGAAAACTTTGATGCAAATTCCATATAATTTTTTATTATAATTTCATGCCAATCAGAAACTTGTTACTGCTTATAAATCTTCTATTCAAATCCCAAAATTGACTTATAAGACACCAGGTACATTATTGAACACAGATTTGCATATAATCCCACATTTTGTTTCACCCAAGGCTCTGCATAAAAATTGTCCAGAACAACAAGTGTTTCAAGGGACAGTGAACGTGTCAAACTGAAAGTAACAGGTGTAAAATAAACAATGTCTTTTTTTCTTAAGATTCAGCGACATCAGGTTATGATACCTTTTTTTTAGCCCTGTGCAGGGTCCAGATGCTTTTGTCGTCTAAACCGGGAACGGGTTCACCGATTTCGTACGGGAAATCCTTGGTGGGGTCTCTCGAGAAGAAGGACCACATGTTTGCCGTTCAACCACTGATCTCGGTGTGAATCAGGCTCATCCTCCGACCAAACACCGTGTCATGATGTCATTGACAGCTACGCATCAACGTATCTTCATAGCCGTGTACTCATGTTCGCGGATCTACGCGAAATTTCAATAAGTCCGTCGATCCGAGCGCTTCACCTCGATTTTCGTTGCCAGAGAATCGTTTTCGTAGGTTTACTTCGCGTTCGCTTTACCCGTTTTCGCATTGATGTTCGTTTTTAAGCATGAACGAAGTTGGTCCGTCGTTGGTGACAACATACGCGTTCAAGAACGGCAAGGAGTACGTGGTGAAGATCAGAGTGACCGCTTTCAGAGAATGTCAGCGAAATTTAGAGCTCACCGTCACCGATAAATACACCGCCGAAAACTGGCAATCCTCCTACGATGCTGCATGTTCGTTCATTATCATTCTTTCTTTGGAATTCGTGCAAAGTATCTTTAGGTTATGTTCATGGATACTGAACCCTTTCTCTGTCCAGAGGCAGCTCCACTCGTGACCAGTTTCGTATGTTGCATGGACAGGAAAGGGTGAACAAGAGTTCAAGTGTTATGCACTGATCTGTATAAAGTTTTATAGATAGATTGGGGTGGGTTTGTTTAGTAGTTCATAGTTATTGTATGAGTATAATTCAACTATATGTATACGTATGAACTATAAGTTAGAACGAGTTTGTCACTAATCTGTATATTTTATATATCTTTTCCAAGACATTGAGAATTTGACCCAAAAAACTGGCAATTACAAGCATTTTGATGTGTTCGTGGCGATGCTACAGTCTGGACTCTTAAAAGTAACATTTGTACTCGTCTTTTTAAGTAAAATAAATGAAGTTTAAGATGAAAGTTTATTGTAGACAAGCGAATCGATTACTCTGGACCTCCTTACGTTTGAAGATTTAGAATTGTTGCGTGCACGCAGACTTGAACGTACTTCATGTTCTAGTTTGAGTAACTCTGTGAATAATCGTAGATACCTCATATTAACATATACTGTTGAGTTTGATCGGTAAGTACATAACAGATTTTGTGAAACCTTGGCATAGTTAGCATTGTTTTCGAGAGAATTCACATAATGCATATGGGTATTACTTCTTTGAAAAATATCAAATATTTGCCAACATAACAACCTCCTTAAGAATCCATTATCCATTGCCTCTGGAGTATTGCGGTTTACCCAACCCAGTAGTATTGCAAGCAACCATAAGAAGATTACAAGCTGAAATTGAAAAATTGCAATCCACAGGAGTAAACAGGAATCTACAAAGACGAGTAGAGCAACTGACCATTACAAACCAGAGATTGGTTCAAGAAAATCAAAGGCTCGCAAGTGGAGGTAGAAGTGAATATTTTAATGTTTTATAGAACATGTTCTTCAAACACGTTTAACCATTTAGGAAAAGGTTTGAGACATGTACTGGGCTCAATCAGAACGTTAGAAAATAATGTTGCCAAAGAACGTACTCATTTTCGAACGCAAATTACGAAACTTCAGGCTGAAAATGCTGCATTGTTATTAAAAGTACGACAACTCACAGCATCTGCTAGCAGAAAACCTGGTGATGGTAGTCCAGCATTAAAACGTTACAGTCGGTCACCTTCAGCGCGATCGAGTTACTCGAATCGTAGAAGAAGTACAAGTCGATCTTCGTCAGTTTCTAGTCTTGTTAAGACTCCTAGCTTATCACCAGGTATTCAGAAATATTAGCACATTAGTCAAGAACAAAGTTATCAGTCTCACAACATTTACTTATGCGATTATTCAATATAATATCTACAATAATAGGCAGTTCATTGGAATCAATTAGAACTAAGCGATCCCCTGGTCGAAATGCGAAAGTGTATAACAGCAAGGCAAAGGATTCAAGTTAGTATCAAATGTAGCACAAAATGTAACAATCTCATTTATGAAACTTGCAAATATTTGTTTTTATAGAACTTGATCTTGAAAATTTGGAGTCAAGAATTCACACATTACAGAAAATGTTAAAAGAAGGAATAAATTTGAATTGAATGAACACATCACAATTTTTTCTATGAATGTGTTCATTAATGAATATATACTGAAACCAATTTTCTCCTTATTGTTATTATTATACATTTTATATATATTACAATCAAATTAAAAGAGACTGGCAGAGCTATAGACAAAATAGTGAAGTATTTGTGTGACCACTTAATGTAATTAATTTAAAAGCTTGTACGCATAAAGGATGTTTCTGTAAAATATATGTTTCTCTTGAGGATCATAGATCTTCAAAAACAAAAAATTCTGTATGAAAAACATAAATAGAAAACATTGGTACTTTAAACAATAATGTGCAAAAATTGTTGTATATGTGACTGTGTTTTTAATTATATACAAATTGTTGCACACTATATGTCATGGAAAAGACTTTTTATGTACATTGCAGTGTTACGAAAGTACCTGTTATAGTTGTTTTCAATATTATTTATAATACATCTATACTATCACATTCGTTATTAAAATTACAAAATGTCAGTTAACTGAGTCTATCTGCTTTTACATCATTTTGATAATACACTATAGCACGCTCAACCAATGATCTATTTCCATTTTCTCCATTGTGTGTATCCATGTTCGTTTTTAAACTTGTATTCACATCTACTTTTTCATTTGTTTGAATCTGTTCTTTCTGTTCACTTATTTCTGTTATTACTGGTTTCACAGGTAGTTTATGCTTCGTATATTTAGCTAACTCTTTAACAGCTTCTTGTAAGTACTGAATTTCAATCTCCTGCTTAGATGTAATTTTATTCAAGGTCTCAATGTCATCTGTAAATTGTTGTATCTGTTGAAGTCGAGCCTCTTCCTTTTTGGTTTCTTTCGCCACTTGACGGTTATATTCCAGTAACAAACAACCACCAGCAACGCTAAAAATGATAACCTCTCCCATCAAATTAGCTCCCAATTCTATTGCCATTGCTTCGTTCAGTTTCGCGACCTTGGTAGGCTTACCAAGATTCATTATGTACATTTTAGTTTTCACCTCTGCCCAGTGATAAACTGTAATTGAATTATATTAACATGTAGTATAATACCTTTGTATCATTAACGATACCAATGATTATACCACAATGGAATTAAAAAATTAAAACAAAAATATGAACAATGTACTTACATTGGGCAGGTGGTATGATAAAATAAGTTCTAAATACATGATGATTCTTCGCCTGGTTAACAAGAAACTTCGCTATGGGTTTGCTAATTTGTTTAATAAACAATACTCCCAATTTGAGAGCTGGAAAAACACCCACAACCATTTTCGTTCTTGTCTTTTAACGTCTGCTTTATGGAATCACCGGTTATATTTTATTAAAACCTAAAAATCATCAATGATAAATCAGCATGAATGAATGGGTTTAAAACGTGCTTTAAAACATAGTCGATTTAAAAAATACATTTCTGATTGTTCTCATACGTAACGTTCATGTTTATTAACAAAAAATCAAGATAATGATTATTAACGCGCCAGGTTCTTTTCAAGCTGAATGTCATTGTGAAAAAGGTCGAATTGCATTCGGGATTCAAAAACCATTACCTCACCTCTGAAATTACTTCAGAGTATAGCAAACGGCCATAATGACACGAGGCGAAGATGCTGCGACATTGTCCACCACGCTCTTCTCTTATGAATTAAACAAAATTAACATATAAAGTTCTCATTTTACAGATATTTTAATAACTGCAAAACTGAGCTTTAACGTACAGCCTCACGTGTAAAAAGTTCATAAAGCTGTAATGAGCACGGATCGATGTTAGCCAACTTTAGGCATACCGAGTATAGTTGAAAACTATATTGATGTTGGTATGGCTATGATGACGCCATCGTTTTTAAAATTCTTATAGGGAGTGCAGGCATGTGAATTTTCATTATTCTCATGGTGCTTGATTTGTACATTGATCGTACGTCATGTGCGGAAAGTTTGTAAACATATGTATTAACTTTATCCGTTGAACGCCTATGGGCGTTCTCCGCACGGGACGCATGATCAAGCTCTGATAACAATCGGAAGGATGAAATCAAAATGATAATGAGTGAAAATCTTATCTTTATCACTCTAAGTTTCGTAGAACTATTTGTAATCGTGTATAGAATTATGTAAAATTGTCCATTTTACTTTTCGTGTATTTAAAGGTTTGAAGAATGACCGATTAGGTAAATAATTTGCATTGAACGTGTAATTATAATAGAATACGAAATGATAAGAAGTCAATGTTAATTATATATAATTTATATGACTGACATTAAGTATTTACTTGACATTGTTTATTTTATAGGTTATGTTGGTTGCAAGAAGAAAATAAATGGTATTGACTGAAACAATGTACAAAGAAAAGTTGAATATAAGACACTATAATTATACATTTATGGTATGGGGTTTGGCGATGCATTTAATATTGTTATGGGGTATTCTTGATGTGAACTTCCATTCCCCTATTATACAAGAATTGCCTCGTGTTAAAATATTAAGAGATGCACCAGCAAAGAGACTAGTCTTATTTGTAGCCGATGGTTTGAGATTTAGAACCTTCATCGAGGCTCCACCTAAATATCTTAAGTAATTCATTTATAATTTTTCAGGAATACTTTTTACTACATGTACAGAACAAAGTATGAGATGATATATTCACATATAAAATATCATTTTTATTGTAGACACATAATGGCTAATAAAGGAGTTTGGGGTGTATCTCACACACGTATGCCCACAGAGTCTAGACCAGGTAATGTGGCAATTTGTGCAGGATTATACGAAGATCCTAGTGCTATTTTTAAAGGATGGAAAGAAAATTTTGTTGACTTTGACTCTATTTTTAATCAAAGTCACTTTTCTTGGGCATGGGGTAGCCCTGACATAATACCAATGTTTACAAAAGGTATAGCAAATAATACAGTATTGCTTCAGATCAAATTCCACAGACAGTACTCAATTCTTTTCTCCTAATTTCTTAAAAATAGGTGCAAAGGAAAATGTGTATGGAGACAGCTATCCTCCTGAGTGGCAAAACTTTGACATAATGCAAGGCCAGATCTGGCGTTTAGATTCATGGGTATTTGATAAATACTTGACTTGGCTCAGAGAAGAAGCTTACAAAGCAAAGAACATGAAACGTATTATTCTTTTCCTTCATCTACTTGGTTGTGATACCACTGGTCATACTGCAAAGCCTTATTCTAGGTACTTAAGTAGTAACAATTCAGATGTTCAATATAAAAACTGAATTATACTTTAATAAAATTATGATTTCATTAGCTCGAAATTAAATTTAAATGCAGAGAGTACACTGATAACATAAATTACGTTGATCGGAAAATAGAAGAAGTCGTGCAAGTGACGGAGAACTTTTTTGGGGACAATAGTACAGCTTACGTTTTCACGTCTGACCATGGAATGACTGATTGGGGATCACATGGAAGCGGTTCCACAGATGAAACGGAAACACCATTAATCGTTTGGGGTGCAGGAGTAAATGCGTTTAATTCTCGACAAGATGTGGAGCAAGTAGACATTACACCGCTAATATCTTCTTTAATTGGTGCTCCTATTCCTATTAATAATGAAGTGTGTATAGAAGCAGACACGAATACAGTTAATTGTAATACTTATAAATTGAGCTTATTTTTTCAGGGTGTGTTACCATGGAAATATTTAAATGCATCTAATCTACCATACATGAATCAAGCTTTACTGAATAATCTAAAGCAGTTAACACATCAAGTGAAAGCAAACCGTGAAATGAATTGCGAAGATAATAGATATGCAGATTGGAGAGAAACAGAATTGGACAACGCAATTTCTGCGTTAGATAAGGATTTTACAGAAGATTTAAGTGAAAAATTAAAAAAGACTATCGATACGATTGCACTAGCCAAAGATTCTTTATCGTACTTTCGACAATACCAAAGATCGCAATTTTTAATGTACTTATCCACCATGTGGCTAGGATGGATAGCAATGTTATTTTTTAAAATAGCCGCAGTTAAACGGCCAGTTATCAGTTCGTTTATTTTATTAGTAGTGGACATTGCATTCGCTTGTTTATTAATTATAATATTTATTATGCATACAGGTATAGTATTTAGTGATCCATAGTTTCAAAAAGTACTGTTTCTAATTTTCACGTATGTAAACATAGTTTCAGGTTGCAATAACTGGAGATTACCCTGTTACGCATCTTTAGCCATAGTTTCGTTTTGGCTAGCCGTTCGGAGTGCGATTGTGTATTCCATAAAACTAAGAATACGAAATGATAGATACTTTTGGGCTGAAATCGCTGGAACAATTCTTTTACTAATAACAATGTTCGTGGGATTAACATATAGATCTGCCCTCAGTATAGGGATATTATCTACTGCACTCATTCAAAAGACAATGACGAAGAATACCCAGAGTTTATTTTTCTGGACAGCATTACCTCTAATTGTGTTCCCATTATTGCCTGTAGTAGAACCATATCCTCGAATTCATATTGTGTAAGTTCTAATCAACACGAAATCAGCGTCATGTTTAATTGATTTTCATTTTAAATATTTATTTTTCAGGCTTTGTAGCATATGTGTCGTAACCGTAATAGTTACTTTGAAAATCGAATCAAAGTATAGGAGAATAATGGAAATTTGTCGACTAATAGTTACAGGATTAATATATTTAGAATTTATAGACGGTCGAAGTTGGATGTCCTGGACTATTTTATTAACTACGCCACTACACATTTGCACTTACTCCTTGCAATTAAAAGAGAGAATGCAAGGAGTTGTATTAGGTCTTTTTTGCCCGCTCGCTTTATTGTCAGCGTCTTACGAACCGTTCTTTTTTATAGTCCTTGCATTGCACTTATCTTGCTGGCCACAATTCAATGGATCTTCAAATCAACGTTTTCAAGGAGCTAGAAATTACCTTTTGACAACGGAAGAACTATTTAAAGCAGCGATATTTGTATCCTTTTTACATTAATGTTTTTCGAAAAAAATTTTTTTTTTTAATGTTAAAATCTTAATATGTGTATTTGAGACTTCTATACATCCTGAACAAATAATGCTAGATGTTATATACATTATTGTGTTTCTTTGGAACTGGCAATATGGCAAGCATCAGTTCATTCGATCCATCTTGGACTCGTCATTTTGTGACAGTATTCTCGCCATTTTTAATGTTTTCATTGATACTTTTAAAAATTAGTATACCTTTGGTACTAATTGGATGCGCGAGCCACATACTTCGATCATCAAATATTTTCTTAGCAATACTTTTACTGGGAGACTGTTTATCATTGCCGCTTGTATACTATGTTACTCCTCAGGGAAGTTGGTTGGACATCGGTAGTGCTATCAGCAGATTCACAATCGCGATTACGCTTCCATGTCTTTTATTATTACTCTATTATCTTTCGTATCCTCTCATGACAGTTTCACTGAACAAATTCAAGTTCCACATTGTACCAGAGAAGAAACATGTTGTATGAAGCATGCAAACTGCTTACACTTTAATCCAGTTGTCATTTTGAATAAACTATATAATACAGAATTTATAAATATTTGTGTTACTTTTTCCAAAATCCTAATATTACCATAGGAAACACGAAATTTCATACACTTTTAAGTTTGAAAATGTGGTATCATTATAGAAGAAATTCTTCTGAATGTGCAATATTGACTCAATAATATAATTCTTGTCCTTATGATACGTTCGGTTATTAAATTTAAAATTTAAATTCTTTATATTTTTTAGAGGCTTTTGAATCTTGACCTTGCTGGCGTTTGCGTTTACTCTGAAAAGAGAAGTGAATTAAATCAATTAGTTATTAATCAACACATTAAATACGCGGCATACTTACTTTTTGTCGTTGCACATGATCTTGAAGCATATCTGATAAGTCTTCTCTCCTCAAGTGAGCTTGTCGAGATCGCATAGTCTCCTCGTATCGCGAAGCCATCGCTTCTGAGTCTAAATCTAATTCGCTTGGATCTAGCGCTAATTCAACGGCTCCATCTTTCTCGGTTCTACCATCGGAAGTCGTTCCGCTTACTCCACGACGTGCAGCAATTACAGACGGTGGTGCTTGGCCTCCAGCAGCTCCGGTCATATCGTATACATGCGTGCTACCCATCATGCTCGCTCCAAGACCATCCGTACGTCTTTCTTGCAAAACTGTGTACAGTGCAGGCGTGTCTCCTCCTTCCATTTCGCTCTCAATCTTCTTCTTCCTCAATTCTATCGTTTCTGGAGTCTCCAGTCCGGCTGGAATCGATGTGATTCCACTGGGTGTTATCAATCCTTCTGCACCAGGTGTGACCAGACCGCTTACATCTCCTTCTCCCTCCTTTCCTTCCCCTTCACCTTCTCCACCTTCTTCTGCTTCTTCGTCTTCGTCTTCTTCTCCAGAAGACTCTGATTCAGGCTCGCCCCACATACCTCTGTCGATTTCTTCGTCCATCGCGTCTCCTCCCGGAGTACGAGATATACCAAACACGTCACCGTACAATGGTCTCCCAGTTTCATCGACAGGAGGCTTTCCCCAACCACCAGCGTGATAACCGAATGCACATCCTTCTGGGATCGGTGCGTTCAAGCCAGGTATCTTCAGATTGGGATAACTGGGTGGTGGTCCGTAACGTTGCATAGCAATCAACCACGGCGGAGGTACTTTGTGGCAGTTAGGTCCCACAGGCATGCCGAGTGCAGTTCGTAGCTCATCTGATAGTTCTCCTGGTTTCTTTTCTTTTAATCGCGTTTCGAATTCTTTACCTTCGTAGTAGAGATCACCGTGAATAGTCATCCTAGGTTTTGTTTGCCACTTGAAGAAGGCATCATGCAGTTTCTGATAATCTATATCTATTTTACCGAGCTTGGGTCTAGCTCTTTCTCGCATTTTAGCTTTCAACGTGCGTGTGTCGTCCCGCTCTTGTAGACTCGCCCTCATCTCCGTGATGCCTGTGCGTTTGATGAAATCTGGCAGGTCGAAAGGAGGCTTTTCTATACCGCGTTTACCTTGCAAGTATTTCCTCTTAAAGCACCAATGTCTTGGTACAGGTACAGTGTTACGGTGAGCTTTCAGCTGCACAAGAAGCTTTGGATCTCTCGCAGTGACATCGTGCATCTCCACAACGTCGGGACGTCCTACGAGCTGCTTCAACTCTGCAACGCTCAAACGCGTCAATCTCTTTAATTTCCTTTTAGACAAACGCGGAGCTCCGTTTTCTCCGGTTCCTTGCTGTTGTTGCTGTTGATTCGCGTCGTCATCAAAGTCATCCAGTGGTGGAACTTTACTAGGGACTGTACCAGTTGTCTGTAAACTTGTAATTGGCGGATACTGTCCAATGGGCTCTCCTTTATCTGCTTCTGTAGCCTTAGGTTCAGGTTCGGTTAACTTAAATGCTTCAAAAATTCTGGCAAACTGACGATACATTGGCTCCAGCTCATTGATGCTTGGAATTTCTTGAATGTATTCAATCTCTGGCAAATCATTTTTTGGTTTTGCATTTTCTATATTGTCCTTCTTAGTTTCACCTTCTTTGCTTATGTTATTCTTCTTCCTCTTTT
The DNA here is from genome assembly GCA_916610135.2 of Macropis europaea. Classification (NCBI taxonomy): domain Eukaryota; kingdom Metazoa; phylum Arthropoda; class Insecta; order Hymenoptera; family Melittidae; genus Macropis; species Macropis europaea. The sequence continues at coordinate 1,033,651 of OU744348.1, forward strand.
TCTTCTTTTTCTTTTTGATTTTATTTGCTTTCATATCTGCTTTCTCTGTGGTTTCCGGTTCTAGTATGACATCGTCTAGCTGAGGTACATCATCGTTGGCATCATGATTAGGTGACTTTCCTATAGAAAGTATATCATTAGGATCTCCTCCTAGTTCCTTGGCCCTTTCAGTTTTAAAAGCTAAAGCCTGTTCTAAAGCTGCTGGCAATTTCATTGAATCAGTATCAGTGTCTCGTCCACTGTCTTCCGAAGAATTTTGATTCTGTAGTTCGCTTGGTGGACTGACCTTCAAGCTCAATAAACTTGGTAATGATTTAGGAGGCTCCATTCCTGGGACTCCATGATTATTATTTGGAGGCATAGTCATCATGGGTTGCATCGGATGAACCATTTGTTGATTCTGTATTTAAAATGAACAAATTAGAATTAACAAAGAATTCAATAAAACAGGATTAGAACGTAAAAACTACTTGTGCATCAGTAAACATATTAAAAACTTAGGTAAAACTTTTATAAACATGTATATTAATCTCATAGGAGTTTTCTTGATTCTATGTTTAGAATTGACTGATCGGAGTAATAAATTGAAGCATTTAATACAGTAGAATTAGAATGTAAAAATTATTTCTGCATACGAGGAAATATATTGAAAAACCTACATGAAGCGTTGATAAGCGTATATATTAATCTCATAGGGATTTTAATATAAATAACATGTATGTTTCCTGTAATGAAAACCAAACTAACCTCACTTCCTGGTATGTTCTCCATTATCTTATTATTTACTGTTATCCACGCATCAGTCCAAACAGTGTCTTAACATTTGGGTCCTTTTGCAACTTAGGATGAATCTTTCATTAGAAGAGAATTTATCCACATCGAACTTTGTAAACAATACATTCGGACAACGTACGTAAATCGCTGTTACACCTCCACCACGCGCGCTAAAGCAAACACAGAAAAAGTATGTGTAGAGCAGAAACCTATGGTTGAGAATATTTTGCGGGAATTTTGGCTCAATTCAAAAATACTGATTAGTCGTAAAAGAAAAACATAAAACATCGTATTAGCGATAATAAAGCTTAAATTCAAAAATTCTACTTGCAAACAATAAAACCAACATAAGCTTACTTACTAATTACTTTCAGTTGCAAACATTTTTATTAATAAACTTAAATATAAGAATAGTATCGAAAATTTAAGTTGGGTCATAATTGTTGTAACATAAATTATATGTCGTTAGAAATAATCATGTGTATGTACAGGTTGAACGTTAAAAATGTATGAGAGTTGTTTAATTTTTCATTTATCTCACTGAAAATAGTTTCTTCCTGAGAATTGAACGTCCTTCATACACGCCATTAACATTTTTTGAAATTTTGTATTACTCTTCCTTCCAGCCAATTTCTAGTAGATAAAAAAAAATATTAAAAAAATATACATTTTTACAAGTACCGAAAACTTAGTGTTTTATAATGAAAACAATGAATAAGCTAATGACATATTTTGATAAAGAATATCAATGCACATACTGTCGTAATGTATTCACCGAAATAAGGAAATAGGATCGAGCGGAAAAAGGGACTAGTGTATTCTGTCACTTATGCTTATGTTTATTTATTAATTGTTGCGACGGAAGTCATCAAACTTGAAAATTTAATAAAAATATTCACAATGAGCATTCTTTCTTTCTTCCTCCCGTACGTTCTTATCCTTTCTCTCTCACTCCCTCTCTTTCGCTCGCTCGTTCTCTCCCTCTCTTTCTCTCTCGCACAACACACACTCACATTCGTGTTTCTGTTACGCGCACGGCACCGTAACATTCTTCATGAGCTGATGCGCGTGGTATGAGCCAATTTAACCGACGTAGAACTTGTGTCCAGCACTTCGTTGGACACGATCGTGTTGCCTGGCTATGCGTGTATGAATGTGTGGTATGATGTATATGTACATTCAATTATTAATAATTATTATTAATAACAACAATAATTAATTAATACGAATAGAAAATCATGTTTCACGGTGAATGACTCGATTTCTTATTCTCATTTTCTTTTCTCTCATTTCTTAAGATTCGATGAATGTTCGTTCCAGAGATAGTCGCCTTTCGTCCTCCATACGAGTGAAGTATGTTTCAGCGATGTCAGTGCAACATGCGAATTCGGTTAAGCGAGGCCTTCAAAGTTTCGGCGAGTTGCTGTCTTGAAAGTTATTCGAAAATGTTCCAAAAACAGCGATTAGTCCTTGCTCAACGTCAAAGCTGCCAATGACAATACATAAAGCTGGGATATCTTCACTTCTGGTCACTCTGGCATTTAAAATTACAGTAACAGCATTTTAATTTCCTTTTTACGGTGAACTGACGTCCATCAGTTCGCCTGATTGATTGTATTACTGGTTCAGTCCAAGATGACAACCATGTCATCACCACGCATCGCTCCTCTTTGTGGATGGGGAGGGTGTACAGGAGCTGGTAATCTACGCCACGGTTTGCGTGCGGCTCTTCGGAGCTCCACGGACGAAAGGGTTCTTCTGAGTCTTCTGCAAATGAATAACAACACCAATTTAATTTTTGCCTTGATAATAGTTGTTTGCCCATATTTATCTATGTTTCATTTCGTTTCAGCAGTGTACTGCATTAGACGCTATAAAGTTGAAAGCACTAACTTGGTCTGATCCGAAGCACGAAAGTAAACATCATCGGGTGCGTCCATCCATGAAATTACTTGTTTGCGGGCGTTGCTTCTAGACAATGGCGGCCCATGAGGCAAGGTATGAGGATGGGCAGCTCTTCCATTCAGAGGTGGTGCTAGCGGAAGAACAGCGGGTGCAGTGTGTTCCATAGAATGTTTTGGATGTAGCTGCTGTGAGTGATGGGCCCTTTTTGCAGGTGGTCCACCAGGGAGCCCTGCATTTAGGGCAATACCTATCGGAAATAAACAATCTTGTACGATATTCAAACGATCATTCACAGAGTAACATCAAGATAATATATAAGATTATTAAACCGATACGTATTCCTTCGGAACAAACGATAAACTGTATAATTTAACGATTCTCGTTAACTGTTTTCATGTACTTAGACTCTTAGGCACTGAATTATTTTACCTTCATCCCAATCCACATCAGAGTAGAAGCCAGTAAACAGAGACCATATTCAATATACTAGGATTTAGGATCTTACTGTAAATACGCGAAGAAAAAATGCATGATATGCTAAAACTTACCATCTGATCCGTTGATTTCATCAAACGGGGGTCTTGTGCGCTTCAGAATCGTTTGCTGAGCCTGCATACTAGGTTGTGGCTGAGGCGGTGTTACTGTCAACCTGTCTACTTCGGCTTTATTTGGTACTCTTTCATATAAAAGGCTGCCATCTACAATACGATCGTTACATATGTGTTAAGTACGTCGACAATGAATAAAGCATCATTTTCATCATTTCTATATACCTGGAGCCTTTGGCGGTCTAGGGAAAGAAACTCGATCAGGTTGTTTTCGTTGTGCAGGTGCCGTAAGAGCTAACCAATCCCAGTCTCCGGGTTGTCGCGGGGAAGGATGATCACCTAAACGCGTTGCTATGTCGGTGACGCGAGGACGAGGTCGAGGTCGCACAGCACGTGCTAGAATACGTAATTCTGCAGGGCTTTTCGAAGTTAATTGCGGTGAGGCGCACAGGTGTCGTAATGGCGCAGCGTTTACGGGCTGATGAGGTGCTCGCGCTGCATGACGCGTACGTAATTGCGCTGCACACAGTCGCCGTGCAGCTCTTGCCAATGCTGAAGTACGTAAATAAAATGCAGATCGAGTTTTCATCACAGGTCTAGGAGATCCACCTCCACCGCCTCCGCTTGCTCCGCTTCCACGCAAGTCAACGCCGTGAGCACTCGCGTAATGACGACTTAGATGCGCTTTTAGCTTAAATTCTTTGCCACATGAAGGAATGCTACATCGGTGAGGTCTGTGAGCACCGCCAATTCCTTTACTTTCTTCGTCAGATCCTGTGCCGCCTCTTTTTCTTTCCAAGTCCACATCGTCGATACGCGATGGAACCTAAAACGAAAGTGCAAAAATATAATACCTTTGCATGTAAAATATATGCTTATTTGCTGTTTAAGAAATGTATCGTATTTAAATATACCTTGAGGCCCCCATATTTCTTCCAGTACGTCCAACAAGACTGGCAAAGACGACATTGCATATGTGATGGGCCCCAAGCATACCATTGTGGACTTTGCATAACTTGACAACTTTCGCATGGCTTGCCACCAACCCCGACCATTAATATCCCAGTATTATCGGTTGTCATGTTACCGTTACTATTGCCATTCAGAACACTAGTTGGTTTTCCATTACTGTTACTATTACTATTACCTAGAGGTACTATTGTTGCTGCAGAAGGTGCAGTCGTGGGTGGGGCTGTTTTATTATAATTTGGTATATAAACCTGTTTCAATTTACTTTCAGCTTCGACAGCTTTTACCCTCTTTTGTTGTACATATCTATCTGTTGTCTTCCACATGTAGTAATATTCAATAACGTTTTTCAGGGTTTTCCATGGTAACTGAAATGTTATTATATTGATCAGAAAGAATCGTTAGTGAATAACCATTCAGATTTAGGTATTTTAAAGTGTTTACTTACAAAGTCTTGACGTATATCGGAAAAATCTTTCCCGTACTTATCAAGGGCCTCTTCGAACAGATTTGCTTCGGATGCACTCCATTCTTCCATTTCGTCTCTGCATAATACTGGGCCAGTGCTAGGCACTAAGGATGACATTGCTTTTGCAACATCATAATTGTGCCGGTGCAAAGTATCCATTGCATGAAACTACAAACGTACACAAGAATAAGAGGACGTCTCTAACCCAAAAAATGGATAGCAATGATAATGATATTTACAAGAGTAATGTCTCTAGATGCAGCTGCTGCAGACATATGCAAAGAAGGTTGCTTAACCGAAGATGAACAGTCTAAAGCTCTTGCAAATGTGCCTACAGATCTACTGACAACAAGGAATTGATCGATTTGACGGTCTGTTAGTGAATGTCTGGGTGTCCAAACCAAGGTCTCTAAATCCTGCAACCTACGAGGATCTGATTCCCTTTCTGCAGGTGTCAGCGGAGCTGGTGCTATACCATCAGCTTGGTATCTACTGCCTACTCTAATTTCACCTGCAATTATACAGCATATATTAAAATTTTAATACATAGGGAAGGAAGTATAAAATTTTGTAAAATCTGTGAATAAATACCTTTATCAGCAAGCAAAGTTCGCTGAGCAGGATCGAATACTAAGCAATAAAAGAAGGAATCTTCTTTATTTAAATAGCTTAGTAAAGATTCTGTTTCATTTAATAAAGTTACACAGCATTTGCCTCTTATATGAGTTGCAGGCATTGTTTCCACTTGACGAGACAAAAACAACTCTCTGTGCTTCATTTGATGACGTTGTTTAGAACTTAAGTCTGTGACTCCTCCAGCACCTACTACATTTTCTTCCATCCCTGTTACAAAGAATTCAAATTAATTTATATTTCATTACCATGATTTTTAAATTGTTGGTACAAAAAACTTGAATGAATAAAATATTTCACTTAAAGGTGACAAAAGTAAAAGAGGCTAAAAACGTTTGATATTTGAAAAATTTTGATTATTTTTTTGTATTATATAAATCATAATATTTATGTATTACTTTGGACATTCACTGGATATTTCTGCATAATTTTTGTGTATTAATGAAACACTGATATTCTTATTATGTAGAAATATTTCCTAAAGATTATCAAACTTGTTCATGCAGTTTTTATTTTTCATTATTATTTCAACACAGATAAATTAAATGTAAATGAAACGCAGGAATGTGGCAGAATCAGTCAAAACTTACAACACTGAACTAAAAATATCAGCAAGAGCGGGCAACAAAAAAGGAAATGAAAACAACCTTAAGTGATATATTACCTATCATAATAACAGAAATGAAATTAATTTTCGAAAAAATGGAAATTGTTTAAAGAAGCCTCAGATTACTAAAGAATTATCATTTTATGCGGCGGGATTTTTTCAGATGTTGAATGATGAATGATTTAGGTAATGATTATTTTAATGAATATGAATTGATAACATATGCATACTAGACGATGAATGGATCATAACAATGACCTTTTAAGTAAAATAAAAACAAAGAAAAAAAAATACTGTAAAAGATGGTAAAAATTATAAGGAAGAATGAACATGATTATGATTATGTATGGGCCCATAAGGTTATATATTTAGGAAACACTGAAACCTCTTTCTGTGTAACTTAAAAGAAGAGGTCATGGTTGAACCCAATTTATTGTCTCTTTGGCCTTACAGTGAATTTAGCCTAAGCTTACGACATTCACCAAGATTACAAAGAATTTTAGAAATCCCGCCGCTAGATCATTAGCCTTACATCATCACTGGCTTCTATACGAGACTAATGAGACAATCAAAAGGTGTACGTTCTACACTTACTGATGAATCATTATTTCATTTATATTTTGAATATGAACAAATGCTTCAAAGATTATGCAGTAAGATTAAATTTTATTACTGTTACTGATGTCAAAAATGTAATATTTAAGAAAATCAGTAATTTTAGTTGCCTCACAAACATCTGTGTATGGCGACTATTTAACAGAGGTGAGTTAATTACTCAGTAGTGTACTATATGCAAATACCTAGTATCAATTAAATATTTCTGTAAACATCTTGCATTTATATGCAGAGTAATGAGATTCATCTGTAAGAGGCACCTTTTAATCGACTGCTCACTCACCATGAGGCTCTTGGGCCTCTGATAGTGGGGCCTTCAGCCAGCCACCCTTCCCGCCCCCTTTGTTCATCACTTTGGGCCCGATCCCATCTTTACTAGTCATTTCCTTAGTAGTATCTGGATTCTCGAGTTTCTGACTCTGCGTGTTCGCAGGGGATTCTGACCTCTGCTGCTCCGCGCTTGCCACTGCAATTTGTATCATAGAACCCACTCTACTATTTCTCATTTTTATTTTTTTACTTGTTCTTTCCTTAATATAACTCTAACACATGCTTTGTCATTGTAAAAAAAACTTAAAACAGTGGACGTACAACATTTCTTTCATATCCATCAATCAATGGTTTCTACTTACTATGTATGTAAATGTATAAATAATCAATAGTAATGTGACATGAAAATGCAATTTTGATTCTGTCAACCAATTCCAGTCGCGTTTCTATTTACAGTGCCTTATGTTTCCATAGCACAAACGTAAAATCAATTTTTATCAAGGATCTTTTGCTTTTACTATTGAAATATGTTGGTTTATATTGTCAAGATAACGATACTTTTTTGCATGTATGTATATTTCGTCCGTTTATACTATTTTCAAATGCGCATTGCGTCATTCGTGATAAAGATACGAATACATAACGCTATAAATGAAAATTTGAATACTAGTTTTATTTTGCGCGCGGTACTCAATTTTGTAGCGTTCTTCTTTAAAACAACTTACTGTCGTCACGTAACAGTATTGATGCCGGTATTATATAATATTCCAATCTTTTTAAAGATAGTAACAGTTTTTATAACATAGATGTGTAGCATGATAGTATTTTCAACGTAAAAGCGTTCGTACGGCATTAGGAAAATGGCGTTTCAAAGTACGCAGAATGGGAATCGTACATAGAAACAATCAAATATACTCCATCGGTTATATTAAAAATTCCCGGTTATTTGAACAAAATTAAAATAATGTTACGGTGGCTTTCCGCCTCAATCGATTGATTCGTATAACATAGACTGTTCTAAGAAGAAGTATCCATAATTTACAGAGCAGATGATAATAATCCAACTGAACAAAAAATGTTCAATATATATGGTTCGAAAAATAATTATCCGAGCCGCAGACAGTCTTGCTTTCAACGAAGTGATTATAACTCAGATAATATTGACTTTTGGATCTACGTTTACTGGACATTTTTTATTCAGTTTTTTTAATACCACCTCTCCTATAAATTTCGGATATCATTTTCCTTAACACCCTATACACGAATTAGATAATTTTAAAGAATCATCAACGAGAAAGTACAAAAACAGATCGCGTGAGAAAAGCATCCGATCACCGCGGCGCGATCTCGTTAGACCCTTCTCGTGTGCAGTCAACGCATAAAAATATCGATTTTCGTTAAGACAAAGGTGCGCGTATATATATATATATTTTTTTTCGTGAAATTCGAGGTACAGAGAAGAGCAAGGTACAGAAATGGTAAAGAGAGAGAGAGAGAGGGGGGTAGGGGAGAGAACCCGATTCGAGGCAAATACCGGCGGACGGACATAGAGCCACGGGCAGAGCGAACGAGAGAGAGATAGGGGACACTAGTAACGAGAAACGGAGAGAAACGGAATGAGTAGGTGGAGTGAGACGGAACGTGTACATTCGCGTACACACACACGTACGTACATACACGGTGCGAAAGAAGAGAGGACGGCGGAGCGGGCAGTGGGCGGGAGAGAGGGGAGTAAATGCTTAAAACGAAGATGGCTAGTGGGGCCCACCATTTTCGCCCAGGCACAAAACGCGCGCGCGCGCGCGTGTGTGTGTGTGTGTGTGTGTGCTGTTTCTCTCTGCCCGTTATGTTCGTATGTATATGTCTATGCTGGTGCGCGGCTGTTATCGTGCACGTTCTATCGGTGTCCGAGTACACGTAACACATACACCGAACCACCAACCCCTGCGTCAGTCATTCATTTAGTTCAGGGTGGGGTGGTATGGGGTATAGCTCGGGTGAGAGAGGTAGAAAGAGGAGAAGGGTGGTGGGCTAGCGGGTGCACCACCCCCAACCCACCCCCGGCAGATCGATACAACCCCCATTCCACCCCCTCTACCACCCCCCAACTTTACTTATTATACATTCCCACCCCCAAATCCCCGCGTCTCATTATCTTTGCCACTGCAAAGGAAAAATCGAGAAAGGTTCACAGACACACAGAGAATCATTCATAATTATTCGAACGACTCGGAGCTCGCTGTGAAAATATCGTCCATATTTTTATGAATTTTTTCAAAATCGGGATATGTGCGTTACTGTGCGAAACGTAATGGAATGGCGTGGGTGGAAGTTGTTTCTCGCGTTGTTATCGAAAAGTGCGAACACTATGATGAGTTTCGTTGTAATTGCGTCTATTGTTAGAATATTAAAATTCCTTTTACAGAAAACTTATAATAGGAATCAGTAAAAACATCTGAATGATCTTTGAATATTGGTGTACACGAGTTTTATTTTATTCTGTATTTCCATGAGGATATCTTCATTTAAATTATTCATTCAGACTACAACTATTCCACTGGGATACAGTTAGAATATGCTGACGTTCGAACAATCATGAACGGCAGCGTGTACAAACATATAGATGAATACCGAACATAACCGGACGAACTTTTTCTATGAGATTGATAAGAATGTGCAAACTATTATTTGTATACAATACGTATGATAAAACGTATTGAAACATAACGCTTTCTACGGAAGAATTGTTGTTCCGACGTTGACTTTGAACTTCTGTTTGGAAATTGTACATACGATAATATTGGATACGAAAAACCGCTGAAAATGCTTGGTTTTAATTAAAAGTCAAAAATATATCGCAACGTGTAAAAGAATAATCATTTTCGATTATGTTCTTCAGGGATCCACGATTGTAGTTCGATCGTTTTGAGCGGTTCAGATTCCAGCGTTCGGAAGATAGTAATTCCGGAGCAATTGTGACGGATATGTTTGTGTTGATAGTGATCGCATACTGTGTTTGTATTGTGAAATTTTTCGAGTTTTCGGTGTTGAACCGCATCAAGTACACAGAACGTAGAGCATTGCTATCCGTCGAGCTCATAAAACATTCACGCATGAAGGATTGAATAGATCCTTTACGATAGACGAGAAGAACGCTCGAGTTTTCTTCATCTGTGGATGACTATCGATCTGTACGATAACACGAAGTAACATAAATGATATTACTCACACATATACATATTTAATGCATTAACATTACTATTCAATATCTCGAATATTATTATTCCATTCGCCGAAAATGGACGAATTTTCAATTTCTATAAATTCATTGTGATGTAATTACATCACAAATATTTTGTTGTCGAATTTTTCATACGGTGTAAGATGTGTAGGTATAAAAATTAAAGTGATTTCATAGTAAAAGATGAACTGTTGATCACCAAAATAGGTAACAATAAAACAGTAAGATACTGTTAGTATAAAGTTGACTGATTATAATAGTTTGTACGAAAATATAAGAGTCATGTTTTGTGGAACAATATAAATTTTACTTACATTGATGTTTATCTGCAAGCATGATTAATGTAGAAGGTAAATCCCTCCGCCTAAAGAAGCACATAACTTTTGCTTCAACATTTCCACTTGCTGTCTAAAATAACAAATGAGAAATGTTCAGAAACACAATCTAAATTCATGCCTCTACTTACTACTTTGTTATTTTACCCTTATATTCAGATAAGAATTGAATTTATATAAATAGTATATATGCAAATATATTAAGCATAATTTAATATATAATGATATATTTGGAGCAATGACATTCAGATTTAACGTCATTGTATAATTTTTATTTATATTATATTTAAAAAGACAATGCCTAATGTACTGTACTGTATTGTTCTTTAAACAGGAATTAATTCTTACCTTATTTAACTCCTCTATCCTTCTTATCTGGTAGGGAGATGTGGAAGATGTTTCAAAATATACGTAATCTATAAATCAAGAAAATACAATCTATTTAAAAACACTTTAAGTCTAACATACCAGAGATATCAATATGAAAATAATTACACTACATACGTATCCAATAAAATACATTTAAAATGTAGAAGAGAATTTCATTACTACAAATAAGCATTATTCTTCAAAAATAATAGTCCAAACAGTTACGTTCATTTATAAAACATTCCGTTACTTAAACGTATTGTACATACGTATATAATGATATTCCTTTCTCGAAAGAAACATTTCATGAAAACTCTACCTCAAACTTCGCTCATCGCGAAGTAAAAATACATCATTATCATCAGACAAGAGAAAAAAAAAGAACCGGAACGGTATAATAAATACAGCCATCGAATTCTTTCCACCGGTGTGTGCGTTACACAGGGAGATCTAAATGTTCATTTCGTTGTATCGGTAACAGTGAAAGAAACGAAGATCATTTCGTACGAATGTACGATGGACCATTGCCGCGTACAGAACGTACACACGCATGCACGCACCGGTGCTGAACACATCGAGAGAAATCGCTCGAGAAAATGATCCGGTCGAATTGGTGGAGCATCGAAATTTTAATAATCGTGCAAGAAATTAGCATGACCTGGACGAAGGGCGAGAGTGGGGACAGAGGAGCAGAAGGAAAGCAGACGTACAGGACGCGAGTAGAAAGAGAGAAAGAGAGAGAGAGAGAGAGAGAGCAAGAGCAATAGCGCGCGCGAGAGAGAGAGAGAGAGCCAGGAAAAGTCGAGGGGGGGGTCGCGCGGGTAAAACGCGGTGATACAAGGGGGACGCCATCGCGATACCATTTGCAAACATTAATTTCTCGGGTTAATTAAAGGCTCGCTGGTCCGGTGTACGCGTGGCCGGCGGAATGCGTGCGGTTACTTTACCTCCCACCCGGTACATGTTGGCCGTCATGTTGCTGGCGTCCTGTGTGGCCCCGAGAGCGAAATTAGCGTTCTCGTGGTTACCGTGGTTCTCGTGGTATTCGGCCGGCATCGGCATTGAAGGCTTCTCGTCCTCCAACCGCGCGAATCAACTGGCCGACGCTCTCGCCGCTCGTCCACGGGGTTCCGACGGTTTGTTCGCGGTGTGTCACTCCATCGTCGTGTTTGTTTGTCCCTGGTCGCGAGCAATAGGAAAAAAAAACGAATGCGCTGGCTTTTCCGCACGGGGCTCCCGGGAGTACGTACGTACGCACGTACGGCCGTACCGGTGTGCGTACGGGAACAGAGAACACCGAGCACGACTTCAGGCGAATGCACACGAGAACCTCTGCTGGTCAGACCCGCACTCGATTCGGCTCACGTGTCCGTTACCGTAACGAGCATCGTCAGTGGCCGTTGCACCGTTCATACGGGGACACCGCCATTTTCATTTCGCCGAGCGGGCTACATACATAGAACGAGACTGCCTGCTCCCCTCTACCGGACCTCTCCGTTCACTGTTCGCCTTCTCCTTCGAACCCGCGTTCATTCGAAAACACCACCAACACTCGACCGATTCGGTTTCTCACTGGGCTTCCATTCGCTCCGCGGCCGGATGGCTCGATCGGGAACCGTGGATGGATAAAACGCGCGATCCGAACGATACAACCCGGTCAACGAATAGCACAAAACAAGGCCACGGGTCGGATACTACCAAGAGCTGACGATTGCGCGGTCTACAGAGCGTCTGCGTTGCTCCCCTAGCGAGGAGAGGGGGAGATTCGTGGACGCGCCGTGCGAAATTTTCGGCGCACTCGCGCTTGCCTGCGCGCGGCAAATTTGAATGGCTGCTCAGTTTCGCGTACGTGTACGCACTGTAAACGGCGGATAACCGAAACCGTGGGTAGTAGCGAAGATTGTATGTACGCCGTATGTATCTATGACAAAATTTCATGATGAATTATTATCCATAACTAATAATAAAATAGAACAATTATAATAATTAAATATATGTGAATGTCCTGGATGGGACAGCACGAGACTGCATCATGTTACACTCAGAATTGTGCACAATTTTTGATTAAGTATAAATTACGAATTGCACTTATTAGTTATGCATTAATTTAAACTATGAGTGTTTACTGTATTTACGGAATTTTTTATGTAATTTCCTTGATCCACGGATAGGGGGGTTTCACTGTACTCGGTATCCCACACGACGTAGTCTTGAGACCCGAAGGCGGGACTCCTTTAAATTGTAAGAAATCTTCGGCATAAATGATAATGTATTCCCTTGATGATTTTTGGAAGAATAAAAGAAGTATGCAGGCTGTTAAGAAAAGTGTTTAGGATTTATGGAGTAGATGGTACTAAAGAAATTCAATGAAAATGTGTAGTAAATATTCGTCGGAAATTGAATATTGTTCGAGTAATATGTAGTTTTCTGAATCGTAAGACTTGAAGGATTTTATTACAATTATAATGGATTACTGATACATTTTCATTCTAAATAATGGTCTTTTGTTTTTCGCAAATTTAAAATTGTATTGCTTACAGTAAGGATTCATCACAACATAGTGATCCCTGCTTTCAAGTCTCGAGACTGAGTTTATCAGACAATATCATAAATAATAACGTAATCATACTCGTTATGATAACGTGTTTACATATACGTACGTATGTAAGGGATGAACTAAACCAAAATAGGAAACAATGTTTTAGTTTTAATTGTACATATTTAAAATCATGTACCTTGATCATTTTTATTGAATAAATAATAATTCACGTTGATTTCAAATATATTTACAATGTATGAAATCACATAATATCCGGATAAACGCAAAGAAAACGATATAACGTGATAATAAATGAAAAGCTGTTGTTGTAGTATATGAAATATTTATATATTTTACGAAATTAGTCTTTCTATACAATTTGCTTACGCACAGTCACATAGTTTATCTGTTTGAGTTGATAAAAAAATGTATGTAAATGAATAATTAAAATTACTCACTAGTTTTGTAGAGCCTGTGTGAGCTTGCCTTCTCGCGAAAAAGAAAAAACGTTTGGTAATGCGCCTGACTAATAATAAATAGTGACAAACGTGTCGATTTGATGCGAATACGTAAACGCAAAGTTATATTCATATGTACAGAGTAAATAGTAGTAGTAATAGTAGTAATAATAATACATATCCGTGAAAATGCTCATAATTTAGTTTCTTGAAATTTAGGTATCATCATTTTAAGGCACACCCCACGGTCTTTACCAAGCAGTTTTTGTTTTGTTCATTAATATTATATAAATAAATGTATACTGTTGTGGATGCTATTCAACCTAGATTTATTATCATATTACTATTCATAGGAATAATTATTTATACTAAATATAGGTAATAATCTGTTCTGTACATAATTCTATGTCTTTCTTATGAATCTTTTAAAATGGATAGTCGTATCATTTAATAATGATAATAATGACAGTAACATTAATAAGAATAACAAGATAATGCATAAATGAGATGCACAAGATGAGAGCATGCTTCATTCTTTTTATTACGGTATCCGAATCATGAGTAGTAAAAGTAATCGAAATATAAAATCATACTAAATGATTTTAAAAACGTGAACACATATATTGCATTTGAAAACAGTCAGAACCACGAAGACATCACTTTTGTCATTGAACGAAAAACAATGAGCATATGCAAGGTAAAGAATTGCGTTATACATACATACTTTCAATTATGTAATACATACATAGTTTTAATTACAATTAAAATTGCATAATACTACTCATGATTTAATTTAATATTAATATAAAATACCTATGCCAACTTCGACAGTTTATGCATGTATGTACAAGTATATAGCATCCAGGCTTTTGTCCCTCTGGCTGCGTATTTCTACTTACTATGATACTATTGTTTATGGATAAAAAAATACTAATATATCGCATTGTCGTTGCACGGGCAGTGTTTGCATAGTTTTGTCCATTGATAAGGCACCAGCTTTTAGGATCCTGAGATTCAACCCGCATGCTTCGACAGATTCAGAGGCATATCTAAAGAGAAAAGAAAGTCCTTGAAATTAATTTTATCAATAATGTAGCTCACGAATGATGGGCGGACATTCGAAAATGTACCTGAAGGAGGTGTGAGAGTTTGTTCCCTGTAATCTTTGTAGTGATGAACTGGAGGAGATGGAGGATGAGGCGGTGGTGGCGCATACAATGGCATAGGAGGTGGATAATGGACGGGTGATGGATAATGCATCCATAAGGGTGCTCTATATGGTCCAGGAGGTAACATTGGTACCCCATAAAGTGGGTGCTGAAGAGGTGTGTTCGTAGTACCAATGTATGGATCTACCCGTACCCTTGGATACGAGTTAGTCGATGAGTATTTCACAGTTTGTCTGTCATCTGGTTTCAATAAATTCCTTAAAAATCCTTGCTCATGACTCGGTTTATCTTCTCCCAAGATACTTGTTATACTGTATGACGATAACTGCTTCGGCGAGGAAGTAGGAGCGCTTGTTGTACAAACAGGCTGTGGTGTCGCACGTCTTTTGGATGCCTGATCTTCCAATGAAACCCGTTCCAATTCACGTAAAATGCGTTTACGAGGTGAAACGACATTAGGATCTAGAAGACGTGCCAGCTTGTCTATAATTAAATTTAAAACCTTCCCTGTTGACGCGCCATTCGTCTTGCGTGTTGGTTTAGTATAATTTGTTACTGATTCTGGAACAAGTAGTAGAGAAGTAGGATCTAATGGACGTCTACGCTTTCTTGCTATTAAGCGAGGATGTGCGCACAGACGATTTCTTGGATTTCTATAATAGTAAAAATTAAACTCTGTTGTCGTCCTACGTCTTGGATTCGCTTGTTTCCAACAATGATCTCTTTGCCAAGGACTTGACTGAATCGATGAATTATCATCAGAAACTGCAAATACGAGTACAGCATTAGAATTACCGCATTACATGCGAAACAATATAAAATAACTTACCACTAAGAGAAGTTGAACTTTCTTGCCTATTTGGAGTAGTGCTAGCCGGTGGCCAAAATGTTTTCTTTGGGACTGGAAACCACGTAGTTCTTTCTCCATCTCTTCGATGGGACAGCTCCAAAATAAATTTTCCATCTTTAAAAAATTTCAATCGTCCACCAGGCGTTGGAAGTAAATTGTTATCGATACGTGCTTCCGAATGATGGGTCGGTTGAGGACTTGAATTTTTACCATTTGCCTTGGTAAGGTTCGAGTGCAATGTAGAAGGATCACGTGAGCACATTTCTGTAGTGCCCCTCACGTGACCTGCGTGAGCATGACATTCTGCAGACTTCTCACGCATGCTGACACTTTACCGATATCCATTTTTCTCCGCTTGACCTTTCATACTTTAGCCTCTTAATATCAGTTAAGCAGAAGAGACAGGACCTTACAGTGGTCCTTCTCTTAAAGCTAAGAACAACGTTTGACAGAGACTCGTTAAAGCGCTCTCACTTCACAGTTTAGCCAGAGCATCTTTTACAAAATGACTTAAACGTATCGAACACAATCAAGAAAAGGAAACAGGTCGGTATATACGAAAGGAAGGCCTTCAATACCGATGTCAATCTTGACAGAGTGCATAAGTTTCTTTCTATATCAACAGGATTGATAACAACGGAGGAACTTGATCATATTGCTTGCGAATATGTCAAACTGACATTGCTGAAAAATTGACAGTATGGGCCCAGCGTTCCTTTGAAATTCTGCTATTTTTTTCCCAGACACTGGAAACAAACTGCTCAGTGTAATCTGCCAATTAATGAATACCGATCGAACGGGACAAGATCGGACGAGGATGCACACTATCATTGATCGGGCAGGAACATTTTGCGGAAAATTCCAAAAAGGAATTTGATATACATGAGTGGCAGTCGCTAGACACCCACCCACCCACGCACTGCCGCCTTCTGCGACCAGCTCTATTCCATCTCGAATGGACGGCTGATCGCGCAGATAGGTGTCATCGGGACCCTGCACGCTGATTTTCCGCGGATCGTCGCGGCTGGACTGGAAGTTGGCTCACGAAACGCGAGATTTCCGCGGACCAAACACGGGACGGGCAGTCTATAACAGAAAACACGGTTCGGCCGACACATGTGTTTCACTTCACCCGCGAATGGTTTGCGTGTCCACGGCAATCGGGTCTATTCGTTCGACGAGCCAACGGAACGTGCGTCCACCATCGTTTTCCTCGTGATTTTCGATCTTCGGATGTGAAAAAAAAACAAGAATTTCTCGCCTTCGTGTATCCTTCTCGTCGACAACACTGTGGCGGTTCGCGGTCCGCGCGTTCCTCCGTTTCTCGGTCCAACTCCCACGATCAGTCTGCAACACTTCCTTCAAACCCAACGAGAGAGTTACGTCGAATCTGTTATACTTGCCAGCGTTTAACCCCGGTGTCGATTTTCCACCTGCACTTTGGTGTTTCGATCGACTGGTGCCGTTACATTTACTGACGATCTTCACTTTTCGATGATTCTTCGTCATGGTTATTCGCAGAGCGGTATGAACGTGACTTTACAACTTCGGAAATTTCTTCATCGAGTTTGTCATTTGTATTTCGTTCGCCGTCGATGGACCAATCGGATTGACATTGGACATGGACGAAGTTTGGCGCGAAATTTTCTCCGTCGCCGGTTAACTTAAGAACGATTCATTCTTCAATTATATTTCATGTTATCATTGATCATTGAAGAAATATCGATGCAACTTCTGGAAGAATATCAGGAACTTATCGAGCGCGATACGGCTGAGATTTCGTATTTTTGGAAAATCGTTCAGATGTTCCTGTATTTATTGTGCGCTATCAGCGGATACGTTTGCAGCGTTCTATTTTACATAATATGGGTATAATAACAATTTTGTCTGCTCCATACGACGTATGACATGTTAATTCAAATATTTTCTGGTTAAATTTTCAAGTATCACGTTTTTGGAGGTACGTGCCCACTTTGGGCAAAAACGATTTTAATGTTACAACCAAATTCAGAGTCACACTGTAAATACAACTCTAATTACACGGATTGGTGGAAATGTGTTATCGTTATTCATGAATATAAATACATATGTAGCATCTATCTGGCAACTTGTTTCTTGTCTTGTATGATTGGAATCTTGTGGATGGCTTTATTTTTTATGTGTGCAAGGGGCGGACACAATAGTGTAATGCAAGTAATTACAATTTTCATTATTACTCATTGTCAGCATAATACAAGGCTATTAATATCATATTCACATATAGATATGAAGCACCATGGAGGATCATATTTCCAGCACTGTTTTGTAATTTTTTATTTGCAATAATAACATGTTGCGAAACATATAATCTACAAGGATATAAGGAATTTAGTACAAACATACAAAATCATTTCCTTGAAGTCCATAATGTTTATAAATTGACAAAGAACATAAGGTATAGAAGATGGTTCACTGTAATTCATAAAGATATTGTTGATTTTAATCTGATTACAGTGAATGTGAGATTATGCAGATGTATGCAGAAATGTACAAGTTTGATGATCATGACATTTGTAACATATTCTTCTGGCTTCAGGTTGTATTTTATAAACATTTTATGTTTCATTCAACATTTTGTCTTTGTGATATTAAATAGAGAACTACATATTCAAATCTTTTAAGATATTTTCACGGATGATGATGTGGACTTGGATAGGAGGAACAGTAACATTAATTTTGAGAGTAATAATGGTCATTGACTTTAGACTATTAAAAGTAAGGATTTATGAAGTTCCAGACAACTATGATATAGCTACTTTAAACAATAGTGAACCTAATGTAAGTCAAGAAAATGAGGAACAAAAAGAGAAGAAACAGTAGAGTATTAAGACTAACAATTTATTATAGTAATTTATTATCTAAGTATTTGATTTAATACTAATACAGAAGATTCAGAGAGCAATAACAAAATGGTCATCTACTTTTTAAATGTATTAAAGATTATTTATTAAAACTTCATTCGCATTCTTATATGGATTTTACATATGTTCTTATGTAAATTTACTTTTTATAAGAACAAGAGGTAAATTTATAAGTACATTAAATTTTATTTATAATCTATATAGATATAATTTCAACATGTAAATATTCTGTTCTCGTTAACAGTTTTATCATAAAAAAATTCTCAGAAAGTGTAATCTAAAAAATTCATATAATTAATTATACTTTTATAACACCATGATAAACAAGTTCCCCTTAAGTTACTTCCCTAATAAAAAATTGTAGTAAAATACTCTTGATTGATTATAATACATTACTTATTTTAATCATGAGCCTATTATTTCATATCAATAAAAATAAAATGTGCTACTTTTTCAATTTCCTATAATCATGATAAACAACTATGGTCATCTAATGAATTTAAATCCTTTGATTATTTCTTTAGACTGATACCATTTGGAAGGAACATTTGTAATCTTCACATTTGAATCACATAAAAATTGATGATCTCTGTCTTCCTTTACACAAGAATCTGATAGTTCATTGTAGACTTTTACTATATCTATGCACTTACAATCTGTTTTGGTTTCAACATTATGGTGAAATATAATTCTAAAACAATTCGAAGTCTGTACAGGTGGTACATATTGTGGCTTGGGTAAAAAAAATTCTGACATCAAATTAATGTCACTCTTTTGCAGCAATACAAATGTGTTTGTAGGATTCAATGGTGAAGTCAATGCATCTTGAAATTCTGGACATTCCAATATCGATCTGAAACATTCACATTAATTGAATAACGACCATGCAATAATATAATATAGAAATTATTTATACTCACCTCATCAGACTTAACAGAGGTTTTCTGGAACCATGTTTGCATTCATAATGTTCTTTGCTATCAAGAACATTGGAAGGAAACTCCAGCCTAATGTGCAGCTTTGGCGATATGATTGTACCGCCAATGAGTATAGCGATTTCCTTGATTTTGCATCCTTCCAGATGAAACTGAGAGTTTAATTGCTCTGATGTGTTTTTCAAACAGCTCAGCAAACTTTTTATGGAAACTGAATTCCTGTCAGTTGGTTTCATGTTTTGTTGCAGTTGTGCCAGTGAATCATAAGTGAATGGTATCTGTTGCTTCTGATACAGAATATACTTTAAAAGTTCTGTCACAAGCTTCACGCAGGTACTGCTTGTCAAAGGTTCGTCCAGCATTACATTGATATTCATCTCGACTTATTTCCTCTTAAACAAACTTAGACGAACCGAAGTGTAACGTAACTGACAGATACCTACGTCATACGGCGAAACGTCAAAATTAGTATTACAAAAATTACAAACACATCTTTTTCGTAATGAAAAGTGTCATAATACGTTGTCGGTAATATCGAGAGCAATATCACTTGTAGATTTTAATTTAAACTCTTTTTATTCGCGGTTATGAAATCCTCTGTCGTATACAGACGCGTCCGTTGCTACCAATTACAAAAAAAACAATATGGTGATTTTTCGTTTTACACTTATTTTCACACTTTTGCTTATTGAAACACGACTCTCTATTAAAGGAAACTTATTTATGGAAATGTAATTTTCATTCGGTATATGATACTATTGTGAGCAGATATAAAATGAATCAACACAGAGTAATGACTGGAAGTTGTTTTTAAGTAGGTTGGCTAAACTGTTCGGTGTACACCGTCGAACACAAAATTTGTCAGCACCACTTTTGCGCAAGTGGCGCCATCTCTGACAGGATCCCGGAATTAACTACCGGCATTCCAAGTGGCTCCATCTCTAACAGAAGCCCGGGACTAAATGCGAGATTCCAAGTGGCGCCATCTAGCTAAAGGGACCCGTTTATTTACCAGAAAAATTCGCCAGAGGCACCCTGACCGTCACGTCGTTGTTTAATTCCAGATATTGGCAGAAGATGCCACCACTTGCGCAAGAGTGGGATTGATAAGTATTGTAATCGGCGGTTGTACGTACCGCACTTCTGCTGCCTTCAAGTCACTGGTACACAGCAACATCACGTTATTAATGAAAATGGCGGAAGTAAAATCACGGCGCGTCGCCCAAACAGAAGATTTATCGAATGTTGAATTCGAAACCAGTGAAGATGTCGAAGTTATTCCAACATTCGATAACATGGGACTCAGAGATGAGTTGTTACGAGGAATTTATGCATACGGTACTGTGTAACTTTTATGTTTTCCGTAGAATGTAAATATAACCTACTTTCGTGCTGTCCGCATTGAATTCGTAAATCGGCGCGTATGCTACTGCGAATTGCTGTTATTGTTATTATATATGATGTTATAGGTTTTGAGAAACCGTCAGCTATTCAGCAACGTTCTATCAAACCCATAATGAAAGGAAGAGACGTAATCGCACAAGCTCAATCTGGTACAGGAAAAACAGCAACGTTTTCGATCGCCATTCTACAGTCCTTAGACACACAAGTCAGAGAAACACAAGTGTTGGTCTTGTCTCCTACCAGAGAATTGGCCACGCAAATCCAGAAGGTTATTCTTGCGTTAGGGGATTTTATGAACGTTCAGTGCCATGCATGCATTGGAGGAACCAATCTCGGTGAAGATATCAGGAAATTGGATTATGGACAGCACGTCGTGTCTGGCACACCTGGAAGAGTTTTTGGTTGGTAATTTGATTCTACAGAGTATAACTTGAATAATGTTACAAATCATCAATTGATATCAATAATTCTGCTTTTGTATATTTAGATATGATAAAGAGACGCGTCCTCAGAACCAGAGCCATAAAAATGTTAGTTCTTGATGAGTCGGATGAAATGTTAAATAAGGGTTTCAAGGAACAAATTTATGATGTGTATAGATATTTGCCGCCAGCGACGCAAGTTGTGTTAGTATCTGCAACTTTACCCCATGAAATTCTTGAAATGACCAGCAAATTTATGACAGACCCTATTCGTATTTTGGTCAAACGGTAAGTTCAACATGTCTTAACTTTAAAAAGCTACATTGTTTTACTTGTGCTAATCAGTTGTTATTTATAGCGATGAATTGACATTGGAAGGAATAAAACAGTTCTTCGTTGCTGTAGAACGGGAAGAATGGAAATTTGACACACTGTGTGACTTGTATGATACATTAACGATAACACAAGCTGTAATCTTCTGCAATACCAAGCGCAAAGTAGATTGGTTGACTGAGAAAATGAGAGAGGCGAATTTCACAGTTTGTTCTATGCATGGTGATATGCCACAAAAAGAAAGAGATAACATAATGAAAGAATTTCGGTCTGGTCAAAGGTATGTGTTTTTGTGTATAAAAACATTTGATTTGTAATACTGTTGTATTCTTACATTATTTTGTTTTTCAGTCGAGTTTTAATTACAACCGATGTGTGGGCGAGAGGAATAGATGTACAGCAAGTATCTCTTGTAATCAATTATGACCTCCCTAACAATCGTGAGTTGTACATTCATAGAATAGGTCGATCAGGACGTTTCGGAAGGAAAGGTGTTTCTATCAATTTCGTAAAAACAGACGACATAAGGATTCTTCGAGACATTGAACAATATTATTCGACGCAAATTGACGAAATGCCTATGAACGTAGCTGACTTAATATAATCTTAAAGCGAATAATTGTATGGAACAAAAGTAACTGTAAAAAAATGATTATTTGTATTCCCGTTTCGACATAAGTTTTCAGCGCATTTTTTTGTTTAACGTACAAGATCTTAGGAATGATATTACTTGTAAAAGTATATCGTTTCTGAAGATTCTAACACGTTTTCGTGTTTACACATTAGACCTTAGGTTCCAAAAGTACTGTGAAGAAATGTAACAGTAAAGATAAAAGATTGACCGATTTTATAAAATAGAAATGTAATGACACCCGACAGAAATATCAAGAGTCTAATATTAGAGTTAAAAACAAAATGGAAAAATAAAAAAAATAATACTTAATACTATTATGTTTAATATTGTATTACGTGTACCTAAAATTAGATACTAAACTTAATAAAAAGTGTTTTATATTGTAATTAATATTCTATGTTTTGTTATTTTATATAAGTACATATTTTTTTGTTTAAAGACAGTAGAAATTACTGAGTTGAAGTATTTCTTGCTACTGAGATAAAATAATCAATAACTGGTTCTCTGGTTTAGATGGCAGCAGAGCAGTGTTTTGATTTAGTACCCTGCAAACATTGTCTGTAATTCGCCTTAAACAGTGCAATTTTATTTGTTCTACACAAGAAGAAAGTGTTTATTATCCCCTTCAAAATACAAAATACGTTTATGTCTGTGTATAAACTACTCAATCCTGTTCATGAGGTCAATGACATAGTAGTGAATATGACACTATACTTAATGTCAATATTCAGAAAATATAAACAAAACAGCATACATTTTTATAAACTTGTATTTCTGAATTGTGAATGAGTACGATGTTACATAAATATTTCACACAGTTAGATAGAAAGTAAAAAAAATATGGAAACGCAAGACGATTGTGCAATTCGAAGGGGACAGCCTGTTCGTCGATATCAAAATGATTATAAATCTGATGCGCATACATCAACATGTAAGTAACAACATGATTTTAATTTTTCATAGAAAGCAATTTACCATAATAATACTTTTTGTTTAGCAATGATGGTAAATCAGCCGCAGTATTTGAACATAGGAAGATCAACTGTTAGGATAGCAGTGTATTTGATGACGGGAGTTTTTCTAACAATGGACATTGAGCAGAATTCTACTGTGCAACAAATTCTTACAATAATACAATCTGAAGGAGAACTGGGATTAACAAGGGCTCCTCTGGTTACTGGACAAACAGTCTTCGCTTTATGGCTTTGTTCCTCAAGATTAGAGATCCAATTACGTCCAAACCACAAGCCTATAGAACTGGCTGCCAAATGGAATCGCTTAGTGAGGAAATACAGTTCTCAAAGGGAAGAGACTGACGAAGAACCTTTATTGTGTCTTCGAAGAAATGTGTTTCTCTCTAGATCAGATGAAGAGCAAATAAAAGAAGCTAAGGTATTGGAGTTACTGTATGCAGAGGCTAGAAACAATGTGCTGCAAGGTAAGAATGTTTATTTTAGTTTAATAATCAACAATGTGTGCTATTTAATACGTACTTTTAGGTCGTTATCCCTGCGAAGGTCAAGCCAGATATGCTAGCTTAGGAGCATTGCAAGCACGTATTGAATTGGGTCCATACAATCCACAAAGTCACACGCTCGCATTTTTTAGAAGACATCGTGGTCGATTTTTGCCACATCATTACACCTCACCGAGTTTATTACTAGGACTGGGTCTTGGATTAGGATTAGTAGGAGGGAAAGGAGCACCGGAGGCACGTCTCCTTGAACAGTACAAACGAATACCTAATCACACGGGAACTAACACGAATCCGAGGAAACTTATCAGGAAATATTTAGAGTTTTGTTGGAGTTTACCGTGTTACGGTGCAGCGTTTTTTCAAGGACAAATAGAACGCCCTGTGAGAGGTCTCGCATCTTGGATCACAAACCGTGATCTACAAGTTCTTATTGCTATTAATTCGTCAGGCGTGTACGTTGTCGACGACATGCAATGCGTAAGAAATCTGAATGTGTACAAGCTGTTTCATAAATCCACAACAATACTGGGGACGAATCTACACAACGAAGCAAGTAAGAAATGATGTACATAGTGTGTAGATTCGCCTAAAATATTGTGGTGCATTTATGCATTATCCTTTATCGTTCACACGTATTATTCTGCATATAACGTATGCACATCATCTTTTCTATAGAGTTTATTATTGGGATTGAGGTATTCAGAACTTAGCTGGGAAATGGCGAAGCCTTCTGATGAGAGTAATCTGGATTGCCTGCCTTGTCTATTCTTACAATTTCCTGTACGAGAAAATGGAGCTCGTGTCTATAAAATTCTACAAGTATTCTCGAGACAAGTACGATTTACTTTCATTCACAAATTGATGCTGAGAAATGTAGAATTCCAATGTAACTTCGTTATACTTTCAGGCAATAATGATGGATACATTGATTTCCGGTTTCGCTGAAGAACACCGACGACACGGTGCCAACGGTGATGTCGCAAACGTCGAACGCTTGACGGATCATTCCATGAGCTCCAATACCGCGAGTTTCACTAACAAACTTAGTAAATTTACACTGGCCACTTTCGATGACGAAGGTAATCAGTTCTGTTCATTAGTCGAAAATTTATTCAAAACGTAAGGTATTTGTATTTGAATGTTATTTCAGGTCGGTGTATCGGACAGATGGGTTCTTGGTCCTTTCAATAAACAAATTTACTGGACCTGCAACTGATTGATCAATACTCTCAATGTACATCGGAAGATATTATTTCGAATCTCTGATCTCTTCGTCATTGTTGAAGAGCTGAAAGATGTCGGCTTTCCTCCAAATGAACCACCAGCATTTTGTATCGCGTCGGAACCAAGTCTCTGTGCCGATTCAATCTGCTCTCCAAGGTCTGCAGATTGAAGTTGATCTCGTTCATTTTATCCAACAACTGGTCTTCTTCTTCGCGAGTTATATCTTCGTTCTGCACAAAGCATTTGTATTTAAATACACAACATTCTGTAAGATAACGTGTAACTACAATAAGATAATTTATTTTACAAAAAAAGCAACACTTGACCTGTGTCAATAATGCTTGCAGTTTTTCTAGCTCTTGCGCGTGTTCGTCGAATTTGCGTAAAATTTTATTCGCTCTGCGAACAAGCAATTGTTTGTAATCGCTAAGACATTCGTATCGAATTAATTGTGCTTGAGACTTGGGTACTTCCGTTGGATTTCCCATACGCGCCAAGTACGGTTTCAAGTAATCCACTTCCTCCGTGACATCTTTCTCACTCTGCGCACGCGTCTGCATTCAATAATAACAGACAGTACCTAACTCAACCAAACAGCAAATAGTTTAATGTTCATACCATAAACAACTCTGTTAAAGACTCCAGGTCTCTGTGTTTGTTGTACACGGATGTTGACAACTGGGGCGTTAGGTACTCGGTTCCTCTTGCCTTCAGGAAATTGGATACTTCAACTTCGGCACGTCTAACGTGAGATATAGATTGATCTTCCTCTTTAAGCTGCGTGTCTAGTTCATAAAACAGTTCTAGAGACTTATCGGGTTCATTCAAGGGCTACAAAATAGACAACAAAATAGAATTAGGTTTATAAACACCCAGAGAAAATTGATCATGTATCATTGCAGTGTTGTTCAGATATAAAGACTCAAAAATCTGCAAAAAATGGAGTTGACCACTTTGCCATCTGGGAGGCTCAATTATCAAAAGCTCACATTGTATCCTTGCGTCATCGCAGGATTCAGGACCAACCGCTCTCCTCTCTCCGCTAACGGCGGTTTGATGTACGTTCGACTAGCTCTGGAGTATTGTCCTGGATGATAATGATAAGTAAGACGTATCTCGTTATCATCTACAGCAAATTCACGGGTCGCTATATTCTTGCTGGGCTTAACTCTTTCGTCTCTGCCGAACTTTTCAATTATTTTCTGAAAATCAAATCAGACATTTTGCGTTCATAAAAAATGTATAATAAATATTTCGAGATACAAAACTCTAGCTTACCGAAATGCGACGGTAGTGTATGTCGTACAGTACAGGAATATTTTTCTCCCGAGAGAACTGGACGTGCCTATTCCCAAGTCGATTGAAACTCTGGTTTTATATGGTGTTACGTTAAAAAACACCCTCCGGCTCTGTTACCAGTAAATCACTTACCGATGATACAGGAGGTCATCGCGGTTCTCATAGCGCTGCGTCAAGTAAGTTGGATGCATTTCGATTCGCGACAGGCCATCGAAACGAGCAACGTGGTAGAAGTCTAAAATCCGTTCACTGTCCACTGTGTTTGGACCATTCGCAAAGTATCGGTGCTCTGAAAATTGTATCAGCGACGACTTACAACTTGTTAGTCGAGGAATCGCTGTTATAGCAGAGACATGAAAGATTGGCTGAACAAAGTGATTGGATAACAAATTCGATATGTACTCTTAAGCTTGAACTACTTCATTGGGGGTGTCCTTGAACGCCAATGTGTTCAGTGGTTACTACAGATTATAGATCATCAATTTTTGAACAGTTTCTCTACCATATCATACCTTTGCACTGATCCGATCTGCCTCTCTTGTAATAATCTACAACAGAATCATCGTTCGTATTTCGTCTACACTCTACCAGATGATCCGACCTATTCGCATAATTTTCATAAATCTCCACAGGCATCATATAATCATAATCATCATACGTGGTAACTTTTTGAATCAAACCATCCGGCTGAACATAGGGAGCATAGAGCTCGACTTTTGTCTTTTTATACAGTATAGTCTTGGTGCCGTTCGGGTATCTTTTCTCAAACTCTGACACGTAAATAAAAACAAATTATTATACCGTTTCATTTTTGCTTGTTTTTTTAGTTAATCTACAACCTTGATCGCTGATAATTATTTCTTTCACATAGGAGAACGGCATATCTAAATGCTTCTCTCGCCGCAGGATGGCGTCCTCTTCGATTTCTTCGCCCATTCCTCTCATCGTCCAAGGTTCTCCAGGAAGCACGTGTTCCCAAAACTCCGCCTTCATCAGGTCCCACACTATGTTTTCACATGAATTCGTACGCTGCATGTTCACCCAATAATTCTGATCGTTCCATATACTCTCGACGCCAAAATATAGGTAACCAGTCTCGTCATCCGTTGTTTTGTACGATACTCCTGTGGATGGTTCGATAAAAAGTGGTCCGGGTATCTCTTGGTCCCTCATTCCTCCTAACTCGGGTAAAATCGCCACCCAAGCATGCATTCTGTGTCCCCAGTACTCGTCGACTTCAGGCTGCTCCAATTCCTGAATCCAAGAAAATTGTTTTTAAAGAAACAATCCCAGAGAACCATGATTAAACAAATTCTAATTACCTGGATCAGTCTCTGTTGCTCCTGTTCCTGTTGCCGTAATTTCTCTAGCAACCTCTTCTCCTTCTCGTTCTCCAACCCTGATAAAAATTCGCTTGCAAAATCCGGTGGAGGCTTCAACTTGTATTTAGTTATCTCAGACCGCACCGGTGAACAGGCCGGTTGTTCTGGTTGCGGTAAATAGGGGCAGGATATTTTTCTCGAATCGCATAACGTTT
Source organism: Macropis europaea (assembly GCA_916610135.2). Lineage (NCBI taxonomy): Eukaryota > Metazoa > Arthropoda > Insecta > Hymenoptera > Melittidae > Macropis > Macropis europaea. The sequence continues at coordinate 1,061,567 of OU744348.1, forward strand.
GCTCCTTGGACGCGTATCCGCTCACCACGAACGCATTGTACCCCTCTCCTAATAATAAACTCGTCAGAAAGGTGGCCAGTTCGAAGCAATTGCCCTTTTGAAATTTTTGCATCCACGTCGGCGAACGCAGCTGCCTCGGCTGTAAATAAAAATTATCATTCAATGGTAAATAAAAACACTTATCGATTGAACAGAATTCTAATTCTTCTTCATTATTTACCGGTAGTCGATAAATAGGAAGACTGCGATAAAAGATAATCCACGTCCGCGTGGATCGTTTTACCGAGCGTCGGTAAATTACGGGAGCGTCACGTGTACCGTTAGCTTCACGTGAAAACGCAGAAGTAATAATAATAACAACACTAAAGAGTAAATACATCGCACACATAGCTACTAATCGTCGGCACGAGAAGAGTACACATTGAAACATGCCGGCGAGCACGTGGCAGCGTGCGTATTCTCCCGGTCCCTGACCTACGTCACCGTATTATGATCTACTCGTAGAATTTACTGCATCGCACGACGGGAATCGCCGAGCGTCACAGAAACAACAAAGACGCGACTGACGAGCAAACAAAAAAATCAGATCAGTGTATTCGAAGAAAGGTACACACACACACACACACACACACACACACACACATCCTATTAAATCCATGAAAAAGGACATCCCAGAGAAAATTCTTCCCATCGGTCCACGTTAAAAGGAAATAAGATCTCACGAATTTCAGAGGTACACGCGCGTTCATTTCCGGGCAAATTTGCAAGGAAGGTCCTGAAGAAGATATTTTGGAAAGTTGTCGAAGGGTCGCCGCGCCCTTTCGCGTCTTGAAACGGAGAGAGGGCAGTCTTTTTTGCGAGAAGCGTAGCCTGGGCCAGGGTAGGGCGGAGATGGTCAGTGGGTGGTGGAGGCGGCTATCCCTCGACCCCTTCACCCACTTCCACCCCCTCTGTCCACCCAACCTAACCGAACCCTACCCTCTGACCCCCTCCCGCCCCTCCTGCTCTCCCTCGCCCATTGGCGTTCGCCCACCCTCCGCGCCCCTCGCGTCACCCTCGTTCCGCGCGACCCCTTCGACCGGCACCCACGTGGGACGCAAGACGAGGGTGTGAGGTAGCAGACAACGCGGAGATACCGCCGCCGCGGCAGCTGCGCTCAGCGGTTCTCAACCATCGACTTACCGTGACACCGCGATAATTTACAGCCTGTAAATTATAGCCCCGTCCGGGCAGTACTGTAACTGCAGCCCTTCTAACATGCGCTCGCTTTGTAACGCTGCACTTGGGAAAGGGTTGTTTTACTATTAACGGTTTAACAAGTGACTACGAGAATCGTCGTCCTAACTGAAATTTCCGTTATTCATCGGGATCGCGAATCGGCGTTCCGCGTGAAATAATCACACTGCGCGATGTGTAAATATAGAAAGTTCTTTGGTTCTTGCAAACGCGTGAAATGCAATTTTTGGACAAATTTATGGTATTCTACCGAATAATCATTATCTATGCGTTATTTTGTATTTAGCATGCGGACTGTCGTGTTAATTACTCGTACAATAGAATATGTCGATCCGAAGTCGTGTTATTGAAAATTTCGAATTCATATTTCATTCTAATGTAGAGATAATTATTATAATTATACTGTTTGACATCTTATTGTTTGTAATATGGATAACGAAGACGAAAATTTGAATAACGTTAAATAAATAATGTGGAAATAATAATCAAAGCCTCCCGGGAACAATTCATTGCTCACAGAGCGTTCAGACGAGTAAGTGTTCATCTGAAGTATTTCAATCGCAGTATAATATACAGTCAATGATTATTTTAAGAATGGATCTTCTCACTGCTTGAAATATATGTATCTTAGCTACAGAAACGAGTACATCTCGATTACTCGAACGGTCGATCATTAGAATACAGATGAATTCGATTATTTGGTCATTCTGTCTCCAATTCGGTCTGGTGGTCGAGGTCCTGTCGCAGCGATGGAACCGATAGCATCGATATAAATGCGTTTTTATCGAACCGAATCTTTGAGGGAGAAATTATGACCGGAAGATTCAACGATTTTCGATTATTTTTTTTGTTGGATCGCTGATGGAAGTTTTTACGCTGCCCCTCGCGTGACCGGCTTGCAGATGTTTCAAAGTGGGACACGCTCCCGCGAGAAACTTTTCGAACGCGCTTGATTGAAATTCACTGTAAATGCTCCGTTTTTTTTCTGTCATACTTTCGAGAACGAAAGTAAAAGCTTCTCTTTTCCCGTGAAACGTACGATGGTCTTAATAGGATCGTTGTTATTATCGGACCTCGAAACGTTCGTTTGCCTATGTATAGAAAGAGGTCGTGAGCGTTCCGTGAGCATCGCGCGTAAGTTACTTTTCCGAGAGGAAAGTTGATTTGCCGGGAGAAGAGAAGCGAAAGATTTTTCCGTGCAACGGAACGACTTAAAGCCGATAGAACCGTGTCGGCTCCGATCTCTTTATCGAACGCGTGATTCGGTAGGATTATAACGATCGCTCGAGACGAAAAAGAAATACATCGAAGCTGCTTTCAAGGTTCCAGCGACCTTCGCGAGAGATAGCATCGGTGACCAATAGTTCGATCGCGAAACCGTGTTTACCGAAATAACCATGTGTCGTTGTCACGACACGTTGCTAACCGAATCGTTCACGATATTCCGCGTTCTAAGAGAAGTCAAGGATCTCTCGACTCGCAAAGCTTCCCCTTTCTTTCGGAGGATGCAGTGACATTCATTTCGGAGTAATTTGCTTTGTGATCGGTACCCGCTTATTGCGAAAAACTGGCGCTTATAACATCTACTACGGTAATTCGAGACTACTCCTGCACCTGCATCCGTCACGGTTAGTCGGATGTTCAGAAACAAATCCAGTGACCTCGTACCGCGAATCGAAGCAGCATTTCGCAATGAACGAGTCACTCTATTCTTCTATACGTTCCGTGCGAAGAAATTCCCAATTTCTCTTCGACGCTGACAAAACGCGATCCGTCGTAGTCGAGTTCGACTGCCGTCTAAAAATAGAAACGCGTATCGCGACGTTTCGAGCAGCGATCGATCACGGTACGAAGAAACGTGGCCGGCGATCATCGTCGGGGGCGCTCGTAAAGGACAAAAATCCTTTAATACCGCGATAGAGGGGTGGGTCGGCGATAATTCTACGTTCACGGAAGAGAACGTGATTTACGCCGAGACGACGAGGACGAGGACGAGGACGAGGACGAGGACGAGGACGAGGACGAGGACGAGGGCGACGACGACGGTGCTCGTGGGTATCGGTCGCAGGGTACATGATCAAAGCGCGACGGTCGAACGCGCGGATCGAAGCGCTGATTGGTCGGCTTGGAGCGGGGTGCCGCGAGATAGCGCTTTTCGGGACGCCTCGATGTCGTGCTCGAGCGCTGGCCGCCCGCCGTATCGAGGACGTTATCCGTGGACGCGACCGGGATCTCCGTGCGTCCCTGTGTCCGTGTGTGCACGTGCACGGGCGGACACACCGATGCGCGCGCGTGTTGGCGCGCGTTGGGAGAGATGGAACGACCGAGGGCGAAGGAAAGGAGGGATGAAGAGGGAGAGAGACGCGCTGAGGCGGTGGACGCGCGCTCGAGAGAGAAGAGGAGAGAGAGAACGAGGCCTAAATCAGGGGCGATCGCAGCGAGCGACGTCGCTATCTCTCTGAATATGCGAACCACTATTTGGCGTCCGCGGCGCGTACGTACCTAGTACCCGGTATTACCAGATACTAGATAGTACCTAGTCCCTGCCGCCTATGTACCTTGGCTAGATGTTCCAGCGACCGTGTGTGCATGCGCGCCTGCACGTCCCTCCGTACACCGACACGCGTGCAACCGGGGTTTACACCTACGCGGTTTACATGCCCTGCAAACCGTACCGAGCCGCGACGCTCGACGCTCGACGCGTACGCGGTGTTCGGAAAACTACGTAACCGAACACCGCGAAGTTAAGCTACCATGGCCACCGATCAGCGCTGGGATGGATCTTTGGTGCTTTCGCGATGCTCTTGACAATATGCTAATTCGGAACCCATATCTCATAACAGCGGATGTTAGGTTAGATGGAAGAACTCCGCGAACTACTGCCGTGGACGGGGTCGGCGCTTCCGGGACTTCTGTCGTTCGTTGCGGCCAGGACTCCTTTCAGGATGGAAGTTGGATGGTTCGGGCGGAGGAAAAAATGTTTGATAAGCGATCATCAGGGGTTTCCTTGCTATCGGAGTTTCAATGATCGTACCCAAGATTGCTTGGTTACACATAGGAGTATAAATCAACGGTACGTTTAACCTGTTAACTGGGTAATTGCTTCCGCAAAATCGTCTCCTATCCATGGAGAACAATGCGTGAAGAGTGAATTCGCGTTCTCCGGTTAACAGGCTGAGGCCGGTTCATAGTAAAACGAACTGCAACGCGTTGAAAATTATAAACAGAGTGAAGGCCAATCGAGATTGCATTTTTCACTGGAAAAAAAGTGTCCGCTAAGTGGTTTCGCGCCGTTACGAACGGATGACCGGTCGGGTCGAATGATATATAGAAAGGATGCGGTGCGATTCTATTTAATCGCGAACGGCGACGGCTTCGCTCCAATTCGGCTAGGTTATGTATAGACCGAGTGGTTACGTAATCCGCGATATTCGCGGTTCGCGAGAATTATGAAGCGTGAAGGGGAACTTCGAGGTGCGTCGATAACATCATCCTCGTCGCGGGTCTGTTGACCGGTTGCACGCGGAATTTGCCGCGTGAAACAGGTTTCCAGAATTTTCTCGACGATCGCGAAACGGTTTCTTTTGTCTCTTCGTGCGTGCGTACATACTCGCATACGTACGACGCGACGTCGAGTGACGTAAGCGCGACGACGATCGTTGGAAACATCAGTCCGTCGCACCGGTGTGTTGGCACGGAACGCGATTACGTTCTGGTCGAACGATATTTCGTAACGCGACGAAACTTCTCTTCCTCGTCGAGGTTACCGATCGGGAAAGGTTCGTTCGACTTTAAGCGATCGAACGAACCGCCGCGGCGGCGGCGGCGGCGGCGGCCGTGGAGAAAAAGGGCGAGCGAGCGAGCGAGCGAGCGCTGTTGCGAGAGAACGACGATGAAATTCACGTTGGTCCTTCGCGTTAATCGTCACTATTTGCGTAACAGCCTGTTCCGAATACTTTCGCAACAGGGAACGGGGAGTTCGTAACTTCGTCGGCCGACCGAACGGATTATATCGTGTAGAACGAAGGAGGGAGGCGCGAGCCTAGTTTTGAACTTCATAGAAACACCGTCCATTCGTTCCCGTAACGGCGGATGGGAAACTTAAAGGGGCGAGACGCGAATCTTCCGGCGGATTAGTCGCGGTACTGTACGACAACTTAGTCCCGAGTAGGCGGGATTAACTCGACCGTCGCGGCGGTAAATTGTAAATTGTCACTTATTACGATTGCATGGGAGCGTTATAGTGAATCAGCTGAGATCAGAATCGGAAATATCTCTAGGGAACGCAAAATTTGACTCGATGGGGTGGGAAAACATTTCTCCTCAATCATATTTTTCAAAATTCCAAGATCGTCGATATTTTTTTACGTAGAGCAATGGTAGAAGAAAACAGGGTCGATCATAATAAGACACCTCGACCGTCGGAGTCCTGTGGAGTCAGTCTTAAAAAATCATAATGCGATGTAGAAAGTAAAGTGCGAGCGTACCTTACACCAGTTTAGAAAGAATTGACAACCAGTACTCTTCTGTTTATTTTTTTTTTATTTTGAGGAATAAAATATTGAAATATTTTAGGTTCTAATCTTAAATGTCTCACCCTCTGTAATAGCAATTGCTATAATTAGGGGATGCTCAGAAATTCTAACTAATTTCACTGTTGAAATGAAGCGTATCATCGAACGGTGCAACAATTTAATTCTTATAAATACGTATTTAAAAGACAGTTTATACCATGTTTGACTGGGTACAGTAATTTTCATTGAGGCAGAAATAAATTGTCACGTACATTTTCCCAATAAATTTTTTAATACGGTGAAATAAAAGAACATCACCCACGAAGTTTTGTACTTTTAACCGTGTCACGCCCTCGAGTCTCAGGACTAAGTTGTCGGACAATAACCGGTCGCGGAGTTTACAGGAAACCCTTTGACACTCGACGGTAAATAAATCAACAAGTACCATGGCGAAACGATGAAAATTTAAGCACGAATAAGGGCAAAGGTAACGTTCGAAAATTCGAACGAAACGCAATTGCCCAAATCCGATAATCAATACCCGTGGCCGGTATCGATCATCACGGACGGCATAGGGGCGCGTTCTCAACGTCGCGAGACACGGTAATCCTAAATATTGTCCGACAACTTGGTCTTGAGGCATGAGGGCGTGACATAAGTAAAATCAGAGGGAGACCATACCGCAGTGACGGCGAATTCATGTTGCTGTTGCTCAAGATCGCATCCTCCTGCTAATTTTGTGAAATGTTCTAGCATCCTAATTCTAATTTTCAAAATGATAAGACTTTCAAAGCAAACCGTTGCATGCGTATTGTTTTAGCGCATCCGCATAAACGACGATCGACCCTGAGGTGCCCGCGCTATAGTGTTCTATTTCCAACCAAACATTCATTAGAGGCGCGTAAGCGAATACGACCGTAAATATTTAGTCATTCGATGATTCGCGTATTATTTTATATCGTGACCGCGATATCAACGTGCCAGAAAATTTTATTCCTATTAACAATCGTTTGATTAAATTCAATTTCAGACCACCGCTGACCACAAGGCAGGGAACGCGTTAAACCTTCGGCTGCGTCTGGTCTGGACGCAGAGCTGTATACATAAGTACATAACTCTGCCGCAGAATGCAATAAACAATAATACCATGAAGCGCTGTATGAAAAATAACGAAGCAGTTCACGGGCATGCTAGAAATATTCTTTGGACTGCTCAGCACGCGATATCCACAATCTGCGAAAGAAACGAGCCCCTGCAGTTTCGTCTTAAACACGATCGCTTAGCGGGAAGCCGCTACAGTGGCGCGTAGTAGCCAAAGAATCTTCAGTAGCATTCGATAAAAAAAAATCTGAAACATCCCTAAAAACCAATTTCACCAACTAAAACAGTAAAATACGAACATCGTACTTTTCGTTACTCGATCCATGATCGACGCGTTGCCGTCGAACGTCTACCGGCGATACACAAAGGTCAAAGTTCGCTGACTAAAAAAGGAAGGGATGATTCCGTCCTCATAGCCGAGGAGATTTTCCAGCTTCCGGTCGGGCGGCGGAAGAGGTCAGCTGGTAAAAGCGTTCACGAGTCCGGATGAGCGTTTTCGCGAGGTCCTGCACGACTCGGCCGGTTGACGATCGTTACAAATACCGGCGATACATAAGCTCGAGCGGCAAAGCAGAGCTCACCGGTGCTCTAACGAGCCGTACACGTGTTTCTGACGTCGCCGCTATAAAGTAAGCGTACACACGCACGCGTACGTAAGTACGTGCACGCACACGCGTGCACGGCACCTATATACGTACGTGCAACCCGACACGATGGAAGCCCTAGAGCCGGTTTTCAATGAGCGAGCGGCGGAAGAAGAGGGAGCGCGCAGAAACGGAAGGAGAGTGACAGCGAAAAGAGAGGAAGGAGAGGGACGGAGAGAGGGAGAGAGGGGGAGAGGGAGCGGAGAAAGAGGAAGAGGAATAGCGTGCGGAGGTGGAAAGGAGGCAAGAATGGACGAGAGCGGGAGGAATATAAACCCTTATCGAAATCGTGATTCACCCCACATTCTCCGGAGACCCCCTAACCTATTAACATCCATATCACAATAACAGATACACGTGTACGCCGAGCCGTATTCCCACACGGTCATTCGTCCTCGCTCACCTTCATAATTGCCCGCGATTCCTACACCGCCGACGGAAAAACTTGTTCCTCGTTTAACCGATTACCGACCTCGCGCTATACATGCGTGGCATCGTGGTGCCTCGCTAAGAGATCGCGGATGTTTAGAGACGGGTTCGATGACCCGATTTCTGCGAATCGATCGAATTCTCTTCAACAAACGAACCGCGACTATACTTTTTCATTGCTCGATTCCAGTGACCCGGTTATGAGATCAGGGTTAATTCGAAGATTTCCGACCTAGCGTGAGAGATGTTTTCTGTTTATTTCGAATCGATTGGATTTCTCGCAATACACGAATCGTTGTTGTATTTTCTTTATTATTCGAATATAATGACGTCGTTGTACCATCGAGGTTATTTTCGACAATGTCTTAACGACGTGCTACTATATTATACAATGAAATTACACGCGTGCTTTCTTGTGTCGGGGACGTCGTTGCGTTTCCTCCGTCGAGATTCGTTGGTTCCTTCTGTTTATCAGGAGCAAAGGAGCGAGCGACGATCAACGGAGGCGTTAACTCGCTAATTGAGTGGTAAAAGGATGCGTTTAACTCGACAACGGCGGAGCGTTATCGTTTTGAGAATCCTCCATAGCCGGCGCGTGTAACTTTATTCGAGATTCTTTCTCTAATCTGAAACGGTCGACGATGGTTACTTTGGTTCTCGCTGTTCGTTTATGGAGCAAGTTTCCCCGTTAAAAGGAACTTTAAGCGCTTCCGAGAGACTGACGTTAAATAAGGTGGAGGGCCGTTAAGGATCGTCAGGTCGGACCTTATGAAGTACCGTGAATACTTATGAATGAAATCAACGGCTGTCCTCTCTCGTTGAAAGTGAAAAGAATGTATTCAAACGAGAGCGAGAGGGAGATGGACGACGGAGCAAGCCGAGAGAGAGTTTGCACGCGCGCGCGCGCGCAGTTCATTCGATTGCAAACGAGACAAGGTCTTGAAACTGCGATTGTCTGAAAGATCGACAGAAAAAAAAGAAAAAAGGAAACAGCGTAGAAAGTCGGCGGGCTGACTCCTCGTTTTATTTTTCCCGTCGATTACTTTCCTCGCGTAACGAGAAAAACTTTCGTCCAGGTGGAAAACTGGTCCGCTCGCTGACCAGTTGGTCGCAAGGACCAACTTTTTCCTGGAAACGTTCTCGCGATATTATACTCCGGGGCGTCGCGTTTCGTCCGGAATTACACGGACGGACGGCGGTATCTGGAACCGCGATCGCCATTAAGGATCCAGCTCGAAACGATCCCATCACGGGTCCGAGCGAAGGGTCGTCAGCGGAAGAGCAGGAAGAGCGGGAAGAGCGGGAAGAGCGGGAAGAGCGGGAAGAGCGGGATTCGCGGCAGAGAAATGGGAGCCGGTTTTCGGGCGGACACCCAGTGCATCGAGATAGATAGGTAGATAGACGTCCGGATAGATGCATGCCACGGCAGCCGGTAAGGGATGCCGGGGGTGTAGCGGTGCGAGGGACCGGAGGGGGTGTTGGTCGCGGTGAGACGAAGGAGGGACGAGGAGGACGAGGAGGACGAGGAGGACGAGGAGGACGAGGAGGACGAGGTGGAGCAGAAAGGGGTCGATGGTGGGTGGATGGGTTGTCGGGGGGTGGGTGGTGGTTCTCTCGCTGATTACGTCGCAGGATGGCCAGGAGAGAGAAACGCCGGAGAGGATGCTGGTACGCCGTGGTGCGCGGAGGAGGCCGGTTTGCTGGATAGAGGCGAATATATCCGCAATGTCCTACCACCAACCCTATACCCGCACTATCTTCGTCCTCCCGCTATCCCTCTCTGTCTTCGTTCGCCGGTTTCCTCTTCGTTTCACCCTCGTCGCACCGTATCCGTCCCTCCTTCTTCCACCTACGTTCATCTCCGTCCGTTACCGGCCACCCCGCTCGTCCCTCCGACGGCAGCAGCCTCCCGGGTGGCAGGGCCCTAAGCTAAACTAAGCTACGCCAGGATAGGATAGCGGCAGGAGGATAGGATAGGATAGGATGGGATAGGATGGTGCCCACCTACCCTCGCACACACAGCGACTAAGGACGTCGACGTAGAGAACGACGACGACGACGACGACGACGACGACGACGTCGTCGACGACGGCGACGGCGACGGCGACGATCCCTCGTGCAGAAGCAACCCACCCTCCTCCTCCCTGCCGTTCCCACCGTCTCCGTTCGTTCCATATCCGTCCGGCTATTTTCCTCCTCGTCGCACCTCCTTTCTCGCCGACCACGTCTCTCGCACCACGTCCCGCCGTTCTTTCGTCCCTCGGTCTCGCTTCTACCAGCCAGTAACACCCACGAACCCCCCGGGGGGTTAGTTAGGGGTGGTATATTGACGGCCGGCGTCGCGAGGACGCCTATACTTAGTGTGCCGGCGAACCGACGCGTTTCCAGCTAGGCGTCCCCCGTTCCACCCAACCGTCCACCCTACCCTCTCGCCTCTCGCCTCTCGCCTCCCGCCTCTCCGCCGCGTCCGCCACCCTTCAACCACCCTTCGCCAGCCCTCTTGCACCCCCCTACCGACGACCCGTTCTACACCCTCGGCTGCCACCTTCCTCGAACCCTCCTCTCCCTGACCGCCTGACTCTCCCTCGGTCCATCCTTCGTCCACCCCTCCCTCCCTCCCGCCCTCCTGCCCGCTGAAACCATCGCCAGCAACCCCCCTTTCTCGACCTTCTCTTCCACCTCGACCCTATGATACCCACGGTGGACGCGCAAAGAGGCTGGAACGCGTCTTTTGCCGCGCTCGAGCAACCGGACGACGACGCGACCAGGTATGCTCGAAAATTACCGAGGAGACCGACTGTGCGAACAGGAACAAGAAGAGAAGAGAGATCTCGTTACGAGCGGCGGACTGCGACGCGGACGTTGGACAACGAAATCGATGCCTCCGGGCACCGTGAGAGCTTCGTGACGCACCTGAGAGAGAACAGGGGACGACGGCGAAGGGAAACGAACCGACGGGGAGAGGCCGGGGTCGATTAGGGAGCGACCGAGCGAAATTATGTATACGTCGAAGATGATGGCGACGATGCACGCGATGGCCTCCCCGGGCGTAATGTCCGATGGGGGACGAACGATTTCTTTGTCGATCCCGAAAGTTCCCCCGTTCAACAGCCCTTCGAACCTGAAACTCCTCGGAGACTCGCGTCCTTGATCCTCGTTAATTAGCGTTATTCGCGAGACCGAGCTCACCTTATTAACCAGGATACAGAAGGTACCATGTCCTTCCAACCGCGAAATTACTCTGATTCGACCAGTTACGCGTGTTCCTGTGTCTGATCGATGGATGTTCGCATCAACGTACCGAGTTGGAAGGGTTGTAATCTAGGTTCATGTACACCGTTTGAGTAACTTCGGCAAGGATATTTGTGTCGTGTCGTTTTTCAAGCTTTTCGGTGCGGCTGAGCATTGTGAAAACCAGCATGTGTGTGTGCAATTTTTTAAAATGACTATTCTATTTCCTTGATCGTATATAAAAGTCTGCTGATGCAAGTGGAAATATCATAATCAATTTTCTCCTCGAAAACGAACCTTCGTACGAGGCAATCGTAGTTTACACTTTGTCCCATTTTAATCTTTCCACGCGAATATTTTTGAAACTATCAGTGATATAGAAAAACATTTCAGACGAAAGTGGAATGATAAAATATCCCGACTTTCTAAAAAAAGTAATATTTGACCACTTGATGACTCTATAATATTCACAGGGTTACACAAGTGGCTCTTCGCACACAGGGAATGCCCGATAGCTACAGTCACCCTTCATGCCAAAACTTTCAAATTCGCTCCAGAGATTCATCAGATGTTAAATTCTAAAATATTCCACACTGACAGGCTTAAAGATTTCCAATCGACCCGGTGTACCATTTCTGACGATGATCAGCGACCGGGACACGCAGTCGGCGAAACAAAGAGGTTTATTGTGAAATCAGCAGCGCGGAACACCTCCCTCGGTGCGCTTACCTGAAATTGATGGCGCCCGTTCGATTTGGTACATAGAAAGGCAGTTAGACGAGGGGAGGGGGAGAGAGCGAGAGAGAGAGAGAGAAAGAGATGGGCAACGGAGGAGCGAGTGTTCGCAGGATCGACCAGTAATCGAATTAAGGGTGCTCGAGGTGACTAACTCTCGAGGACGTCGGTAAGGAACGCTCGCTCGTCGAAAACGATCCTCGTGTATTATGTATCGGCCCACCAGGGGAAAACAACTTCGAATGTTTGTGACCTCGAAAAAGAACCTCGCGTTACGAAAGAGATTCCGCCGTGAAATCGGCGAGGCTGTGTCCACATTCTGGCTATGCTAATCGCTAACCCGTTTAATCGATGTCGGTTCTCCGGTTTATTTGATTCGGATCGAGCCGATATCGATTTTCTTAGGTCACGAACTCGTATTTCGTCTCTGGAAGTTCGTCGAAGAAACGCGTGGCTGCTTTTTCGACGCTTAACGAACGGGAGGAATCTACAGGTTTCATTGAAATTGAGTTTGCAAAGTATTAAATAGGGACTCGGCGAGAGGCTCGGACGGTGTTATTGAATCGTTCGATAACAAACTTAACTGATTCCTCTGTAGTGTGGTCTGATATGCTCGTATCCGATCATAATTAGCGGTCTATGTACGAGCTTTATGTGTCGGCCTTGGAATCTCGTTCGATGCTGATAGGTTTACTTTAGTCGATAACAGCACGGAGTATTATTTTTTGTGTAGCTTTTACTATTGATATTTTTACCGTGAAACTGTTACAGGTAAAGCATACTTTGCAGAGTTAACGAAATTACTGTCTTCCAGGGGGTGGTGCTTCGTGTATCACATAACGGGCTATCGAACCATAAAACATTACAAAAAGTTTGGGGTCCTCCGCAATAGTTCTACCAGCCTGTAAATTATTTCAAACGAGTTCTTAACCCTTCGACTGCTATCGGTGTCGAGCGAGGCTATACAAAACCGCTCGCCGTGCGCTGTCGACGCCCATGGGCGTTCGGTGATACGGCTTACCATGTATGTATATACTGCTGCAGCACGGCCGCACGCACCGTTCGCCTCGTTTCCGAGCAGCCCGTAATCAAACGGTTAAATACTAAAAGGTAAACTGTAAAGTATTGGTTAACTCCATTCGGACCAACCGGGGCTACACATCAAACTAGAACTGCGCAGGATTAAAGCGTAATGCAACTAGTAATATAGCGACATTTTACAGAACATTCATTTCATGTCATGACAGACATTTTTGACAGGAATTCATTGGGATCGCATGAGGGGTCAGACCGACCATTTCGATTCAAGAGGTTGGTATCCAGAGATTGTTCCGCAAGCGGTAACTGTAGTCACTTTTAGTAGCGAAAGAGTTAAAGAGTTTCGAAGGAGTTGAGGATTCCCGTTTCGCCACGATGGCTGGTGGGTGGCTGAGCTTCGGAAGTTTATGAGAGTAACGTCACAGACGCCTCGTTAAATGCGTAGCAGTACGGGCGTGACGTCACACTGTACCGCCCTCCGGTATACGTAAGCGTAATGCTGAGTCCACACTGGAGTTCGCGAGCGGTTCGCGAGAAGATCGCGAAACGCGTTCACCGGCAAGGTAAACGCTTCCGCGAGCTGCTTGCGGCGAACTCGTCAGCGAACAGCGAACAGCGAACGAACGCTGTTCATCAAAGGGGCTGTTCGCGAACTGCTCGCGAAGTCCAGTGTGGATGCAGCATTACGCGTACTGCGCGGACAGCGTTGCACGGTAAACGCGAACTTTATACCGCCAATTTCAGCCGTCACACCGATATCCTTCTCATCATGCAAAAATTTCCTCTAAAAGAATATACCGTTAACCCCTTGCTTTGCAACAACGAGTTACACTCGTGAAAAATATTATGCTCCTTACGTTAGGAAAACACGACTCACAATCAGTGTTGCATTAATTTCTAAAAATGAAGTTAAGAAAGCTTCTTTCACTGTCGGTAGTTTGCTAAAGGCGAATCGTTTGTTTCGATGTACGATCTTCATTCACCACCGATCGGAGTCGCTTAACCCTTTCACCGCGCACGAGCTACGTGCGGCCGAGCTGCGGCAGTACACAGCGAGCCGGTGCACCGAACGCCCATGGGCGTCGACGGTACACGATGAGCGGCTGTAGGCGCCTATAGCGGTCAAAGGGTTAATCGATTAACTGTAGCGGAGTAAGCGGTCCTGAGGAGCATGAGCGTTCGCATTTCGATGTTCCATCGATCGACGCATTCATAGTTTTTGCTATTATTATTTCGTGCGAAACGCCTCGATCCCGCTGCCGGATTAATTACTTTTATCATTAGCGGAACGCTTCTTCGCGCGAACGCGAGATTCTTTCGATGTTCGATGCGATACGCGTGATCGCATGATAAAGTTGCTTTCGTACCGTATTGTTCTCGATCGATCTCTCCTGTCGGAGGTCTAGATGATTTTTCTGTCGCCGGTGGAGCAAAACAAATTATCGGACTTAGATTGCGAATGAGAAGGGAGGAGCCGATCGGAAGGGGAGGGGAGGGGAGCGGTGGCGGAGGCGGAGGCGGAGGCTGTGGATAAAAGTGCGTGAGAAGAACCCGAGGGCAGATAACGAGTGATCGTTGCGAGGGAATAGGAAGATTTACTAACCCGAAAGAACACTAACTCCGGCTGTTCATTACGGTTCGCTAATGCGTTCGGAATGAACTCGTTGCTCTTCCGTCGCCGAATATCGACGTTTCCATCGACTCCACGAAAATTGGATTTCATAACGCGAGAGGTTAATCAACCGTTTCGAGATTGTTCACGCAACGTCGCCGAAAAAACGCGTTTTAATTCGTCCGCAACGTAGCTGAAAACCATCGGGAGATTTTCGTACTTGCTTCATTGGCGACTACCGATCGGTTCTCGGAGCCATTACAATGGCCGTTCGCGTGTGTGATCACAGCTTCAGCGCGAATATACTGGGTGTTGTTAAATTATAGACAAATTGACGGTAAAAGAGATTTTTGAAAGAGTTCCACACTACCAAGTCGATCGAACCATGTATTTCCGATACGCAGTCTCATATTACGAATGCAACCGAATCTAACCCAATTCAACCCGATTCAACCCGATTCAGCGATTTTTAAAACAGTGTCACCTTAGATTTAGGTTCGCATTAATTATTCATAATCCGGTGCAACCAAAAGCTCTGATAAATCAAGGGCGTCTATCGGTGCACGCTGCACGCTTGTACCAATTCTCTGAAAATCAAAGATGCTGTAACGCAAAGTTTTAAACAATTGATACGCAAGCGGGGCTCGTATTGGTAAGACGCATCATACTCTTTGTCACGAATGCCCGTCATTCATGCAAGACAAGCGGTTAAAACGGTTTTAGATCGCATATGCACATTGCACGAGTGTCTCTTTCTACAATGTGCGTAATGAAACCCATTATAAATGCATCCGGAAATGCTGTCGACGGAAAGCGATTGAAACTACCACTTTGTACGTCCCTAGATCAGGCCTGAAGTCTTTAACCCCTTGTTCGCTTCAATCACCGCTAGTTACGACACAAAACATATGTAAGTATGTATGCCTGACAAATCACAGGATCTCTTACACCATGTAGAATCTACGAGCCTGCGGAACTCCTAGGACCTAGGAGAAACTCTTTTAATTAACGAGCATGCATCCGATCGTGGAAACGTTCGCGGACGAAATTCAATGCCCGCGAAAGCGTTAATGCGATTACGCAATAACGGGACAAGATTATCGTATCGTCGTGTCGCGGCGAACGTCGATCCAATCGCGTAACAAGGTTATGTTCTCGTTAAGCGTCTCTGCGGCGCAACTTTCGCGAAACTCGAGAGATCCGACGACGACGACGGCGGCGGCGGCGTTTCTCGGCTCCCGGCTCCCTTTTCCCCTCGTCGCCGACGCCGTCATCGTTACTCGTGCATACGAACCAGAGCAAAAGAAGGAAATCGACGCGAACCTGAGTCGTTAAGCTCTCGGGGACGGTGCGT
The DNA here is from genome assembly GCA_916610135.2 of Macropis europaea. NCBI lineage: Eukaryota > Metazoa > Arthropoda > Insecta > Hymenoptera > Melittidae > Macropis > Macropis europaea. The sequence continues at coordinate 1,077,461 of OU744348.1, forward strand.
GCGCGATAATTGCCCGTCGGTATTTGTCATCGCGACGAGGTTAACGATGTCGCTTTCTCGCCTGCTGAAACGACGAACAACCGGACGAGGTGGGGCGAGCATAACCGGGAAAAAGTTGCGCGGTTATGTATCATTTACCAGCTATCAGGGATGCCAGAGATTAATGTATCTCCGTCGAGCCGTACGATCGTGCGAGAACGCGCGTCGCTGCTTTCGATTCAAAGCGGACGCGCGACGACCGGCCGATCACTTTTGGCGCGTTCGCAATTACTTATCGCGCGCGTCTGTAAATAACGGCTCCCTAGATACGCCGCGCGATTACTCTTCTTCGACAGCTTTTATTTTACCGCGTAAACTTCTTTTATTCCTCTCTTCCGTTCGATCTTGCTCGATTGCGATTAGAATAGATACTTTGTGTTTTTAAATGCTGTCAGAGCTGTCATTCTTTTTCGATCGGAGCCTTACGCTCCAAAGGCTAGCGTTTCAAGAAGCTCATTCTGATTTTACCTATCGAACTTATATTATTATAGTAATAACCCGGCATCGACCGGTGTGGTCATTTAACCGGTCGACCGTAGCGCGTATTCGGTCCTCCTAGAGTAATTATAAATACGATCTAGTTTCTCTGGATCGTTAACCATGAAACAAGGGTATATCATCATCCGCTGTCTAATATACAAAACTCGTATCTCTATAAACGCATGCATATGAACTTGACCATCCATTCCTCTGATGCATATTCTATTTGAACGCGCTTCCATTTATGTGCACCGCGACATCAATCCGCCAAATTCCGAACGTCCTGCGCGTACAGGTATTTCATAATATAATACTCAGCGGATATTCAGGACCCTTTCAACTTTATCCTCGTTCGATACACAATTAATTTCTTATTATTCGCTGACTGACTTTGTGGGAGAGCGACGGGGACAACTCGCGATCTCCTAACGGCAATTCAGGATTTGTTTTCTGATCGAGGCGTTACCGATGACAACGTGAAAATTGTGCTCCGTTCGATCGATGATCTTCCGGCCGAGATGCAAAGGTGTAAGCAAGCGCATAGAGCTCGCGACACGCGGGCTGCGTTTTCGATGAGCGAAAATCATCGAGCGGAGGCGGAATCGAAGCGCACGTGTCGGATCTCACGTTCCCGGATCGCTCCAGCGGAATAATGTTCTTTTTTCTCCTCTCCATCGTATTTACCCGGATAACCGAGTAATCCCGGTTCGCCGTCGTCCGCCAACTTTGCGCCGCGTCGCGAACAGACGTCGAGTTTGCGGCGGCTCGAATTATCGGTCGGCGACAGTGGCGGCGAGTTTGTCGAAAAGCAGGGCCGTACGAAGCGGCGCGCGCGTTTACTCGCGCGTAACAGAAGCGGAGCTGCGCGCGCGGTCACGAAAAACCATACGAACTTGTTCGAGCGTGCTGCAATTTTCGCACGCCGGCTTCTCCCTTTCCACCTTGTAATTTTCCCTCCTGGATGACAACGCCGCGAGTCGGCCCGCCGCCGCCGCTTCGTCGTAAATTTATAAATATCTCTCGCGGAAAATAAGCCGCGGGCATTGATTTACCGGCCGAGACTATAGCAACTATTTACGGAACGAATATTACTGATCGTCGTCGATCAGTTTTTCACGCAGCCCATCCCTGTTCTTCCCCTCGACGAAAATGAGGGGGAAGAAAATTCGAGACGACCGTCGGGGGCGGATCGGCGAGAAAGGATCGTTCGTGACTGCAAACTTTGCGAAAACTCCGTTCTACTCGTTCAAGGTTGCCATAATCCCCGTTTAACGTCCATTTTTTCCCCGTCGCGGTAGCTTTTTCTTTCTCTAGTCCGTGACCTCGTTCGTTCCCGACGTAAATCCGTCACAGTGAGCCGCGATGTCCGCGCTTCGTTTGGGGACACCTTTTTTTTTCTCTCTCTCACTCTCTCTCTCTCTCTCTCTCTCTCTGGCTCTATCGTACTCTTTCTCGTCCAAGCATCGTTGTCGTCGTAGTCGTTCCCTCCCTTCTCGCCCACTTTTCCCCCGGTGTCCCTCTCGCGAGAGTGCGTTCGATCGACCTGAATTTTTTTCCTCGCTCGAATCGGGAGCCCTGAGAGCAATTTCTCGACTCGTCGCGGGGTGGTCGTCGCCGAGGAAAACCCCGAGGAAAATCGTCCGATCGATCTGCCTTCGGTCTTCAGGTCCGAAACGAACCAGCGGGCGCGAGCGAGAGAGGTAGGGGGTGAGAAAGAGCGAGCGAGACGGGCAGACGTATATATAGCCGGCGAAGGTGAGAGAGGGAGAGAGAGAGGGCGAGAGAGAGAAAGAGAGCGGGAGAGAGGGTGAGACGGAGAGGTGCCAAGTGAGAGAGTCCGAGCGAGGGAGAGACAGAGACGGAGAGAGTGATCGCTGGTACTTGCCGGCGGACGGTGGGAGGGGTTCGAGGAAACGAGGGTGGAAGGGAGGGGGAGAGGAAAGCGAGAGAGGCGAACACAAGTATGTGCAACGCGAGCTGCACGTACATAGCGGTCCTCGGTTCGCTGTGTTGGTGCGCGGGTGGGCGACCGTAGCTTTAAGGGTCGCTCACAGCGCGAGCGCTATTTACGAAACGCGACGTTTCGGAAATTACATCGCCCGCCTCCCGAGCCAATAAATATTCACGTGCTCCTGGTCGAAAAGACGGTTCGATCCTTAAATCGAGATCGAATCGATCGACATTTTTCCGTGAGCGAGAAGCGAACCGATTACGATCAAATTGATCGTCTTTTCAAATTCAAACGGGGATTATTTTCTGGGGAACGTTATTACGAAACACCGAACACGCGATGTTCTGAAATATTTAAACCGATTTCATAAATAATTTTCAATAGAGTTTCTCGAAGTTTCAGAATTTGTTGATCGTATAAATTGAACGATTTTTGAAAAATGTGTATCGGTACGTTGATAGTGTGGATTTATTGATGGGTGAAGGAGAAGCGTGTACATGTTGATGAATTTTGTTGAAAATATCGGTAAATGAGTAAATTTATTGGGGAGCGGAGGAAGTTTCGGTGTGAAGCTACCTTTAAGCCGGTAGGGTGGACAGGATGAGGTACACGTACCACCACACCGAAATCTTACGAGCCTGCCTCTGCTAACTACCTCCTATCTGCCCTGCCCGAGGCCCTGAAAACGTTCTACGTTACGCCTCGCGGGGACCCATTTCGCGCGAGCCTCGTGCACAGGGACGTATATACGTTTTCCGGGGCCCGCGGTTTCCCTCGAATTTCCTGCGGTTCCAAAATTTCTCAAACTCACTCGATAGCGATATACGATTGTCTTGGAAATACTCCATAACTTAAAAACCGAGCGAGCAGCTTGATTTAAAAACCAAAGCCAGCGAAAAGAAAGATCTCAATGATGAAAATCGATCAACTTCGCGATCCTTTCTAAATTTTAGGAAATAAATGCGACGCAAGGGTGTCGATCGGGCCTGTTCACTATATATTTTGGAAAACAAATCGAAGAGGGGTTGATCGATATAGAATATGGTTGCATCCGCATTCTGTAGTGCCGAATGCGTTCCTCGAACTTCCAACAGCTCTGAAATTTGTCAAGTTCTCTTCAAATCCGTTCCTAAAAATAATTCTCCGAATTCAAAAACTTTGAAAAAAGCGTATTCAAAAATATAATCCCCGATGCACCAGCTGATCCACCATTCTCTTTAAACATCGTAAACCAAATACGAGAATACAGAAAAAGAGCAAAAGTGAGTTACCACGTTCACTGTCCCCTGATCCACACGCGGAGCAAAACAATCTCAACGATACACCCTCGCCATCCCTTTTCCCTGCCTTTGCTTCTCAATTCTCATCAATATCTTTACATCACTGCATGCAAATGTATATCTGAAATCAGCCGATTCCGCATGCAACTCATTCTACATCGCATGCGGATCAAGTGACAAAGAACGCGTTACCCAATAGAGGTTATATTTATTTCGCGGGGAGCGTGTTTCAAGGTGATGCTCAGCGATGAACGAGAAGAAAAAAAACGATGGCTCCGACACAGAACGTCCGAGGCCCCGTCGGTTTCGAAAACGCGACGAGGTTGCCGCAATGCGGGGACGCGAGGAGTCCGGCTGGCTTCGCGTAATGTCGAAAGAAGAATTTCCTGTGCGCCGTTTCGGGCGGACGCCAGGGGCGAAGCGATTCTTCCCGCGACCCCGATCGCCGTTTTCTCCGTTTCACGCGGAACGGACGTTCGACGAGCGCGGCTTAACGAGAAGGTGTCCCCTCTACCCCTCCCGCCGTTCCAATCCGCCCCTCCGCCGGCGCGGCGCGGCGCGGCGCGTCGGTTCGTTCCACGGTCGTTTGAAATCCCTCGGTTCGTTTCTGCTAACGGACCGATGGCCGAGAAAACGGTCGCGGCGATCGGAATGAGAAATGCTCGCCTCGAAAACCCCGCCGATCCACCCGACCAACGACTGGCTCCTTTCCGTTTTAAAGGGTCACCTCCGGACGGACACCCTACCGATGGATTGGTCAACATCTCCTGGAAGCTGCGCCGTTTCTGAACATTTCGACGATGGATGCAAGATGTTTTATGCTCGAATTGAAATTGAGCTAAGCTAAATGAAGCTACTCTGGCCACGGTCAGCTCTGAAATGGGTGACCAACTTGCGTGGATGTTGACATATGGTGGTTCGAACCCCATCGAAAACTGTAGGTTCCCGGCTGAATAACCATATCGGTCGATACTGGGTTACGTAGAATCAAGAAGAAACACCTATGCTGACTCGAGCTACTCTCTGGTCAGCGCTAACGTAAGATGCGCGACTATCTTCTGCGTCTCCGCGTTGCTGTTGACAATCACAGTGTTTTAAAACCCGTCTACGGTTGCAAGTCCCTGGCTAAATGACCACAGCAGTCAACGCTGTATCATACGCAAAGATGAAGAAGCACCTAAGCTAACTTAAGCTACTCTGGCCACGGTCAGCGGTTAAATGGTCACCCATTTTCAATGCCTTCGTGTTGCTGTTGACACATGGTAGGTCAAAACCCAGCTAAAACCGTAGGTCCCCGGCTGACTGACCGTAGCAGTCGATGCTGGGTTACGTAGAAAGAAGAGGAAGAAGGCGAACGCTGAGCCGAGCGGCTGTACGAAACGCGCGTCGACCGCCGAAATAAATCTCGTCGAACGTCAGACAGCTGCGATACCTCTGACGGTTTTACTAATACGCTACATTGTGTATGCGTTTGATCATGCTGTCAACCGTTGCTTGTAACTCCCGCAATCGTACAGAAGGAAATCAGTGACTGGTTCCACGGGATCGTACGGCGAACGTGTTTCCCCGAGCGATTTAATGATCCAGGTTACGTTTAATAATAGCCATGTTCAGTCTTGTTTTCGCCCTCCCGTATCGCGTCCTACCGTTTCTCCGTCTCGACGCTTTCGTCTTCCTGCTCTTTGCTTGTCAATGGGATTAATTAGCTGTTAGCTGCACATTCGTCATATCGTTCCGCCACATGTTACACCTTGCAGCTTTCATTGATAAACAAACACGTCTAATGCGGCGTCGACGGTTGACAATTTAATCATTCTTTAAACACGTTCAAGCCTGTATAATGTTACAATAATTGATATCATTTTATTCGGGAGAATCCAAAGAATCATTTCGCGCAAAGAGAAACCGAACGACTATTACCGTTGAAGCGCCAAACATCTTTGAAGTTGAAAATTTACAATTTCAACAACCGAGGGCGATAGAAAGGAACGGTTTGCAGATTCGCATTCAGCGCACGAAAATCTATGAGAAACGCCTGTTCAATGCTGAAAGTCCGGAAAAACGTGGAAATTTGTTGAACAGTGTTTCCGGGCAAACGTTGCCATACGGAAAGGGTTAAATTTTTTTGTTCGTAGATAGAAGCGAATTTTGAAGGCTCAGGAACGTATTGACGCTTTCCTCTGTCCGTGTCGCTTTCTTCGGTCTCTCTTTCGACGGTGATTCGCGTTGCCGAGCTAAAAGGTTTCAGAAATCGTTCGCACGCTTTTCGGCCGCGCGGATCGGATAAAGGAACGACCCGGTGGCTCTGGCCGAGCTCAACGAGAAATCTCGTCGCCGCTGGCGCTTCCTCTGGAATCGCAATTCCCGAATGTCTGCCGGTTCCGGATCGAATTCGAAAATAAAAAAATCTCATTTCGCTACTCCTTTCGACGGGTGTCGCCTCGTTTTCACGGGACTTTATTTTAATTCCCCGCTCGGCTCCCAGCTCCCAAGCTCCCGACTCCCGGCTCCCGGCTCGGTCGCGCTATTTTTCGCGATTTCGATCGCGCGCTGGAAGAGCACATCGCCGAATCACGGGAAATTCGATGAATTTCATAGGAAAATGTCTGCGTTGGCTGATTCTTGATAATTGATAGATCGATCGGCACCGTGGGATGTTCCGTTCGTGCAACGTGTTATAAATCGGCCATTTCATATGCACCGACCTTACATTTGTGGCCGACGTTGCGTTAATGAAAGGTGACCAACTTCATTCTTCTCGAAGAACCCAACGTATTCCACAGAATAATTCTCTAGCAAGGATGGGTGCAGCATCGAACGCGACCGTCGATTGAATTTCGAACAAGGGAACAAGCGGAGGGTAAGAAGGGGTGATAATTTCAGAAATATACATTCGCAGCGATACAGAGAAATGAAATACACATTTGAATCTTCCGTTTGATGTGTCACAAGCGCTATTCAGAAGCACTTATGCATTATCTATATCTACCGAATCGGCCACTTCATGCGCACCAACCTAATACATTTATGACCGACAAAGTGTGATTTAACCCTTTGCATTCCACATGCGCTGCTACTATGACATGAATATTCTGCAACGAAAATACGTGAAATTCGAAATTTATTTTTATAAGAAAAATTGAGATAACAACATCATTTACAGATCTTTTCTTTGATAAAATAAGATTTTGTTAATTTTCACCAGCGGTGCCACAAATATGTTTTGAAGTTGCAGGTAGGTCATACTAGAAAATTGGCTGGATCGCACAGGGTTAAAAGTAAGCCAAGAGAACGCATTCCACGGAATAATTCCATCGCAAGAATTACCGCAACATCGAGTGCGACCGTCGATTAGACTTCGAACAAGGAAACAACTGTAGGGGCAGGGAGGGGTGGTGACTTCAGAAATATACCCCCGCAGCGATAGGGAATGATTAGGTACGATACGCTCGCAGATAATGAACGTTTCGTGACCAGAAGCGAGCGACCGTCTCTGGACGAAAATCGAATTTCGTCGGCGAGACGAGGAATTCCTTGGCTCGAAGGAAACCAATGGGGGGTGGGGGGGAGAGGGGGCGTCGGAGGTGGATGGGGGTTGGAGGATTGCTGGTTCGTTTGTACCAGGACGATTACAATAAACGCCGCGTCCATCACGCTCCGCCGGCGAAAATCAATGAACGTTCCCCGGCCGCGAAACAATGGCAACCGAATTTCGGGGGCCACCGGCTGCTTCGAGGCCGCGGACCCGATCCCGAAACGACGTCCTCGGCCATTTTCGTCGGCCCCGCGCACGGAAGCGACGACACCCGGGCTGCCGCCGCTTTTTCGACGGTTTTTCCCGTGGAACCGCTCGCCTCCGACGCCGCCGAGCGCCGAAGGTATTGATGAAAGGTGAGCCGATCGATCCGATGCGCTACAGGGTGTCCCGATTTCCCTCGTCAACGAATTCTACGCGAACCGTTCGCCCGGACCGACGATCGATGCACGCCGAATGTACCGTGCGATCGGGACGAATTGTATCTTTCAAATGCTTATGATTTCAAGAGAAAATTCAACTCTGAATTCTAAAGCAGCACAGATTCACCAACCAACGTTTATTGAGAAAAACAGGTTTCTCCGTTTATCATCTTTCCTCGTTTTTTCGGGAATACTGTCATGTTTGCTGTTTTCAATGTTATCGGATAGATCCGAGTCAGCTGGAGAATGGAAGTTTAAACCCGTGTAGAAATAAACAAGTAAATTATCTGGAAATTGTCAGTTAGGAAGTTATTAAAATTTGACATTCGTTCAATTATTTCGATGCATGAACACACATTTGTTACCGTTGAATGATACTTACTTTCACCCTACGACTTTCAAGGGGTACGTTACAGTCGGACGAATATATTTAGTTCCGACTTGAGTTCAAGTTATGCTTTTTATATTTTCAATAACTACACCGATTTTCATTTTCACGCGAGACCCATTTACATTTTCCCCTGCACACCAATTTTAACAATCCGTTTCTGTACGTTCATTACCATCAACATAATTATTATCGTCATCAATTATTAATAACTAATTACCTATCATTAATTATACCGCATGGTAATTAATTGTTAATTACTATTCATGATACCGGTACGTTACGAAGAAACGTCAACAAATACAGGCATCAAACTCGTTTCAAGAACACTTTCTGGCCGAATACATTTCACGGTGTTACATTCGAAGAAGCGGAAGTTCACAAACATAAACGAGCTTGAAACGCCATTTACTAACTTATAATAACCCACGTGTCGTCGAAATTCTTGATCGACCCATCGATTCACTTCTTCCTCGGCCCCTCGTAACCAGGTAGACGGAATTCGAGACACCCGGTATAATTTCCATCGCGTTTAATTGTTCCCTCGCCGGCCCGCTTATCCGCAACGCCGTGGGCGAGCGAAAAACGCGCGACCGATTCTCGGAAGGAGGCTCTGGGCTCTCGGCTCTCGGCTCTCGGCTCTCGGCTCTCGGCTCGCGGCTCTCCGCTCTCCGCTCTCCGCTCTCCGCTCTCCGCTCTCCGCTCTCCGCTCTCCGCTCTCCGCTCTCGCCGGGGAGCGACGAGGAAGAAGCAGGGGAGCGACACGGCATCCACGGGGTGCAGAGCGGCGCGGGGACGACGGTGGTCGCGGGAAGAGGGCGAGGAAGGAAGCCAGAAAATGTGGGGGCGTAGATTCGGCGGGTCCTCAGGGGTTTCGAGGCGGCGTCGTCCTTCGACCGGTCGAAATCGAACCAGACTCCCTTGTTTTTCGAAAAAAGAACATCCCGAGATCACGTGATCCACGTTTACGCGACTCGCTCCGCGGAAGCGAAACGATCATCCCAATTTAGAACGAGCCGTGTTTGCGAGTGGGTTTTGTCTCCGTAAACAAGAATCTCGCGTGAACTAAATTCTCCTGCCCTCCCGGAGCCTTTGGTTCCAGGATTTTTTTGTTGTTCGAGGGATTTGCCGCGGACCCGGTCAAAGAAATTCTCGAATCACAGGGCCAAGTGCCCTCGAACAGGTACAGTATTCACGAAAATAAGGCCGCTGAAAGGGATGAAAGTTTTGCAAGCATCCGAAGAGCGTATCGCGAAGGATTCTCAGGAAAAGGGGTACGAAAAGTGAGGCAGCTTTCCCCTCCATTAAGGAAGGGTCACCTTGAGCCCTCGAACAGCCGCGCCCTGGCCGCCCCGACGAATCGCCTTCTCCGCTTTCCCTCGAAAACAAAACAAAATCCGAGGCAGGCCTTCGAGCCGGTAATACCGTGTCCCGTCAAGGGACATCGTGACGGGGATAACCTTAAGTAATCTCAAAATTAGCGTGCACGGTCAGGACGCGTTAGCCTAGGGAGGGTGAGGCCCTGACGACCTGGAGGAGCCAGGGACGAAGGGTCGTATCGCGGCAGCCGCGAGGTATTTTCGTTTCGCGAGAGAGAAAGAGACAGAGAGAGAGAGGGGAAACGAGAGGAGATCATTCTCGATGAAAGAAAAGCGATCACGTCACGCTGAAAAAAAACAGGACTTAAATTCCGACGTGCGGGCGAGGCATAAGGAAGGAAAAGGGCGTACGTAAAAACATAACGTGTACGGAGCAGAAGATGTAAATAGAATATTGGTTTGAATGAAAATTGGGATAGACGAATTCTTCGCCTAAAAAGATTCTCTCAATCCTACTGACACTGACAAGTTGTGAGTCAAAGCATTGGAAGAACCATGACGAAAGAACAGTCAAAATTCAGACGTAAATATCTTGAATACAGAACCGTGTCAAAAATTTTAAGAAACGTTTTCATAGACAAACTTTCGAGAGTCGCGAATTTAATTGGCAACATTAGACATATGTATGTCGAGTCATCTCTTAAGTAACATCGTTTTTTAAAGTAATTTAAAGCATAAATAATTCAAGAAATACACCCACTTTTAACCCTCAACCGGTCCTCATTTTCCCCAATTGAAAATAGTTAAATTTGCAAAAGTCTTTAATAAATCGCTATGATAAAGCGGCACGCAAGATATACTGCTTTTTTACATTTATCGCATTTTTGGGAGAAATGCGTCATGAACGTGTCAAAGCGACACGAAGGACACGATACCGTAAAACATATTAAAAAATATGTTTAATACCGCAATAATAACATTATAAAATAGGGAACGACATTATTTATGCAATAACCTGATACTTTCCAAGATTTCAACAAATTGATCACACCGCAATAAGAATACGATGAATAACCAAGGAACTTTGAGCAGAAAACACGCTTATTCGCCATTACCATCTAAAAACTATACGCGCGAGATGCTCCGTGTGACACGTCGACTCCAGCAGACCGCGATCAGTCGAAAAAATCGAACAGGGCGCTCAGAGAAGCGGACCGGCCGAATCTTTCGCAATAACCGAATCGGCACAGCGTGCGAGAGCCGCGCGGCGGGATGATAATGATTTTCGGCCGCGTACGTCGGGCGTATCGTAAAAGTTTAATGCGGCAGCTTTCCGTACGCGACCGCGTGTAAGGGGGCGCATCACGGGAAGTCATTTTAGCCGGGGCTCTGGCCGCCGCTTAACAAAAGCCGCATAAAGAGTGCGCGTGATTCCGCGACAGCGAAATTAAACGCGGCGACTTGAAAGCGTCGACGTGGACGCGCGGCCCGTGGGTTTAAGGATTACTGGAAATCGCCAGCCGGAGATCGTGGAACCCGACTCCCCGACTCCCCGACATGGGTCCCAAATAGGCAGCCGTTCGGATATTAGCCACGTCGAGGAACATCTGTCGATGTTCCGGATAACGCGGTTGCCTGGACCACTGGCTCCCACCCCCTAAAGATCTTCCAGTCATCCTGACACAGGAAATCGGGAACTGACTCTTTCCCGCACCGCGTTATCACCGTACGGTAGAGTATGTCTTGGATATGCGAATGGCCGGTTTATCCAAATATCATTTATAGCTTGTAAATCGAGTGAAGTGTGTAATTATTTACACAGAAAATGAAGATATAATACACGATAGTACGAAAGAAAAATTGGATTAGAATATTTGACCATAAGAACAGAACTGTTTGGTTAAATTCTTTACTTTCAGTTCTTCCCTTTTGCTTCATTTCAAAATTAAGGACGAAGAATGTACGCGTTTGGTCGATTAAAGTTTCCTTTATAATCAATATCGTGGACCACGATTCAGCTACATAACACGCATCGTGTCAATCGTCTTTCTGCCTTCCTACGAAACCGTGGCCGGTTGAAACGGAGACCGATCAAAGGGAGACCGGATAAGAGGGGTTTTACCGTACCGTGGAACCTCGATCATCCAAAACACTGGTCGTTCGAAAGTTGCATTCACAGACACAAGTTGGTGCAAGTCCAAAAACAGACACACGGTCCGCGTGCATTTTTCAAACTGTTGAAATATAAATTGACACGTACAACAATTTCCGTCTGATAAAAAAAGACGAATATATTTATGCGGCTTGTTCGGCCGAATCCACCAAAGAATACCTACAAATAATCTGGACCACAAACGGTTGTCCAAGGCTTTAACGAGCATAGTTCTAAATGTTCAAAGCGTCCTGGAAAGCACTATTGAAAGCCGAGCTAACCTAAAACCCCTTGACGAAGTAATTTGCATCGGCAGAAAAATCGCAACGATCATTTTGGCACTCGAACGTGTTGAACCGTCGGGATTTACGTGTCGTAAAAGTCACGAAACGCTGCGGAACGCGTTTAGAATCGGCGGAGGAACGGGCAGAATTAGATATCCGCCTTTAACGATGAAAAGTGCAAGAAGGCCAAGAGTGCGCCGGGAGTGAGAAGTTGCATGTTGTAAAGTCTCTCGTGAACCTGACCGATGGGGTCGTTAACGTATCCGTGCTTATTATTCAAATTAAACCGTGGCGTTTACACCGCTCGACCGAACCGTTTAAACGCACGAATGCGGCGAACGTTTCTCGTTTGCTTTCGACTGTCTTCCTACAGGACTCCTAGAAATATCAGGGCCCGTTCACCTTCTTTATAAACCACCGCGACACGATCCGCTCGCATAACACGCTCGAAAATGCACCGGAGGCGCGTGTACGCTCCGAAGGTTATTTCGCCACGATCGTTTATTACTCGAGGAAAAAGTTACTAGATTTTCACCGAACAGACGAACTTTAGCTGTTCAGCTGTTTTAAAACTTAACGATATTTCTACAACCTCTGGTTGAGTAATATTTAATCCAATCCTGTACGAGGGTGCTCCTAAAATTCTAAATTTAACTTTACCAGTGCATGATACTATCGATACCGATGAAACAATGTTATGCGAGTTCTATTCTTTTAAAGTTGCGCAATAAGGTTGGGTGGTATCCTCCTTCCCTCTTCGCGTACAACCCAGCGTCGATTTCTATAATCATTTAGCCGGAGTTCTTACAATTTTAGATGGCCTCCGAACAACCGAATTCGATTTCGTAACCACAAGATTTTGTATTGGAACGACCAACAAGAGTTTGTCCAAGTATTTTCGGAGCACACGGCATACAATTTTCCGTGCTACGCTTCATTTCGAATGAAACGGCTTTTCAGAGTGGGATGAAAAGTGTATAAAGATCGACGGTTTACCGTAACGGTGCAAGCGGAAGAAGAGCTGTTTACGAAGTGTTCGAAGCTTTTCTTATCTTTCCAGGAGGTCGGAACCAAGAGAATCGTTGGAAGCGGTGCTTTTATTACGCACCGTTATGTCGTTCAATTATTAAGCGGGCAGCGCTTCCTGACTCGAGCTCCATTTAGCAGCTGCCTGAAATTTCGGCCTCTTCAAACAGGAACTGCGCTCTTAACTGAGAATTCGAGAGAAGGAGCGCGCCGACGTTTTCCCTGCATTTCTCTTCCACGAATCTCCGACAGTTCGTTTATCGAGGCGAGCTGACTATCCCGGGACGATGATTCAAAATCGCGCGGAACACGTCGAGCGGAGAATGCGGAACGCGAATATCCGACGTTCACACGGTATAAATACCAGGCTTCTTTCAATATATGGAGGTTATATGGTGGCTCGAAACCGCGAACGCGGCGCATATTCATGGTCGCCTACCACTTGAAGTGTGAAGTCAACGGAGAACGATTACGCTTCGAGTTATCTGCATGCACGCGCTGAATACTCCGCAGCGAAATCGATGAAAAATGTAACGTTAACCCGGTGTAATTTACTGCGCAGCCTGTCACCGGAAACTGCCAATCCGAAATAACTTCCGGTTCCTTGATATTAAAAATAGTCTTTTAACCCTTAACTACCGACGCACAGGTTTTGGCCAGTGACACGGATACGGATTAAAACGCATCGTTATTAAATATTTATAAAATTAACATCACGGTAATAGTTATGTGGAAACGATGCATGAGACGCGGTACAGATTGTTCTTGGAAAATGCTTCACAGTTACTCAAAGAAGACTCGAAGGATTACAAAGGAATGGAAACGTTTTCTTTTTTTTTTTTTGTAACTTCGAACACGTCCGTATCGTTAAAATGAAAAGACTGTAGCCACTTTACTTTTGAAGCCGATGTTTCCCATCTTTTATCAATCTTCATGCTTTCGAAATACAGATTAATCCAAGCTAAAATTACATTTGACGTTGCAGAGAATAAAAAATCTTATCATCTTAAGAAAAAAGAAAGACGGAAACAAAAAAATTCGAATTAATTCTGGTTCAATGTATTCGTCATTCGATTTAACACGCTACGGTAAAAATATGTTAAAATCAAGATAAAAACAATCCGCGATGGCGGACGTGAAATCGTAAGAGAAAACGTAATAAATTCAAAACGGATAAAAACACGTAACATTGAAACTCGATATCCGGCGGAAGCGACGTGAAACGCGCGAAAAAGAGGGAGGAGCGGGACAGGTTAATTCGCCATTGAGCGAGGGGAAAACATTTAGCCAGTTCCCGTGGACAGGAATAATCGTGTTTCGAATTCGGTGTTCGCAGACGGTCCGGCTATTACCATTATTATAAGTTTATGTGACGTGACGTAATGGGAGTTAGAGCCGTATGAATGGGCATAGAGCAACAAGTTGCCACTAAAAACTGGGAGTGAGTTCGTGAGTTGAGTTCTGCTCGTTACACCTCTATATGTAGTTCTTCCTTCCCTATACTATACGCCGTGCTATATACCCCAGGCCCGTTATAAACCCTCCGGCTTTTAAAGTATTCTTTTTAAAGCGGAACTGTCCTAACAGACGTCACAGAGTCGTAATATTCCGCACGAGTGGACTCGACGACCGTATCTGTCTCTTTCTCATTCTCGTTTTTTCATCGTTTATCATCGTTTATCATCGTTTCGTTGCCAACGAGGACTTTTTTTTTCTTCGCCGTTCGTTCAATTTGTAGATTCCACGTTAAAGAGATCGCACGTACAATTCGTCATTTCCACCGCTTCGTCGCCCTGCATTCGTCCCCGCCGCGTTCGCCATGAACCTCGAATTATGAGAGCGAAACTTTCCGAGTGTTTACCTTTAAATCTTTTCCCGTCCGCGGCCACGGGAGGAACACGGGAGAGAAGCAATAATGGGATAAAATAGCGGGCAAACGTGACAAATGTATCCTGACAGGGCAGAAAGATATATTTCCCTCGTCGTTCGCCTCTTTTTTCGCCTGGCATTTAATACACGATTCCTCTCGTTGCTTACCGCCTCGCACGCGGGACGGCTCTCGACAGATCCTTATCGTTCGATTCTCTTTATCGACTGTCGGTTTATTACTCTCCCTCTCTCGCCTTCTCTGCTTCCGTTTCGTTCGCTTTCTCACGTGGCTTTTTCTTTTCCTGTTTCGTTGGTACTTCGCACGGGACACGGGTATCGAATCAGAGCGGGAACCGGTGTTTAGGGATAATTGGCGCGATGTTTGAAGAACGCGCAGCCTCGGTATTTTTCGATAATGACTTTTTATCGTTTTAGAATGGGGTATTATCGGACTGAGACAAACGGATCGTATTTCATTCCGGCTCGAAGGCGTTTCGAAACGAATACAGCCCTTTAAGGACGATGGACGCATGCATGAAACGACCGTTTCATTAATCTTTCTTCCACCGTATATACATGGTTACCGGTGCTCCGAAAGACTGAAACGTTTCATCGGATACTCCGACCGTGTCAAGCATTTTTACAAATCGTTCCGAAGAGCTGGTCGCTCGTGCGGAACGACTGATACGAAACAGAGAAACGGTTTACAGTTGCGTGCACGGTAGTCGCGTGTTGCACTTTCTCGAACCCTTTACTTTGTCCCTACGACAATTCCTCGATGACGTCAGCCTCCGGCAGCTTTGAAGTTCAACAAACATCGATAGCAGCCGGCGCACGACGTTTCTCTGTTATCCTCGGCCTTCCAAGCAAATACGTCACTCTTTGATGTCCTCTGGATGCTCGTTTTCCGCGATCCATGCGATACTTTTTGCCTTTTCCCCGGATATTTAGTATCCTGCGAGCGGTCGGTGGTCCTTCGAAAATATACCGGAGGTAATAACGTACCGGAAGCGGTTGACCGACGGGCTTGCGGTCGCTCCATTTTGCGGATGACAATTTACCGGCTTCTCAAAACGCGAATGTCGAAGACAACATTAAAATCAGCACGAGAAATTTTTTTCCTGAAGCAACACGTTCGCTACCGGCGTCGCGTATGCGCGTGTGACGCATGAACGAATAAAGTCTGCTCCGAACTCAACGGTTAAGCTTGTAAACGAATGAACATGTCAAAGTGGCGAACCGATAGGGCTATGCCCTGACGAATATTTTAAGATGTATCGGAAACTATAAAGAAACTACATTTCGCTTCGAAAAATAAGCTCTCATTGACCGATCGTTATGTGGCAATTCAAGTGTCAATACTGTTTAGTAGTTAAAAAATCCAATGTAACGGAAATGAAAACAGAGATCCTCGGTGTTTATAGACAGTTTTTGGGTTACGTTATCAGACGGTTGAATAAATTTTAAAATATAATCTATCGATCCCAATGATACGGTTCAGTGAGTTACACACGGAACGATAGAAAAAAAAGGAGGTAAGAAAAGTTCTGGAGGAGCGTTTCGAACGATAAGCTTCACGCGATCAGGTTACGAGAGGTTAGAAATCGCGCGGAGATTATGCAATTGACGACGGCGTGCGATCTCGCGGACTTTTTTCCGCGACGATACGCGCGTGTGACGCGTATCTGTATCGACCTCGTTGTAGGACGCATTTACCCATCATCAAGTTATCTCGCAGTTCGTCACGATGATAGAGCGTCCAGAGCGAGCGAGCGAGCGAGCGAGCGAGCCGACCCGATCCCATGCAATTTGTCAGAGGAGACAAACTCCGCTCGGGGGCTCGTTTCGCTTCGCGCCACGCAAATACGCATGAAAAACGAACGAATCGCTCGATCGAATTCCACCGGCGCCTTCTTGCTGGAATTCCTTGTATCATCGTCGGCTTCCATGGACGGGGTTACCTGTTCCGGTTCCACGATTTCGAACACGATACCACGTGGATCCGCGAACAATAATCGTTCGTCTTTTTACGCGATTTCTTCGGAAATCGTCAACCGACGTGCGCACGAGTCGAGTCGAGTCGAGTCGAGTCGGCAGGTGTAAATAAATGCGCGCGACGGTATCCGCACGGAACAGTGACGTGTTCGATCTTTTGATATCGTAACACTTTCCGTGCGAGATTCTTCAACCGGATAATCGCGCCAGACATTTTCTCGTATTTCCGTTTTTTCCATCACCTGCACGTACCGTGGAGTTATTCAAAAATAAATATAATATAACGAATACGAATACGAATACGAATACAAGTAAAGGAACACGAAGAATATCAGGAGCGAGCTAGGACGCTGCGTAACAGTGACTTAACGCTGCAGTTCCGAGACGTTAACCATTGACCAGCGATTGCCAGTCAATTACCGAATCCGCTGCGTCTTTCCTACGCTTAAATAGCACGCGGAATAGCGTTTTCTTTGCAACTGCTGACTCGACTCGTTGAACGGAACACAGTTGCAATCTTTAAGAATACGGGTAATTCGGTAATCTTTACAGAAACGAATTCTATGTTTATGCCAGTGCGTTCAAAAGTTGAGATGGTATCTACCGTTGCACAGAGTTCCATTCATGGTACGAGTTTTAGCTGAGGTGTAAATAAAGACAGCAGAGGGCGATATTTCTGGCACGGAACAGGTGTGCATCCAACAGGTACAACTTATTGCACGTTAATATGGAAGAGAGGAGTCCGGGAGTATTTATATAGCGAGCATCGAGTTGACGAAGTGTAAACAAATATCCGTGAACGATGGTAATAAAGGGAAACGAATTTCCACGGAATAACTCGGTAATCGTGTCTCTCTTTCCTTAAATTGCTTCTGCGTCCATAAATATTCGTGAGACCTTCCTCAAGCCACGAGCATGCGATAAATTCCAGCTGCTCGAAGCACATGCTCCGTGGGCACGTTTCATCGATACGATGCAGCGACAAAGCTCAATGTTCGGACTGCATCTTACAAAAGTGACCGATCAAATAATGATAATGCGCTGCTATCTTTATTATTCGAACACGCGTTATCGTGATACGTACTCCGTTGCTCGAACATTCTGTTATCCAAACACTTTCATCTCATTCGCAACCTTACATTCTATCGGTTCGATAAATTAAGATGCGAAAATATTTCGCGTCGAAGCATGAAATTGTGTTGGCCGGCGCAGCTGATATTTCAAAATTACGAGTTTACTCGTTTCGCTCATCGCAGGCATTCTCGGACAACGAGTTGACTCGTCTCATTCATCGCGGACGTATTTCAACACGAGCGAATCAATTTTTCCGGACGACGAGTTGACTCGTCTTTCCAGCGAGGCATGTTTCCCGATCCCCGAGTCAACCCATCTTGTCCGCTTCAGACATATCTTTAAATACCCTGTGAATTCGTTTCACCCACCGCGGAGGCATTTCCAAACGACGAGTCGCTTCGGCCGGTCTGATTATTCGTTCGAAAAATCAGAAATGAAACGGATGACGAATTTCGTTCTCCCGCTGGCAGCCGGAGGTCGGAGAAAATCGGCGGATCGTTCGATGATTTTTCGCTTTTCGTCGGATCGCCGGGCACCTCGCAGCTTGGAACGCGGAACGGCTATCGTGTCGGCGAGAAGAGAGCGAGAGCGAGAGCGAGAGCGAGAGGAAGAGGAAGAGGAAGAGACCGTGCAGAGGAGAGAAAGGGAGAGAGAGATGAGAGCGTCGGACGCGTATAACCGTCGAGGCGATAAAACGCCCACACGTATACCACCTTGGTAACTGTCGCCGGGGCAATTGAATTAATGCCAGCCTACAAATTGAAGCCGGTGTGGGATCCACGGAGCGAGAGAAGGCTCCGTTGCTTCGATAATTGCTGGAAAGTGGCGCGGCTCGCGAGATACCTCGCCACCATCACGATTTTACGTGCGCCGATCCGGCCGTTCGAGAGATTTTTTGGCGTCCGAGGCCGACGATCCTCTCGCGCCTCCGGATGCGTACGTGACGCGTAACCCTAACTGCGCGATTAGGCTGTAACGCGCCTCCTCGCCTCGGAATTCGAGAATTTCTGGCTTTCACATGGCCGCGACGCGACATTCTCGCGGCACCGCGTTGATTCACGCCGTTTCGCAATCACGGAATTCACTGTGACTCGACGATCACCCGACCATCGACGCAGCTTCGATCACGATTTTTCGACTCCAGCAAGATCGTGAACCGTGTCACGCGGAAGGACCGATCCTATGCTTTTGTGATTCCAGGGATGCATCGACCGATTACGCGAATGAGAATATCGATCGATGCGTCTTTACTGAAAAGGTCTTGCACGTACATGTATATGAATGCAACAGTAACGAGCTTGTAAGAACGAATTCTTAAGAATACGAGACGCAGCCCCTCTTTCTTTTAAACATGATCCATTCTTAACTCTTATTCCGTAAACGTAAGTGTGTTTGCTACCGTTCAATGGGTAAAAGTCTTAAGAAATTTGAAAAATAATTTGTGCAAATATATTCTTACTGCAAATACATAAAGCCGCCTAACCCATCCTTCGAGAACAGCCTGGATCTTTACCCGCGTTTACGCGGACGGGTTGATCAAACCTCGCACCCCCTATTACGCGGAACGCTCGCGTATGATTCATACTACGGTACTCTCGTTTCTCGGCCTGTTTCAAGGGTGTACCTTGAGAATTTTTGGTGAAAAAACTAAACAGCATATCCTTATGAATCTTCGCAGAACATCCCTTAACCCTTTGAGCCCCGAAAATTTCCAGAAAAACCGTGCACCGCATGCTGAAATTTTCCACGGAGGAACGACCGAACGTTTCGTTAAAATTGCAAAATGTATACGAAAACATATATATTTGAATGAAATAAGCTAAAGCGATAATTCGTTGAAACGCGTATGTAGGTTTATAGCGTACAATGCACCGGTACGGCGACTCGTGACGCAGGGTGAACGATTTTTCGGAACGCATATATTCGTTCGACTTCCTCAAAGGGTCAATGCTCCTTGCGATAGTTTCGTATCAACGCGCATTTTGCAGAATAAAGACGTCGACGATGGATCGATATCAAAGAAAGCTATCTCCGGTCAACCGGACGATGGTTTCACCACGGTTTTCTCCCACTTCCTTTTTTCCACGGATCATGTCGCGTCGGAAGTCACGTCGCGGATACCCGAACTCGGTGCCAGCCGTCTACGTGGCCCTGCCCTGCCCTGCCCTGCCTTCGTTCCCGCGAACCAAACATTCTATTTCGATACGACTGAAAGTCTCGTTCGATTCGCGGGATAAGCCGTTCCAATTTCGGATACGGTCCTCCGTCGTCGCCATCCGGGAATCCCGATCGAATGAACGGGTTATCGGCGAACAGAATAAATTTTTAATTGACCGCAACGATCGCTTTCATCAGCCTACCATGACATCGATCGATGACGTGCTATTTTTGTCGCGTGACCGGCGATGTTGAGTCGATCGGACCCTGCGAAAACTTTGAGTGCGGATAAATCGAATAACGACGAACGCGTGCGCGATCTCTAAGGGCGGTTACGTACCAACCTCGGGGTGCTTGCGGCGACGAGTCGATCGGTATGCGGAACAGAAAGAATAAAACACAACGAACGAAGTCGCGTTGACCGTGCGTCACCGGTTAAGGATTAGAAACGGTATGCTTGTCGAAGAGGCGAAAATGAAGCGATTCTTTTATTTTCAGGGTTTCACCGAGGTAATTTCACGCGAGATACACCGTGACCCCCGTTGATAAGCGAGAAAGAGCGAATTCGAGTGCACTTTACAGCGATCGTTATGCAAATCGTTCGAACGACAGGCTGAATGCCGCTCGAAGAGCGATCGGCGGGTCGATAGTTTCGAGCGTGAAAGGAGAACGATGACGGCGGAGCGGTTAGGAAAAAAGAGCGAGAAAGATCGAGGAAGACACGATGGAAGCAGATCCTCGAAATCGAACGCGATCGAAGTCGAACGGAAACCGAATTCCGCGAGGTGAAAGGGACCAGCGGCGGCTCGAGAGATCGATTTTCACCGAACCGCGGTGACGGTGGAGAGAAAAAAAAAAAAGAAGAAAGAGAAGAAAGAGGCGTGGAGATTATCGAAACTCAAGCTTCCTGTTTCGCAACCGCCGCGCCACGAGAAAACACCGTGTCCGCGACGAAATTCCACGCGGGTAATTCTTGCGAAACACGTGGCCGATCGACTCGAGCCAAGTTCAAAATCCGACGACGCCAAGGCCTTGTAAATAACCTTCGAAGCCGTTCGTGAGCAGCGAACTGCTTCGAAGGAGGCTGCACGTACGTCGAACCGGCAACAGATTCTTTCTTTAACCGAAAAATCTTCTTGCGATTCGCCTATCGAGGTTAAATAAGCAGGATACGCGAACCACTGAGAAAAGTTATTAAGAACAGATTCTAAATAATCATCTTGCGAAATTTTCTCTGTTCGCCACATTGATACCGATAACCTTCGAATTGTTTGCAAATTCTGGCGTTAGAGTTGAATAAAGTGTCCGCTTTTAGGATTTGATGAACCCTTTGAGCGCTGTAAACGCAAATATGGTTGTTCAGAAGTTATCAGCTTGGACCATGGCTGCGTATAAGCGTCTTGAAAATTTTTTTCAACAGTTTTTAATGCTCCTGCCACGTATGTGCATTTGCGATCCTACCATACCCATTATCCCTTCGGCAATCGCGATTCCGTTTATTCTGTACTGTTTTTGTTTTCGAATTTATTCCAGAAGTGCTGAATATAATACGGTACGCATCGCGGGCAACAGGTACTCCATTCACAGAAAGTTTCGCTCCGAAGTATTCCGCGCACAGAGAGTCGAATTACCCGAAAACTAGTCCGTAACAAAATTTCATCTTTTCCATAGAAAAAGTTCTGAAGGTGAAAAAGCAATGAGAGCGGACGTTAAGAGTATACAGCGGAAACGGTAATGCAGGTTAACTTTCGAAACATGAATGTCGCCGAACCTCGTCCGAGTTCACCTTTCTGTCTCTTCGCGTCGATTCGTAAGGATGACTTTTTGCACGCAACGAACGGTTCGTTTATCATGTCGTGGAATCAGGATCACGCGGGAGGGGAAAGAAAGAAATGAGTTTCTATGAAAATGACTGGCGATCGAACGGTCGAGGTTCGGATCGCGGCCGTTCTCCGCGGAGGCGCCGCGAGGCTCGCGTCGAAATTGAAATCGGCCTTAATGAAAATTCCCCCGGCGTTGCCGGTGAATCCTCGCGGCGAAATTTATGCGTCTTACGAATCCTAGTCGCAAGCCGGCATACCTATGCAAATCAGCTTCGAGCAGCCCGCGCTCCTCTGCCCGGGATAACCGTTTTTCCGCCGATTTTCCCGCGGTGTATCGCGTTATTAAATACACGCTATTTTTTCCCTCGCCGGAGATTTTCCGCGCCCTCGGAAAACCCTCTTACCGTCCGACGTGTTTTAAACGGAAATCTCTCGCGCTGCTCCGCCTTTATTCCGCTTCTTCTTATTCCCCCACCGGCCGGATTAACGCGCTTAAAAAGTATTTACAATTCTCGGCGAATTCTATGGACACGGTGCTTCTACTTCTTCTACAAAGTATTTACAACCTTTGTTTCTCGGCTGTAAAAAGTACCAGGCGAATTCTAGGGGTATCGCGATACCGCTCTGAGATCGTTGTAAACGTTTCAAAGGGCTATTATGATAGAATTAACATGCACGAATGAGCCGAGATAAGGGATATTGTTATCTAGAGATTTTGCGAGAACCTTCTGTAACGAAATCTGGGGATTTTTAAAGTGTACACAAGATTTTATATTCTTCGGTGCAGGGATTACAGAAACCGCGTCTACGGTGATCCCTGAAATTTCGAATCGGCGTTGGAGGATCGGTAATCGTACCCTGGTCGCCAAAAATAATCATCGTTCCATCAAAAACCGACGGATCTGGAAGGTGCGCCGGTCTCCGCGTGTTTGGTAAAAAAAAAAAAAATAAAAACGGTTCGAGATCAAAGGTTTCCTCAAGGAAAAGTGCAACGGATCGGCTCGCGTCTCGTTTAGCCAATAATCGGGCTATGTAGCGCAGAACGGGTTTCGTTGACCCATAGAACGTTTTTCCCGGTGTTCACAAACTGTAAAATTGCGTCTCAAGCTCGGCGTAAAAACGGATCGCGGCGTCGGCGTCGGCGTCGGCGTCGGCGTCGGTCGACGACGGGGTCAAACTTATTGAAAGGTTGCAGATTCAATTGGAGTTTCAGAGTCGGGAGAGTCGAGTCGAGTCGAGTCCCGACCGGGGGGTAGCCCGGGAATCGAGTTCTTGAACTTGCCAGGCCCGAATTCCTCCTGGAATTGGGACGAGCTGTAAAACAAGTGGCGAGGGCAAACCGTAAGTCAGTCATACGATCCAGTTCCGTTGGAAAGGGACGGCCGCGCCATTTTATTCCTTTCGATGTACGGAGGATCGTTGGCTTCTCCGAAAGAACGTTAACCCCTTGCGCTGTGCGGAGAGGGACATCGCGTAACGATAATATTTATGCGCCCATAGCCACAGGTGCTATTTTACAAAATTAAAGTTTAAACATTGTATTTATAGAGTATCCCAAAAAAGCGAAGGCGATCTTCGCTGCGCCTCCACCCTGGCAGCATCTATCGACATGACATTAAAAATCATTCAGCTACCGTCTGAAACGTTTTCCGATATCAAGTATAAAAATAAGACATCCCGTATCCGTTCATGGAACTCTGCCTACTGTCGCAAAGCTACTTTATGCCCTCGGCGAGAGGAACTTTTTCGGCGCACCGGTTCGAATTCGCAGGAAACCGAATTCGGAGTTCTCCAACGCGGTTTCGAAACGATCACGAAGGTTGGCGTTACGTTCGCCTGTATTTCAGCTGGCCGCGTTCGAACGGTGGTTCGAAATCGGCGTGGAAACTGGGCAAGTGCGGAATGACGTATGCCGGTAACTTGCGGCTTCTAGTTTATTAGGCATGACCCTACCGCAGCACGATCATGTCTTATACGCGTCCCCGCTGTAATGGCTGGCCCCTGGCCCCTGGCCCCGCCGCTATATTCGCCCGGTACACGAGTTTCGATGCGGACAAAATGTCGACGAGCATCGTCGAATCGATCGCCGCTGCACGACGATCCTGGGACGAGAGCCTCGTGATTCTCGGTCATCTTGAAAACGGGCGATGGTGGAGCGCAGGGAACGATCGCTCGGCTACCGTATACGAAACCGACTCTTCGATGGTTGATCATTGGATGGAAAGCAGAAAACTTGGGCGGAATCCTTCGCACGCGGTGCTATCGCTGGAAGCTGGTATAAGTCTGGTTTACGGACACGCACGCACGCAGAAGGAGTACCCAATTTTCAATCGCTCGTATCTCGAAAACGAAGCCGCGGATTGCAAAATGGTGAAGGACTTTTCGATATGTTTTGACACACCGAAACTGCGGCAGACGGATTTTTAACCAGTTCTCGTCCGATCGACGAAGTTGAGTCGCGATGGCCACGGTTCAGCGTCGGTGACGGTCTTCGGTGCTTCCGCGATGCCGTTGACAACGGGGAGGTTCGGAACGCAGCCAAGACTGTGCCGCCCTCCGGCTAAATGATCTTAGCAGTCCATGCTGGGTCGCGTACGAGGAAACGAACAAACAGAAATGTATATCCGCACGAGCATCCGCGCAGTCTGCTCATTACAGAGCCAGGCTGTGACTCGACACGCGGGATCACCCCGTCAGCCCCATCCGAGTCGGTCGAGAAACTAAAACGGTGCCAGTTACACCGAAATCATCCTGACCGGTCATTACAGCTCGATTATATGGCGGTCCGCTCGTTTGTTCCGTCGGTATAGTTCATTAGGCCGCGGCACGGCGTTCTTCAGGGCTGTGCAGCAGTTCGCCGGTCGCATTAGTTCCGCGTGCGATTCGAACGGGGCCTAACGGTGCGAGGAAGCGTTGTTCGCGAGGCGTTCGTTCGTCCGTTCGTTCGTCCGTTCGTTCGTCCGTTCGTTCGTCAAGGATCAGCGGGCCCCCCCTCGCCGATCGTTCCACGGCGGAAGATCGAGAGGAACGACGTTTCTCGCAAGAACATCGCCGGATACGCGGCGCGACTCGCCTCGGCCTCATCACGGCTCAGCGATTCGACGACGAAGACCGCGAACGGACGTCGACCGATGCCGCGTCGCGAACAACGGAGAAAGAAGTTAATGGCGGCGCGACTATGCGAACCGTGGCCGACTCGGACTCCTCGGTATCTTCATCCTGGATCGTTGACTGCGCGGGAGAGAGAGCACGGCCGAACCAGCCGGCCACACCTCGCTAAACTGGAAGACGCTTGTGCTTTTGTCGAGCGGATATCAAGGAATATCGATCGAAGTTAAGCAAGTCTGCCGTTTGGGCCGTTCCATGTTATCTCGCAGTCTCACCCCCGTTGAGCATTGATTCTGAATCAATGAGTTTGCCTGGTCTATAGTTTTTGATCCGAACGAGACCAGAGAAGTATTTGCTTTGCTATTCGTTGGTCAAACATTGGTCCGATTCCGACTCGGACTCCTCGGTATCTTCGTTCCGGATCGTCGACGACATGGGAGAGAACGCGAGGAAACCGGCAGGCCACACCTCCGTGGAACCACAGAAAAATGGCAGAGCGGAAGACACGAGGCTTTTGTTTCACGAGCGCCGAGGAACATCGATTGAACCTAACCAGGGCTGCCATTTGGGGTGTTTGCGTCGTGTCTGCTCGCGGTAGCCATATGCGGAGAACGCGACTCCTTGCGGCTAGAATTCATGAGAGTTTGAAGCACACCCTTGGACTACCGGTTTCAGATAAAGAAGTTTGTCTATTTTTAGCTTTTGATCGGAACAAAGCTGGACTACTATATTCCGTTCGCCATGGAGAAAAAGAGTAATTTTTAAGACAACGGAAACTTGAGAGGAGGAAATGTTTTGCTGCGGGTGAAGTTCTTTCCGAAAACACCATCGTACATCCATTCCGATGAATTCCTCTCCGCTTCTCAATGCAAAGATACACCGAGAGAACTCCCATGAAGGCGTGGCACGCGGAATCCTCCGCACACCGCGCCTTGACGCATCGCGAGAAAATAAGGTTAGCTGAAACAGGACCTCGACCGCTTGGGTTCTGGAAAACGCGCACGAAACCGGGGATTACCGGAACGCACGACGGTCGGAATTCGTCGGAAGATATGATACTCGGAACTCGCGAGATCTCGGAGACTGGTATGATTTCGAAATGGACGAAACGGGCGGTCAGTCTTGGACTTTCGTCACCTCCGAGTGGATTCGATTTCGTAATAACCGCGATAAACATAGTTCGACGGCGCATATCTTCTATTCCGATTAAGGTCTCCGTAAAAAGGCAGGCGTGGAACGAACGGTTCTCGTTACTTTCGAGAACATGGGTGGCAAGTCGGGTTAATGGCGACGCGGCGCGGCAATTTCGAGGGCGACAATTTCTCTGGAAATCCGGGAACCCCCGGCGAAATTCGAGGGCGAGAAGTTCGCGGAATTGAGATGCTTCCGAGAGCAGCGCCTCGATTTCGAAATATCCCTCGGCGTGACCCTGTTTCGAGAAGGGTCAGCGAGGATCGATTCGAACGGCACGGAGCGAGCTCGAGGGAGAGACGGAGGGAGAGAGAGGGAGAGAGAGAGAGAAAGAGGGAGAGAGAGAAAGAGGGAGAGCCCCGCCGCCGATCGTCCACCTTGATCGATCGCGAAAAGATCGATCGACGCTCGCGTGAGAGAATCCGCTCGACGACCGCGTTTTTAATCGAGAAACGCTGGCTCGCTTAACGAGCCCACGGACCCGCGTTACCTGGAACTTCGCTTCGAAGACCATCTTCGCGGTTCGGACCGAAACAACTCCGATCCCTGTTAGAAACTCCTTCGCTTCGGCCTCCATCGACACGAGAACGTTCCGGACGATGGACCGACCCAAATGTATACTAAATAGCGTCCGAGGGATTAATGATTCTTTGGCAATTTCTCTTTCATCTGTTCTTTTTTCTCTTTCTCTTTTGCAATACGGTAGACTTCCACCGACGGTAGATTTATACAGGGTGTCTCAGTTTTCGCCGAGCAAACTTTGTATATTCTACGGGTATAAATGAGAGAAACGTATTATATACGGATGGGTGGTTTGAAGTTTTATTAAACAGTTTTAAGAAATACGAAAGGAAGGGTGAAGAGCTTGCGATTGCCGTGACGGAAATTGGGCACAGATCCGGCAGAAATCACGTTCAACACCTTCAGCGATTTCAGATAGTAAACGCGATGTTTGACACATATTTTCGGATTAATCGGCTATTCGCTTATCCATCCGGAGGTCTGGTTCCGTAGAGACCGGTTAGAAGGGAGTATACAGCACTTTGACTGACAATGAGACACTGATTCGATCAGTATTTATTTGATCATGTATAGCGTTAACCCTTTGCTGTGCATGCATATGAGCCCTTTATTTTCAGAGCGGAACAAGTCACCTGTTCGATATTTAGAGATATTTAAGGTTTTGTATTTTAATATTGCTAAAAATAATATTGTTTGTTATTGAGAGGTTTATTTTTCTAGAAATGTGTTTCGTGCAACGGTATATTGAAAATGAAAAGCGGCGCAAACGATTCGACCGACCGACAGTTTTTAAGTGATCGTCTTTCAGTTTTCCCTTTGAACTCGTTTCCCTTTTAGCTGGGCACACACGCTCCCTGTACAGAACTCAACCTCGCGTCTCTTATCGCTGCCGCTTACAATTAAATTAGGAATAATTGGCCTCCCTCGTTCAAAACCTCTAACATACGAATCAATTCACCCCTAAATTCATTTGTTTCCACGCCGACACCCGAAGGTATTTACTCCTCCTCGACGCACCGACTGCCGCGCGATCCTTTCCGAACGCGACGTACGAGCCACTTTTAGTCAAAGTCTCGCTCTCATTAACCGAGCACACGAATGTCTGTAACATCGTCGGTCTTTCCGCTTTTCATTTTATGGAGTCGATCGATTCGGCTTCCGAGCGACATGGGTCTCGGACTCCATTCGATACGAACATATCCCATAAGTAATGTCGTTTCTGTAGTTAATCTTCAATGCGGAAAAATAAATATTTACCGATACTTTTGGTCACCGACATGTCGAGTTTGTCCACGTTCGTCGCATAAACGAGCTGTTCAACGCGAGAGACGACACGACATGAGATGATTCGATGGTATCGAATCACACAATATATAGGTATGTATCTTCAACCGTATTTGCAATTTCCATAGTATTTTCTAGGTTCTTCCGAAGGTCATAAAAAATGTTACGCAGCTTCCTCAACAGCCAGTGTAAAAAACAACACGATCCACCCAGTCGTCGAGCAACCCTCCCATGTTCGTGAAACGATTCGATCGCGGCGTGCCCGAAAATCGCCAGCCTCTCTCGAAACCCCGTTCCGTGTAAATTTCATGCCAGCGAAATTTCTTCGGGAGAATCTCCGGCCTTTCGTGGAAAGTTCGCGTGACGTCGGGGGATGAGGGTATAGGATCCGGCGGTGTGTCGTCGTCGTCGTCGACGGCTGGAGCACGAACACGAACACGAACACGAACACGAACACGAACACGAAGCGAAGACGACGACGAAGACGAAGAGGAAGACGGGATGGGATGGGATGGGATGGAATGGGATGGGATGGGATGGCGAGCGAGCGACGCGGAGGAGTAAGGACGAATCACGATCGTCGGTATTCGTGGCGCGGCACACAAAGAGGATAGAAGGTTGATGGAAAGGTCGAGCGAGGCGGAGAGAAGCCTCGCAGGGGAGGACGAGGGGAGGTGGCCGAGGCGGAGGGTCGCGCGATTAATTCGCAGAACGACGAAGGATATTCCCGCGGCTGGCCCCCATATAAGCCGTCTCTCTCCCTCCCTCTCTCTCGCGCGCGCTGTCTCTCCCCTTCGGCTTCTCCTCTCGCCGTCTCTCCTCCGTGTCCGCGGCATTAGGCGTCGATCTACCGAGATACGGAGATCGAGGCAGCGGTGCGCCTCTGGCCTCGTCGATGCCAGGCACGTCTGCCTTTTGGGGCGCTCCTCCTATATATCCGACGTCGGTACATAAACCCGTACATATGTACATCTCTTGCCCGAGCGAAGCACATACTTCCAGGTCTGGCCGACCCTCCCCCGTGTGTTCGTGTCGCTAGCTCGCGCGCCCTCGCGAGAGCACACCGCTACCTATAGATTCGCGGGGATCGGTACATAAGCGCGTACACGCGAGATCGTTTATGTACGCGTAAGCTCGGACGCTAACGTGCACCCGAGGCGAGCGTACATAACGTGGAGGTGTGTACGTAACGTGGAGAGGGAGAGAGAGGGAGCTAGCGGGCAACTGTGGCGCGACGTGGTATGTTATGTAGAGAGAGCGGAGGATCGAGGGGCTCCTATGTACGTAGAGAACACACGACGGTCGTCCGTCCGTCCGTCCGTCCGTCCGTCCGTCCGTTTCTCCTATACATACATAGCGTTGGCCCCATGTAACCGGGGGGGGGCTAGGACCGCGAAGCCGTTCTCCGTCCTCGTCTGACATCCCGGAACGCGGATGCGTCCGTCTCTCTTCGGCGAGCGTTCGCGTGTGAGTGAGCACACGCTACGGCTTCCGCGAACCGGGGTCACTTATGTATATAGGGACCGACCCGACTCCACGGCTCTCTACTCGCCTCGCGAACTCGCCTGCAGACCAGATCCATAGTTAATTACCGGCCTAATCTCTATTCGCGATTGCCCGAAACCGCTCGTAAATCCCTATCGGTGTGTGCGTGCGAAGCGCCACCGCGCATTTCGCCTCCCTTCCACCTCCCCCGACCGCCCTTCCGCCCTCTCCCTCTCCCGCTCCCTCTCGATCTTCTCCACCGATTTCTCTCTCCCTCGTTCTTCGCGGCCGTGCTCGTACAGCGCGACACGCGTAAAGATGCCGCGTCTCGACGCATCCGGCCGCTGCCGTCGATGTGTTCGTGCGAGATCGCAAGAGAGAGACGGATGTGCGGATCGGAGAAGGGGGAGACAGAGAGAGAGAGAGAGAGAGAGAGAGAGAGAGAGGTGGAGCAACGAGACGGGGAGAGAGAATACCGCAGGATCGATCCCCACGATCGATCGCAGCGATGTATACCGTTAAGAGGGAATCGGCGAGATCGGCGTGTTCCGGGCTCGACCCGCCGCTTCCGGTCACGAGGAGAGAACCACGCTCACCGAGGAAGTCTCCTCTCTCCGTCCCTCTTTCTCTCTTTCTCTCTTTCTCTCTTTCTCTCTTTCCCCGTCTTTCTCTCTTCCGTTTCGCTCCGAGCGAGCTTCGAGGTTCCTTTCGTGCCCGACGATCGTGCGGCTGACTGAAACGAAAACGAAGTAACGACCGTCGTCCTCCTCGTCGTCCTCCTCGTCGTCGTCGTCGTCGTCGTCGTCGTCGTCGTCGTCGGGAATAGGTGGCTTCGTTTCGAAGCGATTCACGGAAACCGCCACCGTGAGCTTCCTACGCCTTCGCCTTCGCCTTCGCCTCCTGCAAAGCGGCTCCGTAGAATTTCGCCGTCGTGTTCGCTAGGACCGTGTACAGATTACGGGCGACCCGGGTCTCGCTCGTCGATATCCCCTTCGCGATCGCGAGACACGATCCTCCGGATACGACGCGTCCCTGTGTCCGATCGATTATCGCGTCCCTCCCTACCTCGAACCAAAGGAACCAGTCTCGCGAAGGAAGCGACGGTCTTCCCCGTCTCGCCCGGTCACCCTTGCAAATGGCTACCATCGTGCGACTTCGTATCGAGCTCTGCCTTTTGCTGATATCAAAGTATAACAAACAGCGATATAAATAATGTTAACTGAAATTTCAATGCGATGTGTCTGTGCGAGGCACGAAATCGATGGACCTCCACGGTGACGCTGTATTCGAGGTAATCGAGAGCATAACGCGATACGGTATAATAATTCTATCGTCCCGTTCATCTGTTCGAACTAGAAAATACGTACAATAATATTGTTAGAAAAATATCGAACGAACATCAAATCGATCCATAGCTTCAAAATAATTCCAACCCACTCGGAAATGATTTCGACCCGGTCGTGGAAGCTGAGGCGGAACATCCGAAAAGTCGAGACGCGCGGAAAGAAACCGTCGAAGCGCGGAATCGCCGCGTACGTTCCGGTTTTTCCGTGTTTTCCGTGTTTTCCGTGTTTTCCGTGTTTTCGTTCGCCGGGCGCACGTATTCGCGACGCGGTTACCGCAACTTCGGTCCTTGAAAGTTTCCGAGGACCGTTCGCGCGTTAAGAAACGGATCCCGGTGTATGTACGTACTTAGGTACGTAGAACGTTGTTTCGAACGGGAAACTTGCCGCGTGCTCGTCCATTCATGAGCCTTCAGCCAACGGCGGATTCTGGGAAACTTCGCCGGAAGTTTCCGCGCCGGATTATCCGGACGATTGATCCTCTTTAAATAACTGCGACGCGACGCGACGGGACGCGTCCGTGTGATCTCGCGAGCTCGCCCGGATGTCCCTTTTCACCCGCAGAAATTCACCGTGCGCGTTTCCGATGTCGGATGACCAACCACTTTTGCCAATTGCTACGGCCGACTCATCGTCCGCATCGACGAGGGAACGCATCGAATCGACCGCTTTCGATTTTCGTGAAACTTCGTATACTTGTTAACGCTTCGACCGCCACGCCACGCCACGCCACGCCACGCCACGCATATGTGGGTGACGCTTCGTTTCTTCGACGTCGTCTATCCGACGACGGTTCTTATATATGTATCAGAGTCTGCGTCGTTTTCAGCCTTCAGGCCGGCACTCAACGCGTCGAACAGGTGAAAATAAGCGACGCGTTGCTTTTTTCTCCGTCACCTTCATGGGGATCTCGAGGACAAATTTCTCTCTGCGACCGTAGATGCCCTCTCGAACGCTGCAATTTTTTCCTCAGCCATTTCTCTCTGTTTCCAATAATAGCAAGAACATTCGGGTGTCCACTTTTTATCGACTCGCCCTGTACATCCGACGCCCTTCGGAGCGATGGGGTTAAGGTTAACGGGTACCGAAATTTATACGTATACGAATATCCGAATCTGTCTCTTGTTCTCCTACGTGACACGCAACACCGACACGTGACCGCCTATTACTTCCGTAACGAGACGCGGCCGTATCGATAATTCGACCGTTCGTCGAAGCGTTCTCGTTAACGTGACTAATAACCGCGAAACACCCGGAGAACGTGATTCGTCGCGTTCAGCCCGCCGGAAGGATCCTCTCGATCGACGAATCACCGCTCGCTGTTCCACTCGTTCGCCGAAAACTTTCTCCGATCCGAACTTCCGACGCGTTATGGACCGAGTCATGAATTTGCGGTGCCGGAAACTCGGTCAGATAAGTACCGGGTGACGATAAAAGAGAGTCTAAGATTTTAGGGGCTCACGGGGCTCACGGGGCTCACGGTGCTCACCGAGAGAAGTATGCGGAACGTGTGTGATCAACGTAGCTTGTAAACTTAATCCTTTCGGTGCAAAATCGATTTTTACATTTACGCCCGTTCGATATCCGAGCGAATCTTTCCGCAACATTTTGAATGCGGACAGAAGTGCGTGGATGTCGACAAAGATTACAACTTCTATCGAAATGGAAGGAAGACCTATCGAACATCTGTAAGAAATGCGAAAACAAACGTTTGTAGTTTTTATTGAACTTTTTTCTTCTTTTGTCACAGAGAACTCATACGTAAATTTTTGGACGTTTTTTGGAACATCCGGTGTTATTATACGTTGGTATGCACATAGCAGGCGCGTAGCTCGGAACGGTCGTGTCAAAATTCTTCTAAATCATGTCACGTGATTCATGTGCGTGGCAAGATACCGAAACTGTTCTTGCTGGGTATCGAGAAGCAGATTTCCGCCAATCAAGAGTCGTGATCGTTGATACGCCGTTCCCAAGGATATTCGAAGTCGATCGATTCGCCATCGATGACCGGTTGCATTGGAAATTAACGACGCCCATTGATTTTCAGGAAGAAAGTGCACCGGATTTACCGGCGTTCGAGAAGCTCGTTAATAAGAACGGGCGAAATTACGGCGGAAAGTTTGAGGAAGCTGACCCAGTCTGGCCAGCGGCTCCCAACGGCACACGACCCAATTTTTTCGCGTGCCCGCAGACCGGTGTAGCGCTGAAACCACCCGTAGCATGCGTCGAGCATCCACTTTAATCTATTATGACTCGGAAACTGCGGTACGCGCGATCCCCATTCATACGGACCATCTTGCTCGTGTTATCGTCTAAACGCTCTACACGCGTTTCTGAACCACCTTCCGGACGATCAATTTCGGCCTTGGTTTCGATACGATTCAGTTATTAACAAATATGTACGTTGAACGCGTCTGGAGATAAACACGGGAATGTACGGGGTGTCGCATTTTGATACTTCCAGTAGCAAACGCTTGACACGGACCTTCCGGACTGTCATGTTCGCGCTTGCTTTCAGTGATTAATTCTATATGAAATTAATTCTATATACGATTGATGTGACCCAGATTTACAAAATCGTTCTCTATCTATGATATCTCCATACTTTTAACGCTTCGAGGGTCGGAGACGAATTAATGACCGTGCGTAGCCAACGTTCGCAGACCAGAGGCATGCATAAATCGAATATGTGGCCGTTATCTTTGACTTGGGCGAGACGTCAGCCGCCTTTCGGCTCGAGATGCTGCGAGACACCTAAAACTAAATCCTACCCGTCTAAAAAGTCTGAAAAAGAAAAAACATTCTGCACTTTCATCCGAAACAACCGAATAA
Source organism: Macropis europaea (assembly GCA_916610135.2). NCBI lineage: Eukaryota > Metazoa > Arthropoda > Insecta > Hymenoptera > Melittidae > Macropis > Macropis europaea. The sequence continues at coordinate 1,111,020 of OU744348.1, forward strand.
AGTATCGTTCCGTTCATTCGAGCGAATATTCTCGAAGATTAATATCCCCCATTAGAGACTTCCAGCAAGGTTCGAATATTCGAGGGTGTTTTTCGCGACGGAGGATTTTCTCCTGACGAAGGACGAGCGGCCCGAAGCAACAATTTAATCAACGCGCCAATTTCATCAACCCTTCGGCGATATCGCGGCGAGGACTTCAGGAATGCCACATACGTCGAGGAGGGTGCAAAACGGGATGAGGAGGGGTTACGAGGGGTTGGGCCGCAACAATTTCGTTAATGCTCGTCGTCCTGCCCCCGCCATCCCCCGCCATCCCCCACGGCCCCGCCGTCGAACGCCGCCGATTCTTTACCGCGTAACCCACCAACCGCTCTAACCTATCTTCGAATATGGCAGGAAGCCTTTTGGAACGCGGTGTATATCGTCACGTCGCATCGCGGACCGCGCGCACACACGTACGCGAACACACGGCCAGAACCGTACACGGTACACCCTGCTCGTTCCGCCCCAATACCGACGATCGACGTACACGGACGCAGGGACGCAGGGACGCAGCTGCATACACGCGCGAAGACACGGGTACGTACACGCGCAAATACATGGGTGCATGTACACGCGCAAATGCATGGGTACATATACACGCGCACGTGTACGAAACACGAACGTCAGTCGCCGATAGGGAACTTTCGAAAGACGCTGCGCGCGCCCATTATCATCGCTCCCGCGCCCATTATGATCGCCGTCCGCGACCAATCCGGATTTTCGTTGCTCTCGTGCCCGATATCGAGCAACTTTCCGCCTTCCACGGACTTCTGGGAATCCCGGACCGACGAGAGAATTCGTTCGAAAAATCGAAATGAACAATTTACTGTTAATTGATTCGACAGCGGGTCGGGCGATGTACGTTCTCGACAAACAGGATGATCAATTTTTCTCACGAGACGTAAGATTTAGGAACAAGTGCCGATGCAGTTTGTTGCGACAACCCTGTGTCACGTGCGAATAACTCATTAGCCTGCATGCAACGCACAAACGCGTTCTCCGTACGGGTCGTATTCTCATGTACGAACTTCATTTCGTAAATGGCAAACAAGATATTGCAACGATCTTCGTAAACGTAAAATATAACTAACTTCACAATTTGTCCAACGAATGTGCAAATAACAAGCAGTGAAATGTTTGATCGTGCGTACATCATCCAGCTTGACTCAGGAATTATTCCAAATGTTAAAACCAAAAGAAGCGAAGCTTGCGATGACAAAATTTGATACACAATTTCTAGCTTGCGTTACCCGTTTTCAATAGTATAGCGACGAAAAGTGAAACGAAATGATGAATTTTGACCTTTCCTCGAATCGATTATCATCGATCGATCGACGGATCGATCGGTCCGAAGGTACGGTGCTCCAGTGACCGACATGTAGGTTATGTCGTAACACATAAATGGCTGCGGCAGCGAAGGTAGATTCACGGCGGGCAGGCGGCAAAGAAAGTTTACACAAACGTATGAACTCCGTGACTTTGTTTCCGGAGTTACAAGTGTTTATGTGTTGCACGAAGTTTTCCCGTTTTTAGAGAAAGTGGAAGACCCGAGCATCCCGCGCTCGCATCGCGCCTCCGAATGCCATAAACCAGCTGTTTACCAAATAGTCGACGAATGCTATCCGCCGGTGCCAAGGTCGTCCCTGTTTTCGTGACGGATTACACGCGGTGTAATGTTTACCCTTGCTGGAGTGACAGGCACGAGTTCGACGGCCCGCGTCGCAAGGTCATTCAAGGTTGCACACACGCACACGCACACACGCGCACACACACACGATAAACCGATCCCGAAGGTCGAAAGTTTCAGCATCTATTGTGAGAAATGATTATGCAAGATGCACTTTCAGGATCGCTCCATTATGTGCTTGTGCTTTTGAATGATACCGTGCAGCGGGTCGTTCAACTCGTCGTAAAAGCAGCTGTAACTCTATACGGTAAACGACGTGCTCTCGAAACAAAGAAGATAAACTTGACCTTGCGACGCTTCGCGACGCGTCCGCATGGTATCCCCATCAATTTTAAGGACAATCGTATCCGTCTCCCCGTGCGAGGATCATTCCGCGCGTCTGTTTATAAAAGGAAAAAAACAAATGAATGGACCGGAGCCACAGCTCGGAAACAAGGTCACAGGGAGCACATGTTTGTCGACCGTACATACTCTCCAACAGGTGCCCATATATTACGATACAGCTCGTACCTGATGAAATTCCAGCGCGAGGCGGGAATTCGAAGGAATGCCCGTACGGGCGTACGGTTTCCGTGAAAAATTGTAAGTCGTCCGTGTAACGGGGTCGCCTACAGGCTCCTGTCGATTAATTAGGTTCGTCGAGTCAGTAATCGCGCGTAGAGATACTTCTACGTACGAAAAGGAGACTAATTGGGATAAGACCGATGGCCGCGGCTCAAGATTAATTGCGCGTGACTCGCGATGGCCGTTTCGTCGACGTGATTGCACGCGCGCACGCGCTCGCTCGAGCGCTCGACTTGTATAAAACAATAACAGGCGTGAAGTAACTACGAACGATGCAATGAAGGCGTCACTTCGGGGACGAGGAAAATTAGAGAGGGCGGGGGGAGGGCCCTTCGGCGAGTTTGCACGGTAAACAAATTATCATTCTCCGAACTTTGATCGTAAATCACGTTTCAGCCGCGCAGGGAGTCGCCGCATCGGAAGGGCATTAAAAGTTTAAACGTTTCGCGGGAAACACCTGATACGTTTTTAAATCTCCCCGTGCGGCTACCGCAACCGTTCTTGAAATCTCGGATACCCTCGAGCTTCTAATGAGCGGCTACGCCTCGTGCCTTCCCTTCTGGAGCCCGAAATCACCCTGAATACCGTGACCCGAAATACTTTCAGAAATTTCGACCTGCGCCACGTCGAAAACCCTAAGGATCGACCAAGAAGACCAACCGACATCGATCGATACGCGACCGTTCCAGGCGCCGAAGAATCTCGCGGCTGGGTAGGAAAAAGCGGGAAAAGCGGGAGAAGCGGGAAGAACGCGAAGCGAGCGGAACGCATGTACGAGTACAGAGTCGGTTGGGCGCGTGCTCATCCAAAATACAGTAGGCGAGGCGCGCGAACGCATCGGAAGGACCGGGTTATACACGGGCGAATCTTCATTTCGCCCTCGACGGAGGAAGCTTTGCCGCCAAAAACCACACCCACGCGCTCGTTTGCCGGTAACCGTGTCTGCCGTGCTCCTGAAAAATTTCGCAGCGCCGCCTCTCGTTCCTTCCTTCCTTCCTTCCTTCCTTCCTTCGTTCGTTCGTTCGTTCGTTCGTTCGTTCGTTCGTTCCCTCGTCCTCTCGGTCCCTCGATAACCCGGGTTAAAGCCATTTCCCAGCTAGTGCTTGCCCAGCGCCCGTGGTCTCTCATATACGCTATACATATCCCGGAGAGAGCGGAGCGCGCGGTTCTCTCTGGGACACGGTTACGAAGCGGGCCAGGCAGGCAAACAGGCAGGCAGCCAGCCAGCCAGCCAGGCAGCCAGCCAGGCGAGCCAGGCAACACGGGACTTTTGGGACGCGTTGTACATGGGTCGCGTCGCATCGTAGGTTCGCGATGGGTTGGATACATAAGGGGGAGGACCCTCTTTATGTAGCACATAGACGTTGCCTGGCGTTCGTTCGTTCGTTGCCGCTCGCTCGCTCGCTCGGCGTGTGACGCTCAAATTACCTCCGTCCTCCCTGTTTTCCCCCTTTCCTCTTCACTTCGCCGCTCCTCGCTCGGTCACGCTGCGAGCAGAGCCGCAGTCGCCCGCTGCTGCGGCTCACCCTCCTCCTCCTCCTCCTCCTCCTCCACCTCATCCACCTCCACCTCATCCTCCTTTACCTCCTCATCCTCCACCCTCCTGCTTCGCCGTACCGTGTCTCTCTCTCTCGCGCCACCGCCAACCTATACCTTCACCCTGCCGCGCTACTCCCTCGATCGACGACCACGCTCGCTCTCCTCTCCTCTCCTCTCCTCTCCTAGCCGCTCTCTCTGGGCAGCGATGCCGCGCCACACCACACCGTGTGCTCTCCTCTGTGTGCCGAGCCGCGCGACCCACGGCCACCGCTCTCTGCCACCCTACAACACACACGATCGCTCCCTCTCTCTCCGTGTGTTACGGACCAAGAGAGAATCCGTGGAGAGAGAGAGAGAGAGAGAGAGAGAGAGAGAGAGAGAGAGAGAGAGGGAGAGAGAGGGAGAAAGGAGCAGCGTTATAGCCGCTAGAGAGGAGAGCTCTGCGGGTCTGAAACGCGGCCAGCACGGCAGACAGGCACCGCGGGTCACCGCCTTCCCTCGTCGTCCACCTTCTTCTTCTCCTCTCTATCTCCCCTGTCTTTCGCCTTTCTCCGCGTCCTGCCGCGCTCTTTCGTCTCTAATACGCTCCGCCGATCTTTTGTGCCTCGCCCCTCCGCCCCTCCGCCCCTCCGACCCACCGACCCACCGCGACGACGCCGCGATTCATTTTCGAAGGTATGGAAATGCTGGGAAAATGGTGCAAATTGATAGAAAATAAGATCCAGCGCGGGCAAACGTTGGGGGTTGCGTTGGGAAGATGAACCGCGTTCAGGGGTATGTTTAATTAACCCGTTAGGCAGGGAAGACGAATTAACTCGTTATTCGAACAGGCGACTGCAGCGGGCACGACGAGACGACTCGTCGCGGGACTTTAATGAGCATACTTTTATGGGATGAGTCGATGCACCATTCATTTCTCTCTGTTCCAAGCAAAAATCGCCAACTATTCATTTATTTGTTAGGGACAGAGAAAAGCGTTATCGCACTTCCCGCGGGCGCTTCCGGTCGAGAAGTAACCCGGTTAACAGGTTAAGGGTGGTCAAAAACTGCCCTGCAATAAAGCGTAACGTTGGCGGTACTGAATGGTTTTCAGCTCGCTAAAGACGATAGGCCTCTGATAACGAACTCTCAATAGCAAGCGTATGCGAGGAAAATCCCTTCCGCGGCGTCTCGAAGACAAAGACTCGCACCGCACGAGAAAAATACACGTAGCATTTCGGAGTTCGGTCGGCGAACGAGCACGGAGGATGGAGGATGGAGGATGGCGGGGACCGTTAGGGATCGGTCGCGATCGCTCCGCTCACGTCCGCTCCGCTCCGCTCCGGTCCGACTTTCCCTCGGAAAGCGTTTACGGTCGAACAACGAGGCGACGCTGCTCTTAATTACGTAACGAACGCACCCCGAGACACCGGTAAATTACGGAGGGGGGCTCAGGGAGGGAAAAATAAGAAAGCCGAGGGAAGGACGGACGCGCACCCTCGGCCACCCTCGGCCACCCTCGCCCAGCCACGTCCGCCGCGGCCGACCCCTGCGCTCGTTCCGCTGCTTTTCTCGCGAAATTCGTGCGCGAGCGAATTTAGGGTGGTACACTAATAACAAAGGGGCTGCACGAGGGAGAAAGGGGAGACTCGCGCGACGGACTCGTCCAGAGAACCGTGTGACTCTCGTGTAACCTGACAGCGAGAGACAAAGGTGGAAACACCGGCTCCGTTTCTCTCTCCTTTGTCGCCGTTCTTTCGTTACTAAAAAAGACCCGCCGCAACTACGCGGGTCTTCGCTGCCTCTCTCTCTTCTTTGTTTGATCATCGAACTGCCAACTTCGAACAAACGGATGACCGTGTGGGTACTGCTGTTTGGGTGCGATCGCGTAGAATGTTAATTGTTGGGTCGGCGCTGCAAAGCGTTCTTACCTATTACAGCAATGGCGGGACACTCTGAGTGCAGTCCAATATAAATAATGACATGAAACGTCCACCCGCTGTAACGCGCCAGTCATTTACGATGGTTGGTTTAACTGAATAATTAACCGAAGAACCGGCCGATGTAACTCGAACATGGCTGATCCTGGATTTCGAAGTATATTCGAATGTACAATATTTTACAATAACAGTGGGTCGGTACCGTGTACAACGAGTACCGAAAGTGGCTAATCGTCTCGACGAATCCGACCTACCCCGACAACGTTGCAGCAACGGGAGACAAAATTAAGAATGCATATTTCCTCTGGAAAGTTAAATAGAAAACTTTGCTGCTTCCATTGAGAATGCGTCATTGCTTCCGTTACAGTGTTTTACTTTAATCTTCACGACCGACTTTGCCACAGTCTGAAGATTATGTCGATACCACCGCGAGCGGCAATTTAACGGAATCGAGCCGCTATCATCTCCGAACGCGAACGGTATGAAGAATCCACCGTTCGATTCGTCAGCTCTGTAATTTTTTATTCTTAAAAGCATCGCTAATTGCGAGAATCGTGGCACGACCGCTTTGTTCCCCGCGCGCCTGCTTCCCGACAAGTTTCCGTGCGAGTCGGCAGGGTGTGCAGACGTTTCGCGTACACGTCGCGTCGATCTTTAAATAATTCCGTGCGTCCGTCTCGAAAACGGAAAAAAAGACCGCGAGGGGAAAAAAAAGGAAGGGGAGTTGGTCTGCCATCGGCGTCAGAGTGAAACGAACGAACAAAATCCACGCGATGGTAAGGAAAGGGGGAGAACAATAAAATGGGAAGAAGGCGAACGTTGGCCACGTATTTTTTTTCTTCCTTTCCTCCGTCGTCGTCGTCGTCGTCGTCGTCGTCGTCGTCGTCATCGTCGTCGCCGTCGCCTACTACCTGCGTTTACGGGTGTGTTCGTCGTATAATTGCGCTCGCGGTGCATATTCGCGCGGCTCGCACGGACGAGCGAGTCTTTTTTTGTTCCCCTCTATAGCTTTTGTGCAGCGAGAAAGCGGCAGAGGGAAGGACAGGAAGACAGAAGGGAGTCGAGAAAGTAAATCGAGCGGATATATCGCGGCGCTAGAACCTCGTCTCTCTCCCTCTCCCTCACCCTCTCTCTCTCTCTCTTACTCTTTCACGCTCTTTCCCTCTCTCCGTCGCGACGACCAGTATTTTCCTTGTCGAGAACGCGAAGGAACCGATTGATCGTTTCGCGAACGCCGGTATCTTGGCTAGCGTTACTCGATTGTCATGCGCGTGTTCTCAACTCGTACCGACTCTCACCCTGATCGATGTACCTGCGTCCACGGATCGATTATCGCGTTCACGTAATCGCCGAATTTATCGTTCAATTTCAGTGTACAGCGAATTGAATTTTTCACGGCAGGAGAAATTGCATCGACATTTTCATGATTAGCACCCGGTAATTTTCCCATGGCTTTACGGATGGTAATTAAACGCAGAGCGCTCGCACTCGCGCGCGCACGCTGCAACGGCGTTCTTTTAATACCACGGCCATTACGAAATAATTTCAAGGGGATATATTGGCGCGTTAGGGTGCCTTTCTCTCTCGTGGGAAGTCTCTCGGGCTACCGAAGGAATCGATCGATCGATTCCGTTGCGGCCGCCGCGCCGCCATCCCGGATAATAGCGCTTCCACAAACGGTCGGACGCGAAAAGCGGAACAACCTAAATACCACGAAACGCGGCCGAAGTATCCGCGCGACAAAAATTCCCTCCGACCGATCCAACGCGATCATCGACCGTCCGAATCGCCGTCGAAAAATTGCTCGATGACCCGTCCGACTTCCGTTACTCTCCCGGAGACCCCTCGCTTTGTTCGACCGTGCTCACGCTTTCTACCACCGACTCGGAATTCGCACGAAACTTCACTTATTTATCTACCAGCGATCCAGCGATCCAGCGATCCAGCAAAAACGATAACTAAAACATTTGATTCGCTTCGGTAGTCGATAAATTCGTGACAAATTTCTTGTCACTTTCATCAGAGCGCGTGCAGCTGTTAGCGCGTGTTCGTGAAATATCTATTTCGGAGCGGTCGAACGTTACGGATCATCGGTTGAATAACTCGGTTCCTTATAACCAGACCCTTCGTGCCATGATTCGCGAAATTGATTCGGATTTCCACCGGTACGATAACGAAAGAAATAGTTGTAACGGTAGAATGTAAGCGGATCCTCGATCGCGTTCCACGGAATCGAAAAAAGATTCGATCGACGATCGGTAATAAAGCGCGACAACGTACGGAGCATATTTGGGTCACGGGTGTCTTTTAATCGAGCAACGCCGAACAGCTGTAACAGATTCGAGTCGGCGCATTGTTTATCTCGTTACGAATACGTTGAACGTGCGAAGAAGCACCATTACCCACGGGACAATGAACGCGCGTACCTGCCTCTATGTATCGCCCGTGTGCCTCGTCCTCGTCCTCGTCCTCGTCCTCGTCCTCGTCGTCTCCGCCATCCCGCCACCTCGTGCACGCTTTACCGCCAGCCCCCTTCCCCCTTCACCCCGTCCCTCTTCCCTACCTTCTTCCGCGCTCGCTCTCTCCATCCCTCGCTCCCTCTCTCCGTCTCGCCATTCCAGTTATGTATTACCTAATGCGAGATGCTCGGCGAAACAAGTTTATCGCTCGCCGCCGCGTGACATCCAACGGATTCCTGAATATGCTTCCGATCGGCGAGCGGATGGCCGACCGAGTGAATTCCGTCTGGAAATTTAAGCAACGACCGAAACCGGTCTCCTTTTATCCGTGTCCCGTTCGGATCGAAAGGACGAACGAGGAAAAAAGCGGACGCGAAACGCGGCGCAGGCGGGAGAGCGCCGGGGAAAACGTGTTCCCCGAAAAACGCCTGCCACCGTGAAGAAAATCGTATCGCGAACGATGCTCGTCGGGTTACTTTGATTCACCCGATACACCCGGTATCGATTACGTTTTCCTCGCGACGCGTCAAATCTCCGTTCTGCCTTCACCGGAGAGTCCTCTCCCGTCGATTTCTACCGTCTCGCTGCAAGCAGCCGCTATTTCGTGGGGAAAAAACCTCTCGGTTCTGGAAGAGATTCGAACGTTGGGCCTACGGTTCCGGGAATTCGAGAGACGGGGCGGCCACCGCGGTCCTCTCGAGATACGAGTCGAAGCGGAGGCGTCGGTTGATAAACAAAACGGCGTCGTTCCGCGCGTCCACTCTGGAGTTCGCGGTACAGTTCGCGAACAGCTCCAGTTCGGTGATCGCGAGCGTTCTCATTGCCGCGATCTGTTCGCGAACTCCGATCCGGACGCAGCCCAACGCGAGGCAGCAAATTTTAGAAACATTCGATGATACATTTATATCGATCCAACATCCACGCGTTTTCTATTTTTTCCTCACCGTCCACTACCTACCTACCTACCTTGCTCGTTGCAATAAATCTCTTCCCACCCTCGCGTCCGTGGACCGGTCCACGGTGGAAGTCGTGGCTTCCGTTTCTGCCGGAGAGTGAAAATCGAGAGACCCTGGTGGAAGGACGTTCGTAAAAGGGTTTCGAAAAAGGTCGAGAGCGGCGAAGAAGGCGGCGGGGACGAAGGATGGTCCCCGCGGAACGTCGCTGGGTCGCGCGAGAGGGGACGCGGCGCGGCGCGGAGCGGCGTGGCGCGGCAGGGCGGGGTACGGGGGGAGGGGACGGTTCGTCCGTCGACGAGGTTCGATGCCGGATTTTTCCAGCGGGGCCACGGTAGAATGGATGTGGGTATAATGGAGGCGAGCACCGTGCCTTCGTTGCCCGATAAAAACTGCCGATGGGCGGAGAGGGGATGGGCGGGAGGCGAAGGCCGGATCAAGAGGGAAGAAGAGCGACGGCCCGAGAGAGGGAGAGAGAGAGAGAGGAGAGCGCAGCGGTCGGGTCGTTGGAGAGAGACTCGACGCGAGACGAGGTTTCGATACGCGTTATCGAGCACGGTCGCTCGAATTAAAATTTCTTCGACGCCGTGCCGTCCTCGAACCGCTTCCTTTCTACGCTGCTCGCCGAAACGCCCACCAACCAGCCGACTCCGCAAAATTCGCGAACTCGGGACTTTCTGTAGCACCGGCAGATCGCTATGCTGCGTGTAATGCAATGACAAAGAACGGAGGATGATACGATGAAGGGTACTCGAATCGCTTCCTCTGTTTCAAGATCTTGAAGCAGCGGAGACCGTTGCGATCCTTAGCAACCGACGGTAACTAACAAAAACATAAAGATAGGGCCCTTCGAAAAGTTGCAGGTTATGTAATATCCTCTCACGCGTTCACGAAAACATCCAGCCTGTCAGTTTCAGACTCGCGCATCGAACTCGCTGATGGCTGAAACGTCTAAACGAATTTGAAGATCAAAATCTACCCTAACGCGGGCCTCCCCGGTTATCACGAGCTTCCCCCCTTTTAAGTTTAATAAACGAATCGACGAACTCCGGTTATCCTGCGTGTGCCGATTCATCGCACCCGGAGTTTCTTAAAATTCGTTCAACTCCGTGTAAAGTATTCTCGAACGCGATGCGAGCGTGGTACGCGACATGCAGGGTATGGACGGTAGGAAGAGATCCGGGAGCGTGGGCAGCCGATGTGGACGATAGATCGGCGGCGGATCGTCGCTGGCTGCTCATCTTCGATTCCGCTCGAATATCGGGTCCGGTCTGTTAGGTTTAATTTCGTTAATCAGGACGCGTCTCGATCGAACGAGCTTCGTGAGCGGTGCCGAAAGGAGAAAGGCATTCTCTCTCCGTGTCGGCCTGTCTGTAGCTGCATCCGCGCCAAAACTCACGAATCGCAACGGGAAAGAAGCGGCGGCGGCGGCGGCGGCGGCGGCGGCGGCGATGTACGACGACGACGACGACGACCAGGACGGCGACGAGCTCGCCGAACGACCGGCGGGGGGTTTGAAAGGGGTGAGGGGAGGGTGGGCAGTCGACTCGTGTATGTGCAGCGTTTGTGCGAGGTGGGAAACTAGACCGTGACGAATCACGGTCGGCGACTGCGCGGTTCTGACGTCACGTCGAAGGGCGAACTCGTCGCAAGTGTTCGTGATTGGACATCTTTTATCTTCGTCGTCGGCCGCGCTCGCAATTTCGGCGTGATAGCGCAACGGGGACGAATCGAATTAATACGATCGCCGTTTCCGAAGCGTGACCGGCGAGCGCGTGACTCGAACGAATCTCGAAAACTCGCGGCCGATGCCGTGCGATCACGGTTCCTTCCTCTCGCGACGGTGTATTGCCGACACTGGACTCGAGCAACCGTGAATCTTGCCATTTTCTGATGTCCAATTATGTTTTTACAGAGGAGAGGAGATCTTCGAAGTACAGATTTGTAGGTGAATCGTAAACATGGTTTTTAAGTTTTAGAAGAAATAGATGAGGATTCAGAGTCTTGCGTCATTATGTTATCTACGTCGTAGGGAGGTTAATCATCTTAGGAATTGGCAAGAGGTTATCTCAGACGCAGGCAGAGACTTTAATTGTTTTTTTGTTTGTGTCACAAGTTCAACGAAAGTATATGGATTTATGTGATCTTAAACGCGTTTATGATCAGACTAATGTAATATGATGGTAAGATCGAGACGCTACGAAATACATGTCCGTCATAAATATCCTACGTCATGATCACAATCACATGCTGGACCGCTTAAGGTTTACTGACCTCGACAAGCATACGCTTTTGTATGACCTGTTTGCATGCAAAGTCTACCCTAACTTGCTCCAAATCTAAGCGTTTCAAATTTCATTGCGCATTCGAACGTCTCCGAAACATTCCGAGTACGCATAACCTGTACAACATGATGATACAACACAGTCACATTAATTTTACATATATTTAACCCTTCTCGACTGCTATCGGCGCCCACAGGCGGTTGATACGGCCGCTCACCGTGTACCCGCAATCAAAGGGTTAATAACGAAAATTCTGGTACCTGTGTATCCTCTTCCACCAAGACTCCCGTTTCGGACGGGTTCAGGTTTTCCCGAGGTGCTCGTCCCTGGTACCCTGACCCCGACAGAGAAACTCGCGCTTCGAAGAAACGTCGCGGGCCCGTGGCGATCCATCCGGCGATATCGTCGTTTCGTGCCGCTTCCGGCGACGATGCGTCGCGATTTTAAAAGCGTCGTCGGCTGTGCGTCGACCGATATGCGCGCGGGAAACGTAACCGTGCGCAATTACGTCATGCGTGCGAGCGTGCAAACCGATCGACGCGCGGTTTAACCCGCCGCGCGTTTCGTAAGCACGAAAGATCGCGCGTCACGGCTCGCCCATACCTGTTAACGTGTTGCGAGCGAGCCGCCGCCGCTGCCGCCGCCGCTGCCGCCGCCGCTGCCGCCGTCGCCGCCGCCGCGGCGTGTCCTTATACACCAAAGGACGCGAGTTTCTCGCACCATTTCGAGGCCTCTCGCGACCGAGCCACGCGTCACGCCTCGCAACGCCGCGCACTCATAAATCGCGCCGACTATGTATCCTCTGATATACAGAGTGTTCCGTAATACGCGATATCGAACGACCAAAAGTTTTTCACATTTCTAATATTATTATTTGGTGGGGTACCTCGCGAAACTGTCGCACGCGCCCCGGTGGTTTCTGCCGTGATGTCACGCGCTGGCTGAAGATGTCGCTTCTTTCAGTATTTGCAATGTTCTATGGGGGGGTATTTCGCGAGATTGGTCAGACTTGTGGTACGTTTTTTGTTACATTGGTAACGCTGAGTCTGTACTTAACCGATCAGTGTGAAGTTACGTAAGGCCGTTTCAGGAATCTTAGCGTACAACTCGGATGAGAAACAAGGTCGATGCGTCCGTGAAACGCCACGGATTTCAGCATCCCGTAATAACACCCGTCTCGTGCCTGCATTCATTCGTTCACCGTGTTGTTTGGATCTGCGAAATAGGCGGGAGGAGAGGCGATCGGCGAACCGTCATGAAGCAAGGTGAAATTTCGTGGACGAGTCGAAGCCGATTCGATGTAACGGCCGCCAGCTCGCTGCACCGACAACCTGAATTCCGCGTTAATGTTTTATGTTAATGTTCCGTTGTGGCCAGAATTAGCCGCATGCTTGTTTGGTTACTCACAGCGCTAAGCAGCTTAACGCTCGTCGAATTTTAGTTGCACACGGGACAGCTTCGACGAAAGCGGAGAAAAAGAAGGAACGTCGCCGCAGAGAGGTAAAAGATTCGACGGAATCGTGTTACACGGACGGACGGACGGACGGGTTATCGAGGAATCGGACGAAGGAAAAATGGGAGACGCGTTGTTCTCGAAGACGAGGTGAGTCGCGACGGAAACGCGGCGGATGAAGACAACCGCGCGCCATTAACGACTCCCGCTCTCAATTAATGTCAATTAATACGTTGAGACGTGGATCCATTTGTCGGCCTCCAATAGAGCCTGTTACGACCAATTTTAATCGGAACAATCCCAACTGGACTCTGTTCCTGTTCTGCACCCGCGCTGGAAATAGAGTTGAACCAGCTTTATGCCATGACCAGGAACAGGGTGGTTCTTTACGTTGAAATTGATCGAAAACTTAGAGTGACATTTGTTTTCGAAATACTTAATTTTAAGAATTCATTCGGTATATCGATGTTTGACCAAGAATTGCTATCATATCTTTTGATGGACTACCATAGGCCTCGAATTGGGCAGATAAGGGACATCTCTTTCTTCGCATTAAAACGGGGAGTTCATTTGCAGACGGATATTGCATGACGATAGTTTATAGATGTACTTTGACGCGAGACACCATCGGCTCGTTCGCAGTGGTACCAACGCTCGCAACCCTCCGCGACCCATATGCTTCGATACTTTCGCTACGGATGGGCAAGGGGGAATTCAAGATTTAAAGGTGTATCGGTTAATCGGACGGTGGACGTCGAAATATCGGTTCTCGTGCTAAAAATTTCATGGAATATACGTTGGCGTGGCAGCCACCAATTACTAATTAGCAATTACGTAAAGCGAGCCGTTCCACCGCAAATTCGGTAGAGGCATCGGCCCACCCTAAAGTCGGTCCTTGGTCATTAGACCCGGTGAGCGCATTAACCTCGAACCCATTCCTGGCCCATCGCCTCGATGCGCTACCATACCCGTATATACACCCGTAGACGGTGGTCGAACGATGTACAGGGTGAATCTGAAATGCGTGACTAAACCTTAAAAGCGTATTCTGATCACCTTACAATGATAATAAGTCATGTAAAGATGAGTCCTGAATCGCTTACTTCCTAAGATAAAAACACTTTTTATATACTATTATATTTGGCACAAGTACACATAAACGTAGGGGTAAGTCTACCTAACTTGAGAGGTGGAATGCTGTTGTCAAAAGCAACCTACACAACATCGACGTATAGGTTCGGCCAATGTCGTCAACAATATCAATATGACTAACGTAATCAATGAAACTAAATAAAAATCATCTACCGATAACGCAAAGAAAATTCTTTACCATCGAAAGGAGATCGACCGGCATCTCGATTCTCCAACCTATTCGCATCCTATCGGTAGGCTACATTCTCGAGCATTGTCCGGCTATTTCAGGCTCACCCTGTATAGGTGAGCTCCGCGCAGTATGTAGTTCGCTGCGACGCATAACGAGCCACGACTTTACGGTAGTCTCCTTCGCTCGACGACTCGCTAATTCCTCGGTCGGTCGCGGTTAGCTCACGGCCTACCTACCCCCGTCTTCTCCGATCTCGCACGCATGCGACGCGCACACATGGCTGGATGCACGTACGCGAGCAACCGGCGGGGATCGGCGCGAACATACCGAATCCGGGCTCGCTAAGAGCTCGGCCAAAGCGTCGTGCACGTATTCGAGAGCGAGTCGCCGCCACCGCCGCTGCCGCCGCCGCTCGTCTCTCTTTCTCACGCGCTCGCGAGAGCGCGACCCCGTGCGCCGCGCGGAGAGGAGACGTGCACGCGTGCGAGAGAGTGTGAAATAACGCGAGCCGATGGCAGAGGACAAAGGCTCCCGCGCGACGCGGCTACCAGGGGCCAGGCAGGAACCAGAGCCGTGGGGAGAAAGGGGAACACGATCGAGGGGGCTTCTTCTCCCTCGAAACGGAGGGAGGGTGACCGAGCGAAGGGGGAGATCGGTAGGATGGGTCGAGAAACGGAGTTGCCCATTATTCGAAGAAATTTTCTCTCGCTCCACGGTTCAATTCATGTTAACCCCTTAACGCGTACCCGATACACGCGGTATAGGCTGAATTCGTGAAATCGACCCTTCGCGGTCGGAGCATTCGTCGTTGAACTATGCGCAGCGTGCACCCACTGAAGTCTGTCTTGCAAAATTCGTAGATTTTCTTGCGTCATTCTTTACTAATTTTAGTCAAAAGCTATACCGTACAACTTTCTCGGACGTGAAAATCGTTTAAGACAATCTGGAGCAGATAAACGGTGTCAGCCAGTGTCCCGGCTTCCAATCGCGAAGGGGTAGCAACTTTCGTTCACACCTCCATTCGCGTGTAATCATTCGTAATTTCCTAACGAAAACAGACAGGAAAACGCTATTACTGATTCAATCAGAGACTCAAATTGCAGTTCAGTTTCCCCTTTATGCGCAGGGTGGTTGATACACGCAATAAAAGATGTAAAAACAATGCTTCCTGAAAGATAGCAAGGTGTGAATCACAGTTATGTGAAACATTAAATGTTTGCAGACAACTAATTCATAGCTTATACCATCCGAATCAATATAAAATAAGCTTTCAACGAAAACACCCGTGAATCTCTCGAATGCACGACACTAGAAATCTACAAAATCACCCAACTCTGAAAGAAATCAATGGGATGGCGTAATTTCGTTAGTCGCGAACAAATCGACGAGTTTCGGTCGAAAGAAAATTCGCCGGAGTGTGTCGAGGTACGGCTGGCGGGGGGGAGGGAGGGAGACGGGGAACGAACGGACGTGGCTGAAATAGAGAGAGAGCGCGAGGGGGACAGAGGGGAAGAAAGAGAGGCGAAGAGCGCGCGAACGCGAACCCGCGGGTTCTATACCATTCGGTCGGTTCGGTGAGTCACGCATCGCGAGCTTCCTGCTGCCAGGCCTGCGGCCCCTCCTCTCCCCCCGCGCCCCATTCCCCCGCTGCTCCCCACCGCCTCGGTCCCCTCGTTCGCGTCTCGCGCCACTGTTATCCTCCCCCCTCCCCTCCCGCCGCCAGGCTCCCGGCCGATCCCTTTTGTCTGACGTTCGTCCGACCGACCGACCGACCGACCGTTCGACCGTCACCCGCAGGGTTAAGGGTCTTCTAAAGAGGATGGTTCTCTCGTCTTTCTCTCGCTCTCTCGCTCTCTCGCTCTCTCTCCCGTTTCCCTTGTCTTCTTGCCCGCGTCGCTTCTCTCTTTGTCTGGATCTCGCCACACGGTGCGCGCGGCTGCCTCCGGTAGGTGGGTTGGTTTCGCTGAAAGATCCCGGACCCGTTTCAAAAGAACGTCGCGTATTTTCGGCAAATCGAAAAACGCTCGCCGCGACGGGCGAGCGAGCGAGCGAGCGAGCGAGCGACGGCATCTGCCGACACGGTCCGTGGAGAGGCCTTAATACGCTCGGGCCAAATGTCAAGAGATGGCCGGCCACCAGATCGATACACGTCCGCTTCGCCATCCATCGATCGCGCCTTCCACGAACCAGTTTTCTTTCCTAAGCGAAGCGTCCGACGGAGACGTTACGTTCGACGCGATTACCGGTAATTGGAAACGATCGTTGTACAGGGTGTTTCGTAAATGTGTGTATCGGGTTCGTAGCTGAGAAGCTGTTGTCGAGATCATTATAACGGTTGCTAGGATGTAAGAGCTTGCTTTTTCAGAGGATGAACATACGCATTATAGTTGCAGGTTTTAGAAAAAATATGTAATATTTTATCTGATTCAGAAAATGCTACGAGCTATGTCACTACAAGAATTTTCAGGTCGGAAGATTCGACGTGCATTCATAAAACACCCCGTATCGTGTTACGAGTCGTGTGCAGGTGTTCGCTACAGAGAAAACATAGCAGAGCCCTTTGCGACAACGCGCCGTTTGACCAAGTTTGAGGAACTCGGTCGAGCGCGGGTCCCCTATTTATCATCGACACCGAGACGCCTCTCGTACACCGTCGATGCGTTTCGCCGGGCTCTCGAATGTATAATGAGGACTGGGTGGCTCGAATTCGATAAGAGTCGGTTAGGCGGTGCTCCGGAATGACGTATCGCCGCCGCGAGATTAATAGTAGGTATGTACGCACACACGCGATCGCGCGCAGCCGCTGACCGACGCCGGGCGAATTCTTCCACGCGAATCTATCGTGCGCTCTCGCGTCCTTTTCTCTTTCCACGGTCGTGCCGGTTCGATAGGAATCGCGTGCTGCGACGTTCGACCGAACAATGTCTTTCGAGCGTCGCGAAACACCACGAAATCGACCGAGTTTCCGAGAGACACGCGAAACGGCCGCGTAAACTCCGTGGAACGTTCGAGTCTCGTCCAGAGATTCCGCAAAAAAACTAACGACTGGCCGAACGAGCGCGGCGTTAGCGATCTTTCGTGGAAACGAGAAACGAGAGACGTTCGAGATACGCGGCGACCGGACGGGTCGGGATATTGACAAATACGTTTTTCCCCAACACCTCTCCCCTAGATCGTCGCGATTCCCCCCGCTCGAAGCGAGCGGTCCGTAATACGCGGGATTTTTTGCGCCGCTTAGTCACTGCGCGCCCACCGATGACGGTTGGGAGCGCTCGCTCGCCCGCCCGCGCGAGCGCGCGCGCGCGCGAACGCGTGACGCGCACACAGTCACGAGTTCGCTGGCGAAACTCCGCGTGGCGAACGTTCGTCGCGCTACATAACAGCGTCGATAGCCGTGCTCGGGTCTCTGCGGATTCGAGAAAAATAATTTCAAGCGAAAGATAAAAACTGCTTGACCGCTGTTTTTCGGCGCCTGACATGTTGGGCGCAAGCAGCGTCGGGGTTCGATAAAGAAAGGCATCGATAGCGAAATCGACATAACAGTCTCGTAGCCCAGATTTTCCATCGGCCGGACAAGTTGGCCTTTCACACGGAGCCGCGACACGAATCGATACCGCGCTATCGGTTTATCGATATATTCTATCACCTCCTGTCGGCAACTTTTTCCTTCTAAATACAGGTGTTCATCGGTGACGGGACACGTCGACGGAAAACCGCAAACGTTTTGCGGAAGCAAACGACGACGATCCATCGATGCGGAAACAAAACCGGGCGGCGCGGCGGTACAAAAGAGGCGAGTCCTCTCCTGCGCCATATAGAAATAGCCCGACGGCTACGACGAACGGCGCAATAAAACGATCGGATCGTGCCGTTCGGTATGCTTTTACGCGTAAACGGTCCGATTACATCCGAGGAGCGCGCGCGCAACGCGCTTTTACCATCAATAACCTCTCGCCGCTAATAAGGATGTCCATCGTCTGGCGATCGTGACCGCGCGAGCGCGCGGATGCATAGGTCCGAGGCGCATAGCCTGCGAGTTCCAAGCATAGCACGGAAACGCTGACGATCCGTGCGGTGCCGTTTCGCAGCTACGGTACGCGAGACGACGAAAACGATATACAGGGTGTCCGCGTTATCGCCATGCGCCGTTTTTCTCGTACCTGACAGGTGTGCGATGGGAACTGTAAGAAACAGAAAAGCGTGACAGGTTCGTACATACTGGATAGGAAATGAAACATTTGACAGGCTGAGATTTTATTTTTCAACAACGGTTCGACATCAAGGGTGACATCGCGTGGCTCGTATTAAAATCAGTTCAAAGACACCGCGACATTTTTAATGTATAAGATAGCGGTCCGTCTCCGGATGCGTAACATGACAGCATTCGATCAAGATCGTACGAAGGTCATACCGGAGCAGCTGCTTCCACCTGGGAAAATTGTTTTCCCTCATCGTTAATCCTAAATGCCGATTCAGGCTTCCCGATTTCTTAGAAAAGTGAAGCAGCGAACGATTTTCTTCGTATTTTCGTCTGTAAGGAGAAAACCGGCGTGTACTAATAGCGCGGACACCCTGTAGAGGAAGAGCGAGAGGGAGGGAGGGTCGACGGGCACCCGGACCGTGGTGCTCGTAAATTCTCGAAAGGAACGGTCCGTAGCAGCGGCTCTCTGTTACCTTACCGCTCTTCCCGCGGTAATATTACTCGGCTTATATTGCCAGGGCTCGGTCGTGGGAAAAGGAGGGACCGAGAGCGAGAGCGAGACGAGGAGAAGGACCGGTGTATACGTAAGCAGGGCGCATCCGTGCCTCGCCGCGGCTGGCTGGCTGGCTGGCTCGTTCGCTCGTTCGCTCGCCCGCTCGCCCGCTCGCTCGCTCGTCGTTGCCTCAGCTTCGCGTGTACGTGCGAGGAGAAGCGAACCCCGAGGGATCGGCCAGGCCCAGGTACATACACCTATATATCCCTCGTGCACGTACATATCCTTCCGCGTATATAGGATATATACTAGCTCGCGTATATACGCGCGTTCCCTGTAACCACGTGTGTACGTGGACGCGTATGTGTGTGCAGGCTCTCCTGAAGCGACCGCGGCGATAACCTACACCGAAGCAGAGCTCGCGTCGTGGCGCGACGTTGCCGCGCAGTAGTGTTAGCCACTGCACGGAGGGCCTCGCGTTATATACCCATATCCCCTTTGTGCGAACCCGAGTTCGCGCACGCACATCGAGCTTCGGAGGGAGCGAGCCAGGGACAGGATAAACGGAGAGAAAGGAAGAGGAAAAGAAAAGGGAAACGCGACGCGACGCGTCACGACACGAACGGACGACCGACCGACCGACGACGACGACGACGACGACCACGACGACGAGACGCCCTGGCATATCGTGAGGAGAGCAGCTGGTCGCCACTGCGTGCGACACTTCCACCTCTCATGCTCTCTTCGCGAGACCCGCATGCCACGGCGATCGAGGATCGTGTGGCCCGAGGGGCCCGTAAAACCTATACGTCCCGCCGCTCTCACGCACGCGCACCCGCCGCTGACACACAACCTTCCTTCCTTCGCCGTGCACGCACACAGCCGAACGCGTACGTGCGCGCCGGGGTGTTTTCCTTTGCCCCGCTTCGAATACGTCGCTCGCGGCCTGTCGTTTCACGTTCGACCGCTCGATCGCCCTATCGTGCCGCGACGGGAATCACGTTCTACGAACCACGCCGCCCGGTTCGACCGGATACACCCGGTTCCCTCCACGCGAATTTCTTTGTTACGCTCTCCCTCGGTCGCGCGCGCGCTATCGTTCCCGCGGTCGACTCACGATAAGATTTTTCGCCTTATCGCGGACGCGACCCGCCGTTCGCGTATCCCGACAAAAATATGCCATCGACGAATTCGGAGATTTAGCGGTACACCGTTATCTCTTTGAGATACTGCGACGTTCCGTCCGCTCGAACGTATCGTTCCCGTTCTACCGCCAAGAGAACTCTAGGTGTAAGGAAACGTGCAACGGATAGCTGTCCTTTTCGCGAATGTATCGATCGAATCGCAAAATCGTAGAAATCGTAGAAAATTTAGTTTAGGTTCACAGACGGTTGCATCCATCGAAAATGTTGATTCGAGCAGGAACTCAAGAGATAGGTAAGGATAGTATCACGGCGCAAGGCATATACACATCTACGTATGTACTCCAGGATAATCAACGACGTTTTCGCGACATACGACGCATTCTTGTCTTTTCATAAATTATAGCTAGTAGCCAGGGACGCAACGATACGTTCGTTCTCACATACCGATACTTTCTTTCGTTTTTTCGTTCAAACGTTCGTTCCGCTGTCCAATTAAAAATATTCTCCACCACAAGCCACCCCTCGCTTTTAGTAGTTGTGTTCGATACCATGGATCTTTGCGATGATGCACGCAAAAACTGTATCAAGCTGCACAACTAGGCATTTCGAGTAGTATATCAAGCATATGCGACACTTATCCCATGTTTATGTATGTGTAACAGGTTATTTTGAAGGATCATTCGCGTCATTAATTACACTCTAGAGAGGTTATGTAATTAGCCGTCTGTATCGAGACACCGTATTAACCGGAAACCTAACCAAAAAATGACTTTTTAATGGATAAAAATATACGTGAACACATGGATAGCTCAGGTAGGATATTCGAATCGTTTCATAGAATCGAATTTAGCTCGAAAAGTATCGGCGAAAGAGGTTGATCAAGGGCAAGCGTGCAGCGATCCAGCAACTGGTCCGCGAATTAAGTTTCACGGCCTCGGGGAACCGCTTTCGGTTGGAAGAGGCGTCGCCTGCGTTCGCGGACGAACGAACGAGTCGCGGATTTCTTTGGGTTCGTCGGGCGCGCTGAACCGGCCCCTTTTTAAATTCCCCGGAGTGTCTCTCCATCCGCGCCACTTGCGTGCATCCTGCACACGCGTGCGTGCGTGCGTGCGTACGTTCGTGAGCGCGCGCGAGTGTTCGCTCGCTCGCTCGCTCGCTCGCGCTTCTGCGTATTCGCGCGGCCAGACAGAAAAAACGCAGCGCGGCGATGGGTGCAAGAGAAGCAACAAGAACAGAAGAGTAAGAAAAAAAGAAGCGAGAAGGCGTGCACGCGGTCGAGCATAACGACGAAGACGGCGACGAGGACGACGAAGGCATCGACGACGATCGATTCGATTTAAACCAGTTCTTATGAAATCGATTACCGGCTACGTGGCGATCGACATGTGGAAATTAGCGTTTCGCCGCGTACCCCGGTAATCCATGACATTTTAGTCGTCGAAGGTGGTGTTTAGAGTCCACCGATCGCTTCGAGCCGCTCTTTTAAATTCTCGCTGCTTCGATCACGGCGGTGGGGCCCTTTCACGCGAACGAAGGAAGACGTCGCGTCGTCGCCGCGATAGAGCGGATCGCCGCGATAAGGAAAGAGGGGCAGCGGGAGAGGGAGGAGAGTGAGAGGCCCGCGTACGCGCAGCGGTACGTAACGAAGGGGGTCGGGGGGAGCAGGATGAGGAGCAGCAACGACGACAACGACAACGACGAAACGCGACGCGATGCGACGCGACGCGATCCGGGCTCGCGGACCCTCACATCCTGTCTATGACAGGATG
The DNA here is from genome assembly GCA_916610135.2 of Macropis europaea. Classification (NCBI taxonomy): domain Eukaryota; kingdom Metazoa; phylum Arthropoda; class Insecta; order Hymenoptera; family Melittidae; genus Macropis; species Macropis europaea. The sequence goes on from OU744348.1 coordinate 1,132,853, forward strand.
GCTGATGGCTGGTCGGTTGGCTGGCCGGTCGGGTTGGCAGGGCCCTACCCACGGTCCCGCGTTACATGTGCCAGTCGCCTCTTCGTTCATCCTCCGTTCACCTCGCCCCCTCTCTTCCTTTCCTCCTCCTCCTCCTCTCTCTCTGCTCCCTTTTACGCCGTCTCACGGGGGCCTGTTACTCTCTCGACGAGGCATTTTTTCTTCTGCCAGCCGGCCACCGTCGCAGCGGCTGCCGCCGACGCCGCCACGGTATCGAATCGTCTCGCCACGGGGTACGGAGCGAGCGAGCGAGAGAGACGTCGAAGAAAAGGAGAGCGAACCCGCGACAGAGACGATCGGATCGGGGAGCGAGAGAAAGAGAAGGCCAGAAATAGGGTGGGGCGGCGCTTTCCAATCGCGAAGCGAGGCCCCTCGCGTTCCGACGACGATCGAAAAAGGTGAGACGTGCCGAAGGGGATATAGGCGCGGACAATGAAGCGGATGAGAGCGACCGAGACGCGGCACGGACGCCGCGGCGCGAGAGGGATGCCGCGATCGAGCGAGCGAAGCGTCGGAGGCAGATGGAAAACGCGAGAGAAGGATGGCCGAAGGCAGGCGAGAACGTGACGAGACGAGAGGAGACGAGACGGCGAGCGGGGCGCGAGGGGAACGCGGACGGTCGAGCGCGACGACGATTTGGCAACGGCTTTTATGGCTTTCGCTGCGATCGGCTGGAAACGGCGCGGCGCGGCGCGGCACGGCGCGGTGGTGGACGATGCCTCGCGTCGACGATGCTACGCGTCCGGTGTACGTATTTCAGAAACGAGGACGCCGTATTCTGAAAACCGAGGAAACGCGCGCCACGTAAACGTTCTTTCACGCCGCGCGACGACGGTACAGTCGCGAACGTTTAGGTATTAGGGTCAATAGTACTCCCCGAGTACGAATTAAATCCTGCTCGCGAGGCGGACTCGCAGCGAGAGATCCCGCTTGTTCGCCCGTGAATAACAACTTAATTACGTTAATTGCGTTAACATTCAGCGTAATTGGCTTGCCAGTTCCTTTTGCAGTATCGGACGTCCGGTATTCCGCTGGTCCCCGATCACAGACTTCCTGTGACTGACCTTTCGCGTCTTCCAAGAACATCGCTCATCCATCGTTTCGGTGTTCCAGTTTTTCGGAAAACTTGGTCCAAGCTTTCCGAGTTTATCCCGAGTCAGGGTCAAATGCAGGTTGATTCGTCGCAAACCGCGATCTTGTAATAATACGAATTACTACTCATATCGATGAATCGCATCGTTTATCGATCACAGGATTTTTCAGTCGCTCCGTTGAGAGTTCCGCTTAATAAGGTGGCTTCGTTATCCGCGTCGCGTGAAATACAAACGGTAAGAAGCGACGTCGCGGAGGCGCGAGTGAAAAATATAGCGTCCGCTTTTTCACGTGGAACGAGTCGCGACCGTTCCGAAGAAGCGATCGAACGATCGATCGATCGATCGAACGAACGAACGGACGAACGGAGCATCCGGTTCTCTGGAGCGAGCGGTGTATCGGTGGCGTGCGTGAAATCCAATTCTCGAAGACGAGAGCGAGAGCGGTCGTTCGCTTGTTCGAGCCCGTGCATTCAGACGTACACCTACCTGCGGGAAACTGTAACTGCCGGGCCGACTGGAAGTATTAGGAGGGAGAGAGGAACGGAACGAGAGGCGAAGGAGAGAGAGAGAGAGAGCGCGTGAGAGAAAGAGGAAGAGGAGGGCGGCGGGAGGAGGGAGGGAGAGAATAAACTGGGTCAGTGTCGCGGAACTTGAAAACTTCGCTTCCGTAATGTGAGAGCGGCGCTGACTGCCGCCTGGAAGTCGCTTAAACTGCGTTTACGAGTCGGCGGTAGGTAAAACAGAAACACCTCGAGAACTCGAGACCGAGTTATACCCAGTTATGTATATACTCGTCTATATAGATGTGCGTGTATACAGGGTGAGCCGCTGTGACTTATCAACTCGAACGACCGCTTCGCTTTTCCTGTTACGGAATGATACCCTCTGGGACGGTACGTTCTGTTCGATGGGGTGCATCGAACGACTGATCTGCACTTTTTTTAAATGTGATATCTATTAAGATTTCAAGGTCATCTCGATACAACTCAATGCGACGCGGTGTTTTTTTACACGTAGCAGTTGACGCAGTGAGATTAACCTACGATTTCGTAACCTAAGGACTAGAAACTTAAGGTCGCGTGGTATCCCGTATGATCAGTCTATACACAGGATGTTAAAACAGAGTTATTCAAGAATTGCAGGTTACACAGGATTCATCGAACCGAGTAAAATGTGTCTACCAAACACGGAACGATACATCCATATAATCCGAGTTTCAAACAATTTTGCGCTGAACAAGTTCTTCAGAAAATCTTGTACGATCAGGACGACACCTGCGCTCAGTAAACACTTTCATTCGCTTCGACCATCCACCCCGCAAATCCCGAATACTTTTCATTCAACACCCCGTATATGCTCGCGAAACCGTTGGAAAGAGACGAGAACGGCGGCGAGAAGCGCACGGGAAAGAGAGAGACGGACGGAAGACACGTAACGAATGTACAAACCGAAGCACGCCGCGGCCGCCCCGTCGGGGGAGTCTCGTTTGTTATACCGGCGTTTCTCCACTGGCATGCTTCATTGTACACGAGAGTTTCCACTCCACGTGCGCGCCGCGTATTATATCGAAACGTTTCCCGCCACGATTCAATGTCAACCGTCTCTCGCTCGCTCGCTCGCTCGCTCGCGCCGCGGAAGGTCCCGCAAGGTCGCGTCTCCGCCGCGGAGAAAGTTCGCGCCGCTCACGAGAACTCGTCGATCGCGCAGCCAACAACGACGACGACGACGACGACGAGGACGACGAGGACGACGCGTGGAACGTCAGAAAGTTGGAAGTTCCATTCTCGCCGATCGTGTTCCGCTTTAATAAGCGAGACGCTCGCGGAGAAACACGAGACGGGCGGGAAAGGTCCGAGGGAGCGGGAAGGGACCCGGGAGCGCGATACGAGGGATAAGAGGGAAGGGAAATGCGCGCCCACGTATGAACGCGTATATCGTGCACGTAAGCCTGAAAACACGGTGGCGTTAGCGCTTGTTGACGCAGATAAACCGACGCGGCGTAACGCTATATTTATAGTCTTTCCTTGCTCGCGGCTGCTCTCTTCGTTCGTACTTCTTTTTTTTGTTCTTTATTTCTCTCTCTCGCTCTCCAGCGGGATGAATTTTTCAAGTCGTTCGCTCCCGGCCGCCGCCGAACGGCAGGAGAAGCACCTTCGAGAGATACGGCGGTGCACGGGGGAATCTATCTCGAGATACGGTGTCCCGGCGTTATCTACGAGCGGCGATAATCGCTAATTGCCTCTTCGTTTCCGATCCGCCGGCGAAGCCCGTTCCACGGACGGTTCCGTTCGAGCGGAACGAAAAATTCACCGCGTCGAACGGAGGCCCGGACGAGACGGCCGGCTACGCGTCGGCTAGGTTAGGTGGCCGGCCGAGCGGTCGGTCACGATGAAACGCGCAACGGTTCGAGCGGCCAGAGATAGACGATCGGCGAGGCTAAAAAGTTGGGGAGCGCGAAGCAGCCACGAGGTTAAAAAAGGGGCGATGAGATCACGGTGGCTCGGAGAGCAGCTCGCGGTCTGCTCTCTTCTCGTTCGCACAACCTTACTTCGCAAGCGGTCGGGTCTAAATAACCTCTGGTATATCGAACCGTTGCCAGAGAATCCGCGAGAGGAGAGGACTCTCCGCGAGGCGATCGCGCCGCGAAGGTCTCTCTCGCAACGGCGCGGCGCGGCGATCTCGTTTTCTCGTTTAATAACCGACCGTCGACGAGGAAGAGGAAGGACCGCCGCCAGCAGGGGGGTTCGGGAGAGGAGAGAAGAAACGTTCGAGCGTTCTTGGTAGAACAGGATGCGTATACGGGGTGTCTCCGAACGAAAGGACATCGGTTCGGAATTTGATAGAAATTGCGATTCGAATACATTTCTTTTTATTATATCGATTCCACAGCGGCATCGCTTAAGACTCTTTCGTTTGCTTCGCCAATACGTGCGATTCGCGGGAGAAATGAAATCGATCCGACGGCTTCGAGATTGTAATTTTGAACAACACCGGCGATGCCTTGACAGATAATATTCCGAAATTTGTTTATACTCATCGGTTCCTAGATTTTCAGCCAAACCACAAACCATTATTGCAAAGATATTTTTGCTCAACGCTGTATTTCGCGGCAGACTGAAAGTAACAGTGAAACCAATATCCTTCCGATCGGAGGCACCCTGTAGCGAGCCGGGTTTAAAGCGAACGTTGAACAGAGGCAGAAACAGAGGCGCGGAGTGAAAGAGAAAGCGAGAAAGACGTTTGCGGGCTGGAGGCGCGCTTACGTCGACGTAGCGCGTACGTAAGCCTGAAAACACGGTGGCAAGAGGTGCAGAACGTTACCTCCCCTCGATGTACCGATCTACCGTTCCCCCGGCGTCGTCCCGAGCCCCTCATCAACGAGGTGCGAGGTGGAGATCGAGGGAGGTCGAAGAAGAGGGTGGAAGGGGCCGGAGTGAGCGCAGGGGTGGCGGACGAGGGGGGGTGGAAGGCGGGTGGGAGGATAGGGCAGGCCGTTATTTAGCCGGCCGGCCGCGCGCGCGTCCCTTCGCGACCCGACTCAGCCCTTCGCTCGCCCTCGAGCGCCGCTGTGTTCTGCCGCCCCCTCATCGCTCACGCCCGACTCGCAACCACCCCTCTACACCCTTCCGCTCTCACCCTACGCCCAGCCACCTCCGGCTCCCACACCCTTCGTTCGCCCTAGCCATCAACCTTCCCTCTTTGTTTCTCTCGATCCTCGTCTTTTTTTCTAGTCGTCCTTCTCTCTCTATCCGTCTCTTTCCCTATTGCCCTCGTCTCTTCGGGACACGCGGCGCGGCTCACGGCTCTTCACGGTGCCCGACTCCCTGTCTCCCTCTCCCTCTCTCACTCTCTCTCTCTCTCTCCATCTCCATCTATCCATCTCTTCGTCGTCCTCGATCGTTCACCGTCTCCCTCTCACCAACGGTCAGTTTTTCTCTCTCCGTCGGTCCCGGTGCGCGCGTATACCCACGGAAAACCTCGGCTCGTTCGTCCACGACGAGGCTCCGACCGTCCGTCGTTCGCCGAAATCCCGTGCTAATTAAAGCCCGCCTCGATGCCCGTCGCCGACCGGGACGACAGAGGCGTCGCTCCTCTCTCTCTCTCTCTCTTCCACTCGCCGAACGACCCATCGCACCTCCCTCCCTCTCTTTCCCTCTCTCCCTTCTCGACTCGACTTCTGCCGCCGTTCTCTCTTTCCGCTCGGCCTGTTCGTCTCGCGCCGGCCGGGCGCACCAAGGAGAAAATTAAGAAGACTTCGGAGCCGGCTCCTTCGGTCCATTGTGCCACGAGAGTGTGCCCGTCCCCGCGTGTAACGGTACTCGCGGCAGACGACGACGCGGCCTCTCCTCCTCTCACTCTCTCTCTCTCACTCTCGCACTCTCTTTCCCTTCTTTTCCTTCCATCCGTCCCTTCTTCACCCCACCCCCACCCCCACCCGTCTGCCTGCTGTTCTTCTCCTCGTTCGCCCGCGTCCCAGCTGTCTCTTTGTGTGTACGCGCGTCGCCGTCGTATCGCGTGCACGCGGCGGCTGCCGCGTCCACGCACACGCACACGCGCACGAGCACGCACACGAACACGCGCTCGCGACCGAGATAAACCCGCGTTCGACTTTTATCTAGATACATTCCTCGCGATCCCGCCCCCCCTGGCAACCCCGCGCTTCCCCGTCCCCTCCCCGCCCCGTCCCGCCGCGTCCTGTGTTCCTCGCTATATCGGTGGGTACGTCTCGATGCCGGACCGACACGACGATACGGTACCGCGGCGACGAGGACGGATCGACGATGGCCAGGAATCGCAGATACGCGGCGACGAGTTTATCTGCGACGCACACCAGGCTAGCTTTCTTCCTGTTGGCCGGCTTCGCGATTCGATGGAACGGCCTTCGTGGATTTTTCCGTTGACTGCCTCGACTTCTCCTTTTTTTTTTTCGTTACTCGGATTCATGCGATGCACCCTTTCTAAAGTCTTCAGGCGCTGGTTCGGTGAGAAATGATTATGACTCGATAAGCAGATCGGATCGAGTACATTTGTATACGACCGGAGCTGAGTGTCGCGGAATGTTTCGAAGTGTTTCGATGTGATTGTCGGGAAGAAAATCAAATCCGCTTTCAACCCCTTGCCTTACGATTTTATCGATCGTCGAGTACAATACAGTCAACCGTTTAAGCGCCTTAATGTTCTGATAAATTAAGAACATACCAAATTAATTTACACCGCGAAGACGCCGGCTGGTCGGCGTTGCCATGAGATTTCCAAAAGATTTCCTTCGGTCGAAAAACCTCCGGCGTCCTCCGTAACGATCCCCTTTTCGTTCAGGTATCCAACGGCTCGACCGTAGAATCGCCCAGGCCATTTATCTATTTAGTGCTCTCTGGTCGCATCGCTCTTCTACCTGCGCACGGTTCCGCGCCTTAATTACTGCGGATCATTTTTGCCAAGGATTATTTACGCTGTTTATCGAAGCGTCACGGAAAGGCGCGGCTACCTGGATCGCTTCGAAATAGACGGATCCGACCTGTAGGGTGTACAGCGGCGAAGGCTTCCGCTTCCGCGGCGTCCATTTTGGGAGAAACTCGTTTCGACGCGGGCCGACCAGAATGAGCGGTTTATTCGCTTGAAATTAGGATTTCTAATGTGTATCGACTCTTTGTCTTACGGTTACATTAGACGCCAAGTGCGCAGTGGTTGACTATTTAACACTTTGACTGCCGTGTCAAACAAAACCTAATGGAACCAGTGAGAAAATTATGAGTATTCACTATTATTCATTGAAAACTGTATATTTCGATATTATATTAATTTTGTATAACAATTTAGAAAGTTAATACAGCGTGACAGTCATCATTATTGCTTAACCCTTCGACTTCGGCTACTCGGAAACAAGACGAACGCTGCGTGCGGACGAGCTGCGGCAGCACGCAGCGAGCATTTGCAGCGAACGCCTAGGAGCGTCGTCGGTACGCGGAGGGCGGCTTTGTCCAGCGCCTATAGCAGTCAAAGAGTTAAATTTAATTTTAAAATCGTATCTTGAAATTAATTAGCTGTCGAGCCTTTAAACTTTGTCCAATCGGAAAACGAGCAGGAACCAGAGAAATAAATCGAGTTTCAACATCCTACAGCATCTTTCGACCAGGGTAATTGAAACGTTTTTTTTTCTAAAGCGTTAAGGAAGTTTAATCAAGGAAGCAACAGAAGCGAGAACCGAATAATGAATTCGTGACGCGACAATAGCCGCGAGACAATAAAATTGGATGCACCGGAGACGCGTTGAAAGGTACGTTTCCATACGTTCCTTGGATTATTTGCAAAACACGACCCTGCGACTTCATGACCGTTCGCGAACTTCTCAGAACCTTCCGGAATTCAAATTAATCTCGCGTGACCTGTCGCTTATCTTCTCCGGAGTAATGTAAATTAGTCCAACGACGTGTCAGGAAGTCCTCATCCGTCGAATAATCGACGAACGCGATTGCGAGGCGAAAGAGAATACTCGACCACCCAACCCCTTGCGATTATTCATTTTCATGTGGGGAGAAAACGATCGGATGGCAGGACTGGTTGGTCGGTTCATTTTTTAATTGTACAGGGGTCCTGCAGAATTCGTCTCTGTTGCTGGTCATCGATGACCAGCGTTAACCCTTTGCCGATCATCGCGTACCCTCTGCGCTACCGCAGCTGGGCCGCACGCGGCGTTCGTCTTCTTTCCAAGTAGTCCGCAGTCAGAGCGTTGGCCTCTTGGCTTGCAATAACGAGTCGCACACGTCACGCCGAATACGATATGCATGTTGCAAATACTTGTCCCACTTGCGTATCGATTCTTCAAAACTTCGCAGCACAGCACCCTTGACATTCGGAGGGTTGTTAAAAGCGAATTAAACCTGCGGAAGGAAGCTTTTCATTCATCAGGGCACCAGAGGGTTGAAATGGTAAACTTCCTCGCACGGAATTGTTAAAGAATCGTAAGGAAAATATCTTTTAAACTGTTGACCATCTACGAGGAAAACCATATATAGGAAGATTCATAATAATATGATCTATCGATACACAAAACCTTCGGGTTATAATATATTATAATTATATCAGACTAAAATCTCAGACGACCGCTTCGATAATTTTCCTCGTTGGTGACATTTCTCCGGCTGTATATGCAGAGCGGAATTTCCGTAACGCGTCTCACAGTCAGCAACGAGATGCCTTCGAGAAGCGTCCGTCGGTGGGTACGTGGCCCTGGAGGAAAACGGGTACGGGGTTGCGCGTTTCTCTCGCGTGAAATTTAAAGGCGGTCGTCTCGGTTCGCGAGAAAGGGACTGGGCCCTCGATCGATCCGTGCCCGCATAGTCGCGAGAAAGCGGTTTGTTTGCCGGTGGCCGGTCGAGCCATCGACGCGGCTCGCTGTGGGAAAACTTTTTACTGCAGGATTTTCCCTATAATCTCGAATAATTAACGGCGACCCTTTTCGGGCTCCGCTCGGCTTGTTAGCCTCGAGAGGCGCTATGCGACGCGACGCGAGCAAGCGAGGCCCTTATGCGCGAGAGGCGTCCAGCGAAGAGAAGACCAACCAGACCCCTTGTTCCTCGACGCTCCCTTCGATCCTTCCGAGAAACAGGCTGCTCTACCTCCGTTTTCTTCGTCGACTTAACGGCCGCACCTGCTACCACCTCGCCTCGCCTCGACTCGCCTCGTTTCGGCGAGCACCGCGCGAATTTCTTCCCTTCGACGTGCCGGAGACCGTATTTCCGCCCGGCGCGCGAGCGCTTCCCTTTAGACGCTGGAAATCCTACGGCTCCTGGGGAGGTTGGGTCGCTTTAAGGTCGATGAACACCGGCTCTCGGAAGCGTAATCGTGGAAAAAAATTTCGTCCCCCTTTTTCTTACTTTCCTTCTTTTTCTTGGCGTCGGGAGACCCCCAGGATTCGTCGCTAATTTCGAGAACGGCTAGGTGGATACCAGAGAACCGGCCACTTTTCTTTTAATCGATCAGTGAGTTTTGCGATCAACCGATATTCGTGGGAGATTTCGAATTTTGTGGATGTTAATTTTATAACTGGTTTATCGCTTGGTGGTTCATCGGCTGGATGTTAGGAAACATTGTAACGGCGTTGGGTTATCGTTTGTGACGAAATGCCACTGAGATCTTCCGGATTTGCCCTTAATTCAGAGCTCAACCGCATCGGTGTTTGCAGACCGATGATTATGCGAAAATCAGTGTTAAGACTTGTAGCCTGTCTATTCGCAACCGCTAAGATCACATCATGTGTTATTAGTTATCCATGCAGCTGCTACGCGTCACCATAGTGGCTCGTCTTCTCAACGCCCCACCATAAAACCCGCTGCTTACAGCCCCTGTTATCCAACCGTCGTCTAGCATTTCAGTGTCATCGAAAATATTCCTGTTACACCCAATTACACCACACGATTCCGTGAAAAACCGAAAAACCAGAGAACAGAGGAGACCTCCACCTAACAACCGGATCCTGCTTTTAGAACCGAGTCCAGAAGCGAATCCTTGGAAACGCGCGTGACACGGCCCACCGAATCAAGACCTTAGAATTTAATTACCGTGAAACAATCGACTCGAAGACTCGATCGATACCGCGTGGGTACCTCGACGGCTGGAAAAAAAACGGAGCAATTACTCTCACCTATTTTCCAGCGGGGAAAAACCCGCGCCGGGTGAACGTCGACGTTTTCACGTGGAACTCGGCTGCGAATCGATAATTCGAACACGCGCGTTCGCGGGATTATTTCGGGCCGCGTCGCTTATCGCGGACGATTCTACAGGCGAAGACAAATAAACGACGAGGAGGAAGGAAGAAAGGATGGAAGGAAGGAGGTAGGTAGGTAGGTAGGTAGGTAGGTAGGTAGGTAGGGAGGGAAGAAAGGAAGGAAGGACGCACCCCAATATATATCGAGAAGGACATTCTCGATGGCGGGTTACGTAATCGTCCTCTTTATCCGTTTCCCCTCCAGCGTTTCGAGCAAGCCGCGTTTTCAAGTCACGACAAACGCTTACGCGTCCCGCGACCGTCATTGTTCCTGTTCCTCCCGTCAACGCTCGAACGTATTGCATAAGGCCTGGTTCACATTGCGGGAGTAAATGGGAGAGCAAGATAGGTTAGTGGTGTAAATCCGTTTACTGTATTCACGTAAACGATCGGGAAAGTGTTTGGCAGAGTATCGAAGACGGTACAGTAGAAACTCGACGGATGAAATTTCGATATATGCGCGTGAACCTCGAGTGCTGCATTTTATCGACGACTTTTCAGGGTGATGAGAAATAGGGTCGGAGATTTTAGAGGCTTATAGTACTTGTCGAGAGGTGTGAAAAATGTCTAATCGACGCAGGTCCTAAAATCAATCCTTTTGATGAAAAATACAAAAGTTTGTCTTCACAATTGTTACGGATGTTCGATGTTTTTACTCCTCCCGGTGAGTACGATGAGCCCTCGAAGTCTTAGACCCCATTTTTTTATCACCCTGTATACTAGGAATGACGCGACAAATGAAAATCAACGAACATTTGAAAGAGGAAGCAATAATCCCACTTATATGCAGTGACATCGACCTTCATTTATTGAACGCTTTTTTATGGCATTGTTCATTGTAGCAAAGACACAAGATTTATAATAAATTACATTTCAGACACGTTTCGATAAACTCGTAGTTCACCTATCGCACCCGAATTAAGGAAGAAAAGTAATTATGAACAAGTTTGATCAATTTTTTGGAGTCACTGTACATTGGACACGCGTGTGATGATGCGGTGGGATGTCTCATGCATCCGATAGGTTACCTCAAAAGTTGCACGAATTTTCCGCCCCGTTTTCCTGCAACCATCGAGGTTCTACTATAGTTGGTATACTATAGCGAGACAACACTGTGGTATAGTAACTCTACCACTATCCTTCATTTCCTATCACTGTAGTTTTTGCTTTACCACGCGCTCTATCGCCTACCAGTCTTGCGTGAACAGGTTTGGTTCGGTAGAGTATAGTTGTCGGGCGAAATATGCGTGTTTAGAGCGTTGATCAGTGTTCCATGTACCGTGTACGCTTCTGTACTATTCTATTTCCATGTGAACTGTGTTCCGTCAAAAATGAGTTAGCAGGGTATGTGGTCAAGTTGCTTGCGCTGGGATACCATCCCCTTTACTCTGCTGATGTAAACTAGGCCTAAGGACGGCGTGCAACTACCTGTCGTGCTCCAGAGACGTTATATATAAACCCAGCCGCAGCGTCCGCGTGTTCGAGCGTATTTTTCTTTGCGCACGCGCCGCAACCTAATTTTAGAACTTTTGAATTATGTAATACGCGTGTGCACTCGTTGCATGTACCGTTGACCGAGCAACGATCCGTCCGATCGTAGATCTTGACGAATGGCTGCTATTCCGGTGTCCGCGTCCGCGTGCCCGTGCCCGTGCCGCCCCCCAACAATCGTACCAGTTCATTTCTTCTAACCGCTTCGTTTTCGATCGTAATGACAATGTCCCCTGGCTCGTGATGCCACGCGAGACGGTAAATCTGTTTACATGAGAACGACTCGCGTCGGTTGAAAATGCCCCTGCATCGGCAAGGCGGGTTAAATCGCTGGGAGACTTCAATGAGTACGTCTGTACAGGATGCGACGAGATGAGTACAACCGAGTAGAAGAGGATTCTAGGTTGAAAAATAAAATGAAAATGTAGTATAAATTTTTTTTGAGATCCCGTGTTTGAAAAAATTCAGCTCAAATGATTTCCCTGTCTCCCGTGCGGGAAATCGGTACACGTATTTATCAAGTACACCGATCGAACGCCCTTGCGCGTTCTCCGCACGGGCGATAGCCTGTAAATCTGAAAGGGTTAATTGTAGTTAAGTAATTGTAAGTTGAAAAATTTGCTGGGTGCGCGAGCGGATTGCAGCACGCGGGTTGAGTAGGTGCACGCGTATTCAGCAAAGATTGAAATTTAATTTTTTCAAAATGGAGCCACCCGCGAAAAATCTTTTCTACATCTCTGTTTTGTTTTCTTCGTACAGAATCAGGTTCGACTCGGTTGCACATACCGACACACTCCGTGTGAGAAATTTTGACTGTATGTAGGCTAGACCGACACCCTAAGCTTGACCAAGTTTACGTCGATAAGTCATCGGACAACAGCATAGGACTTGACTCGTCCCTTTATATTTACACACGTGGTAAGCCCCCACGAGCGAGCACAACCTCAGGGGCAATCCAGCGCACAAAAATAACATAAGCGCTCATATAAACGTCTGTCACATCGTTTCCGACTTACTATTTATGTGTCTTCCCTGAGGGCGCTCAATATAATTACCTTGAACTTGCCAGTAGCTGTTAAGTGCTTGTTAAAACGCTTGGGATGTCGTTAGCATTCAATGTAGGAGGAAGATGAAATATTGGACGGTCAAGGTCACCAAACAGTTTCCCGCACACGTCGTTCGCTCATCCAAATCGGACTACATATGTATGTCGTACACTATTCGCAGTAACGAATGGTGCGCATATGTAAATTACACATTGTGCACTGAACTGACCACTGCTGCAGTCTATACGGTACACGGTCAATTTTCAATGAAATTATTTCTTTCATCCCTCTTATTTAACCCTTTCGTTGTTCGGTCCGTATGACGTACGGACAAGACGAAAGATAGTGAAACGCTAATAGCCATTATAGTGGCATCGACGTGCCGCGTCGCCGGCCCTAAAAATCGCATAACCGATAAATCTGTTTCTAGTGTTTATTTACACTGTATTGATACTTGTGAATTTAGAATTTAATCGAATTCAACATGCTTTTATAGAATACCTTCGTTTAATGTTTCGTTGGGAAATTACAATCAATGAAACAAACAAACAAACAATGTTAAAAGCAGTAAGGAAATCTGAAATATTATCCGAACTGTAATCGGTAACGGAATGACTCACTTTGCAACTATATTTCGCCTAAAAATGCAAACTTTATTTTAGAACATAAAATAGGGAGCAATGTCAAATTGAGTACACAGAGTGTCGCTAACGATATTTGCAACCTGTAACTGATAGAAGATGACCAATTTCCGGATGATTCATGTTCGGATGACTCCGATACGAAAGTCCGTGGCTTGAACGCACACGAATCATAGTGCGGATCAACAAGTACAATTTTTTCTATTATTTTCCCGTGATACGCATCCTTGAACCCACGTCGACAGATCGAAATACGGTTCAGTTGGCGAACGAAGAAGCAAACAGAAACAATCCATTTTTGTCGGGCTGTGTTGTGTGTGTGCGTGTGTCAGCGAAGACCTGCGTCAGCGAAGCGCGACATCGGGACTCAGGACGACCCTGATCCCACGAGGGGATCGAACGACGCAAACAACGTGCGCGTTCGAAAAACTAATAAACGCGAACGCACGCCTCCGCCCGGTAAAAATCCCCGTGGAACGTCGGGAACGATCGACATCGGCTGTTTATCGAAATTCAACGAGCTGGGATCGCCAGCGAACCAGAAGAAGCTGTTTAACCCCTCGCGCCTTATAATAACGAGTCCCGCTCGTCACACGTATTATGATCTGCAATTTGCAAGCAGGAATTTTACTGTAATATGAATAAACTCTTGACAATTTTCTGTTCGAGCTGCCTTTTCGAAAATCATAAGTAAATTCTATATACTGCAGCCTGTTGTTCATGCATCGCTGTATAAAGTGATAGTTAGTTCCCTCAAATGTATAAAAATTCAACACAAACGAATTATGTGTCAAAATTTGAAGGTAATCGGATGATTCTGGGGATCCGCTTGTTACCAGGTCAGAAAATATGGTTTTAATAAAAAAAAAAGACGCGTTTAAAGTTCAACGCGTCCATTCAACCTGACCTGAAGCGTAGACATTTCCAGTGCTGTGACCTCGTCAATTATTCGAATGATATAAAAGTACGTTTACAACCAAAAAAGTTAAATTCGATGAAATTCTAAATTCGTGCGTTTCAATAAAACGAAACACACAGCGGAGACCTGTAACATCTTCATCGTTAATGCGGTTTTTAGAACAGGCTACTCGGAACGTTCGAGCCAGTATAGCGGCTATTAGCACCTTCGTATCTTCCGCTTCGCCCGTACCTCGTGGGGTCTGTTAAGCAAAAGGGTTAAACAGACAAGACGGGAGAGTCCGTCGCGCGGGCGTCCGGCATAATTCTCCTTTCCGTTCTCGAATTCTTTTTCTACGAGGTGACCTTTACATTCCTAATCGTGACCACGCGAATTCTTGGTGCGTCCTTTCGGCGTTACCTGGCGGCGTGTGGCCGCGCCATTTCCAGCGCGCATGCCTTCTGGCCATCGGCGGTATTCTCGTGAGAGGCTGCAGGCACTGACGGGAAGGGCACGATCGGAAAATTAACGACCCCTCGAGCGTTAACTCCCGACTCCGAGGTCGGTTCTCGGTCCGCTCGTTCGTTAAGTCCCTCCTCGAGTTCTCGCGACTCACGCCGCGTTTTCAGCTATCGCCGTCTCCCTCTCGCCCCCACCGCGCGCGCGCGCGCGCTCTCTCTCTCTCTCTCCCTCTCTCCCTCCATCGCCGTTCCGCGCTCGTCTGTCGGGTTCCTCTTGCCGTTCTCCTCCCCCCCCCCCCCCCCCCCCTCTCCCCCCTCTCCCTCCCTCATCTATCCCGTCACCGTCCCGCTCTCCTTTCCCCTAACCATCGCCACCGGCTCTACCCCTCGAGCTACGAATCGGAGATTGGTGGAGAGACCGGTCGATTATCTATAATCGATAGGAACTACCGGTGTATTGGCACCGGCGTGCGTGCGTACGTACACCGCGAAAGCCGGCTGACATTTAAATACGCGCGAACGCGGGATTTCCTCGTTTATGTTTAGCAGCGACTAATTACACGGTGGCGCGGTCAAACGTGGCGATTCGCCGAAATTCGTTCGCTTCGAATGTTTTGAGCGTTCCGCTTAATGGGACCGATAGAAAAGTGAGCACCGGCTCGATCCGACCGGAGTTATGAATATTCAGTGCCGCGGGTCAGTGGAAAGATTCCAGCAGTGGAGACTTATAGCGTGTACATGTATATACGCTCGAGCGTATATCGTTAGGGGATATCTCGAACAGATTGTGTATCGGAGTCGTTGATACGCGAGATCCTTGCGTTTTTAGGGAGTCGGCACGCGATTACGCCGCACGAATTGTCGGACGCGTTCAATAATCGATGGAAGTACCAACGCTTGGTTTCCTTGGTGGAGAGTTGAGCCTTTTTTTGTGGAGTATCTATGACATTGGACCGATGACGATCGTTGAGACGCAACGCTAACTTTTAGCTTGTCAACCGAGGTCTCTGGACAGTCAAATACCACGACACATCGGACCGACCAAATTGTGTCATTTTGGCGGATATGTCCAGATATCTCAGGTAAACGCGCCTGAAGAACGTTGCGAGCGGTCACCGCGGAACAACCCTTTGGGTTCTTCCGCCCGGCTCCCACCACCCCAGCCAGCTAGGCGAGTGCGACGCAGACGATCGACGATGCACTGCGCGCTGATTGGTCGCACCAAGCTACCAAAAGAAGTATAAAGGCCCGCAAGTTTCGCATGTAAAAGATTCTCCCACCAACACCGCACCGAAGCGGATCTCCACGCTGCTCAAACATGTAAACACACGCATCAAACGGTCTCGAACACACGAATAAAAGATAACAACGTACAACGATTCGCACCAGTCTCGCCATGCAACGTTCAAATTACTCACACGCCGTCAATTCGGCAAGGGAGTGTTCGTGTGAACTCTTCCCAAACGTGGCTAAGAGCACGGCACGCAACAACGGTTAGGGAGCTCTCCCCCTCTCTCTCAGAGAGTGTGTAGAGGAGAGAGAGAGAGAGAGAGAGAGAGAGAGAGAGAGAGAGAGAGAGAGGGAAAGAGTGTCTAAGACACTCGTTCTAAGACACTCGCTTTAGGACACTCGCTCTACGACACTCGCTCTACGACACTCGCTCTAGGACACTCGCTCTAGGACACTCGCTCTACGACACTCGCTCTAGGACACTCGATCTAGGACACTCGCTCTAGGACACTCGCTTTAGGAGACTCGCTCTATGACAGTCGCTCTATGACACTCGCTCTAGAACACCCGCTCTAAGACACTCGCTCTAAGACACTCGCTCTACGGCACTAGCTCTAGGACACTCGCTCTACGACACCGTTTCTCTCTCAGCGGTCGCGGCGGATCATCTTACCTCGGGAAAAAAGATTCCGTGGGGATCGCGTAAGTTTCAGAGGAGGGCGGGAATCGAGGGTGGTTCGGTTCGTTGCTCCGCCGTTTTAATTCGCCGCCCTCCAATTTCCTCGTTCGAGGGCCAGGTAGCTCGGCGGTGGAACGCCGATGCCGTTCCGGCCGACGAAAATCGATGGGGAAACGGCGAGGAGAGATTTCCACGAAAACACGAGTCACCACCCTCCGCTCCGCTGCGCGGCGCGGCGCGGCGCGGCGCGGCCGCCAGCAGCCAGTAAATGAAAACGGAGAGGATCGCGTGAAAGATGTTGATCGATGCCGATACAAGCTGTGCGGAAATTGAACGGCTCGCTCGCCCTTCGCGACCCGTCCGCCAAAGGAGCTCTTTAAAGTATCCCCGGCGACGAGATTAAACGAATAACGATTGATGACGGCGCCGAAAGTTCCTGCCGCGCGGAGACCAGGCTCAGGGAGCTCCGTAATGTTTGCTGGAATCAGCTGAAAACTTTCCCCGTAAAGGTAGTCATCGACCTCGGTGATACCGTGGAGACGCCTAGATCGAGTGACCGAAGGTCATCTCTTTGTTCAGGGAAGCATCTTTGCTGGGTCTGTGTCCGCTAATTTAGGAGGAGGAATTATACACGCGTAGATATTGATAGTAATAATAATACTAATATACTTAGCAAAGACTGGTATGAATTGTCGCTAGACGGTGTCTGTACTTGGCTACATTGAAAATGTTGTGGGCGTAGATTGCGATAAATTAACAATTTTCCAACGAATTAACGAATCAACAAGGTTTTTGCCCGGGTATCGTAGCTGCCATGTCGCCCCAGGCCGAGCAGGTGGTTCGCAACACGAGTTATTGCGGGCAAACGATACGAGAGCTTCCTCAAAGGAATTAGGCACGACAATGACTCGATTAAATTTCCAGCATGAGCCAGCCGCTGGTCTTCCGCCTGAACGTGTCGCGAGTAAACATGTTGGCTTCTCTGCAAGCGTATCGTCGACCACTATAAAGAATTTCGTCAAAAATAGCCGATGATTATGCGATTACAATTATGTCAGCGAGCGTATAAAATCTGTCGAAGCAATCTTTTATTCTCACATGGGATGCGAGTGGTAAAAGAGTAGAATTAACAACAAGGTGGGTGATCATCTTGTATTTACTATCGGGTCAATTAATGGGTCGCATAAAGCAGCCCCGAGTTGTCCGGTGTGGACCATTTCTGCTTCCTTGTCACGCGAACTTCCACCGTTTGACCCTTTAGCTACTAAGAGCGACTATAGTCTCTGTCGAATTTAAAAGGAAATTACTTGAATGTCTATCTCCATACTTTTGAGTCAAGCATAAGTTAGAAAACGATTCGCTTTTAAATAAAGAGAATAACAGAGACGGCGCTATCCCATCGCAGGAGTTAAGCTACTCCGGGCACGTTCAACGCTAAGATAGGTGACCGTCTTCAGTATTTCCATGTTGTTGTTGACGCATGATGGTTCAGGAGCCACGCAAAAGTGTGTCGATCTCCAGCTAAACGACCCTAGCAGACGATGCTGAGTTCCATACAGAGGAGGAGGAGAAGAAGAAGAAGAAGAGGAAGGAAGGAATTGGACATTTACATAACGTCGTGTTACGCGTATCAGGTTATAAACATTGGGAACTGATTATGTGGTTCTGTTACCGCGGCCTTTGTTGCGCACCTTGCGCTAGCAGGTGAAGGCTAAGACAAAGTACATTCCTCGTGCGAATGTCCTCCGTTGCGTAACAATTCTGCCTTCCATTTCCTTTAAATAACTTCCTCCGAGTGTAGTCCGTAAATAAGAGCGACAAGGGCTCGCGCGTACGGTGAAAGTCGGAGGTATGTACTTCAGGAAAATATTTGATGGAGATCGCGTCCGTTTTACCGTGGCTACTGCTACTGCGATCTCTACGGGGTGTTTAACAATTTATGACCCTACAGTTGGGTGTACACAGTGTTCCAATAGTTTCTTAGACTATTTCTAATCTATTATTATCAAGAAGAACGCGGGAAACATTTATTACACATTCTAACAAATTAGAAATATTGTATAATAATGTGTCATTTAAGAAGGTCGATCCAGAAGCGGCTGACGCAGGGTTCTGATGTTAAAAAAAAATACAAAATATTCCGTTTGTAATTACTCGTTCGATACCGCATCCAATTTATTCATTAAAAAAATGTTACCGTAACAATAAGTTAATTAATAATAAACAAGGATCGCATTCATGAATGATGGGCAATAGTGAAGAGTGTATTTAAAATTCAGGAAAGACGGAGGATTTAATTCAATGAACTTGAATAAACATTGTACATAGAAACGAAGAAAAAACACCGACTCTCGTCTGCCCATCGAAGTCAAGCTACACTGGCCACGATCAGCGCTGAGAACGGTGTTTGCAGCGCTTCAATGTTGACGCATGGTAGTTCAGAACCCAGCTAAAACTGTAGATTTCCCTATCAAGAAACACCCATAACAGTCAAGAAGAAAGCGTGCACCACGTGCTGAAATTTTCCACGGTGGAACAACGTGTTAAACCGAACATCTTATTAGAATATTGTGTATAATGTCGATTGTTCGGTTCTTTCAGTGCTCTAAAATTGTAAACTAGGTAACGAAACGTGTATATCTTAATAAAATGAGCTGAATTGATAATTCATCCGAATACATAGATTTATAAAGCGTACAATAATGTGCCTGGACCAGTACGGTGACCCGTAGCACGCGGTAAGCAATTTTTGCAACGCATGTATGCGTTCATTGTCCTGAAATGGTTAGTCCGATTCCGTTCAAAGCTGGAATCTCGTATATTCCCTTTCCGTGCGTATCCAACCGCATACCAACGGACATACTGAATCAGTGAATTTTTACGCCGTTCCTATAACGCACGGGTGGCAATGATTTCGTCCGAACGGCAGAAGCTGTATCCGATTCAGGACGTTCCGGCGGTGCGAGAGGAGGCAGTCTCCGTCGGCGGAGCCTAATTTCCAGGCATTAAAACACTCGATAACCTCCTCACGCTCGCTGGAGCCTGATATTCATATATGCGCGGCGCACGGCTGTTCAAGCTTTTTACGCAACAGACAGCAGCGTGCAGACACTGTCAGAGCGGCCGGCCGGCCGGCCGGCCGTGTACCGGTGCGGTGATCCATTCTACGATTATTGCGCGAGCGGGGCCCGGCTTCCGGAAACTATCTTTCGCATCCTCTTCATTCATAAACTCTTTCTCTCCGTGCGGCTAATGGAACAGCCTCGGTTGGCCGGCGCATAAACCGTACGAACACCAGGCGCCCTTCGCGCCGCATACACGCATACGGGCGAAACTAAATCAGACGGTAAATACACACGGCACGTGAACTGGCCCGGGGTCCCTCTCTCTCTCTCTCTCTGGTTCTCGAAAACGCTTTCCCTTCCCGAAAACCTTCGACGTTCACTCGATTATCGTCCATCCGTCCGGCGAGTCTGCGGCCACGACGGCCGCGCTACCAGGAGAACAGAAATCGCGAGGAGGTGCGCCGAACGTTCCACGCGCGCGTGAATATCTGTATAGGTGGTACGCTCGCGGTATGAGCGCTGCTCGACGTCTGCGATTTTTTTCAAAGTCAAAATGTATTTTTCTCAACTACAATTTAATGTTTCGCCTGATACTATATTATTGTGGATTTTCTATTTTCCGGCCTGATGCCGCGCGCCGTGTACCGTCGACGCCGGTGGGCGTTCGGTGCAATGGCTCACAACGTACTGCCACGGTGCGGCCGCACGCAACGTTCGCCTAGTTTCTAAGTAACCCGCAGTCACAGAGATAAATTCGATGATATTTCGATCCTCGAAATTCAAAGAGGATCGAGCAGCTCGATCGGTGCTTCGAATCGCCTGCGAATGGAGCGTGCAAAAAGTTTAAGATTGGTTTAACCCATCACGCTCTACTGTTTTCGTCAGATGTGTATGTATAATGGTAACATGTGGTATCGTATGGATAAATATAAAACATGTGCAACGGTGACCGGGTGAAGTTCTATGAAGCGCTGATTTAAAATCTAATCTTCAAATTTTGTAACAAGGAGGCGATCTTATACTATTCCAATAAAAGCCACAGTTTCTCTCGTATCGTATAAAGGAAGCAAACATACTTCGTAATCATAAGAAGTCGACTACTAAAAATTTCAAAAGAATTAGCATTAATCAGTTTGTCGCCTCATGATACCCGCTATATTAACCCATTGGCATATCCACCATAGAACATACGATACAGTAAGACTTTAATTATCCGAACTATAATACATAACACTACGACTTGCATTGCTATACTCATTTCGCGTAAAAACGATGGGTTTAGAATATAAAATACGGAATAGTGCAAAATGAAGTACACGGTATCACTGATCATGCTTCCAGGTTGTAACTGACCTAGGATGATCGGTATTTCGAAAAATCTATCGCTGACTCGTAATCGTTTCGGCAACGTTTGAACAGATTTCGCGCACCCACACGGGCGCCGTTGCGTGTGTGTGCGCGGTGTCGCGTACCGCACACAGGAGGAGCACACACGTGCGCGGCCGTAAACGTCCACGCGCGACACTACTTACATAAATAGTGCGAGAAGGTGCGAGAGAGACGGAGAACGGAGCGAAACGAAGGAGCGAGATAGAGATTGGGCGAGACGGTCGAACGCGAAATAGGGGAGCGAGGGAGTGCGAGAGAGACGAGGAATGCGCGAGCGAGAGGAGAAGATAAAGAAGCTCGTATGCAGAGGAGAAACGCGACGTGCGACCACATTGGCCGTCGTCACTGGCTTCCACGGTGGATCCTCGAAAGGGCAGAGGTGAAGCTTCGTCGAAGCTGTACACAAAATCGTCTCTCGTTGCAAAAGCGCGAGATTCGACGTTCGCGTGCATACAGGGTGTACCGAAAATCCTTTGACAAACTTCGCCGACCCATTCTATCGCTTGTGCCGATTGAAAAATGTTATACGAACACGGGTCCGCGAATGCTTTGTTTGCGGGTTTTAGTCGTTTAAAATTGTGCATTAAGATTAGGTTTCGTAACGGCGAATTACGCTAACCTCACACATATGAAATTTTTATTATCGCATTATCTGGTACCGTACGGAAATTGGTGCAGCAATGTCAATGGAGTGATAATGGGAAATGAAAAAAATGTCAACACTTTATTCACCCTTTGTCAACGCTAATTGCTAACCCTTTGAGGACGAACGCGATCGAATAAGCGGAAGCATCTTCCGACAGTAAGCAGACATAAGCCTTCGTGCGTCGAAGGCTGCTGAAATGGTAGTAAAAAATATTATTATTACCTTTGCAATCATTGTGCACGTTTCGCTGCTTCCCACTAGATTGTAATCGAGGGGTTTATAACAAAAACAACGCTTGTGAAAATTTACGATGACAACAAGAGGTCATAATTACAGACAACACCCACAGCAACCGTGTACTATGATGATATTTTGTAAAAAAATTGAAACCTATTGAACAAAAATTAAAGATGTAGAGTATGTACCTTCTTTGCTCTCCTGAAAAAAGGACAAGAATTAACAAGGGCCACCTTTGTTACGAACCGTTCCATTTCCATTGTTGTAGCGTAAATTTTATATACCGTTATTTCTTTGCTCCTCGTCACAAGGGATTTATAAATTGCATAGCATACCGAAATAGAAGAATTTCAGGAGGAAGACGCGAAACTCGGTTTTATTGCGATACTTGCACTCCAGGTATACGTATCGGGGACTGCTTCGAAAAGTGTCACACTTCGAAGACATACGGAAGCTGAACCATATTGTTGTACATTATTATTCTCAAAAATAATATGAATAAAACGTTTTTTGTGTTACAGTTCAAAGATCTCAGTTTGCAAAATTTCATGAAATACGCTGATAGCGTCTGGTGGAAGATTTCAGGGACACCCTGTATACGCATGCAGGGAGACCGTAGGCGAGAGCTTTTTGCTCGCGGACCCAGCTCTTTTAAAGGGCCTTTCGATGTCGTTCCGCGACGTGACTGGATTTCGCGCGATCGAACGCTCGCTGATCTGAATACCTCGGAGGACAGCGAATTAAAAAGTAGTATAGGTAGCCTCGAGGCCAGTCGGTACGAATTAATAACGCGCAAAATAAGAAAGGGCAGACGCGAGCCTCCCGTCGCGAGCAATTTCAGAGGAATTTTAGGCCGGTCGCGGGTTCAGCTTCACGATGACCAACAGACTAATTGCTTTTAAACGCAACGGCAAGAACGTAATCACGAACGGATGCGTTGCAATCTCGAACGCATAACCTTTATGACTTTTTATCCGCGAGTAACGTCGTTCAGGTTGGTAGATATATCGATATCGACTGCGTATCGATAATAGCCAAAAGGATATTTTATTATTTATTACCAGCGAAATCGGACCGCTCGCAGTGGATACCGAAACCATTCGTGATATTTAAAGGGCTCGATGCTTTGGTTAGGGTAATATTCCACGCGGTACACAGGTTGGCATTACACATGATATACGCGTGTATCGTAAAATTGGTAACAATATTTCTCTGTGGCTACTCGCGAAAGTAGGATTCCGCTGTTACACAAAGTCAACGATTGCATCTAAAATACCCCAAGAAATTGTACAAGCAGTAAGCCTGTTATCAACTTTTCGTCAGTCGTATCGTTAGCAAGAAAAACAAAAGCGCGATGATGGTCGTTGACAGTTTTTCACATAATATGAAACAAGAGCGCTGTTCATGGTAGTGAAAGAATTGAAATTCGATTGCAAACTTTTCAAGAGGATGCGAGCCAGCGATCGGTCATCGGTCGTAACCGGCGTAACTTAGAATCGACCGATCCCGCTCGAATTCCGCCGTCTCTGCGGGCAGCGGCGATATCTCGACATCTCGATATCTCGATATCGGGATACCTCGATATCTCGGCGGACGAGGAAACGTCGCGAGAGACTCGCCTCTTTGTTCGTGAAGGGAACGGAGCTCGGAGCGGCGTTCCTAATTGACGGCTCTCGCGATTTTTACCTCGCTCACCGTCCAGGCCAGAAGCTCAGGGGCTCTCCGGCCTCTTTTTCTCTATATCTTTTTCTCTCCGACCCCCTTCCGCCCCGCGTCGTCGCTCCGTCCCTCTCGAGCGCCGTGCCGTCGCCTCCCTCCGTCCTCGTCTCTCTCGCGCCGCTCGAGGAGAGATCTCTCGAAGGCCGCGCGAGGCGCATGCAAAAGAGAGGAAAAAAACGTGGGCCAAGGGAAGAGGCGCGGCGGGCGGCGGGCGGCGGGCGACGGGCGTCAGGGGGCCGCGGGACGGCGAGGGGGAGGCGCGAGGAGGGCCGCGAGACGCCCAAAGCCGCATTAACGCCGCTTCGCGATCGGAATCGCGGTCAGAACGACGCTGCATTTTCTGACGGGACCGCTCGATAACCGAATATCGTCGATCGTACACCTTGTCTCGATTTCACCTACTCCACACCTCGAACATCGATGCGCGAAAGGTTCATTTGGACTTTCTGCTTAGGTTTTCATTTTGAATGTTCGTCGTGGAGGCGTTTCGCGATCGGAAGGACGCCGCATTTTGTGACGAGACCGCTCGACGATCGAATATCGTCGATCTCAACTACTCTGCACCGTGAATATCGATGGATGAACGGTTGTTGATTTTAAGAAAGAATGGAGCTTTTGCTTCAATTTTGATTACGCGCGTGCGCGCAGACGATAACGTATCCTGTTTCAGGTGGAATTAGATGGAGTCGCGGACATTCATTCGCGTGTATTGGTTGGAAACTGAATATTTTTTTTGGGAGGGAATTAAAATGTAGATACAAGGAAGAACACGTACCGTTGCATGAGGAGGTATTCTCTTTTCTCGCAATGTTGCGACAAGGGGTATCAGGTTACGAACAAACGTGATAATTTGGAATAGGTTTGCGAAAGGGTTGAAGTTGATCATCCTGGAGTAACAAAGATCCAGGTAAACATTTTCTCGCGGATTATATAATTCTCGAGCATCCCTCCTTCACGATCATTTTTACGATTAATATCGTATCGAATAATTCGAGCCACCGGTATAATGGGCAAACGCATCGAGCGTGATTCATTATATCGCTCGTTTCGCGTTACCATGAATAATGAATTATATGTATATAAACGCGAGGAATCGGATTGCGATTAATTGTAATGGGTGATTAATTAATACGCGGAACACGATGAAACGCGAGTTTATTCGCGAAGCATGACCGGCCGCGCCGGTCCGATTTTCCTTCGGAGCTGGCCAAGCGGACGGTCCAAGCGGAAACGGAAAGGCGAAGGTTTCCTGGAATCACGATATCACGCGCGACGGCTCGCTTTTACCGCGATTCGAGCGAAGCAGGAGTTCCAGAAAATTTCACCCTTTCTCGAGATTGCATGCCACCGACTCCGGCCCGCTAAAAGGCCTTCTGACCGGAAATCTTCAGACAACTCCGGGACTGAATGCCTGCGTCGTCCGGAGAGCCCGCACTTCCGGAATAAACGGAAGCTCTCTCACGAACGTGCACCCTATTCTTCTCCGAACAACCGAGTTCGCGTGCTGACACGATCAAACACGATCGACGTTCCTCGATATCGTAGCAGAAAATTTTAAGCGGTCGCTCACATTCGAACGGCCACTGCAATGGCCTTAAGCTACAGGAGACATTCTCAGATACAAGAGCCCGATACAAATAATAAATGCAACATGAAACGAATAAAAGAAATCGACCGTCTCAGCCATTTGTTTCGAGGTTGGTAGAAAACCTTCGCGTTCCGTATGTTACAACTTGTTCATAATTTACAGACTTCTTGTTACATGACATCGCAGTCGTATTATTAACCGTGGTACGCACTGGCAACTTCTGGGACACCCTGTAGAACACGAAACGTATCCCCGTCGTTATACGGCGTCATACCGCACTCGAACGTATCATGAATCTACTGTTCGCAGATAATGGGAAATCCCGTAATGTTTAAATAAACAAGCAAAGGAACATCCTAACGGTAGCATCCTCTCGATGACGGCGATTCACGGAGCTCGAGAGGATCACGGGCCGGTTATCGGTTCGCGACGACGACCGTCGACGAGATACGAAAACCGTATAAAAATCCACTTTTAAGATAGCGCTCGACAGGTTTTTCTTGATACAGGCGGCTGTAACGGGTAACCCGATAATTTATAGCGGCGCATGGAGGGCACCTGGTATAAAAGTTCCTGCGCTCACGCACATGTGTGCACGCGTGTGCGTGTGCGTGTGCGTGCGCGTGCGCTTGTGCGTGCCCGCTCTAGCCTGCTCCCCATATGCCCGCAATGACGAACGCGCGTCCAGACGGAAGACCGGTCAAATTTCCCGCGTGAACGACGCGCACCCGACACAGCGCCGAGACCTCACCGTGAGACCCGCCTCTTCTTTTTTTTTTCACGCCCTGGTTAGGCTCGTCGCGAGGTACCACACCATCTGCCTTCGCTTCTTCTTCTTCGTCTTCGCTGTACACAGGGTGTTAAAAAAGGGTTGATGACTTTAACGCTTTGACAGCCGCTGACGTTCGAATAACGCCCGTGCAAGACAAATATACATATATTAGGTTGAGTCTTAAGCAACTTCCGATTTGTCGTCGTAAATTTGTTGCGGAGACGCGAAGGTCGTTTCGAGCTGTATTCAACGAGCTCTTGCATCTCGATAGATCGTTCCATTACGAATGGTTTTGGACGTGGACGGTCGAAAGTTTAAGAAAATATTCAGTTGCGTGGGGCAGTCCATGCTCTTCCGCTTGAAGACAGGTGTCACGATAGAGCAGCCGAACCGTCTCCTTGTGAAACATCATCGTTCAAAGTTTACTTCGAAGACCCAAAATCTATTCTCGATCGACTCGACGTCTAAAATTTCTCAGACGTGTAATTTATAAATAAACAACATGCTTCCCTCTGTAGCCCAAAGTGATATTCGTGTCCCAATTAAAACGTAGAAAATGTATCCCTTTCAGCTGGCACAGGCTGGCGAGATGAACGCGCGAAGAGAGTCCACCGAAGGACAGCTCGGTCGCGGATCATCGAACGGAACGTCGCGAAGGGAAAAGCGATGGTACGTATCGCGGGTTTCGAGCATGCTGCGCATCCAGAGCGTGCAGGATGATGTTTCTCACCATATGGTGGATGCGTACGGTCGCCATGTTCCCCGGAACTCACCCCGCGCGAGCGACTCCTCTCTTTCGCTCTTTTTCTCCGGGGCCCCGAGATTACGGGCTCGCTTTTAAGGCCGCCTGCTGCGAATCCGAAAGAGGCCAACGCGATGACGCCCAGCCTCGAGATAAACACGAAGAAATCCTCTCCGGACGGACGAATGCCAGCGGGATTTATCGTTCGGCAAAAAATGAGAACGCGAGCCTGCCAATCACGCGCGCGCGCGCGCGCTTATTTGCAGCCCTTAAAACCGATCGCCTGCTATTATTATCCTCTCCTGTCCCTCGGCAAACGGAAAAAAGACGGGCACGGAGGTTCGCCTCGAAGCGAATTAGAAGACTGCACTTTGAATAATCGATCGTTCGATGCGCGCCTAGTCCTTCGGACAGCGAGAACATGGAAGCGGGTTCGGTGAACAGTTCGGAAAGAACGGGAGCTGGCTTCTTCCGCGGACCTTTCGTCAACCGTGACCTTGGGCCAACGTGTATGTTAATGTCCGCCTAGATTCTTGCTCGAACCCCACCCAACTTCCGTCACCCCACTCGAGGCGAGTTCTGGCAAGACCAAGGTGATGCTGGTCGCCTCCATTTTCTGCGGCCGAAATTTGCATCACTCAACGAGCAGAATCGTTCGTTGAACCGGATAATGCAGGCTGGACCACGGTGGAAGCATCCTTATCTGGCCGTTCGAGGTCACAATTTCAGCTATCAACCGACTTACCACTTTTTGACGAGATTTACCATTTTGGTTACATCGCACTGTACCTCGTCGATTTTTCTCTTCCAATTATATAGCTATTCGTTACAAGATTTTTAAAATAAGAAAAAGGTTATCGTGGGTAAGGAAATCACCTTGAAAGGCCTGATTTGCGCTCCTCCCGATATATGCTACACTTTGTCCAGTTCATTCGCTCGTTGACCGGTTGACAAATGATTTGTCGATTGTGCAACGCATATCGAAAATGTTTGCAAAACACACTGAGTATTTAAAGAAATAAATTCGCATTTAAAAGACACACCGGTACATGCTGCTGGACTGGCACCTTTTAATCATTTACAAAAAATGCTAAATTATATTTTTAACGTATTTAGATGGACAGGTGGAGGAGAATGTCGCACGGTCTCCATACTCCTCTGACGGAATCCTTCAGGGCTATGACAATATAGACACCTGAACTGGGTCTATCCTGCATGAACTTTTGCCCCTGTTCTACAGCCGCACACGCGCTCAAAGCTTTCGCTAACCTATTCACAAGTTTGCAACCCAACCTGACCTTTTGATACATGGATGTTTCCACCACGTATATCAGCTCGCATGCAATAAAGATTCCTAGACCGGGCTGTTCAAGGTCATATCTCCACCTGTAAAACGACTACCTGCTCTTAACTCGATCCTTAATACCTTATCGACGGATGATGCTGTTTTTGCGTGAAACTGGATACCGTCCTCCGTTACGGATGACTCGATACCCCGCCAATCTACGCGCCATACTTACGAAATCGGCCTTCGTCTGCAAAATATTGCACTATCTATCAAAAACACCCGTTAGGGTAGCGCCCGGTCTACACGGTGGACCGGATGGGGTTGACTCGGAATACGCCTGCCCTCATCATATAAGAATCGTTGGACGAGCAGAATCATTGGACAAATAGAATCATTGAAGAAGCACAGTCACTGGACAAGCAGAATTACTGAAAAAGTAAGAACGACTGGACAAGCAGAGTCAGTGGACAAGCGACGACGTCGACAGACCCAATTCGCGCGTCACCGCGTTGATAAAGAGATGCAGGTAGCTTCTGAGAGGAAACCGGAGAGGCTGTTCAATCAGCGGCACGCGGCTTTCGTTCATGCCGTCCAATTAGGGATGCACAGCGGAGATCTAGCAATTGCGAGCGAATTTTCGAACGGCAAGGTAATCCCTTAGCCCGGTGTGCACGCATCATTGCCTCGCAACGTGCTGTTAAGCCGTTACAAGCGAGCAGGGAAACGGCTGCTGCTCCGAGAGAGAGAGAGAGAGAGAGAGAGAGAGAGAGAGAGAGAGGGCGAGAGAGAGCGAGAGAGAGAGGGAGAAAGAGCGAGCAGGAGAGACAGTGTGTGTGTCGGTAAGTTTTAATTCAATTCCGTTAGCAGACTCGCCGGTGCACACCGCGGCAGGATAACCGAGGCTGGGACCACAGACGAGAAAATCGTGGCGATTACACACCGTGACCGTTACCATTATACCCCGTCGACGAATGCCATTTATTAAAGCACCGCGAAACCGGCCGGCTGGATTAAGCGAATTGCCAAGTGTTAAGGCGCATTATATGCTCGGCCAATTATATCTGAAATTCTGATCTTCTCCCAGCTCCTGCTCCTGCTCCGCAACGCACTCCGCTGCAAATTTGTCTTCATCTTCGCGAGCCTGGGCGCCGCGCGTACCCCGAGGAATTTTATAACTTCATTCGATCCACGCGTACACTATGTATTTCGACGCATCGTTTAAGAGGGATAATCATAGTGATTACTTGCTCGGATGATCGTTATCGGCCGCACCAGGGGCCTCACCGTCACTCCGACTCGACGCGTTCGTTGCTTTAATCGTTTTTCTGATGATTGTTCTTTTCCTGATTTCCTCTTTTTTTTTTACATGTAACCCGGCGTCGACTGCTACGGTCATATAGCAGGGAGTGTTACACTTTTTCACGAGTTCCGAATCGACAACATCACAGAGGCACCGAAGTCTGTCACCCGCGCGGATCTGTGAC
Source organism: Macropis europaea (assembly GCA_916610135.2). NCBI lineage: Eukaryota > Metazoa > Arthropoda > Insecta > Hymenoptera > Melittidae > Macropis > Macropis europaea. The sequence continues at coordinate 1,162,126 of OU744348.1, forward strand.
CATCGTGGCTCAAGTTCGTTTATTGCGAGTTACCGTCGAATGGATTTTGGAGTGCGCGTGATTTAGGCTGCAGTTGGCCGGAAGGAGCCGATGGTTCGTAAAGGGTTACCTAAATTGGTGGTCGTAAAGCTTGGGTCATCGGGACTTAATTAGTTTTAACTGTACTTTCTGCAAAGTCGTCCCTGGTCCTTGAATGTATTGGATGGAATACAGTGGTGCTTCGTCGAGGGATCGTCGGCACAGAAATTTACCTTCCGATGCGGTTGCCTCTTTGGGGCTGTCCCGTAGCTCCGGTGAAGCTCATAGAAGGTCGGAGAGAGACGAAAACAAAAAGTGAGATGGAGAGACGTCGGAAGACGTCGACGATGATCTCGCAAGCCTACCTGACTGCAATTGCTGGATGCAAGTCGTGTTTGGGAACATTTCCATCGATGAAATCTCACAAATCCATCACGACTGCATCAATGAAGGTGAAATACAGAAATGCAAGAATTTAATAATTGGGTTTTGTCTGACAAATTTTCTAAATGAGATGTCGATTTCGAGCGCTCCAAAAGTTGTGGGGATGATTCACAATCTCTTGGTGAAGCACCGACGCATACGCATGCATGATAACTAAACTCATCGGTTATAGTATATGTTATTATTTATGTATTCCTATAGTATTATTCCTCTTAGTGTTGCTATTTTTATTGTGATTGCTGTTACTACTGCCATTTTCTCTTGTTTTTGCTGTAGCAAAATTACAACCTGTGCAGGGGAGGAAAAGCGAAGACACCCTCGTCAGAGTAGACGATCAAATTTTCGATCGATCCGGAGTGTAACGCGAACCCTGCGCGAATATCTCCTCGGGCTAGAATCGGGGATGAAACGGGAGCCAGCGATTTCAAGGTTACAAGAAAAGAGGGAGCAGGTTCGCGAGATACAAGATGCCATGGGGTTCCCGTGAAACAACGGAGGGAGGAGGTTCGCGAGGTGCAAGGGCCCGTGGACTCCCTGTGAAACAACGGAGGGGGAGGTTTACAAGATATAACGGTCCATGGGATTCCTGGGTTTTTCTGAAATGACGGAGAGGAGGTTCGCGAGATGTAAGATACCATCGAGTTCCTGTGAAACGAACGCAGCGGTTCGCGAGATGTAACGGTCCATAGGGTTCCTCCCAAACAACGGAGTGGGGGGATCGCTAGATACAAGGGTGCACGGGGTTCTTTGCGAGCGACGGAGAAGGGGTTCGCGCGATACAAGGGTCCATGTGGTTCCTACAAACCGGTGGAGGGATCACCGTCGAAAATCCAAGTACCGACGACACTTCTCCGATCTTCATCCGCATCGTATCGACAATTATTTCTGTGAATTATTCAGATCGCAATTTCTTTTGTTCAGTCCCTCTAAATTTTGCGTTTGTAGAATTATGTATTACAAGTGCTTTTCAATGTATCTATAAGTGGCTTGTAAATAATTTGTGGCTGTACTTTCTTAACAATATATTCCATTATGCTTAAGATGTATCGTATTATATTGTTTAAGAAATACTGTAAACGTAAATAATTCAGAGATTATGCTAATTGTAAGTTAATAAATTTCAAGAATAATTATAACAGTTTGTATCGATTAAGTAACAATAGGTTAAGAAGACATGTAAAAACTTATAAAAATTATTTTATGTATATTCTATATTGTAAGAAATTGTTTAAATAAATGCAAATTAAAAGGATCAATTGTCTTTATTTATTAGTTGCTAAGATCCTCTCCATTTTCCATTCGACATACTTTCACAAAATAACTTTGAGAACCTTAAATCGATAAATCGAGGAGCAAGGCAAAAATAAGCGACAGGCACAAAAAACACCAGCAAAGTTTGTGCCACCTCCTCGTTCATCATGCTCTCCTGATACAAGTTCTGGCTTTACGGTGAAACTTGGATTCGAAAACCCGAAAAATTGAGATCGCGGAGATTCCTGGAATCGTGACGTCATTTCCAAGAATCCGCGAATTTTGTGCCACCTCCTCGGTAATCATGTTCTCCCGATACAAGATTACGATTTTCGTCGGAAATTTTCTTCGAAAAGCAGCAAATTTTGTGCCACCTCTTTCGGCGTCATGTTCTCCTGTTACAAACTCTCGATTTTCGATAAATTCCAAAAAATTTCAGATATTTCGCGCTTGTATCAGGAGAATATGCGGGCACAGGAGGTGGCACAATTTTCGAGGATTTCTCGAAATGACGTCACAGTTCCAGGAATTTCGACGAATTAAATTTTTCGGACCTTCGGAGTGACATTTCGCACAATCGAACATTTGTATCGGGAGAACATGATTACCGAGGAGGTGGCACAAAATTCGCGGATTCTTGGAAATGACGTCACGATTCCAGGAATCTCCACGAGTTCAATTTTTCGGGTTTTCGAATCAAAGTTTCGCCAAAAGCCAGAACTTGTATCAGGAGAACATGACGAACGAGGAGGTGGCACAAATTTGCGGATTCTTGGAAATGACGTCACGATTCCAGGAATCTCCGCGATCTCAATTTTTCGGGTTTTCGAATCCAAGTTTCACCATAAAGCCAGAACTTGTATCAGGAGAGCATGACGAACGAGGAGGTGGCACAAATTTTGCGAGCATTGAGTGAAGCAGCCGTATGTATGGTCGAACGTAGGGGTGGGTTTTTAAATAACAACAGCATCGTATTCATTAAACTCTGTTCGTTTATTTTATCAACTTAACGTGACAGTTACAACAATCGCGAGTACATAAGAGGTTCAGATACTTAATTATAATAAAGTTACAATAAATAATAAGCCTTAAGTATGTATTGCAATCGCTCCGTACCGGAATACTCCGTACCTCGTCCGTGGCGCAATAATCGGCGCGAGATCGTTCGCGCAAACAGAGGGGGCAGCCGGCGCGTATCCGTTAGCCTTTCCGCGTATATGCGAGCGTACCCTCGAGAAACGAAGGGTCGCGACGGTCGAAGGGCCGCGGGGCGGGAGGGTCGGCGGTGAGTCGGCGGAGGGGTGGCGGCAGCGGCAGCGGCAGCGGCAGCGGCTTCGCCTCCATCGGTTTTCCCGTTACTTCGACCGAAGTCGTACCTAACTTATCTGCGCTTAAAGCCGCCCCTTCCGTGGTCCCTTCGGGGCCGCCCGCTGCGAACACGAAAATGACGTCGCCGCGTCGCGACGGGATCATCGACGACCACGGCCATCGCACCAGCACCAACGCCAACGCCAACGCCAACGCCAACGCCAACGCCAACGCCAACACCAACCTCCGCGTGTATATACCGTTCCTTTTTCCCTGAGAGAAAAGTCACGTTCGCGTGTTTGTTCCGTGGAATGGAATTCGGTGGTCGAAGGGACGTATCGCGTCGTGGGTGCTCCTGCTCCCTGCTTTTCAAGGTTGTGCTTGAAACGTTGCCACTTTGGCGGCTGCAAATATTTTCAGAATGTTAATTGAAGCGTCGGTCATCCTCGGGGCGGTGGTGGGTGCACCGTGGTACGTCAGAAAATTCGCAAAGATTTTGAAAGATATAGAAGAAGAGAACCAGTGGCATCTCAATCAGCTGGCGGCAGACGTTTATGAAGCTCTCGCGAAAAGGCGACTCGAAAGAAAGCGTCTATGGCGCCTAATTACAGTGTAGAAACTCAAATAGACAGGATGTATTTATTCTAGTTGTTACTACAATTTAGCATATGTTCTCTGGGACAAATAGTAAATAATATAGGGTTGTTAAAAAAAGACTAATCGAGGGCTTTATTTACAGGGTGGCACAAGTTGCTTCTTTGTTATATCGAGATACTCTAGATTTCCATTTTGATGTTTCTAAAAGTTTCTTTAATCGTGTTCTCAAAGTTTATTAGGTGCACGAACACATTTTTATGCATCCTGAAGGTGTTATACCCCTCATTTCTAGATAATATTTTTCCTTTATAAAATTTCGAAGCTCTGCAGGGTGATGATAGCGTTTCTTCCTCAATTCTGGTATAGCTGAGTATTTACAAATTTTAGAGGCATACATGAACCATAGTTTCTTATAGATATAGTACCTGCGCTTCAAGGAACGATGCCGTAAATATATATTAAACAAAAGAAAGTAGAAATAACGCATGCGTGTGATCGATTTCGTGTGTCACCGAACGCTCCTATAATCCTACGATTGCCGCTGTAACTTCAATTAGCAAGATTCGATTTATTTACCTTCGTATTGATGTTCAGATTCATAAAAAGAAGCCGAAAACTGAATACGATGCGCGGCATAGGAAGATTCCGTTCGCAAAAAGCGTCTAGCTTTGAAGCGGAGAGTTGACACAACAGCTGAGGTATAAAAGTGTGATACGAAAGAGAGAAAGAAATTCATCTCGCACCCCTTCGAGCAGTCTCATGCGTCTTGCCGGTAGAAAAAGCTCCCGACACAAGAGTACACAATAACACGTGAACGGCCATATAACACGTAAGCGGACTGAAGAATGCTTGACTTTGTTACTGCCACTTTCCCGGCCCATTAATTCTCTCGACGACGAGAGCCAATGCGATCGATATCGCACAATCATTTACAGATACATCATATAAAACCCAGACGATTGCTTTATGAATACTACAAGCGTGATTAACCATGAATCATTTCGAGCCACAGCTGCAGGGTGGCCGCAATTCACCCCCGCGACGAAACATGCGAATATTTACCGCGACGGAAAAATATTAGCTCATTCTGCAAGTTATGTCTTCTTTCAGAGTGTATAATGCACGGGAAATAAATAAATATTAAATGCTAATACAGCGCTTAACCCTTTGTGTTATAGCAACGAGTCGCACACTCGTCATACGGATTGCAAGGTGTGCGTGTCAAACACGGATTTTATTCCGATATGAATTTTTAACGCACTGGCGGTCGAAAATATTTTCAGAAAACTCGTTAGCTTGACTATTTTCGCAAGGCTTCGGTAAAATAAGAAAATATTCTACGTTATTCGTTTTATATCGATTGGTTTACAGTTTTAACTTTATAAATACTTGGATATTTATCTTCTTTCCAGCGCAAGGTGCGCTGATTCATTTGGTTTACATAAGCGTCATTTAAATTGGTTAAGTCACATGCATGTGATAATATCTTTGATCAATGTGTCAACATCTTCTTGTTGGAGCTGCTTTGTTTTTCAGAAGATTCTAACAAGAATATTCTGCCTGTTGGCAGACACGCATCGCTGTATACAGGAAGTTGAATAATAAATTTCAAAGCAATAAAAACAGTATACAATATTTTCCTTTCCGATCGAGCATGTTCTGCCTCATGAATTTTCCGTAACATCAAGAACAACAACCATTTTCCGTTCGAATCTCAGGTGACTCGGGCCGTGCGGAAGGGGTTGGTCGGTGCAGGTGAGCTTGGAAGTGCGCGAACACCGCGTAAAGGTTTCAGGACGAGCCGGGGAGGTCGGCGGAGCAAGGGGTTGGCAGAGAAGAGGGGAAAAGGGCACGACAACGCGGTGGCTTCTGTACCTGAGGGCGATTCGCGCTGGTATATGGCGGTTATATATCTTCGGTGGGCCACGTCGTGGAAGCACCGACCGTTTCTAGGTAGTCAGGATCGGCCTTGCTCCTCTCCCACCCCCTCGACCCTTCTTCGTCCTTTCTTCGTCCTTTTCTCTCCGCCTAGCTTCCTTCGCCGTTCGCTTCCTTCTCCCGTGGGTCCGCCGTTCCTTTTTCCTCTCTGCAGCCACCTCTCTCGTTCTCTCATCCCTCTCTCCCTCTCTCTCTCTCCGCGAGTCGTTCGGTTAATCTGCGAGACAGCTGTGCCGGGGATACACCCTCGCCTAGGTCTCTCCTTTATTGCCGCGTCTTCTCTTCTTTTTTACGTCATTATTAAAGGCACGCCCCGACGAGAAGGGAACACGGCGGAGAAAGAGCGCAGGAAGAGCGGAGGAAGGGCGGAGGAAGGGCAGAGACAGGGCCAGGACAGGCAGGAGGCGAGCAGGACGCAGCGCTGCGTCGGCCGACGGTCTCTTATTCTAAATTATCCGGATACCTGCGCCGAGGAAATGACGGTACGTGTTATCGGCGCGTCCTCCCGCAGAGACACCGGCATTGTGCCCGTGTACGTGCACCGCGTCTTTCCATTCTCTTCCTCCTTCTCTCCTTCGCTTCCTGAACCGTCCTCTTCCCGCCTCGATTCCTCTACCTGCCGAGAATCTCCTCTCGCCCGTCGATACCCTGCCGTTCACCTTTCGAGATCGACTTTTCACTCCGCAACGTGAATTTTCGTTTATCGAGCGGATGGCCGCAGCTCGACCGGTGCGGTTGGCTATCCCGTGGGGATTAAATGAGGGAGATGTTATGTTTCTATGATGAAATGGCGGAGAGCAATTAAATGATATCGGTCAAAGGGAAGCCACCGTACCGGCGCGTGGAGGCCAAAAGCAGAGTAGAACGATCAAACTCCCACACCGTGGCATTACGAACCTGACCTAAAGGTATGCGAGCGTGTGCGTGGAACAGGCGATGTATCCCAAAAAAACCTCTTCAACGGAAGCCACTATACTGGCGCGCGGTGGCCAAAAGCAGAGTAGAACGATCAAACTCCCACACCTGCACCGTGGCGCTACGAAGCTGAGCGAAAGGTACGATAGCGTGAGCGTGGAACGGAGCGTTCCAGCTAAAAGCAGGGGACCGTTTTCGGTGGCCGCCCGTCGAGACCGAGGAAAAAATCACTCTGTGCCCCGGAACCGCGCTCCTTGAACATTTGCACGAAACGTTTTAACCCCTGCTCGCGAAACACGGCCGCACACGCCGTGACCGGATCCGGGGACCGGAAGCGGGAACACATGATCCAAAGTGGCGCAGGGGTGGCTGCCGGTGTTTTCAAGCGGACGACTAATTGAGTGCACGCGTTATGGTAAACAGCACGGCGATTGATCGTCGACGACCGGTCGCAGGATTTATGTCCTGGGAATCGTATCGAGATTCCAGATGAACGGAGGACAAGGACGCGGCGAGCCCGCTGGAGCATCCTCGTTCAGCCTCCACCGTGAAATATGCTTTTTGTTGCGTTTACGCTGACACCTGGTCTCTGCCACCGTACAGGGTGTCCCGTTTCGAAACCATCACCGATATCGAAAGACGTTTTGGACGAAGGTCGAATGATTTCTAGAAAAGTAGAAAAGTACGTGTGTTACATTATACGGAAGTTCTGTATCCGCGAATTTGAATTTCCTGGATAAGGTATGATCGAAGCATCCGGACCGAGCCGTTCGATACCCTCAAATACCCTCCTATAAAATCAGTCCCCTCTGCTTAATAATAAATTTCAATTTTTAATTTTACATGTTTAAACTTCAATATTTTTCATTTTCTTTTCGTTCAAGAAATGAAAGATCGACGGAACTGTATTTTGTGCTTTTAATGTTACCGAGTGTGTTTAATATGTTACCTTTTTGTGCCGCATATTTGAATATGTTAAATAATAGAGTAAATATAATTAAAAATAACTCCAGTAGAGTGATCTTCCATCGCACAGCGTAACGTGGTTCTCATTTATTATTTTATCGAGACCCATTAAAGTCAAAATCAATCCTACCGTCGACCCATGAAACGTTCGAATTTCCTTTTCGACCACCCTGTATATACATTTCCAGGGTAATAGAAATTTCACAAGATATTTAGCGGGAGATACCGCGTTGAAGAATGCAAGGCTCGATGCCTAATTCGACAAATGAAAACTGTCGGCGAGGGAAATTCGCGAGGCGAGAAAAGCAAGGAGAAACAGCGGGCGCGGCAGAGGGGTCGGAGAACAATGCTGAATAATCCGTGCGTTGGGCGGCGCGGATAACTCTGTTTTACCATGATGTAATAACGATCTAATAAGAGCAACAGGCAGCGGCAGCGAATGCGGATGCAGCCGCGATTCGATTTGTTCTACTTGGTTTCACCATGCGGACGGATATAACGCGCAGGTGTTTCCAGTTGAATCCGAGCAAACACTTTTTCTCGGGCTAACTTCACGAATCGGCCGAAATGGATCTGAGTCGGTGATCCGACCGAGTCGAAATCAGTGGAATTTTAATTGTTCCTATAATCGAAATTGTGGGATCATGAGCATATTTGGTGGAAAGTCTGATGCAACGATTTTGTTAGGGACGGAAGCATAAGTCGAAGAAATTTATGAAACGCATACACGGATAGGCGCAAAAGTATTTCACCGCCATAAGAAAAATAGTAATTGAAAATTCGTTTTATCCACGGTGACCGTACCTCGCGCGCGGAAGGTCGTTAAGCTCGAACTTAAACCCGCTGTCTGAACGCCGAAAGGCGTTACCCGGACGGACCTTGCAGTACCTTCGGGGCCTACATTGATCAGACATTTTCCGTTCCTCCGTGAAGGTACTATATGCTCCGCAAGATTAATCTTTATCAGAACTTCATCGGTAAATGAAATGAATACGACGATAGCAGCTTACCATAAAGAACAATGAATATTCTAAGTTCTTTCCACGATCAGTCATTATGAATTCATGTTTTCGATACGACGATCAAGAACTATGTACACGACGCGTCGGTTTTTCCAGGAGAATTCGTGGAAACATTTTTCCCCGGCGAACCCGACGAATTACGGGGAGTCGGTTGATCCGAGCGGCAGTTTCAAAGAATCGAAAAACGGTGACGTTGTTGCGAACTTGTAAAGCCATTTCCCCGTAACGAACCCCGTCGTCGAATGTCGCTGTTATTGTTCGCGCGTTGTCCGGAGGACGGCCGCGCGTCCTTTTCCCTCCCCCGTTTTCCCTGCTCGAAGGACTTCGGGTGGCGGTCTTCGGGGCAGGTACAAAGATCGCGGGCAACCGTGTCATCGAGCCTCGAAACCGTCCCTTCGATTTGTCAAGCTTTTAACCGTACCGATGGCTCCACGGAGATTCCGTCGCGACGCCGTGACCATTTTAATTACCGGCCACCACCGGCCCTGTATCGCTTTGGAAACTCGAAAAAAGTCTGCTTCTGCTGCAGCTAGACCGTTCAAGATGATCAGGCTGAGGAAGAATTGCTCCGAAGAAACGTTGTATAGTTATGAAACGAAAATAATTAACGAAATGTGTACAGTTTCAGTCTCCGAACGCAGATATTCGTTACGAATACTACGAAGCTATACCTGTCAACAAATTATCGAATCGAGTGTCTTATTAAAATCCATACGCTCCGTTAAATAGTTTACACTTTCGCAAAACAAAAAACCTGATGATTGCCATAATACACGTTGCAGTAAACGAATATTCAGTCCACCGCGCGTTTCATCGTACAAAATTTCGGAAAGCGACACTCGTTTCGAAAGTGTAGGAACCGAAAGGGTTGAAGCGGCTAGCAACAGAGAGCAGGGTGTTCCGAAATGACGTGAAATTTAAACGCGGTTCTCGGGAGAAATCGTAGAACGGAAGTAGGAACGAAGGAGGAAACGATTTTTGCGAGAGAAGACCGATAAGTTTCCCTCGTGACCTACCACGATAATAATACCGTTCTCTGCTTTAAGCTTCCTTTTGAATAACCTGTAGGTCACCGTATAAAAAGGAAACTTGTTGCGTTTACTGATTGTATACGTGTATACAGAACAGTCGGCTTGCACACAATTCCACGCGTATGTAACTCGAAGATCCAAGATCAGATGCTCCATGAAATTTTCCTCTCACGAGACACTAATCCCAGCAACAACCAAAAAAATAAATGATAATACAAAAATCTTCACGAACTCTTTAGAAATTCATTATAATATTTTATGAATAAAATATATACGTAGGAAAATAGGACTTCGATTTTATCTTCAAAATTAGGAAATGATGTACCGTTCAGAGACGCGGACGGTCACGCTGTACGTGACACGCGGTAGCGAACGCGTTAATAAATTTCCATACTGGAATTTGTTATACAATATCGAATAAACATTTGTGCAACGAAGACTCGGATTCGCCGAGTCCTCCGATAATTTCATAATCTTCTCCAGCTTTGTTTGAAATTGAATAAGTAGCCGAACGCTGACGAACCAGGGGAGTGTATCTATGGAAACGTCGACGTTTCGAACAGATTCGTGGAAAACGGTGTGACGATAAAAAGGGATGTGCTTATAGATCGGTGGGTGTATTATAATAGGATGATAATAAAACGTGGACACGAGGATGATCGTGGATGGTCGTTAACGTCGCGACGCGATCTAATTAAAATTACTCGACGATAGTTAACCGAGATAGCATCGGTCTATTTAGCGAGCACGGAGAGTTAACTCGATAATTTGTGTTTTCGGCTGAGTGGCGATCGTTAAAGCATCTGGTCGGGGAGAACTGTGTTTCGACGATGAATGGAATCGAGTCCGAGCAGACTGAATCTCAATGTAGCTATCGTCTCGCACTTGTTGCAACGCGTCGCACCCCAAGCAGAAAGATAGGATCGACCCACTTCTATAACTCGGCTTTCTGATATACGGCTGTATATACGCTCCAAACATCCGTAAGGGATTTATGATAAAGCGCAGGGGTGGTAGAATGGGACCGTGCCGGTATTAAAGCACGCTAAATCTTTCCGTCGACCACTCTCACGATCGTTCCCCGATATCGCGCAACAATTATTTACTTATTTTTCAAGGGCAATTTTTTGATGGTGATGAGACGCGCCGACCGGGATGGTCGAGGTCATTTTTTCAATTCGAGAATTCTTCTCCGATCGTAGCAGAACCAATGAATTTTCCAGGAAAATTTTTTGGCAGAGCAGAGATATACGGACTGGCCTGTACAAGGGCGTTTTCCCTCTTCGAAAATTGTGCTTCGATCGCAGAACGATTTCTTAATTCTTAATCTTTTGATTAACAATCATTACGCTGAGGTACCGAGGAATAATCCTTTCGAAAATTTGTGCAAGCGAGCATCCAACTAATTGTAGGAACAGTATGAAATTGAGAAGTAGGACAGCAAACGATTAAATGTTCCTGAACAGCCTGATTCGAGTATCCGAAGAATAGATTACCGGCATTTCTCTTAAAACAAAAGGATCGTCAACGACAGTTGCTGGGTAGGAAACACCGGTTCTCGTTCGATCACCGAAGTTAAGCTGCGATGGCCACGGATCGGCCAGGATGGGTGATCGTCTTTGGTGCTTCTGTGACGGTATTGATTCGAAACCCACCTAAAACTGCTGTAGGTCCCCCGTCTAAATGATCTGAACCATTATAAGGGAATCCGAAATATTCATGAACAGTCACAGTTTATCCAAGTTCAGTGAACATCCATAATAGTAAGGAAAGGATAAACTGTACTTGGGGGGGGGGGGTTAGTAAATGACTTTGACACCAACCTTATTCATGCATCTCAAGAATAGACCAGCGGTACTTTATAACAAAGTGGTTTGCAGCGAATCCAACTTATTCATTAACAACACAGAATCCATCTAAATGCAGTGATCAGCTGACAAAGCAAGCGAAGGACCAACCACCTTGATCGGCTTCCCGATCCAGCTCCATCTCCCTGATTGTAAATAAATAATTTTTCACTGGCCTTTTCATTCGTTCAGCGGACCAATAAAGAGGACAAAATATTTCGCAGCCCTCCCACGTTTCGATCGAAGGACTTTGGAAAGCCTTTCGCCGGCTACCATCGACAATTCCCCGTATCGTTTCAGCCCGCGATAGGTGTACGTATACGTACGCTCGATACCCGCGTAAATTGCAACCGCGTATCACGGCGTACGTACGTTCGGTCTACTTTACGCTCGACGAGCCAACAGAAATCGATTTCTCGCCCACGAACCTATCCGAGAGATAGAACACAAGTCCGAAAGTCGTGTATCGCCGGGAATGTCCGTGGGTCTTGCGATTTCCCGCCTCCGTCCTCGCCGACGAATCCCTCAGGTTTCCCATTTCTTCCGTCTCCACTATTTCCTTCGATTTCTCCCGTAACTCCTCCCGCTCGGCGGACCCTTCTTTCCGTTACACCTTCATCTCCAGTTTCAACCACCCTGCGTAATTATTCTCCGACTTTCAGCCTTCGACGGACATTTCCTACGAAAACATTCCCCTCAGAGGTGACTTTCGCTTTTACAAGTGACGAAACGGTGGGAACGTGTGCCGTAGCCATTTAGATGCCGTCTCCGTGGGGTCGTTATCAGAGCGTTATGTACTTCATAACTGTTCAGTTGCTACGGTTTACCGAATGTCGCCTAGGATAAGTTGTAAAGAATCGAAAGCAATGAGACTGACAAAATAAAATATATATCTGCATAGAGCAAAAAGTGTTTTATTTATTTCCTTGAAAATAATATCCGAGGAACTTGATACTGCGTTTACAGAGTTCGCACGATCGTTCACGCAGTTCTTTTATTGTTGGTAGCATGTACTCAGAGGTCAGAGATCTAACCGCTTACGCTGGCATTTAATCAGCGGGCGCCTGTGACAACCACAAAGTCTTTAGCTGAAATTCCATTACAAGGTTCTCGAACAAATTCGAATCTTTTTAGTTTTACTGCTGTGAGATCTCTCGGCACCTGGTCCGTTGCCGAGTGAAACTGAACGAAATCACGCGAAGTGCACGGCACGTCGTTGCCAGATTTCAGACAGGACAAACGAATCGTGTAGCACGTCATTCCGGCACGAGGGATTAAATAGCTGGATTAATAGCTTCGATGATAACAATGAAAACATGAGAATCCTTGTGATTTATCTGGAATGCGTTAAGACGTTGTTGGCTAGAGGGTTTCATGTAGAAACCGGCGCACGTAGCTGGCTCTTTTTGGTACATGATGCATGCGTGCATGAAAATTTGTGCATCCGACAACTTCGTGCGATGGTTTGAATCGTCTCTAAACACGCGTTGCCACTGGTTAACAGAAGACGAGTTCATCCGCCTCTGGTCGACAGTGATTTAAAGAGGATAAAAGGTTATACGGACGCTTGTCCAGAAACAGTACCATATATTTTTCGGACCCTTGACTTCGGTGATCAGACTACACGTTACGTATATTAGAAACATAAATTAAGCCTCTCAGTGTCACTGCCTGCTGTGGTATTCTGACGATGTCACGAAAAACATTATTATTAACTGACAATAATACATTTTAGCGATTCTAATAATTACGCTTATTACACCACCGTAACAATTACTTGTTCAACCAATGAAGTAATCAGCGAAACCGTCATTCCTTTTGCTGCGAGTAAATTGTTGCTCCCTGACGTGGCATTACAGTAGTTTACGTGGTACCGAGCAATCAAACGGATAGTAAGTAACGCAAGAGAGTGGATAGCATGAATCGCCAATGTTTATAAACACAAGAACGACCAAAACCAATTAGCGCATAATCTGATCAGTTGAATCGTAAGTTTAACAAGCACAAGAACGCTTGTAGAATACTCAAACTCAATTTACTCCAAAACGTAGCATCAGAGGTGTCGCAACGGGTTCGCTCGGTTTACACGGATCTGCAACAGCAAGGATGAGACCCGGAGAGCACACGCAGGATGCTTCGAAAGACGCTGTATCGAACTGTACGAAACAGACAAATCACAATAAGCATTATGCAAAGACACCGAACAGAATAACGAATCTGATAAGAGGAAACAAATTTCTTCTTCTCTTTCTATCTATGTAATCCAACATCTGTTACGGTCATTCAGCCAGGGATCTATAGTTTCAACCCTTCAAACGCCAGTGGGACGATAATGTGCACTATTTAAAAAAAATGCACCTGTCACAGTTCTTGATACAATATTCTACCCCTAGGTTCGTGTCCACCACCACGTTTGACGCTCGATGAGGTTGCAGATTTGAAATGTTTCATTTTTCGAGGATTACAGGGATGCTGTAGCGCAGAAAAATTCGAAGAACAAGTCTGCTCCGGAAGGGGTTGACGCATCGGCAGCTGCTGAAGCAGTTCCACGTCATTTTAAATTCTGCAGCTGTTTGCCGCCGACGTAGTTCTACGTCATCTTATATTTGCAGGAGGTGATGCGCATTTCATACTTACCAGGACGTTGTTATTCCTTTCAATTTAAAAGAACAAATAACAACGAAGCAATATTTTTGATTTTGACTCTGATTTGAATAGCAGAACGGCGCAGCATTCGGTCCGAGATTTTCGGAAATTGCACGCGCCACCTGGCCGAGGCTCTCGCATCGAAACCGCTGCGAAAGAGTTAAGCGACTTCCGAGCCACTCTAAATGGAAACGAATTTATTCGACAATTTCGAATACCGACTACCCAAGGAAACGCCACCTGACCGCCTTCGTCCCACCCTGTCCCACCCCGTGCGTGTCCGTCGCATCGACCGTTCCCGGTATCTCGCCCTCCCCCGGCGATTGATTATATTTTTACAAGTTTCCACCCTATCGCGGGTGTCACGGTTCGCTAGATCCTCCACGGCAAAGAACGACCGGTTGGCTTCGGTTCCCCGTCTTATCGATCTCCTCGGCGTTGTTCAGGCGGAAAGGCCTGGATCGCGACCCGTTCACGATCCTTTTCACGCGGCCTGTTTTTCTCTCCCCGTGGCTCCGCGGCACGATCCTAAGAACAAAACGGACGTATCCACGGACACGGTCGACCGACCGACCGACCGACCGACCGACCGACCGACCAGCCGACCGGTCGTTCCTTCTCTCTGTCTGTCGCGTAGGTAGTAGATAGACAGATAGCTGGCTAGGTAGGTAGGTAGGTAGGTAGATAGGTAGGTAGGTAGGTATCCCGCTTTCTCCGTCGCGCGAGTTAACTCCTCGGGTCGTCCGAAGCCCGCGGTCGGTCGTGCCGTTCCGTTCCGTGCCGTGGCGTGCAGCTATGTATTTACACCAGGGTAGCTCCTCTCTCTCTTCCCCTCCCTCCCGCCCTCTCTCGCTCTCTCTCTCTCCTTCCGTTCCAAGCTATCTAGTACATAGGGCCGAAGTAGTCGCGCTCGCTGCCCTTCCAACCGCGCTTCTCTCTCTCTCTCTCTTACTCGCTCGCTCGCTCACAGTCATCCTCTCTTTCCCGCGTAGAGCGTGCGGGGTGGCTCGCCGAGAGAACGGCTAGAGGACACGGAGGGTGCGGGGCGAAAGAGCAAGGCGGACGCGGACCAAGGGAGAAAGGGAAGAGGGGTTAGGAGACAGCTGCAGGCCATGCGAGGGTCCGTCGACCAGGCCTGGCCGTTTACCGCGGAATACACACAGCGAACAGAGAGAGAGTGAGGGAGAGGGGCGAGAGGGACGGACGGAAGGTCAGACAAGGAGAACGGTATCGTTCGACGAAACGGGGGTGAGAGAGACCGACCTAGTTCGCCGTTCCCCGCGACCCGACGCTGTTACCTCCCCGCCCCGTACCGTCCCGCACCCTCCCTCCCGCGACCCGAAGCTTCGCTCTTCTCCTCTCGCCACGATCCCTCGAGCGACCCTAGCCGCGCGTACACCGCCTCACCCCCCTTTTCCTACCGCCACCCGCCGTTTCGCCCGTCTCTCCCGTCTCTCTCGCTCCCGCTCCCTCTCCGTTCCTCCTCTCTCACCTCTCGACCCGCAGAGTCTCAATCTCCTCCCTCCTCCCTCCTCGTCGCGTTCACCCCGGGATACCACCGCCATCCGGCGACGGACCCGAACCCTTGGCGCCCCTTTGCTCTTAGCCGCGGATGCGAAAGCCGCGGCGTATATACCGTGTATACGGGGGCGAACCGAGCGCACGCTATAGCGAGAAACCGAGCTTCTACGTAGCTTCAAGCAGCTACGGCCAAGTTCCCGTAACTCGCGCTCCGGTAAATTTCCACGGAGACCCGCCCCCTCCGACCCCCGCGCACCCCCGCCGCCGCCAGCCTCCGCAGCTAACCCTGCAGGTCCGTTTCCCCGAGCGCGACGCTTTTGTGCCAACGGCCGCCGATGAAACCGCCACCGATCTTCGCCGTTTTATCAACCACCCAGACCCTCCCAACCCTCCTCCGGACCCGAGGAGCCGGAGACGCTTTCTTTTTCTTTTCTTACTCTTTAGGGAGGTTCGATCTTCGTTGCCGAGAAGACGTGCGCTTTCCTTCTGCTCCTCGCAGACAGAACTTCCAGTTCGCTGATGTTAACGTGGGTGTCCAGGTAGGTGTGAGATTGCGGAGATACGCGGGGGTGACAACCGCGTAGGCGGAAGGGTGGCGTCGATTTTCTGGATAGACAGTTTTTGAAAGTCGACGGAGAAAGGACGGAAGGGTTGTTCGGAGGGAGGAAAGTGTTTTCGTGGAATCTGCTGATTTCTCGAGCAAACGGTCGGAGGATCCGGCTGAATGACCGTTGCAACAGGGTAGAGATGTATCTTTCATGTTACGGAGGGAGGGAGAGAGTCAGCTGCCGAAGTAAAACCGACTCAAAGTTTTCAAGAACAGCAAACAAAGTTTGCGAAAGTATGCGGACGGCGATACAGAGACCTCCCCCCTCGCCGCGGAGGATCTTTTGCCCTGTCCGATCGAAGCTACCCTGTCGAGATTCCGTGCCCCTGGCTGCATTGTCAATTAACCCTCTGAACGATACGAATGCGTATGTGTGAGATGAGTGAAAAATCAGCGCGTGCTACGAGCCACTGTACACGCTTACGGGATATCATTCGGATGATGCAATTGCAGTAGAGTTCAGCGACTTTGACGCGTCATGATTTGCTTTCAGATTTAAAATTAATACGCGTGAGGGAAAAGTATGTACGTTTTATTATACTTATTTGTTAGCTATTTACTCAATGAGAGCCGGAATGAAAATTGGTCAGTCACGCGTGGATCGTTGGATCGTTAAAAATGTTAAGCGTTTTTATAATTATGTTTATGCGGTATGTTGGTGCTGCTTTTACCAACAGAACATATTTGAATAATATGATCAATAAACTTTGGGTCAGCCCAAAGTTATAATTAATAGGAAAAATGAATAGACCAGATTCAACGTACATTGCTGCGAAATCTAACCCAAAATTGCGATAGTATGCGTCATGGAAATATGATTCATGAAATTCTTTGCAGTTCCTAACCAGTTAATCTAGCTATGTTATGGTAAGTGCCATAACCTGACCCAACTCACGGTAATCCACCACATACTAAATACTTTGACTGCCATAGAAGTCCCCGTGGGCCAGCACACGTTGGTTCGGAAGAGCTACCCTAACGATGAAGCTAATACGTATCAATTCATAAATTACCCAAATTTCACTTCTGTACCTCAAGTGCGCATTAATTTCATTCAAACGATTTCAAAATTCAAAACTTGAACGATCTTAATTTCTTCACCATCCGTAGATTTACCTTGCCGCAAACAGCAATACCGAAACAACCTACTAAACGGTAAGAAAAGAAACATGACAATTCAAAGAACAGAATTAAAAAAGAATCGCACACGCACCTGCTCGCAATACGCAACACGAACAATTCTAAAGCATCATCAGCAACGTTAAACAAATTCAACAACGCAGCTACCGTCACAACAAACCACCCTCCGACCGGGTTCATAACCGTGCGAAAGCTGTCGCGTACAGAGAAAAAAAAACAAAGAGAAAGAAAAAGCGATTCCATGGTAAACAGTAGGCGGCGGAACGCGGGCACGGAAAATCCACGTGGTGCGTGGCGGTGTGGCGGAGTGCGAGAGAGTCGGCAGACGAAAGAGAGACATCGGGAGATACATTTATGAATTGCCCCATTCACGGAATGCGAATTCTCGCTCGGCAAACTTTAGGGGTCAACGGGTCGGGAACTGTTAGGTAGTTCTCCCATTGCTCGTACACGCTTTCTCTCTCTCCCTCTCCCTCTCCCTCTCCCTCTCCCTCACCCTCACCCTCACCATCACCCACAATCTCTCTCCCTCCCTCCCTCTCGCGCCCTTTCCCCTCTCCGTGCCGGCAGCACCGCCGTCGATATAACCGCGTCGATATATCGACGCTCTTTCGAAACTTCCACCCACGCGTTAACCCCTCGCGCATTAAACGAACCGAGCGAAGAAACTGGAAACTTTTCGTCTCTCTTTCCCGATCGCACGGACGAGGATCGCGTGGGAGGGTTGGAAGTTTATCACGGAGGATCTTTCACGGTTGCAACGACGATCAACGGCGGAGGGGATAATCGTCGTTCAGAAGTCGCAGGCCGAAAGAGGGGAGGCATTATTCACTTTGCGGGAGTCGCTTCTCCGCGGGCGTAATAATTTTCTTTTTTATGAATGAACTCCGCTCTGTTGTGTCCCTTTCCCTCTCGTTCAGCTGCCGACCGTGTTCACCCAGCCCGCGCATTCGTCTTCGTCAAAGCTGGGGGCCTCTCCTCGCTGCTTCCAACAGTTTTAACCCTTTCGATGCTGACGTTATCATGACCGAGCGATACGCGATGCAGTCGGTTCGCGTTCGCAACGGCGAATTATTTTAGATACTTCGCAATTGGAGCCTTAATTTCTTTAGGATTTTTAGCACTGTCCAGCGCCATGTGATTTCAAAGTTATAGCATACCTATCAACCTATATTTATAATAAGAAAATACATGCAACGTGCTCATTTGATCATTTTCGTGAGTCACTGTAAAAAACATTGAATTCGATTAAATTCTACATTCAGCCATACCTAATCAGACACGATATAATTTACTATGTTTTATATAAATCGCGAAGAAAAAAAAAAGAGTTGAGAACTCAATCGTGTTTTTCTGTTCTTACATTATTGTTTCAGCATGAAATTCGCTCCGAATTTTGTGACAATCAATAATTATTTAATTAAATTAATTTTGAGGTGCCGGTCCCCGGTGACCCCCTCGGCATACAATGTGTTAACAGATTGCAAATATACAGCAGAAACCAGAAACAGGTTTCTTTTTGGTGATTGAAAAGAGTCGATGAAATAGGATTGGGTGGATGGTCGATGAAGCTGTGATCTGTCGAGGGCAGAGAGCAATCTGTCACCTGTGATAATGAAATTTTATGCGGAGAAGTTTCTTACACCGATAAAGGAGTTTCTAACTGCTGCAGAGTTGAATGAAGTCTTCCGTTGAGAGAGAGCGAGAGGGAGGGAGAGAAATGTAACTGAAAGTGGCGCGTAGCACATTCCGGGAAGTTTTGAATGTTTCTTTTGCGGGCGCCCTCGGTGTTTCAGGGTTTATGTAATTTTCCGGAACTACGCCGTGGTTGCTCTTTGCGCTACGCTGTTAATTGTTTATGCTCCGAATCATTTTCGGATGTACCGGGTGAGACGGTTGAAGCTGGCGTCTGAAATAATTTCTGACTCGCTGATGATAGGAATGAAATTGTTGAACGAAGCGCGGTGTCTTTGGAGGGCTTCGCGTAATACTAAAATTTCATTTTTTACGTGGGTCAAATTCGAAATTTTCTAATACAGGATATGTACTACGTGACAAATTGTACGTGGAAAATCAATGTTATTTCGAATTGTAAACTATCCTCTAAATCATCTTTTCAACGTCAAATTGGTTATGGTTCAGTTAATATAATATAAACATTTTTGCATTCAGTTGATACTTTTGCTGAAATCATACGTAAATGCATACATTGACTGGCCTGCGTATGCGCTTACTAAACTTTACGCTTGTACCGTGACATATCCGGATTCAGTGGAATCTGTATCCTGTTGTTCGAACGTTCATTTGCATTCGCGGCACGACCACTGATTACGACAATAGGACCGGACACCTGTGACTGCCATGCAAGGTAAAGGCCGTACGCATTGTCATTCTTTCTAAGCAACCTGGCCCAGGTCAAAAACTCCCTTTATTCGTGAGCCAGCCAGGAGTTCGACAACAAGTTAATCCTCGCCTCTCTCTTTCTCTCGCACCCGTTGCCTCTTCCGTGCCCCTGAAGCGAAACAAAGAAGGCGAAACGCATTCAGCGGAGTGATTTAAGGGCTCCTTGGAATTATTAATTGCACCCCTTGGACCGCGTGCAAAATACTATAAAACGTCCACGTAATCGTACACCATACGATCGCTCTCCATTATGCGGCCTATTAGCTTCTATCCGGTGTCTCTTATCCTCTTATCTGCTACCTGACGAATCAATCATATTCCTTCCCCTGTGCTTAAAAAACCCTAGGTGTTTCCGGATTGGGGTGAATTTGATTCGAAATCCAAGTAAAAAGTAATTATTTGAAACAGGGGACACTCAGGTGAATACGTGATACCAGTGAAATTCGATTGTTTACCTCCTGAAAGCCTCATACGTCGACACTTTCAACCCGGAGATTTTCGAACAAAAAAACGATCGCCATGAGATAATATTTTCGACACCGAAACAAGCATTAGACTGAACACACTGCTCGAAACAATTAGATGCTCAGGATTTTCAATAATTTTAGACAATCTATCAAATCTCAGGAATGAAACAAAAGTAATTTGTACTTGATATAATAATATTTGTATTGTACATGTCAAGTGTTAAGTTATTTCAGCATTGTAAAACTGCAACACGCTTAATAGCCTGATATAATAATTTGTCCATATACACAGGTTCATAGTGAACAATAAACATCCGCTAGGACCAGTATGGTGGCCCGTAGCACAAAATACACAATTCTTCAAAAGCTATACGAATTAAAAACGAAGTAATCATAGAAGAGACTAACATATTATTTGAAATAATGTTATTTCAATACTGTTCGAGTCTGTTTCACAGTGCAACGCGTGAAGATCGAAGAACCACGCCCGGTCGTTTGCCATCGTGTTCAAATTTCGAAAGGCATTAATCGTGATCAGGCGGTGCGAGTTCATGAAGAAAACCGAAGGGTATCGCACGGGTGTCTGGGATTGAATTTATTGCTATGGTGTGTTCGATGCAAAATCTGGAGACGCGTAAATAACGAAGTCCAGGTTCTCGGCCGCCCGTACTTGTTCGTACTGGCAAATGAGTCCGATCGGGATCGTTAAACGTTTCGCACCGGGGGACGATTGCAAAGTTGGCGCCAACTTCTACGGGCTTCGAGACGTTCCGAATCTATACACACGTACACGGTGTTCCATTTAAACCCTTTGACTGTGCGCTGCTTGGAAACGAGGCGAATGCTGCGTGCGGCCGAGTTGGTGCAGTACGCAGTCACCTATAGCGCCGAACGCCCATGGGCGTCCACAGTACGCGGTAAGCAGCCTGGTCGAGCGCTTATAGGCGCCGATAGCAATTTTCACGCGCATACTTTCGAAACTATCAGTGACATCGAAAAACATTCCAGATAAAAGTTGAATGATTTTATGGGAGACATAATGTGGTGTCAATAGTTTCTTCACTGGTGACGTCATAGCGGAGTTATGAAGGTCGCCTTCGATTTTTTAAATGAAACTATATATTTTTTAATATACCGATCAATGCAGCTGTTCATCCTCTATAAAAAAGTATTTGACTGATTGTATCGAAAAATGATTGGTTTGGGAAATATTTTGATTCCGATTTTGCAAAATACTAGTAGATCGTACCGCAGAGAACATTCTTTTTAAGAGTACCACCGACTTTTATAATAGGGTAATCAATACACATTTTTCTTCTCTGTAAGAAAGTATTAAGGTGTATCTGAGGAGAAACTGTTGAATCAGTGGACATTTGGATTTTAATATTTGCAAAATAGTACTCGTGGTTTCCAACACAGAAAGTTCTTCATTCTCAATAAAGAAGTAATTGAGTATTCGCGTCGAAAACCTGTTAACTTAATAGATATATTAATTTTAATATTACTGCGTCCGATGCATCCATGCAAAATATATTAGCTGAAATATTTCACAGTATCCCTAATATCTTCGAAGACATTCTCGCGAAAATATTCAAATGGGACACCCGGTATATCAAAAACCTTTATTCAATGAAAAATTCTCCGGTTCCAGTACTTTAGAAGGAACATCTCATTTGTGTCCTGTCACGTTAACGCGTGCACGGCGGTCAACACGGTGTTTTATGGCGAAACGACAGAAGAATTGAAAAACGGTCGGGCTTTCCGTGCGTTAACGAGGGGCAAACTACATTTAACGTGACTTAACCTGGGCCGCGGTTAAAAGAAACGTCGTAAAACCGGACGATCGATAATAAGGTACAGGAAGGGCTCGGTAATCCGTGTTCGGATAAACCGATAGTCGATTTCGTCCGACTTAATCCCGCGGCCGTTTCTTAGAAAAGCAAAGGCAGCCAGGGACGGTATTAGTCATTCGTGACCACTGTGCAGGACCGTTCCCAAAAGACAATCGATGACCCATTGTTGATCGAACTCTCGAACAATTATGCTACTAATCCTTTGGAACACTCCGATCAGCTTCCCCGAGTTTCATACCGTGTTTATGATATTCATTGCATCGACCGAGGGTGTCATATTCTTCTAGGTATCAATCGATTTCGACCGAAACAATTATGAATTCGCATAAGATTCCGACCGATGTCTGTGGTAAAATAATACCAGGAAATGACAAGTGTATTATTAGCCCTTATTAGACTGTGCAGGTATACGCCACAACACATTCTTTGACATAACTTCTTTTCTTTCGAACATTCACAAAATTTAATTATTCGTAATAAATGTAATGAACGAAATTTGATCTTCGGTATTGTAATTTGTCTATTCCTTTAAATAAATTTACATACCTACTCTTTAGCCCATGAACGCACGAAAATAAATTAGGCAAATCTGCACCCCGCACGGCCTGTAACGTAACTTGTAGAGCACGGTTCTGCGAGGGTTAACACTTTGATTGCTGCATTAGCTGCAAACGACGAACATTCTGCCACTCTTTTATCAAACGAATACAGCTTCGGTCTGCACCTTCTTTAATCAATGATATCAGCGATTTCTATAATATGTTTGCTGGACCTATTAAGTTTTGTTGGATAGATTTATTAACACTTTAACTGTCACGTTATATCGACTGAAAACGACACACCTTTCTAGACTTTGATACACCATGCGAGCGATCTCTAGTTATGCCATTTTTAAGCAATGATCTTGGTAACTCTGTATTGTTTCTTACTGATTCCGTTAGACCTTTTCAGCTATTTTTACCAATACTATTCGTGGTCAGATAAATCAGAACTGAATTTAAGCGCCACCCACATCTGGTGGCATGGCAGTAAAAGTGTTAATACTATATATAAACAAATAGATAATTTTAGTGAAACCGTACGTTTCACGGGGCAATTAATCACGGTTTACAAGAAGGTGCAAAGATGGAGATCCCGCCGAGATTTACCGGGAACAGGTACTCCGGTAGTTGAGGATTTCGTCGGGACAATGAAATAACGTATTTGTATTTGGAAGTTATGACCGGTGTAAGTGGAAAGAGCTCGGAACGCCTGTAAAAAGGAAGGAAACTGTTTATTGGTATTCGGAGCGGTGCTTCGTGGCGCTTCGAGCAGTCGTAACTTTCAACGGGACGCATTATTGCGAGAAATTGCTCGGATAAAACTTATGCAGTTTTACATAAACCTCCAAACGACGCGGTTCGACGCTCTCTGCGTCCCTGACGTGATTGTACGTCACGTGGAATTGCTCGTATTCAATTATTGCACGAATAATAATAGTAATAAAAAAATATTCAGATTAACGCGTTCATAGCCACAATAAAAATACCTGTGCCTCTGTCACCTCCTCAGTCAGACACGTTATAAAATAATGCTTAATAAATATGGGTAAGTATATCAGTTTCTTCTATCATCGGCTGCAGTTTTAGTTGTATGGTTTTACGGTGGGTTAGCTCTGACAATAGCAATCCGGCTGAACCTTCCTCCTTACAGAATTATATTTATATTGCTATTATTCAAAACTAGTTTGAATAATAGCTGCGATTATGTATAAACAAAATCTTAAAGTACCTAAAATATCGGCTATAATTAGAATAGCGCATGTTGGAACGAAATATCAGTGTACTACCAATATAATTTATCGTAACTCAAAAGATTCTCCAAATATTTTCATAAATTACTCCAAAAACATACACCTGCTTTCGGATATGTCATACACAATCTTATAAGTAATCTAACTTTTGCGTACCGTGTTCTTCGGCGCGTTTAGGAAGTGTTCACAAGTACGCTCACTTACGGAATTAACGGCGTGTGAGTAATTTGAACGATGAATGATGAGACTGGTGAGAGCTGTTGCAGTTTATTGATGAGTTTGAAACTGCTTGATGCGTGTTTACAAGTTTGGGCAGCGCGGAGATCCGCTTCGGTGCGGTGTTGGTGGGAGAATCTTTTATATGCGAAAGTCGCGGGTCTTTATACTGTTTTTGGTAGCTCGGTGCGCCCAATCAGCGTGCAGTGAATCTTCGATCGGCTAGGTCGCACTCGCGTATCCGAGGTGGTGGAAGCCGGGCAAAAAAAATCCAAAGTGTCGCGCCGCGATGCCCGCTCGCAACGTTCTTGAGGCGCGATTACCTGACATTTCTGAACACAGTCGTTCAAGTGATAAACATTACACGCCTCGATGCGTCGTGGATTTGACTGTCCAGAATCTCAGTTTACAGGCTAAAAAATTAGTATTGCGCCTCAACACTAACAATTCACGCACCGATGCGATCGATGTGTAATCAACCAAACATTCTTCGCATCGTTTATTACGAGCGGTCATACTTTCATTGCCATTGCTATATTGTTAAAGCACCTGCATGCACAAAGAAACCCTTCCTGTTAATCCTTTGCCCGCGACGGGCCACAATAGTGGTTTCCCGCTAAGGGACAATATACTGCGACATACTATTGTGTAGACCTACTCCCTTTCGCGATTTGCTTTGAGTTACCAATTCTTTCTATACCTTTCAATATTACCAAATGAACGAGAAATATTATATTACTTCAAACAAACCACTATTTTATACCGTGCCCTACTGCGGATGGCTATGTACCCAACCATAGACTTTAGGAAACAAATAAATCATCGAAAAACTGTAGAAAAATCCCGTCGACCGTTCCACATCCGTACTCATCCGCTCGAAAAAAACCTCGAACGAACGCTTTCGATCGAGATCGTTTCGAGATCGCTCGGTCGATTCACCGGTCGACCGGCGCGCCGTCGCGAAATTAATCCAGGCCATTTTCACCGGTCTGATCCGGCGGCGCACGCGCGTCTTTTTCGCGGAACGGCCGCGACCGTTAAGTCCGCGAGGACGAGCGTCACGTAGCCGACGCACACGAACGCTCCGCCGCTAGCGTGTAAAACGCACGTGTGCCGTCTCTCCGTCTCTCTCGCGCTTCCCCTCGCGACGCGGAGCGCAAAGGGTGGAGGGAAGGGGAGAGGCGAGCGAGCTGACTCGCTCGCTCCATCGGGCGCTCGCGTGAGCGTTCTCGCGGGCGCGCGCGCGCACGCATCCTTCCGCGAAAGGCCGAGCCGCGAGGGAAGCAGGTGAAAATTAATTGTACGGGTTACCGGCTCGAGTGGCGAAGGAGCACACGGTCTGGCTTCGTCTTGTCGGTGGGCAAAGTGCGCCTCGCCGTACCGGAGAGGACGTGTCGATCGATTTTACCCTCCCCTCTGCCCCCGGCTCTTCTCTCTCCTCTCCGCTTCTCTCCTCTCCACTCTCCTTTCTCTTTCACGCCTTCGTCCTTTCCCCTTTGCGCGACTCCGCGCGTTCGTTAATCGCCGTACGTCCGACCGTCGTCCGTCTCCGTCGCTCTCTCTCTCACTCTCTCTCACTCTCTCTCTCTCCCTCTCTCTCGCGCGCGCTGGCTCGACCAGCCACCGATATCGAGATCGATAAGGTGTATCCGGTGACGTTCGCGCGTCGCTATCTTTTCGATCTCATGCGTTCGAAATATTTTCGTAACGCCGTTTTCCCGATAACGGTACGACCCGACCGGCCTCCAATGTATCGATAAACGCGCGCTCGTCTCCAGACACGCGTCAGCTTCGCTCGCGTACACGCCGATTAAAAAGTGGCAAGATTTTTCAGAGTAGCGGCATTCTATGGGTCGAAGAAAGGCAGAGCGCAGTAAACGTGGATTCGACGTGTCCGCGGTTCTAGGATGTTTAATGATTGATGTGAGAATTGTTGGATGTTTATGGTAACTGTCATTACGGATCGCGTAAACTGATCTATGCGTTTTTGTTTCTTATTCTATGACATAGACGAGAACCGTTTCATTATTTTTAATAGAATACTTTATATTGATATCTTTTTATTGCATTCTGCGGCAGAGTTGTGAGCACGGCGATAGAGCTTTGCATCTAAATCAGCCGTAGCCAAAGGGTTAAACCTTATCTGTGGACTACGGGTGTTTATGCAATTTAACATATTCATATGTTTGAAATATGTAAAAGCGCGCTTAGTAAGCATGCGAAACACGAAATATAGTTATATCAAAATATAATCTCCGACTATAATAACATAAAAATTGTTGATCTCTGAAAATGTGTACCTGCACAAACATTCGCAGTCTATTTATTCGACGTAATTACTAATACCATATATGATCAAACGATTGAATCCGAGTGCCACTCGTACATGGGTGACCCGTGTCGACTCAGCACATATTTCGTAGATTCGTGCCGGTTAACAGACAACCAATGGTCACCGCGCCGCTTTTCTTTTCGCTTTCCCCGTCGCGCGTTCGACTTCGATCGATCCGCCATCGGTCTCTCATACGCGAGAATCATGTGAAACGCGAACACACGTACACACACGCACACACACACGGAGGCACGGTGTGTGTGGCCGGCTCTTTTTCTCCCCCGTCTAACCGCTCGTTCCCCTTTAACGTTCGTTACACACCGACGGAGCCCGATATTTCGGGGCACGATTATTTCTGGAACGACCGAAAAATCCGTAGCATTCGAGGCATTTCGTTCGCGTCCCGCTCAGGTAATATAACGTCGTTCCGGCAAAGTGGGACTCAGAGAAGGCCATGAGCTCGCGCGAGCGCTCACCTAACCGAACCAGCGACCGCGATAATTATCGTCAGGGTAGGGCGACTCGTTCAGCCGCGAAAAAGAAATCGACGTAGGTGCCGGTCGCGACCGGTGTATTTACCGCCGTAAATACGCCGACATCCTCTATACAGGGTGATCCAGGAGGAAATGCACCCACCTGACATTAACCCTGGACTGCCAACGAACGTAAAATTTACGTGTCGTTTGTATTTAAACATCTGCCATTTTACTAAAATACATTTTCAAACGTACAATCTTATTTTATTATTTTTATTTTATTCGTCATTCAGGAAGTTTCACTTCTTAACCCCCTATAACCGGAATTTTTTTGCGTGAAGTTTATTCGCTTTTTATTCACGGTCATCCTGACACCTTTTCCTACGATGAAAATGCGCGATCTTTGCAGAGTCTTTCGATGCTAACCGCGAGCGAGTTAGCCAATCACCGGTCAGGGTTACTTGGAAAAACCCTGCCCGCTTCGCTCATTCTCTGGCCAGGATGCGCTGACCTGCATTGGCCGGAATGGGGGTAACACCGAATCGTATTCAAAATTTTTATTATTTCTGACTACTGATTTTACAGCTATACTGCATGAAAATTCGAATTATTCTCATGAATATTTCATTGTTAACCGTCCGGTAGGCAAACTGCGTCGTTTATATCCAAGCCTAATTTTCTTACCGATCTAGGCTTTCAAAAAATCTGACAAAATTCTGGGATACTTATCAAAGTCTGTATTATATTATACAATCGTTCGTTGCGTCACTGGTTTAAAAGTTCTTTCAATAAATATAAAAATTCGAAAGAATGTCCGGGAAAAATGGGAATTTCCCCTGCGCCGTCAACGACCCAGGCTGCCTACAGAGGCAAAAAATCAGAACAAATTATAAAGATGATCTGTTAATACAATTAGAGCAGAAATGAAATAAGAGAAATTCGTCTTCTTCGTTTTGATAGAGCATCCTTGCAAGGTAACAACGATCTTTCTCTGCAGCATGCTCTCAGTACAGTCACTTCTTGTGGGGTGTGGTGAATACATATTGATACCTGGAGCTGTTCTAGACATTCTATGAATTTCATATGACCGACGCTAATGGTTAACGCTATATACGGTGAAACAACTTTTTTTCTCCTGACTTTTATCATTCTCATTTCGATGAAAATCGGTAGATCCGCGAACGATCGCGCACGGAGTCGTTGCCCGCGAGCCTCGTCGTATCGCGCGGATTTTAGGCCGCGCTCGTAAATCCGGCCGCTTCCCCTTGGGGCCGCAGGACGGTCGGATTTAAGGGTTTGCACCCCCCCGGCTCCGTATCCCTCCATATTTCAGTGGAAGAGAGCGGAGGCTCGGAAAATGGCGAGCTCTACCCCTGGAATCGCGGGAAATTAAGGGAGCGCCGCGGTATCGAGCGGCGCGCGAAAAAATCCTCGTAAATCTCGACGACGACGGACTTCCGGCACGGAGGGCAGGCCCGGCCAAACGGAAACTCGGACATCCTGGCGGACACAAAGAAACACGAAATGTCGTGAAACTTTCGGAAAATATTACGAGGCTGGTGACGTCGCGGGAGGACGAAGAACCGCCGGCAGACGACGTCGTCGACGGCGACGATGATGGCTGAGAGGGTCGAGGACTGGAGAAGGGTTTTAGCGGATAAGGGCGTGGAGGGGTAACGAACGAGAGGAACGGCGGAAGGAAGTGGACGAAGAGTCACGAAATTCATCTGGATTTCGTCGTAATCAGATACTAAAATTCTGTAGCTTTTTAAAACGCAGACAGGTTACTTTCTTGAAATATAGTACGAATCGTCCGCGTTACTGGAGGAGCGATGTACATTTTTACGGATGAGACTTTGAAACCCAAAATTTATTACGTTGAGGATCGATGAATCGCACGCGTGTTCCGATGATTTAAAAAACTTTTGAATCTGTTAATAAAAATGGAGAGATACAAGGCAAACACCTAGCTTCTGGGTTATGTATTGCGGCATTTGATAAATTGTTACATCAAAGAAAGTTTGAAATACCATTTCGCGTTATGGGAGTCCGACTCCTGCGCGCTTTTGTTCGAGTCATCCGCCACGAGTCCAGCTCGTTATTTCGGTCAACTCGATTCGAAGATCTTAAAACCGACAGTTGCAGTAATCGAGTTACCGATTTAACAAATTTTTTTAAATTCTCTAATGGCGAAAGACCTATACATACAATTTAAAAGAGTACCCCCGTACACACGATCGGCCGCTATAACGGCTTCGAAAACAGATCGTTGCGAATAATATCCGAAAATCCAAAGTCGAATCGGTATCGACATTCATCTCGAGCATTCCTCCATCAGCCTAAAAATAAATACTAAACAAATTTCATCATCCGTTGACAGGCAGAAACTCAACCACACCTTTAAACGTCCACATTCAAAAACCCTCCCCGATCTCAAATTAATATCCTACAAACAAAATCACCCTATTTCCGTCTTACCACGATTCCTGGTCCACCCAGTACGTTTTGCCTATCCCTGGAAGGGACGATAGGTAGCGTATAGGCAAGAGAAGCTTGCGAGAGAAACAGGGAGAGAGAGAGAGAGGTAAAGACGCGGCGCGGCATGGCAAAGCATGGCAAGGCGAGGCGCAAGCTGGGTTGCGACGAACACACAGGCACGGAGCGAGGGGGAGAAAGAGAGAGAGAGAGAGAGAGAGAGAGAGAGAGAGAGAGAGAGAGAGAGAGAGAGAGAGAGAGAGAGAGAGAGAGAGAGAGAGAGAGAGGGTGAGAGAGTGTGGCCGAGCGCAAGAGGGACAGAGGGCGCGGAGTGGTGCGGCGCGGCGCGGAGGGGAGGGGAGGGTCCGCCGCGTCGGCGAGGGGAAGTCCGGGTGGTGAGGGAGGGGGGCGAAGGGAAGACGGCGTCGCGAGTCCGCGGAAAGCCGGCGGCGACCACCGCCGCAGTTGAGCGTCGCGATTCGTCGCGAGAGGATCACGAGTGCGTTGGTAGTTCGCGCCCCGCCGTTGAATACCGATCGGAACAGTTAGCTGCGGACCGTGGAAGCGGGCGGATCATCGGCGATCTACGACAAGAGACGTTCGCCGACGGTCGAGGGAAGCGACTCGCGCCCCTCGAGAGCCAGCAAACTATAAACGCTAAGGCAGCAGCGGACGCACGCACCGGCGGTTCAGTCGAGGTCGATCCACCGTCAGGTGAGGATCGCCGGTGTCCACGGGATCTGTGGTGTGTACGCGGTATCACGATAATCGCCGGATTCGTATTTATGTACGCGTACATACGCGGAGAGACACGCGTGCGCGAGAAGTTCGCGTGACACGGACGAATTGTTTGTTGCGAATTTTTCCGACAGTTCATCGCACCGTCGAGTACGTTTCACCGTCGGTGATTGCAGTGAAAGGTTAATCAGGGAGGAAGTGAGGACGAAGTGAGAAAATTGATCAGTGTCGGCTCCAGGCTCGCGTGCCAACGCTGCAACACGATTTATCGTTGTTTTTCGATATCAACAGAGATACGATCGTACGTGGTTCGAACGATTTTTGAAATCTGTGCTTCCGCGATCGAAGAATATATTTTGAGTCCGACGCGTTGGAAAGAGGGTACACGATAATTTGACTGTGTTTTTACGAATTTGGTGGTCGCGATACCACGGGTGTTCGCGCGTTCGTCCTTGACGACTGTCCTTTCATCGAGCCGTTGCGTCGAGACTGTGTGTGATTTTTTTTCCTGTCGGTCTCTGGCAGCGTCTCTTTCTCGCTGGCTCGGGAGCTGCGAACGCGAGCGGACGGACGGACCACGACACGCACACCGACGAGGAGAAGAGGACACGATCCATCGAGTGCTCGGAGCCGTCGAGAAGCGGAGCGGACGGACGAACGAAGGTGCTTGAATAACGCGACGGCGAAAACTGATCTGACTCCGGCCGGTGCGACCTCTCTACCGACCGTGTGTGTCTAGCACCGTCTTTGTTTCGCTCGATTCCATCTTTCTCTCCGTCTCGTTCCTACCAGTCCGCCGCTATTCCTCGTGGTACAGCAATAATATCGTTTCCCGCGCGGACTGCGGATTGGCTGATGTGCCCACGAACGAACAGCAGAGCAGCGAAGCAACGTGCCCCGTCGTTTTACTCGCGCTAGCGCCGAGGACGCGTTCGGAAGAACACGACAGACAGACAGAGAGAAAGAGAGAGAGAGAGAGAGAGAGAAGAAGAAGAGAGCACGGTGTGTGCGCCGAGCGGAGAAGTGTGGCGTACAGACAGAGAAAGAGAACGAAGGAGGGGGAAGGAGGACGGCAGCAGCAGACGAGGAGGGGAACCGCCCGACCGAGTTGTTTCATTCATAAAAAAGTTCTTTATTACTCTCTGTGAGCGCATGTGCTATTCCACGGAGGAGGACCTCCCCCGACCGGCGTAACCACGTTTACACACGGTATTATTTACTACTGCGCGAGATACGAATCGCTGCCACACGCCGTGGCAACGGTACGGCGTACGGATCTCGGCCGCCGTCTCTCGTCTCTCGTTACCGTTGCCGTTGCCCTCGTCCGCGTCAACACAACGTGTTCCTCACGGATCGCGCGCGGACACGGACGCGTACAACGACACGCCATCGCCGATCCGATACGCACCTTATCGGCGGTTCATCGAATCGAACGGACGTTCGCAGAAGAGAACGTACGTACCACCGGAGAGGCTCTCGAGTGCTCGCGACCTCCCTCTTTCTTTATCGAGACAGAGAGGGAGAGAGAGAGGGAGAGCTGTCGGTGCGTGTCCCCGTCGCGGACGAGCAATTGGAATTCCTTGCGTGTCCACACGCAGGCCCGATATAGTCGGATGGCGCGATCTGGAACGTGAACGTCGATCGATCGCCTTCTCGCGCGTCACAAGACCGCTCGAGGCTGGTGACGCTTCGCGACAGCGGGCCGTCGTCAACGAAGAGGGAAAAAACCGTTTCGGAGGGACAGCTGGGAACCGCATCGGTAGAAGAATCTCTCCTGTGCGCGTTTGCCGGGAGAAAGACACCGGTTCGTCTGTGAGGAAGGTGTGCGGGAAAGTCGTTCAACCTGGATCTAAGAACGACGAATCTGGACGTGTACGCGGACGACCCTGATCGGGTATTGGACGTTCGCGATAAGTCGCGCGCGAGGGAGCGCACGAAAGCCACCAAAATAGATCCTAAGGCGGGCGACGAGTGCATCGCGACGTCGGAGGACGGCGTTTACGAGGATCGTTTGCGTGAAGGCGCGAAGGAGGCCCGTCTCGCCGCCGGGATGAGGGGCGAGTCAGCACGGCCCGGGAAGCGTCCGTTAAGGGCGCTTTCCGCGTCCGAGAAGATGGACGCGATACAGAGGGTGCACGAGGGGGAGAGCAAGGCGTCGGTGGCCCGCGACATCGGTGTGCCGGAGTCGACGTTACGAGGTTGGTGCAAATCCGAACACAAGATCAGGGGGATGGCGAGGAACTCGTCGACGCCCGACAGCGAGGCGCACTCGCCGGCATCGT
The DNA here is from genome assembly GCA_916610135.2 of Macropis europaea. NCBI lineage: Eukaryota > Metazoa > Arthropoda > Insecta > Hymenoptera > Melittidae > Macropis > Macropis europaea. The sequence continues at coordinate 1,194,411 of OU744348.1, forward strand.
CGTCGGGTGCGAACGTGAACGCGGCGAACCTGGCCGCCGGTTCGGCGAACCTGTCCAGCGAGGACGAGGGTCCGTGCGTGAAGAAGTCGAAGCTGGACCAGCAGACGTCGGTGACGAGCGCGGGGACGTCGTTCGTCGGAGACGTTTGCACGGACGCCGTGTCCGACGGCAAGCAGGACAACAAAGCGAAGATCGACTACATGGGACTGATGACCAGCATGGCGGGCATGAGACCGGAAAACAGTTCTCTGCTGCTGCAGCAGTTGGGCCTGTTGTCCGGCGCCACCGGCACGCTCGCCAAGAATCTGCTGAGCATGTCGCCGGCGCTGTCGCACGGCAGCGCCGTTGGCCTCGTCGAGAACGGCCTCCAGTACACGAAGAGCAGCGGAAATCCGGGCATCGCGATCGCGAACGCGAACGTGAACGCGAACCTGAACGGCGGCAGCAAAAGGCACAGCATCTCGGCGATCGCGCCGGCACAGATGGACTCCGTGATGGCGAAATCCTGCACGAGGAAGAGCCTGCCGCCCGCGGCGGAGGCGCCGTCCACGCCCGTTCCAGCCTCCCCGAGGAAGAGCAACGAGAACAGTATTCAACGATCGACGAAACCGAAAAAGGACGGGAACGTGAGCGGCAACAAGAAGGTGGACGAGGCGCTGTGGCTGTGGCTGACGCAGCAGCAACAGCTGCTCGGTCAACAGTCCGCCAGCTTCAACCCGAGCATCAATCAACAGGACGGCTCGTGGTTCTGGCAGTGGTACAAGCAGTGCAGCTTCCCGCTGATAACGCCGACGCCGCTAGCGCCCAGCCCGGTCGCCAAGAAGTCGCCGAGCAAGGCGAGGGCCATGCTCGACAACGTGCTCTGCAACAACAACAACGAGAACGTGAAGCGTAGCCTGAACATGGACGACGAGGAGGACGTGGAGCCGAGCGGCGGGGACGTGCCGGCCAGCACCGAGGAGGCGATCGAGCACGGCGAGAAGTTCTTCAAGTGGTTGGACAAATGCTCGGAGCCGGCCGTCACGAGGCTCCAGATCATACAGTTCAAATACCTATTGGACAATCTGAAGGCGTGTAGGAAGAAGTCGTCGTCTAGCTCGAAACAAAGCAGAAAGTAGGCGAGAGAAGCTGTGATGCTAAATATATATCTTAGAAAGAGTGTGTTAGAGCGGCAAACGGAGAGGAGGAGGAGGCGGAAAAGATAGGTAGAGAACGAGCGGAGATAGACAGTTTGCGAAGGAGAGAGGGGGACAGAGAGAGAGGGAGGGAGAGATGGAAGGAGGGAAGCTCGAGCTCGTCTCGCAGTCGTCGATCTCCTTTCGTCGAACTCTTCACCTCGGGTCGAAAAGATTTTTTCTTTCGTTTCTTTCGATCCAACATTCGCACCTCGTACTCGTGTTTCCGATTCGTATGTGTGCGCGCTGTATATGTGTGAGCGTGGTGCGTGAGAGGCAAAGAGAGAAAGAGCGTATATATATATACATACATACATATTACAAACACAAGCAACCGAGTGTGTCCCTCCCGTTTCGTTCTTGTACGTTCCGTTTTTCGAAATCGATGCACGATCGTGCTTTCGTCCCTTTTTCTGTCCTTTCGTACGTTCGATTCCTCTTTTTTTCTTCTTTTCTGAGTTACCTTAGGAGTCGGGCCGAATCAAAATAAAAGAGGATCGGTAAAACGGATCGTTCCCTTTCAATCTCGAGACCTTGTACATAAGAGGAGATATACCAAATTCGTGAATGGACTGTTGTAATTATAATAAAACGTTAAGGTGTCGTAGAGAGGTATTATTATCAATCACTCTATCATTCGTTAGCGTAAGTGCGCTCGCGCGCGCGGGCGGGAAACTTCCTCGCGGTCGAACGAAGAAACGAAAAGGAGAAAATGAACGTACATCCTCGACCGACGACGGAACCGTTCGTGAATTTGTTCGTCGAAACTCGCTCTATATATAAATGAATATATATATATATATATATGTGTGTGTGCGTGTGCGTGTGTGTATATCTACACACACAGTACGTATTAAATCGTGTATCGACGCGACGCGTTTTAGGTTAGTCGATCGTCGGGAATCGAGATCGCGGACCGCGCTATCCACGGTCGGGATGCACGAACGAGCCTCGTCGTTCAGCCGCGTTTTACGTTTTACGTTTTACGATCGTCGCGAGTATGTATTTAACGAAAATACGGCTTCACGATGTTTTATCGCGGACTGCGCTTTTTCCCCCAAACACGGTTCTACCTCTCGTTCTGTTCGCGGGTTATTTACGTGCGTGAATAAGGTTAACGAATGCGTGCACGCGACTGGCGCGAAACTAAATGGTCCAAAATGTAAGAGAGAATGAATTGACGAGAAGGAACAAGGAAAAACGTGGGATAACGACGAAACGATGTTTGTTGTATCGATGAGAGATTATATATACATATATCAGATATTTATATATGTATATATTTCAGGACCTTCGTCGCTTAGCTTTACGGAGTATAAAAAAGGAAAAAAAAAGACGTTCGACGCGAACGCAGACACGCGTTTCAACTACTTACCATACCGAGTGCTTTGTCCAGCGGCTCGTACTCGATATAGTCGCTGACGAATTTCCCGCACCCCTGCCACGTGTACAGTTCCGGATATGGCAGCGTACTTCGTCTGATAGCCGTAGACACGAATTTCTGCACAACAAGAGCGATTTATTAACGGACTAAAGACATACTCTTTCTATCTCGTGATTACGTTTTTGTTTTTCTTAGAAACTCACGCGCCGCTCCGCTAACGGCAAGATTGCCCACCGTAAATAGGTCCGCCTCTTATCTGTCGCGATATTCTAACCTTCTTCTTGTGTATTAATCGATATTTATTTTTTTTCTCCCTTTCCGTTGTACCGGTCGCGAACACCGGCTAGTCGTCCGTTCGTTGTACGTCCGTGTTTTTTTCCCTTGAATCTTTGTTTCTCGAAGCATTTAGTGTGAACATCGATTTGTAAGGCGAACGAGCAGAAATGGAAAACGGTCGTTCTTAACGGTGTTCGTCGATAATACAGAAGGGTACCGATCCGGCCGTTAGCGGAGCCTATTTATGAAAACGAACGAAACAAAAGATAAACAGAAAACCAAAGTGAAGAAAGTGCTGTCACGAGAGACAGCGCGTGTAAATAAGACTGTGACCGTGCACTTGCACGCAAAGTGCATACCATGTATTGTAGAACGTTTGAAGCATGTACGAATAAATGTATAGCGAAGTTTATTTTTATTATTTAGATCGTAGAAGAGAAGGGGCGAGTGTATTAGAAAGATTCCTATTACGCAGTTATTTCCATTAGTTAAATTAATGAGAGTGCGAGCGCGTGTGTATGAGGGAGAGAGAAGATGAAAATATATGGAGAACTCTTAGATCTAATCAAGAACGACATTCCTCGTTACCTTAAATGAAAGAAAGAACATCTTGAACGACTCAATGAAATTTTAACACTAATAATCGATAATTTTATTTATAAACGCGTCTTAATTTTTATATGGAGAATATGCCTTTGTACAATGAGTCAAAAACATTTATCAAGAGAATACAACCGAAAAATAAAACACGAATTCGCAGTGTTTCTTAACTTGTCCTTTTAATTCTATCGAATATATATATATATATATATATATATATATATATATATATATATATAATATCGATGATCGCGGGTGTAACGAGAAATGAGGAACTTTCTTCGCTGAAAGACGCGAACGAATTTTGTCGCCGGATATTCTCGTCGGCTGCCAAAGCGACCTGCGAACCGGATCGTTTTCCTTCGCGGCCATGTTCTCCACACGATCGTTGTTTCGTTTTCTGTAAAAGTTTTACGTATCGCTTAGGTGAACAAAGAAAGGATGAAAAAGACGAGAGAACACGTGTTGTGTAATGTGCAGAGAAGTGTGTGATGTAAATATATATCCGATGTTACGTACAAAATCCGTGAATCTTTTTCATCGCGACGACACAGTTCCGGACGAGTTTCGAACAAATTCGATACGCGTGTATCGCCGCTGTTGTTCGTCCGCCTCGACGTGTTCGCCAGGACGACCGTCGAAGCGAACACGCGGCGAACTTCACGCGGTACCGCGGGAAACGGCGCCAAAACGTGACGAATACATATATCGATACTTCCGGTTGCGATTGTTGAACGTTCAGAGTTTCTATGCGACGTGAAGCTTTTGAATTTCCGCGCGTTTCATTAAGAGAAGCATCGACTTCGAGATATTCCGACGAACGGAGGAAACGGAAACGAGAATCGAGATATTTGAACGTCCGAGTCTTTCGATTAACTCTTAATTTAATATTTAAAAGAATTATTAAATTTTAAAGAAATGCAAAATAAAAAACTATTTAAACTGAACCGCTAAACTTTCCTATAAATCACCACGATCCAAATTTACTTTTCCGTTCGATCGCATGATCCGCCGCGTAGTATTTAATGAGTAATAAGAATTTTATTATAAAATTTATATTCTTTGTCTGCCGGGTAAGAAGGTTTATTCTACATAAACAACAAAATTGAGAATGTGGAATAAAATCTATTCGAGAAAATTAAGTACAAATTCTGAGAGTAAAAGTAACCGAATTGGATTTAGAATGATATGGTACCGTGAGAAACGACGTCAAAACGATGCAAATATCGATACTTCGGTTGCGATTGTTAAGCGTTCCAAATTCTATGCTACGAAAAGCTCGAATTTTGGGACGAACGGAAACGAACAGACATATTTCAATTTTTCGATTAATTCTTAATTTAATATTCAAAAGAATTATTAAATTTTAAACAAATGCAAAATAAACAAATTTAGTTTTTCGCTCGATCACATGACTAACATGATTTACAGCAGTACTTCGACTATCTGCGCACTAAATAATCAAACAATTGACTGTCCAAACAGTTTCAAGGTAAAAGAGAGTAATGAATCTCACGAGCCAATAGAAATTCGCGAAAACCGGAAAAACGCTCATATAGTGATATTTATGCATTATATTACTTGTTGATCTCGAGCTTTTTCAAGTAAATTCGGTTAGTCTCCTGAATCCTCAAACAGTACATACTTCCTATATACAGATTGAACATAAAGCCTAAAAAAAATAATATTACAAATTTCAGTGAAAACTCATTGCATTTATTGCAAGGCATGAAATACAGAAATGATAAGAATTCAGATATGACTATATGCGTGTTTTCTAAAAAGAACGATTTACATCTGGACCACCATGCTCTTTATATTAACATTATCGTAAGTAAATGATTTTTGTGACATGAGTATGCAGCCGTGTCATTTGGTTGTACGAACATGTTCTCCAATTAGTTCGAATAGATGAAATGTTGCTATACTTACTTGAACACCGCACTCGTTCTCACACACAAGCAACAGCGGCCTTCGATCCGGATATTTAGCGTGGAATTGTTGTCGAAAGTTTTCGGCGTACCAGGCGAGCACCTTCTCTTTACCACTGACGGTACAATAGCTATTCGGAAGCGTTTTCAGGTAAAGGTCTTTCCCAAGATCAACTTCCGGCCAACATAGTTTGATTAAGCGGAGTTCTCGTTGCACTTCGCGTATGTGCTGTTCCGTAATTCGGAGAAGACCCTCGTGTTCGAAGTCCCTTAACCCTGTCGATTCGTAATCGTCCTTTTCATCCGTTGTTACACTTTCGTAGCATTCCGGTTCGTCCACGTTCTCGTACATCGTTGTTTACGAAACGTGTTCGAGAGAACGGTTCTGAATCGGTCACTGACTCTGATTAGTAGGTTGATATTTACTTCTATACGTGAGCTGGTTGGAATTCAAATCGAAGTGCTTCGATAAACGATTGTTTATTGTCATGACAACTTACTAAGGGGGGGTGTTAGGTAGTGTGTTGGTACCGGAAGTTCCCATCGGAGGCAGCACCTATCGCGACGACTACACGCGGTGGATTAAAATACTAATTCGACATAGTGTTCTTGTATTTATACAGTCGGAATTTTCTTATAAATCAAATGAATATTTTTACAAAATTTGAAAACATTAAAATAGGCAATGGCACAATATGATTTGATCGATATTAATTTGAAATTATATATCTATTCTTCTCAACTACAGATGTCGTCACGATCTTCTTTCAAACATTTGCTAACTTCAGATCATTTTATTGGAACGGTGTCAATTTCTGTATTATCAACGACTGGTAAGCTCATATTTGCACAGGCGAGGCACAGAAAAGGTATGGAATAGATTACTCATCCAATGTTTTTTGTGTCACCACAGACGAGGCCTGTGATTAACATTCTCACGAAGTTTCCTGATAAGTCACAATGAAATGTACAATAAACAGGATCAAATCCAACAAATAAACATAAAAGATAATTTGTCACAAGTCATTAAAAATCTCAGACACGTCAGAGAAGCACTACCGAGTACCACTCCACTGTCCATCGGGTGTACCGGCACGACGTGTACTGGTGATTGAAAAAACCGTTGGAGCGGTAAATAACAATTCAATGCACGCACGGTACATGTTAAGTTTTCAACTGATAAGAAAATATGCTTAGTAGTTGCTGGCTGTCAAGTGTAGTCGATTGTGACGCCAAAGTGCGCAACGCGTTGCGCGTTGCGCGGGCCCTCACTCGACTTCGGACCGCGCTACCGCCAACATCGTTTGACAGCTCGCGCTTAACCTGTCACGTTTTCGCGTTTAATCGTCTTCTAAACCATTTCTAGTCAATATTCTCTGCGTTTAATATTCACTACTGCTCTCGTTTAACAGTCATTCCATATTGTTCCAAATTAATTAATACTGTTTTATTGTTAATTCATTCGTGTTTTCGTGACAACCCAACGGCTTTCGAGACCTTACCTGGTTTACATATTCGACTTTTTCGTTTACATATCTGGTCTTCCGGTAAATTTAAGCAGTTTCGGGATTCATCTAAATAATTATTTGAATTTTTAATAATTTCTCGATTTTAATTATTTTTCATTCGATATATCGAAACACGATCCAATACTTAAATTAAACAGGAATAGTTGAACTGAAATTTCACTTTTAATATTTTAAATCGTTTCATGCATTGTTTATATTAAAGAATAAGTGGAACAATTTATAGTTTGCTGTAATGCGTTCGCAGTTAATAACATTCTAATTCTATTTAAATAACATTCCGTCTACATGGGGCTATCGCAGTTCCAATTATATTTTTTTTATACAAGTTTTTGCACAATAAAATCTCGGTTGTTAAACTGTTTAACAAATAGTATTACTCGATTAATTCGGTTTACTGCAACAAAATTTAAATATTTATGAATCGATTCATAGTTCGAGCATCGATGAAATGAATGTGATTATACTAGCACCTCCAATAACGAAACGTTCGGCATAAGATTCGAACGTTATAACGTTGCCATCAAAATAAACCTGTTATGAACTAGTAGCGCTGTCATGCATACCCAGTCCCAACCGATACAGTAGGATGTGACACGAAAATGGTAATGAGGCTCTGAAGCACCAAATCCGTGTCCCAAAGATACACTGCATAAATGGTCTATTCTGTACCTCGTCTGTGATATTTGATTCGAAAATATTCAACAATTCAGAGTACTGTGAAGAAGTTGTAAATAGCAATTCATGTAATTTGTATTCTTTGCGGAAAACAGCACGCGATCGTAAGCATTATGATTTTATTAATAAAAATCTTCAGATACATCATGCCTCTGGTACAAAACATATGCATTATTAAGAACAAAAATACATACAAGCTGCGGTAATATCGGTTCCACGATGGTATATATTTTATTTATAAACTATAAATATAACAAATTGGGTTGACCTTCTCGTAATATGTAACAAAATCAATGGAACTGAAACATATGTAGTTACACGAATATATGTTATACCGGTCGTTTGAAAGTTAAACGAGCGACTTCGCGTCTCACGGATCAAATTTATGCGATTTTAGGTCTAAGATTTGTCACGATATCACGTCAATTGACTTTCTCGTAGGTGTGTTCCTCTTAACTCGTCACGAACTCCATTCGTTTCTCAATTTCGCGTCATGGATTTATATGTTACAAAAAAGGGCGAATCAATCGACTGACTCGTACCATTATAAACGACTGAAAGCTCAGCTTTAGTTCGCTTCGTTAGAGTCCTGCCGCCACTTTTGAGCCGCCTCTCGTCTAGCATCGGGCACTAACTGCGATTGCATACCGCCTAAAACGTTGCTGGTCGCTTCGGTAGCCAAAATAATTGGTTTCACAACTGTCGGCGGAATTTGCCGTAACACACCACCCACTGCACCAGAAACACCCTTCTGTTCATGCTCCTCGCTGGCGACACACACCAGCTGATTCGCGGTCTCACCCAAACCCTAAAAAACAAAGCACCTTCATAATATCTCTATTATGCACTCAGCTCTGAAGTTACGGTCATACGCTATAAAACCATCCTGTACAAGGTGTGCGAAACAGTTTGCGATAAGCCTTAGCGGCATGTAGCATACAGAGAAATAAAGGAAACAGGATCGAGACCTGTAGAAGCAGCTGCATCAAATGATTTACCTCTTTCACTAACGCATAAGCATTAGCCATTCCTTCCCGTATGTCTAACGGTTGACTGTATCTTTTCCGGCGTCCCTTTTGGCCTTTGTTTTTTCGTCTCACGCTGGGACCAGGACTGACCATATCATAAGCAGTCTCGGCGGTACTTTGTATAGCGTGTATCAACCTAGAAGTTAATTCTAACGCTGCCATTGCAGTAGACCTGGTAAAACTGTTTGCACCGCGCTGCAGTCCCCTAATGATTCTACCATCTTTCTGGTATTGTTCAATGGGCAACCAGAATAAGTCTCGTATTCCCTGAACTGCAACAGAGAATGAATTGCTACATTTATAATCGATTAGAATTGTAATTAATGTAGACATCGAGATGCACTCTATTTTAATTGACAATTTGAAGGATTAGACCAGAAAGTATACTTACTTAGTAGTACCAACGAGTGTATAGGACCTACACCACCAAGTAAACTTGGAAGCTGATTTTTCATAATGTCTTGCAACCATTCAGAAAGTAAAAACGTTATAAGCTTATCGAATCCCAGAAGTCCATGTCGATGTGTCAATCTTTTCAGTCTTAATTCTGAACAGTTCAACTGTGCCAAGCCCATTAGAAGGCCTGTTATTGGTCCATGAGTGAGATCTAAACGCTTCCCATGATAATCTAATCTAACAAGGACTTCGGGGGAAAATATCACACTCCTAACACGAAATAAACAAACGAATAATGTAATTGAATACCATACTCCTGGCATCGTTTTGAACGATTTTACTTTTGCATCGTGTACAATGGAGCTTACCTAAAATATATCGGTTGACAATCTTCGTGAACTTTGTGCGTCATATTCGTTTTCGTTTTGCTCTCTTTGATCATCAATTCATCCTCCAAGAGTATCAGTAAATTTAGATCGATGCTATTGCTTGGTGACGTATTCGTTGACGCTGGAGCATTAGGCACAGAATCGTTCACACTCATAACAGGCGGATGATGCGTTGGCGTTCCTTGTTTAGACACCGGAGAGGACTGAGGGTTGTTAGGTGTATTGGAATTCTCCTCGATCGGCTTCGAACCACCGCTCAGTTCTTTGAAAAATTTAATCAAGAACAGTAGGCTGTCTTGGTCTATGTTTAATCGCAACGGCAGTAGGCTAAGTTTCAGACAACACTCTTGAGCACTTAATCTCGGATCCGGTCTAACGTGAACAGCTTTCATGGTGAACATGTTCGCGTGAGACTGTCTGGGTCTCGCCTCGCTACTATATTGATATAGGAATTTGTTGATATGGGAGGAGGCCAGTCTGTCTCTAATCTCTATCTCGCTTACTAGTAATATCTGTCTCGCAGCTTCTGCGGTGTTCTCCGGATAGACTTCGTGCTGAAAGCGGACTTTATTTAACTGAAGTTCCATCAGAATATCGTGTCGACGACCAGGCCCTCCCAAAGCTTGCCATTCGGTCGACTCTTTAGTTCTTCCTCGCGGTGAGTTTGGAACGCTTCCGAAATGTATCTCGTTTGGATTCGATTTATTGAAAGACACTCCATCGCACCACGGAGTCCTGCTTCTGCAAAAGCATACAAAAAAAATATGTAATACATTTGTGAAAAATATGTGAAACATTTGTTTGATTTACTTAGAATTTGAGAATATACCTTTCTTGAGTCATCGTGTTAGCACGAGACATATTATCATTGATAATAACTTGTTTCTTGACCGCAGACTGAGAAGTTTCGAAATCCCTTCCTCCATACATATGCCAAATCAACGTCATCTCGCGAAGAGTGTACCTCAGAACCGGCGTTGGAAAATGCCTAGGCGCTTTAAGTAAATCCGTTTTACCGAGTGGTATCGCGAAGTGATTATCTATTATCCTTAAGGATTCTTGACAGAGCCAACGAACTTCCGGTACCCCGTGCCTAGGCATAATTCCCGTTCCTGCTTCCTCTCCTAATATATAAAAATCTTCATTGGGATCCTCCGCTTCTTCGTTACACTCCGTCTTGGCACATTGCTCAGGACTTTTGCACAGTTCAGGTACTGCTTGTGAAACAGGATGAGACTCGTCCGGAAAGAAGAACACTTCCACTTGATTTTCAGTCTCCAGTGTTTTACCATCTACATTCGATGTGGTTCCTTGAACAAAATGATCATCCCTCGCTAGCATTCTATTGTAAATTCCTTTTAATTCCATTGCATCATTGAAATTTACCTTTTATGGTCTCTTCCATCGCCTCTTCCATCAAAGAGTTCACACGTTCGACTTGACTTTTGCTCAGCGTGTTGATGCTCTCGTCACCGAGAAGACTTTCTTCGTCTCCTGAACTCGGCACCGTGATGCTTTCGGTGCTGTCTGTATTCGGTATTAAATCTCCATCGCTGGCAAAATACGTCAGCAGCTGAATAAGAGCGCATCCAGAATCGGAACACGTTCGAACATGCAGAGCGTTGTTGCTGGCTCTCAAGTCAACCCTGGGCGTTCCTCCACACATTTTGTCATTCAAGCTTAACGACAACTCGAACAGACCCACATCCATTACGCACACATAATCTCGTTTTATATCTACATTTTTTCCTAACTTATTTGATATGAACAAGGCAATATCCTCCGCTATGAAACGCAACGTCGACGTGTTCGTCTGTGCAGCAATGTTGCTGGACACGCTAAAGTTTCCTAGAGTCACCATCGACCTCAATGGTAAATTAAGCGGTCTGAAATCATAGAAAATTTATGTTGCTTTTATTTTGGATCTCAGATGCTGTTTAAAAGTATTCAAAGGGGGACCTGTAATCAACTGCGCAATCCCAGAGGTGCAAGTGTAATTCTGTTAATATTCCGGGCGGAGAATATCCAGCAACAGGATGATCCGCTACGTCTAAACAGTCTGTTAACTGTGTGAACCACGACGTACCGGTAGCATACATTCTGTGTCTCAGTGTGGCATTTGTTATGCCCACGGCTACCCTAAAAGTCTGTTGAAAAAGAGAATACGTTGTTTGAACGGTCATAAAAATGATATTCCGTTAAAACCATTCTAAAACGGACCTTTATACGATGAGTTTGATGAGAAGCTTGTATTCGAATAGCAAGCATCACCATGTCTCTATCGTTATTTGTTCCTGTTACATTTGCATCTGGTTCACTTTTATATATAGTGTTCTGACAATGTCGCGGGGTAACGCTATTAATAGGTCTCAGTGAAGGTGGTTGCGAAGGAGTTGTCATCAATCCGCAATGATCCAAAGACGTCTCTTTGATCATAGCGCACACGTAACCCAAATTCGTGTTTCCCTTGTACGCGGTCACTGAAAATATCGTCGCATCTTCCAACCGGATTATCAGTTCTCCTTGTTGCCCAGGAATAACATTTCGCATTGAATCGCGAACAGGAGTATACATGCAGAGAAGTCCCTGTTCTATATTCAGAATCAATGCTAGTTTACTCTGACCGTTTCTTGAAATTTTATTCTCGTGTTGTCTATAACTTTTGTCGGCCGCTGAATGAAATATGCCCTCTTCGTCGGAGTCTGAATCGGAATCGTACTGAATTCCGCTTTTACACGTGCTAAATCTAGAACGCATCATGTAATTAAGAATTTTTTTTTCATTGGAAGATTATATTATTCTTTGTTTAAAGTATCACTTACCTTGGGTAAACAGATTCTTGCAACAAAGTAGATGCCAAGTCGAGACCTATATGACTCTCCATGTGCGTAGTGTATTTTGGTCTCGGAGCAGACGGTTCCCACAAGAAGAGATCAGTGTTGAATCTATTGTACAGCAGTTCGTAGAGATGCTTAGATGGTATTTGGACGGAAACACATGGAAAATTGATTTCTAATTGAATCCTAGAACCACGCATGCCTTCATCCATAAATTCCATCATTTCTTCTCGACTTCCTGGTATAATCAATTCTTCGCCTTCTCTATTAAGATAACGAAATTAATATTCTGATCTCGGTCTATAATACTTTATAGTAATGTAATAATACTAAGATGTTCTCCATTTCAAACCTTTGTTCTGTATCATCCTTATCGCCTTGAGCATGGGGTCTAGAATGTGGAGTATCAGACTCATGAATAACGCGTTTCGAACTAAATGGCGAAGGCTGATGTTTAGGCGTGTTCTCCAAGGCTTCATCCAAACTCGAGTCCGGTTCTCCTTCCGAGCTGTCTTCCAACTGACCGCCCAAACGTTGCGGATAAATTGTAATGACCACTCGAGCCCAACCGAATCCTTCGTTCACTTGCTGACACGATGCGTTGTTTTTCTCGTCCGTTGTGACTTTTCCTATGTTCAATGGTACGTCCATCTCGGTTTCCGCATACGAGAGCAGCATCTTTCGAAACTGAATCTCATGCTTGGCCACGGAGTGAGGACGATTTCTCATGGTGGTGTGAATTTGCGCATCTATCATTTTCAAAATCATATAATCCGTCCTCACGGATCTTTTCCACCACGGTGCTCGATTCATATCGTGCAGTGGTCTCATATCTGGTATTGGAAACCTATTTTTAAATTATTGCCCATTAAATACACCATAAATTTCATACACCGTTTACTCTTCATAGTCGCACGTTACCTTAATTTTATTGTACATTGCGATGAAGATATATTTACAAGGGCTGCGAAGTCCGATGTCGTAGGACTCTCCACGGCTTGGTAAAATAAGGTTTGTTGATTCTGAAAATTGTACAATCAAAAATATCACAACTGCATAGTACAATTAGAATATATGGTAAAGTGTTCTAAAGCTTACATTATTTCGAACGTTAGAGACGGGATTGCAAACGCATATAGGCTGTGGATTAAGTAGGGCGCATATCCTATCTACGATAGTTATATCCACTTCGCTCTTGCACGGTTCCAATTGAATGCTAAAGATGATGAAAACATACTTAAAATGCAAAAAACAGACAACAATCACTTTTTAACATAAATTAATATTCATAAACTTACTCGATTTCTGTACACGGTTGCGCGCATTTCAACAACTGGGCGTGTCGCGCACTATGAGCATCTTCCACGTATTTAAATTTCATTTTGAAATCCGTTTTGTTGGCGAAACCAAAATTCGTTGCATTCTCCTTCGGAAAAGCAAGCAGTTCTACGAATTCTGTCGGCGGACTTTCATTTGCACCAGAATTGTTTGAATCGATTAAACATTCTACAATCTCTAAGCTAGCTAAAGTTAATGTTCCGGATATCGTAGAAGACGGTGTGGTGGTCTTTTCTCTTCCTTCGATTACCAGAGGCGCAGCAAGTAATCTGAAATAAACGACAATGTAAATTTACAGCCTGTTCACGTTTGAGGTCATTCGTATACAAACCTAATGTGACTCAAGTGACAAGCGTCTAAGAGTATTTTAGAAGCTTTATCAAAATCTTTGTTTCCATATCCTCCAGCTCCAAACATCCCTAACTGCTTAAAAAACTCGTCTGCTGAATTCTTCATCTGCTGTATACTGGAACACGTTAGACCACCGCCTTCTACACAGGTAGTCAGTACATCTTCGTGTAACAATATTACAGCTATGGAAGATATTCTCACATGAAAGTGAGACGTTTCTGTAGAAGGAGTATTATCCACGCTGTGTCTGTGTTTATGTTGCTTTGGTACACTCGTCGCTGAACTTTTCAAGCTAATGCTACTAGTCGATATACTGTCATCCATGCTAACGTTATTGCTGATAATAGAATCACTCATTGACGTAGAACCAGGTAGTCGCATTGGTAAAAATTCATCTTCGTTATCAGATTCGTCCAACGATGCCGTCGACCACCCTTGGGTATGCCTCAGATCCTATTATTTAGTAGTATTTTTATTTAAGTCATTCAGTGTAACTTTAGGGATTGTATTAAAAATTGCTTTTATTACCATAGTCCTTAATCCTTGAGTCGGATGTATTTGATGTATAAGTTCTCTTTCCACGCGATTGAAGTCACTGCCAGCCATAGGTTTTTCAGTGGTTGTTCTTGGTGCAACATTGCTGACGTCCTCCAAATCCGGAGTTGCAAGTCCATGCCTCAATTCCAATAAGACATGCACTTGTCTTGGACTTAGAAACGAAGTAAACGAACCCAGAGTTACTTCTAATTCTACCTGAAATAATTAGTTCTCGTTTACTTTGTGCCAAATACATTACAATTTAATGATACCATTTTTCTTCTTTTAAATATATAATACATACTTATTGTTTAATTTCAATTATTTAACTTTACCTTTGGCCCTGAAACACCCGCTCCTTGTTTCAATTTTATTCTGATTTCTTGTCTGCCTGCCAACTTAGCAAACATGATAGGATTCGATTCGCTTAAATTATTAATAACATTTCCCTCTGGAGGAGTTTGCATATTCTGAATGGGAGAGATTTGTGCAGAAGAAAATTGGCTCTCTGAATTCTGTAGAAAAAAAATTTCAGAAAATTTTCTTAGTGTTTCTGCCTTGGTGTAATTTCTTAGTAGCTCTAATAAAAATTGTTACTTTTGAATCTGGTGTGGAACCTCTGCTCGTTGTTATGATACTCCTAGAGAAAGTTCTTGCACGGGATGGAAATTCATCTGTGTGAAAAGTCACACCTTCTAAGTAAAAACGTTTTGTTGTGAATGCAGACACAACATATCCCTTGGACGACTGACTAGGATCTAACGAGGCGCTGCTTGGATCCAAACCTGCTTCGTCTGAATATTCCAGATTCTTTATACACATTTCTATCGCAACTCCTGTAGAAGAATCCAATGGCACATGTTCCAAACGTATCACCGTGTCTATAAATCTCACTTTCACCCTGCTTAAAACTGAAACATATATGATACAAATTACAGAGTTGTTCAGAATGTTCTATATGCTAATATATTGTCTATAAAGCTTTACTTGAATCTATGGTTTGCGCAAACATTTCAACTCCTTCTATGGGTTGCGTATTTCCAGCATTGTTAGCATCTTCTTGCAAGCATTCTTGCGCAAGCTGCATGCTGGACGTCATAGAGCTCCACATGGATTCAAATACGGAGGTGCCAGTTTCAGCTCTTTGCCTAGGTTGAACCGTTAATCTGAGACTGGTTACCTCCACATAACTGGCTTCGCTCAATACAGCCGACCATGGTATACTGACAGACATTTCAGCTACAAAACCATCCACAAATTCCACTGGAAGATGATGTTGTTCTCCCATCTCATTCAGTGTCTATCATTAAAAAAAATATATTAGAATTTTAATAGATTATTTCTTACTGCTATTTCTTAAGGATTGCATTAAACAAAACCATCTGCATAAGATACACAGTATCATTCATGGATAATTGAACAACTTTTTCATTAGCATCAAAATAAATACTACATTACTTATATGAAACGTACTTATTCATTTGTATTACATAGAATGTTTACAAAATGATAATAAGAGTCAATACAGGTGCTGTAATTCATAATTCTGAAGCAGAGCTGTGAATAAATTTTACCTTACACCGCCATGGCGAAGAAACAATAAAGAATACATTCATTACAAAATAAATGTTTTCAATTCGCAACATATCCACAAACACAGAATTTTCTGTCATTCAAAGAACCCTGAACATCCTATGTACACATTGCTGAAAGGGAACATCTTCTCATTCCGTACGCATGGATAGCGTGCAAACAAAGAGCTTGTAGACAAAGAAAATAACAGTACCTGAACATCAAGGCTGACATTGGTTACACGACCAGTTCCATTATAAAGATCAACAGTGAGTTGATCCAGTGTCAGTTTCTCCTCCAGAAATTGGCCGAGATACCGTTGCAGCAGGTACCTGCAGGCCCGTTTCTTGATCCCCTGAGACCAAGGGAAGCATCCCAACCAAGACATCTTTTCCCAACGTTTGACAAGTCTACTCTAAGAAAGACATGGGACTTTTCGATGGTAACTGCTCTCCCGTCATACGGAGTTAGGCCTGTTATTCCAGCACGCTGCGGGGCGAACCGTTCGTCCACGTGAATTCCATCGCCCCCGACACGTGTCCAGT